>CM062808.1:26886966-27526052 GCA_031772625.1 Pinus tabuliformis | reverse complement strand
GGCAATATCTGCATACCAAGGAGTCTTAGTAGTTATTGCAAATAAATACTCATCTAAAAACTTATCCTCTACGGGGAATCTTCATTAGTATTTTGGATTCTAGACAAGAAATCAGCTACTGTATTTTGTTTCCCTAGTCTACCCAACACAGTAATATTGAATTCTTGTAAAAGTAAGAGCCATCTTGTAACTCTGCCATTAGTAATAGGTTTATTCATGAGATATCTAATTGCAGAATGATCAGTATGGACAAAAGTTTCATAGCCAGTTATATAGTGTCTAAACTTATTGATTGCATGAACAACAGCTAAGAATACTTTTTCAGTCACAGTATAGTTTAACTCGGTGGGAGTCAAATTTTTACTGGTGTAGTAAATGGCATAAGGAACTAAATCCTTTTGTCCCAACACAGCTCCTAGAGCTGTGTCTGAAGCATATGTGGAAATATGGAAAGGAAGTTTCCAATTTGGCCCTCTCAAAATGGGTGCTTCAGATATTCTTGTTTTCAAAGTTTCAAATGCAGATTGACAATCAGGATCCCATTTGAGTTCACAGTCTTTTGTAAGTAATTTGAAGAGTGGAGATGCTATTTTGGTGAAGTTTTCAATAAATCTTCTATAGTATCCAGTAAATCCAAGAAAACTTCTAACATCTTTTTGACAATTTGGAATAGGCAACTTGGAGATGACTTCAACTTTTGATCTATCAACTTTAATCCCATCCCCTGAAATATGATGTCCTAAAACAATCCCTTCAGTAAACATCATAAAGCATTTTTCATGACTTAATGATAAGTTTGTTTCTTTACATCTTGTAAGGACTTTTTCCAAATTCTCCAATGCCTCTTCAAACGAATTACCATAAGCTGTAAAATCATCCATATAAACCTCTACACAATCATGGATTAGATCGGAAAAGATTCCTAGTACTGCCCTTTGAAATGTTGCGGGTGCATTACACAATTCAAAAGGAAGTACTTGGTAAGCAAAAGTTCCCCATGGACAGGTAAATGTGGTCTTGTTCTGATCTTCAGGTGCTACCTGAATCTGATTATAGCCACTAAAACCATCCAAAAATGAAAAATAATTTTTGCCTGCTAAAGTATCTAATACCTGATCGATAAAGGGTAAAGGAAAGTGATCCTTCAAAGTTGCTTTGTTCAATTCCCTGTAATCAATTCATACCCTCCATTTACCATTCTTTTTAGGTACTATAACCAAAGGAGAAACCCATCGGCTATCTGAAATTGGATAAATGAAGTTTACATTAAGTAGTTTTTGGAGCTCTTCTTTCACTATCTCTCTAAGGTTTGGATTCATCCTTCTATGAAGTTGTCTGATTGGTCTACTGTTTTCCTCAATGTAGATGTGATCAATGCAAGTCTTAGGGTCAATACCTTTCATATCAGTATATTCCCATGCAAATGCAGTAGAATGTTTTTGCAAGATTTTGGTTAGTTCTTCCTGTTGTGATCTTTCCAAATTTTTGTTGATATTCAATGTTTTACTTGGAAAGATCTCAATGGCGAAACTACCAAACTCTTCCATAGAGAAAAGAGACATTTGTCTAGATGATAGATACTCAATGTCAGAATCTAACTGAAATTGTGTGTGGTCATATTCTGAAGATGTTTCAAAGTTTTCTAATGTGTTCAGAATTTGACTATCTTCACTAACTTCAGAAATGGTAAAGACAGGTTGTATAGTATCCTCATCATCAATCCACTCATTATCTCCTATTTCTATAATTGCTTTTGCTGGAGGATACAGATTGATTTTTTTTGTCGAATTACCATCAGAAATATACATATCCCCAGACCTACAATTGATGAAAGCATCGGCTGTGGCTAGCCAAGGTCTTCCTAAGATAAGAGGGTGTCCTCCTAAATTACTCTTGGGGGTTAAAATCATGAAATCTATTGGATATTCCCAAGAGTCTAAGGAGACCGAAATGTCTTCTAATACACCATCTGGTTTGATAATTGATCGATCTGCAAGTTGCAGTAAAGTAGGTGTAAAAAGAAGATTAGGAAGTTTCAGCTGTTCCATAGTCTGTCTACTCATAATGTTGATAGCAACCCCTAAATCAATCAAAGTATTTGGAATTTCTACCCCATTGATATGTGTTTTGACAATTGGACTACCGGGATCTACATACTTCTGCATAGTAATTTTTCCCATCATGATATCTGCAATTTTTCCTACCAGGTGGATTCTTCTTGTATCTCTAGGTTTCCTTCCTGGTCTTTTAAGACTCAACTCCTTTATTGTTTTTGCTAGAATAGGAATCTCTCTAATGGCTTGTAACAAGGGAATATTGATACAGACATTATTCAATTCATCTAGAAAATCATAGTCGGGCAACAAGATTTGTTTTTCCACCCCTTTGTCAATTTGTAATCTTTTAAGAAAAGGAGGTGTGGATGAAGATGCAGGTTGCTCAACTATAGGAGTTGTGGGGGTTAGCTCTTTTTCTTTTTCTTTCTGAGTGCTTGGGTTTTGAAGAGATGCTTCAGAACCTTTATTGGCTTCAAGAGAATCTTCCTCAGAAATTCTTTGCTTTTGGGCATCTATAGAAGGGTTATTTAAAACTCTACCAGATCTGAGTTGTACATCATTGAGAGGAACAATCATATAGGTATGAAATTGTTGACCTTCTACCATGTAAGCATTTTGAGGGTTTTTATTATTGGGGTTTGGCAATGGCTGAGAAGGAAGTTGATTTGACTTCTGTTGGAATGGATTATGGAAGCAAGAGTTGAGAATTTGGGTTTTGTTGAGAAGGTTGTTGTTGTTGAAATGGCAATGATAGTTGTGGATTTTGATTTGGAAGTTGTGGAGCTTGTTGGTTTTGAAAAGATGGAGGATATTGATAAAATTGAGTAAATCTCCCATAAGGATTTTGTATGCCTTGTACCCATGATTGAAAAGGATTTTGAGGTTGGGACCAAGGTTGTTGCCAAGGATTCCAATTTGGTGGGGTTTGAAAGTTCATAGATTTGTTAAACCCTTGGTTTTGTTGCCCCTGCCAAGGTCTCCTTGTAACAAAACAGAGAGACTCAATTGTATTTGGATCTTCTTGGAAGACAGCTTTGAGCCCAGGAATTGAAGGACAATCCTTGGTCTCATGATTCTCTGAACAAATCGCACATGTTTCTACAACTTTTGCATCCAAGGGACATTCCCTGAGAGCATGTTTCTTTCTACATTTTGGGCAAAAGATGGCTAAAGCTTCAGCTTCTGCTTTCTGCTTATTATGGATCTTAAGAGTGTCTAGTTGCTCACTAAGACTCCCTAAGATATCAGTTTTGAATTCATCAAGCATATTGCGAATCTCAGCCCTACTTACGGATCCAGTTGCAGATTTGTTTGTTCTGATGAGAGAAGGATCTCTAGGCCCTTTTCTAGTTTTAGATTTTCCTCTTGAGAGATGGACACACACCTCTACTATATCATGAAGTGGAAGTTGAGATATGTCTCCTTTTCCCATCATGTTCAAAATATCTATCCATTCATCTCTAATGGCTTTTAATAGAAGGGCTTTCAAGGTTTCCTCATCTAAGTTACTCATTTTTGCTCTTTTCAGATTGTATTGGAATCTTTCAAGTAAATCCTCCAAGTTTTCATCTTCTCTTGTACCATTTTAAATACTTCATCCTTGTGGTTGGTGGGCATACAATAGTCCAGGTGTCTATCCAAAAATGTTTGTTTCATATCATTCCAAGTCCTAATCGATTGAGTGAGTAATCCCATGAACCATTTCAAAGCAGCTCCTTTCAATGTTGAAGGAAACAGTTTGAGTTTTTGAGAGTCTTCCAGATAATCATAGGTTCGACACACGACCTCAAACTCAAATAGAAATGTTTCAGGATCCTCATTTCTTAACCCATGAAATTTTGGGAGGACAGATGGTGAAATATTTTTCATTGTTGCTCGAGAATCCTCATCGACTATAGGAAATCCAAATGAGTTATCTCCATCCCTATTTCCCCCATTGTTACCTCTACCTCCTCCATTATTTCCTCCTCCCCCTCCTCTACCTCTACCAAATCCATTAACTCCCTCCTCTGTCATGGTAGCTTCCTCGGAGATTTCAAAGTCCTCTGGTTCCTCTACTAATGGCGAACGAGGAGTAATTTCTCCCTCTTCTTCCTCAGGTGATTCTACTTCTTCAATTACAATGTGTCTCCCTGTAGAAGGAAAGAAAGGATCTTTTCCTAATTCAGATTCGATGGATGGTGTGGAAGAGTCTCCTAACTCAACTACTGCCTCTTGAATTCCAGGAATCTTAGGGCTAGGAGTGTGGGTTGGTGATGATGGAGGTGTCTCTTGTCTATTCCTTGAAGTAGATGGAGTTGTGAAAATTGAACTCTTGGCTCTAGCTAAAAACCTTCCCCTAGAATCTCTTGCTCTATGCATATCATTTTTATTTTTCTTCAAGTCAGGCTAATAATTCTCTTTCTGATCTTCCAGGTCACTCTAGGTGCAAGAAGAGAGCATACTCAAGAGACTATTAAACTAATAACTTTCTCTTTTCTGATCCTCCAGATCACACTAAGTGCAAGAGGAGAGCATACTTTGAGAGGTTATCAATTTTCCTTCCTTGAATTTTTTTTTTTTTTTTTTTTTTAAGGAATTGGCTACCTAGTTTCACTTCCCCGGCAACGGCGCCAAAATGTTTGGTCAATTTAGTGTGTTCTAAATTTCTAATTAAAATGTCAATCCGGGATTTGTAAACTGTTGAAGTGAGGTGTACTATATGTACAAGATGACCATTTTCTTAGTCTTTTGTCGTTTTTGAGTTTTTTTAGTTTGTTTTTGGATTTATCTTTTATGGATTCCCTAGTGTGTGATGGTGAAATTGAAAGTTAAGTATGGATGGTAATGGTGATTTCTACAGTGATTTTCCAAACTTAAAAGTGTTCAAAAAGAAAGCTCTAAACTAACTGTAATGAAATCAATTCTCAAGAGGAAGTAAATGAACCAAACAGTGAACTAGTGACAATGGCCCAGTATCCTTACTGCTGCATGAAAAAGAAAGTAAAAACTGAACTTAAAGCAACTCAAAGACTGAAAGCAAAGCAACTAAATCACACTACTTCAACCCCTGTTCTGATCCTTTACCCTTCAACTCAATCTGCCTATGGGGAGTAATCATAAACAAGCTGAGTAATATGATATCTAAATTGCAGGAAATTAAATTGCATAAAAGGAAACTAAGATTTAACTAATCACACTACTTCAACCCCTGTTCTGATCCTTTACACTTCAACTCAATCTGCCTATGGAGAGTAATCATAAACAAGCTGAGTAATATGATATCTAAATTGCAGGAAAGCAAGCTAAATCATACTACAATAAGTAATATTATGATTCCTTACTAATAGAGTCACTTGACTATACAAAGGAAATCATAAACAGATGAGTAATATGATGTCTAAGTAGCAGAAAAATAAATAAGCAAAACGCAATTTGAAAAATCACAGTGCTGGAATTAAACTTCATGAAATGAAAATCAGTAGCAAGGACAAGATGATCTCATGTCAGTAGTTATAAAAAAAAAATATGTAAATCTACCCGGGTTACCTACAACAAAACCTATAAAAGAAGCATTGACCAGCTAATAGTTAGAAAAGAAGCATAAAGGAAATATAGACAGCAAATGAACATCAGAACAGCACACTATATATACAAGCAATGATTAAAAAAAATAGTAAATGACAACAAGTAAGAAACTATACAAAGCTCTGGTGTACAGGGGCCCTCTGCAACCTCGGCCAGTCAATCACTTAGTCACAAATCAGATTCAAAAAAATTGTCTTCTCATGTATTTAAAGCATAGTGAAATGCAGTACAGTGGGCGACAACAGTCAAGATTACAATACAAAAGCTGATCTATTCAGCGTATATCAACGCGTTATTTATAAGAAGAAGGTGCTGCAACTAATTCCTAGATTTATGTTGCCAAGAGACACGTAAATCTCCTTGAGCCGAGATCCAGCGTGATGGTCATGAATTCATGGAGTGGTGGCTGCTTGGTTCAGTTCACGGGCTGCTCTCCAGGTGTGCCAGTACCTCCGGAAACTAAGGGTCGTGCCACGCAAACCTTCACATGGACAAAACAGAGTCGTGCCACCACAAAACTCCTCATTTGGCCCTTCCTTTGACCATCGTTGACCGTGACTGTTTATGAGTGATTTGGCTGATCTGAGGGGACACACCCCATGTACACGTCACGTGCAGCTTAACCATGTGGTTGGTTTCTCCATTGGACACCTGTAGCATAGCCTTTAACAAAATGGCTGCGGAAACTTGGGCTGGCTGCGAAAAGTGACAAGTTTCCGCAGCTGCTTGAACAAAAATCTAAATCAAACAACAGTCATAAACATAGTTAGGAAACCATTCCATAAGCTCTTTTAAGACTATTATGCAATGATTTGACAGCTTTGTGGATGAAGTAAATGGAAAAAGAAGGTTGAAAGGGTATATAGGGAAGTGTAGGCTTGGGACTCAACACTACAGAAGGTTCATAAGAAACTATGCAACCATAACAGCCCCAATGGAGAGACTACTAAGGAAGACGGAGGAATTCATTTGGACAATAGATTGTTAAGCAACACTGGACAAACTAAAAGAAAGATTAGTAAGTGTGCCCATATTGGTGTACCCTGACTGGAACAAAATGTTCCATGTACATATTGATGCATTTGGAATAGCACTAGGAGCAGTCCTTGCGCAACCAGGAGAGAAGATGGATCATCCAATGTACTATGCAAGCATAAAGCTCTCCACGGTGGAAAAAAACTACACAACAACAGAACGAGAAGCTCTAGAAATGGTCTACTATCTCCAAAAGTTTAGGCACTACCTACTGGGTGTGCCATTCAAATTTTTCACAGACTATTCTACACTGAAATACCTAGTAAACAAGCCAGTACTGGAAGGAAGAATATGCAGATTCTACACTGAAATACCTAGTAAACAAGCCGGTACTATTTCAAGAGTACACATTTGAAGTAGTTGTTAAGCCAGACAGACTTAATGTAGGCCTAGATCACCTTTCTCGCCTGGAAATAGGGGAGAATGATGGAGCAATAGACGACCAATTACCTGATGTCGATTTATTCAGGATAGAAGCCATACCCGACCACCTGCATGAAATTGATACTTTGCTCACAATAGGTAGTTGTCCACAGGGCTACACCGCAACACAGAAAAGGAACTTAGTGGTCAGAGCAACGGATTACCAACTCATAGCAGGACACCTTTACAAAATGGGCTTAGACCAGATACTCAAACGCCGTGTCCTACATCACGAAAGAGAAGATATCCTATGGGAGTGCCACACAGGGGTCGTGGGAGGCCATGTAGGGGGTATGGAAACTGCAAGGAAAATACTAGAAGTAAGACTATGGTGGCCCACTGTACATAATGATTCGAAGGCATTCACCAACGAATGTGATGAATGTCAAAGAGTTGGAAGGCCTTCCCAACACGATGAGCTATCACTACACCCAGTCCATACGGTGCAGATATTCGATAAGTGGGTAGTAGATTTCATTGGTCCAATATCCCCACCAGCAAGACACTCTAAAGCCTGATACATAATCACCACCACAGAGTACCTATTGAGATGGGCAGAAGCCACACCAGTAAAATACTGCACAACAGAAACAACGATGCGATTCATTTTTGAAAATATCATCTCAAGGTTCGGATGCCTGAGGAGCCTCACAAGCGACCCGGGAACACACTTCCTAAATGAGACAATTCAGGTCCTATTAAAAACTTTTATGGTACAACATCAGAAGAGCAGTCCTTACCATCCATAAGCAAACGATGCAGTAGAGGCATTCAATAAGAGACTGGAAAAAGGGCTAACCAAAATCGCTTCAGCCAACCGAGATGAGTGGGATGAAAGAATTCCAGCGACACTCTAGGCATATAGGACAACAGTTAAAAGACTCCACAAACAAACTCCATTCCATCTCATATACGACAGAGAGATGGTGGTGCTAGCGGAGTTCATACTACCTGGCATGTTGATTTCAGAGGCAACAGGTATGATTGATAGCAGTGCCTTGTGGGATAGACTGAGCCAGTTGTTAGAGCTCGATGAAACACGATTCCTGGCAGAGTTCCATCAATCTGTTGAGCAACGAAGACAGAAGGCTTTGCATGATAGGCACATCAAGAAGAAACAATTCGAAGTCGGTGACCAAGTGCCCCTCTATGACAACAAGTTCCTCAAGTTCCCAGGAAAACTACAGATGCACTGGTTAGGCTCATTCATAATTTCACATATAAAAGAATCAGGTGCGGTAAGACTCGCGCAACTGGATGGAGTCCTACTGGCAGGATGGGTGAACGGCGCATGCCTAAAACCCTTCCGCAAGTAATAAAAAAAATAGCATAATAAGGTTGCGACTAGTAGAGAGATACTGCAACTCATTTGGGGTCGGGGGGGGTAGTGTTAGTAGTGTCAGCAGGCTTAGCTGGCAGGAATAGTAGCCGTGCACGTCAAACCTCGTAAGCAGAATACACGTAGGTTCAAAATTTTTCCAAAATTGATGGCCGCACACATACACGTCCCATCCGTTGTACCAGTAGTTATTTCCTAATTAAGTAATCAATAAGGCAATTGTCAAGGTAGGGTCGCAAAATATTTCCCGTTAAGCAAAGAATTAGTTAATAAATAAGCCTTTCACGGCAGAATAGAGACACCATGCAGCCTACTCTGTACCTTCCAAACCCACGACATAGTTGGCACGTACCAGTCGGCCGACGACGGCAAAAAGATAGCTAGAATGCATGGAAAGGTCGTTGGAGTAATTAGTTGATTAAAGCCTCGTCAATTAGGGGACATTGTGTCAGAATCGACTACATAAATCACAGGAGAATGTAGGGAATGGTAGAATTTCAAACACCAGAAGGATTCCAGGAGCACTCGGAAGAACAGGAGTAGGACAGGAGAAACAGAAGACCAGCAGTGCAAATTGTTTACCGCAGGAGCGGAAAAATGGCAAAGAGAATCATATCAGTCCCACAAACCACTCTAGATGCAAGAATCGAAGTTCTGGACGACCTTTATGGGAAATATGACCAGTCGAACCTCATCGACAACGACTTCATAGATGGATTCCAATTTCCAGCAATGAAAAGGGAGGTATACGCAGAAGAATTTCAACGGGAGGATGGCACTAGAGCCTCCATAATCAAGGGAGAGTTCAAAGTGCTAAATAAGTCCACGCTGTTCAACCTAAGAAATATTCCTATGTTTGGCACCCAACTAGTTGCCATGCAATGCACCAAGCTACTAGCAAGTAGGATGCATGGAGGTTCGGTATGGATGGACAGAGAATACCCGATCCATGCCGAAGATATCTATCGATTGAACGGGTTGGAAAACATGGGGAATGCAGTCAACACAACATCCCAGGCTGGGGCAAAGCGAGGGAAGAAACCGATGGAGGACAATAGCTAGACCCGCTATGGGATGGAGCGGGGGGGAAAGGCGCGAAGCTAGATAGAATCAACAAAGATAACATCAGGTTCACCTACTACCTTATTGCAGGAAAGACGATGAGGCACATCACAAGAAATGAGTGCACCCTAGACATAATGTCAATAGTAGAACACTACTACCAAGGTGAGATACTCAACTAGATAGCCTTTGTACTCAACAAACTCTTTGAGGCATGTGAGGATGTCTACCGGCAGAACACTGACTTTATGTTCGGATATTTGGTAATGGCGATGGCAATGTGGAAGTGGAGGCCACCACCAAAGAGGCAGATGGCAACTATTACTAAAGATCAGCCAATTTCTCTCGGATATGAACCATGGAGGGCATCGAGGGATCCCAACATAAAAGAGATCAATGAAACAACCTTCAAGAGCTAGTATGCATAGATGGTGGATGCCATTCAGTCCACAGAGAGAATACCCAGGACTCTCCTGGATGAGTTCTCAAGCAACCTCTAGTTCGGGGCCTCGCACATGCATACTTATCTCAGACCATGGTGTGTCAACCCCACCACATTCAAATTAAGGCCACAAATATTTAGCCTGATAGAGGAGGCCTTGTGCAGAGAAGTAGAGTCCTGGCTGAGAGTGGCTTGCAAAATAACAGAAGGGAAGCCCAGGTACCTGTTCAGATCTTTGACGCCACAGAACCGAGAGGGATATGGTGCAGAAAGCAGTAGGAAACGAGCGGCAACTGAAGTACTCTAACCAATGGTGCTCCAAATGGAGGAGAAAATGTTCGAGGTAAGTAGGACACTCGCAAGCTTCGAGCCAGGTGAGTGTGACTATCCCGAACATTTTCAAGATTCAACTATGTTGTTCCCCATTATACCGCCACCCCTCTCAATGAAACCTCCCATGGGTGTAGCCTAGGCTCCCTCCCCAACACCAGTACCCAGGCCACAAAAGAAGCAAGTTATCCGCACCCCCCAAGTCAAAAATCCGACTGCCAAAAAGCCGAAAGTTAGCACCCCAGCCCCAGTTGTCGACCTCACTGTTGAGGTCGAACACCAAATTCCTGCAACTGCCATAGTTGAGGAAATCCCTGCCACCGCAACCGCTACAGTACAACTGTCGTGGGAGTCATCCCCGCAAACAACTTCCACCTCTACAATGGTGTCCGAGCTCTTCCCCTTCGGCCATTGACGACCATCTGTGAAAGTAGAAGTTCAGTCAACTGGATGGAAAGAAGGTGCCACCTCGACCTTAGGGATGCCACCCACTAAGAGTACAACACCGATGCTGGGACTGGACCCACTAACTGGAAGATGCCTGGATACCAGTTGGTAGGGAGAAAGGACTGGCCCGTACCTACCCACTCTCCCTATAAATATCACAGTCCCCCCAAACCCTAGTATCACCCCAGCCACACCACAGTTCACCCCACCATCACAACAACCATCCCAGCAAGAGCATTCACCCACCTCACATTTCGATAAGTCCATTGCAAGCAGCCTACCCTTACAACAACAATTTCCAAAACCATACACAATATGAGCTGATACACTCTATCACTAGTCATCAACCCAGATATTTTCTTGCATTCAACAAGTAGCCCACAAGGCCGAGAGCCTACATGAGAAACTGGATAAGGAACATGAGTAGCAGAAGATGCAATTGCTCGCAATAACGGAAGAACGAGACTGCTTGCAAGAGGAAAATATAGGATTGCAATCACAAGTGGATCATCTTACTCAGAGGTTCCAATCCATGTGGCCAACCATCACCAAAGCCAACACGGAAGCACCGATGGACATGTCCACATGCTCCTTGATCGACTGTTGTGATCATATACAGACGGCGTGCATACACCTAGCAACCACAAATGTAGAAATGAAGAGGAAGCTAGAGACCGTCAGGTCTGCGCTGCCAGACCCTGTAGAAATCTATGCATTCTCAGTCGAAAGAAAGGTACGAGAGCTTGAGACAAAGAAACAAGCACTAGCCGACACCCTCACCGATGGATACACCTTAATGGGCAAGGTCCACGACTGGTTAAGCATTCTAGCTCTGAAGAATCACCAGGTCTACCCGTTGCGAGAGAAAATTCAATCTCTATTTTTCAGCACAAGGGCGTGCATAGACCCTGCTTAGCTCCAACAAATAAGTGAACAAATCGACGTCCTCCAGGCCCAGGTTGACGCAATTGAGGAGGAGTCGGCAAGGATGAAAACAGTAATCTGAGACTTGTGGCCCTCGGTTCAGATGCATGTCCTACTGTTAAAGGAGGCATGCAACTCAAGCAACCAGCAATTGGATGACCTGTAGATCTAACGACTGACAACCTTAACATCACAATCAGCTGAGGCATTCACACAAAGCGCAGACACAATCCTCGCAAACTAGGACTTGGATATCCAGCGATACAATGAGTTCAGGCAGCAGACAACAACAACAGTCCCCGAGTTGGAGCCTTCATTTGGAATGGAGGAGCCACAAGGTCAAGAAAGGGCCACAGAAACAAATGCCACACCACAGGCTAGGATTGAGATGGAAGAGATGCCTATTCCACAAGAAAGTATCGCAGCAACAGAGGTGTCGACACAATAGACAGTGGAAACAATGTCAGTAGCAACACAACCGCCACCCATAGAACTCATGGAAACAACAACAGAGCCGCCAAAGGTCGAAATGAGTTGACTCAGGGACGAGTCAAGAAATTGTGGTTGGGGCCTGTTGGAGCCTTCGTTAATTTTGAAGAGTTTTGACCAGTTTTTACCAACCATAGGGCGGGAAAGGACAAATGGCAGCAACAGTTGGGCGGCAGAACGAGCAGTTGTTGAAAGGTGATGGCAAGGTGGCAACGGAAGGCAAAGGCATCCAAGGAGACGGGAAAGCGCAGAGGCAACCAAGGAAGCAAGCAGCCAAGCAAGAACTGGCAGTCCAGGCAACCGGGAAGGATATAAAAAGAGGAAGAACAGAAAAGAAGAGGTTGTTGTTGTTGTTGTTGATGTTGGGTTTTGTTGATCATTGGGGTTGTTGTTGAGGACGGACCCGCCAGACTCTGAAGCATTTGGTTTCCGAGGAGGTACACAGACATAAGAGCAGAAGCAGGAAGAGCTAGAAACCAAGGAACTGGGTTGCAGAGAAGATCTGGCCCGAGTTACTGAGCCGGGTATTTTATGATTGTTTATGGTGAGATGCCAAGTTATACTGTATTCTATTCTATTGCTTTAATGTAATCAAAGTTGATGGTTGTTAAGACTCATAACGCATTGCGCATCATATTCAGTGGTCTTATTAAAATTTTAAATAGTCTCCTTGTTGCATGAAGATGGTACTTGCTAGATCGATACTAGAATGATGTTAGTTCTGTGGTATTTATGATGAATCCATGTGTATGAGTTTAAGGTATCATTATCTTTGTTTCATGTATTATGAATGCATATGTGTATGACTGCCTGTGTTCAACTGATATCCCCTCGACTCCATGCTGAGCCCTTCTCCCCTTTTGGTCGCGGCGCGCTTCGGGTGAGACTCCTTCCCCTTCAGGGTGAGGTGAAAATGCCAACGTTGTCCTAGACTACAGCGGATCATTGTTGGCCTTCCGTGCCTTAACCCAAGGTCTTTTCCCTGATGCCTCTTTCGAGCCAACACATCTGGAAAGAGTGAAAGTTTGTCCCCTTACGGACCACCAACAAGTTATTCCAAGTGGTATGGTTTCCCTTGAATGCCGATAATGAATCAACTTGCATCCATGAATTTTCTAGAAATGATTTTCTTTAGTGCTAATTTGACAACTCAATTATAATAATTTTTTCCACTATTTAAAAAACATAAATACTTTTTTATGGTTAAAAAATGTCTTTAAACCCAATATACCCAATATAATAAATATAAAAAGCCAAACACTAACACAATTAAATAAAAAACAAATGTCAAATATAATTCAAAATAATAAAATAATTTGTAATTATTTCAACACTCATTGAAATGTTGTCATGATGATTGCAATGCTGGCATTTTGGCATATGAGCCAACTTGTACTATTATATTATTGAAAATATGTTTATTATTATGTCAAACCAAATTTTTAATAAGTTAATGTTATTGTATTATTAATGTTGTGTTATTATTTTTTTTAATTATGTTTTATATAATAAAATATAAAATATAATTCTTTTACAATTAATTTACTTGAATTTGATGTTTAGTATGATCTTCCATGGTTGGTTTCCTTTTTTGTTTTGGCTATTTTTGTGTAGCAAACGTATTTTCATAAGTGTTATGGTTGTTTTTAAGTTTTTTGTAAAATGTAAGAAAGAATTTTACAAATTTTTAAATGTTAAATTAGTCATTTTAAAAGTTTTAACATTATATTATTTTCCATTTATATAATGTTTATTTATTAAAGTTTTTATGGCGGGTTTCCTCATCTAATAACCCTTGCAATCATAATAACAATTTGCTACCAATTTCCTCAAGCAAGTGAATATTTTCTATACTTATGTTTGTATGATGAGTATGGACATGCATCTAGGATTTTGGATAGTCTTATTAACCTTTTGGTTGTGCCAAAATCAAGGGAATTTCATCCTGCTAAAATTCACTATTGCACCTTGGCTCTTCTATGTAGACCCTAACCCATGGCAATGATTTCAGAGGTTATATGAGCTAGTTTAATTATCAAGCTTTCACCAACAAGTGTTTCCATTCAAAACTGAATTTTTCTTTGGCCTCTATTTAGGGTCTTGTTGTTTCTTATTATGGATAGAATATCTTTTCTCCTTTCTTCTATGACATAATGTTGGGTGAGGCTCCACTCCTCGACCCTTCCATAGTTACTGTATTCTCTCTCCGGGAATCTTAAGAATTCCTCCTATGCAAACTCCCTATACATCGCACATTTTCATCCTATGTTGCCTTCAAATTATTTATGGCAATGCTTGTTCCTTGTCTCACACCTTGTCACCATGTTGTTATAAGTTCTTTGTTCATCCCTTATCCCTCTTTCTTCAAGCTCCCTCTTCCCAAATATCATGCCAAGGTTTGGCCCTTCCTCAAGACATTGAGGATGACACAGAAGGAGACACCAAAATCCTTCAACAGTATAGATAAATACGAAAAGGTCTGCAAGTTCTTATTGGGAGAATACTCCTCAAGCCATATATTAGGAAATATATATTGTTGAATATGGAGCTTAAGTAGAGAACCATTTCATCCCATACATGGAAGTGGAATGGGATGTTAGACATTGGATTCTGGATATAGGAAATACCAACACCAAGCACATCTACACCTTCATACCATTGACATATACTAGTAGATCAAGATTATAATGGGATAAATTTTAGTGGAGAAGGATGATGCCCAACAAGAGATCCTCCTTTGCATTAATGAATTGCAACTTCAACTTAAAATACTAAACCCCCTAATCTCTCTACTGATGAAAAATTTATTTGATATGTAGTCCTCTAGCTACGGGGAGGACATAGTCGACTCTAATTCTATATAGGTGAACTCCCCCACCATTTGAATGTTTAAGTTTTTAATTTCTGCTCTCTACTTTTGGATGAATAATAAGCAAGATATCTAGAACTGTAATGGGTTTAGTTTTCCTGGTATTTCTACAAACTCTATCAAATTTTTCAATTCGTATAACCATGCCATAAATTTTGGACTATTTTTATGGCCTAAAACCACATACTTGTGCTACTAATCAAGTTTCCGTAATCACAAACCAATAGGCACACATTAAACATACTATATTTTTTTATTGAAGGAAATATAAAATCAGATTAACTTACAAAAAAAATCCTTCAATAATCACTAATCACTAGTCACTAAGTTCTTTCATCTTCAATAAATAATAAAAAATTGTGTCCCCTTCCTCCATTTGCATGGAGGACAACACATATTTCACATAAAAGAGCTTGATTTAATATGAAATCCCATGCATTTCCATAATTGTGTCCTTACTAAGGATGATTCTTCCACATCCTACACTTGTAAGCATCTTATTAGTGATTATTATCTTCATAAACACACCATTTCTCAATTTTAATAGTCATCTTGGCTTATGCATACTCTATTTTCTAGTACTGCAAATTCATCTACATGTACCTCTTTAAACACTTTCTCAGTTCAAAATTTCACATATATATATGATGATGATGATTATCCATTGTTTCCATGCATTAAATTCATCCCTAATGAATATTCAACTAGGATGTAGATAATACTTGTGAGTGGAGCCAAATAACAATTGTTACTATGAATTGCTTTACTGCACCCTATATCTTTTCTAGTTTTCTTACAACCTATACAAACCTTACTTTGTCATTGCGACGACCTATTTTACCCCACCTAAACATGTTTTTTTGTTTGTTTATCAAGTTGTCTATGATCCTCCAGGCTTGATTTGTGGCTTGAGGAGTCGTGACCCAAGGGAATCTAATCCATCAAAGTCACCTGGGATCGCGTCCGGCCTAGGCCACCCTAGCCTTTAGTTGACTGGATTTTTAGCATGGCTCCTCCCCCTAACACATGGCACAACCACCCCAATGAGGCTCATCCTCAACTGGTTGTGCTCATAAAACTTGACCCCACCTAAACATATTATTCAAATACTCAAATTATATTACTAACTATTAAAACATATACTCTTATTATTAAAATTTATTCTTATTACTAAAATTTATTATAAACTACTTAATACTACTTCTAATTACCCAACCTATATCTCAAGCCTATTTTCCATTCACTCAAACCTCTCCCACGACTTAAACCTCTCCCATGACTTTTACAACTCTATTGTGATAATCTATTACTATTCGCTCTATTTACCACTACCTCAAAATGCATACATAGTTATTATACGTTATATGACTTATGTTAAAGTACATGCACTACTGCGACACACTTTTTGCACACACAAAAAAACATATGTGTTATTTTTATGCCTCAAAAAAACATGCCTTTAGCATGTTGCATCATTTTTATACCTGGAAAACTATATAGATATAACCTAATGTGTTTTTTCTATATATTAAAAAGCATGAAAACAACATGTTTTGATTTTTTATATGCTCCAAAAATGCTAATTAATACACACTACTCCGAAGGCCTAAGATAGGTTACTTTCAACTCTCGATATTAATTTTTTTATAATTTACTACATTACCTAACTATTTATTTGCATTTAAAATACACTATGTATTAAATTGAATGATCAAATATTTAATTTATTAAAAAAAACAAAAAAATTATTTTTAATATAATATTTTTTTATTTTTTTATTATTATATAGAAAATATTCTGAAGTGTTATCTAATTATTTTAGATACTTCAACTCTCTATATTAATTTTTTTATAATTTACTGCATTACCTAACTATTTATTTGCATTTAAAATACACTATGTATTAAATTGAATGATCAAATATTTAATTTATTAAAAAAAACAAAAAAAAAATATTTTTAATATAATATTTTTTTTATTAATATTTATTTATTTTTTTATTATTATATAGAAAATATTCTGAAGTGTTATCTAATTATTTTAGATATTACAATTTTAGGTTCTAATTTTTTTAAATAATTTTTAGTAAAATCAATTTTTTTTTTGTTATGTTTTGATTTTTTATATTTTCTAAAAATGCTAACTAATACACACTACTCGGAAGGCCTAAGATAGGTTACTTTCAACTCTAGATATTAATTTTTTTATAATTTAGTACATTATCTAACTATTTATTTGCATTTAAAATACACTATGTATTAAATTGAATGATCAAATATTTAATTTATTAAAAAAAAATTATTAATTTCTATTTATTTTTTTAATACAATATTTTTTTATTAATTTCTATTTATTTTATTATTATTATATATGTATAAGCGAATATCCTAAAGTGTTATCTAATTATTTTAGATATTAAAATTTTATGTTGTAATTTTTTTAAATAATTTTTAATCAAATCATTTTTTTTGGGTTATGTTTTGATTTTTTATATGCTCCAAAAATGCTAACTAATACACACTACTCCAAAGGCATAAGATAGGTTACTTTCAACTCTCGGTATTATTTTTTTTATAATTTACTATATTATCTAACTATTTATTTGCATTTAAAATACACAGTATTAAATTGAATGATCAAATATTTAATTTATTCAAAAAAACAAAAAAAAAAAAAAAACTTTTTTTAATACAATATTTTTGTATTAATTTTTATTTTTATTATATATATATATATCATCCAATATCTTAAAGTGTTATTTAATTATTTTAGATATTGAATGATGAAATATTTAATTTATTAAAAAAAAACAAAAAACTTTTTTTTTAATACAATATTTTTGTATTAATTATTATTATTATTATTATTATTTAAAATACACAGTATTAAATTGAATGATGAAATATTTAATTTATTCAAAAAAACAAAAAAAAAATAACTTTTTTTAATACAATATTTTTGTATTAATTTTTATTATTATTATATATATATCATCGAATATCCTAAAGTGTTATTTAATTATTTTAGATATTGAATGATCAAATATTTAATTTATTAAAAAAACAAAAAAAAAAAACAAAAAAATTATACAATATTTTTGTATTAATTTTTATTATTATTATTATATATATATCATCGAATATCCTAAAGTGTTATTTAATTATTTTAGATATTGAAATTTTAGGTTGTAATTTTTTTAAATAATTTTTTATCAAATCATATTTTTTGTTATTTAAAATCTATTTTTAAATATATAAATAAATTCAACAAGAGTGAGATACAAAATAAATTCAACACTTTAAAAATTCCCAAAAACATTTAAATAAATTATATAAAATTTCACCTATCAAAATCGTAATTTAAACAAATTCTTAATAAATTTCAAATAAATTTAACTAAAATACAACTCACAAAAACTTTCAAACCATAAAACAATTAAACTATAACCCATCTTAATCACACAACCTTATAAATATATTTAAATAATATTTATTTTTTAATACTGAAACTCCACTTTATACCAATATAGATATATTTAAATAATATTTATTTTTTAATACCGAATCTCCACTTTATACCAATATAACGATGTAAATCCCAAATAACAAATAAAAGTCATAAAGAAAGGTGCATAACAACCTAACTGAAAGTACAAACTAATGTAGCTCCTCATTCCAAATCTTCACATTTCGCTTTGATGAAAACCCAATAAAAAGATTTACTCGTTGTTAACATTACACACGACTTATCAAACTTATTCATGCCACTAACTTATTAAACACGTTTACATTTTTTATTGTTTAATTTATTATGAACTATATGAGGACTTTCACACTTGTAAATAATTCATTATAAAAAACAACAAACATGAATCATGTAAATTTTATTTAAATTATTTATTTGTGATGTTGAGAGGTATTTTTTTTTTACCTTTGAGTAATAAAGGTTGTTTGGTTTAAAATTTTAAATGGTTAAAATAAAATAGAGATTAAATTAAAAAATATAAAATAAAATAAAATAATAATACAGCGTGAGTGAGCCTAATGGTTAAGAGCATGTGTTTCTTCGTAAGAGATCACAGGTTCAAAATTAGAGGGGGTAGAGTATGTATGCCTTGGTAGATTTAGCAGTCAAATCAATGTGTGGAGGATATTATTGTTATTATTTATAAAAAAATATAGTCGGCATAGTTAGAGAAGTTAACTCCATATCTACCCAGCACTGATAGAGATCAAATTTCTTTTCACTCTAAAAAGAATTTGCACCTCAAAAACTTTGATCCATCTAGAGCTTGGTAGATCTGGAGTTAAGATGGATCTAGACTGGTTTATTTTTTTACAATAATATATTTAATATGAATTCAACATATTATTTATTAAAATTGCATTGAATTGGATGGGAAAAATAAAAATTATTCCTCTACAACTCAAACTAAATTTAATTGAAAATTTTATTAAGTATTTATAATTACAAAAATTTATATACTTCAAAAATAATAAATCCGCATAAACTTATATTAATTTATTATTTTTTATATGATGATTCAAGTTAGTTTTTTTCCTTTTTCTTTGGGCTTTTTTTGCTTTTTCATTGAAATTCCATTTTTTCTCTCATTTTTAATTATTGTCATCATATATAAGTGTATATATGTGAGAGTCATTAATTATTATCATTATATATAAGTGTATATATATGAGAGCCAATCAAATTTATCTTGGGTGGTTAGGATATATGTCGTTATCATCATTTTTCAAGTTCTATTTTTACAAGTGACATATCAAGCTCTTAATGAGTACAATAATTACAATAGCTTCAAGCTTAGTTGTTGATTGAAATTATGCATTAAAGATTGTAAGATTTACCCTAAGTATTATCCTCGAAATGAAAGAAATACTCAAGAATTTGAAAAAAAAAAATCATATTCATACACATAAGATAGGGTAGGTATTGTGAAATATCTCTTCCACCTATGAAAACATCTTGCTTCTCTCTCGGAAATAAAATTATGGTGTATCCCATGCCAACACTGACAAACTTAGCCAATTCAAGATCAAAATTAAAATGCTCCTGATAAATTTGTAATGATTTATAAACCTGTCTGGACAATTTTTCATTGAAATTAAATAAATTTGAATTTCTCATCATTAGAAGTTGCACAATGTGTACGCCCGAAGACTTTTGATACCTTTGAATCTATATGTGGAATTAGTGTTGTCAACTCCACCTAATTTCTACATGTTTTGAGTTGGATTGGCTCATTGAATTCCAATTGCCTCTCAGTAATAAATGTTAAATCATCCATTCTTTGGCTTCTTAAAATGGTTTTTATTTATTTATTTATTACATATTTTTGTTGCAACAACATACATGAGGTGGACTTAACACCATAGATGAAAACGATGATCATGTAATCTTTTTAAAGCTAATAAATTAGGATTTAAAAAAAAATGATATTTGATGTTTATTGTGAAAAGAGAAGAGAAAGATGATCTACAATATATAACTAAAAACGAGTAGAGGCACATCTTATACCTAATTTTTATTATTATAAAAACTAGCTTTCTTATATCATAGTGAGATTAACTTAATTAAATTTTTCATTGTAGTGATCTATTAACACCATTTAATTTGGTTGCTTTCAATGAGGGAGGTGCCAACGGGGATATTTATTCCGTTGAAGATGTTTAGTATTTGAACCTCGCACCAACCACCAATATACATGGACAAGTGTGGGCATAAGCATTAGCACATATACATTCTTGTTGTTCATATATTTAAACTAGCATCATCTTACCACAATGAGGCTAACACATCCTATTTAACATTATGAGCAAACCATTAGCACTAATTTCACTACCTTTAACTCAGCGACAAATGGGGGATTTGTATTTCATCAAGTCACTTAAGACATACCTCTAACCACAATGGTAAGCACAAATCCACGAGCATGAGAAAAAGCACTAACATGTCACTTGGTAGGACTTGAATTTAGTGAGGGATTTAAAAACACTAACATGTCACTTGGTAGAACTTGAATTCAGTGAGGGATTTAAAAACACTAACATGCCACTGGATAGGACTTGAATTCAATGAGGGATTTATTGTCCCCATCCTTGTTAACTCTGCAAGCCATTGTTGACAAACCTTTAACCTTTTACAAATGAGAATTTTATATATAATTTTTTTAATCCTTTTTAGATATATGATACATCTTTTTTTCTTTCTTAATCTTTTAGGTATATGATAAATATCTAAATAAAATAGATTTATGTTAATATCATTTCACTACTTTTTAGTGAATTCAATGGAAATGCAATTCTTCTATATCAACTCCCTCTCATTCAATTAGATATTATAAGTTCAACCCTTGACCATGGGAAAAGGGCCTAGATAGAAACATGGGGTTGTAATGGTCCCCGAAGCCATTTTATGGCGTGAAGGCGTATTTTTTTTTTGTAAATTAAAAAACTTTATTGCATCAGAATGTCTTCAAAACCAGAGTACATGTTGTTACTTATAATCATATATGGGGATTCTCATCGCCTCGAGGGAAATCAGGAGAATCCTCTAACTATCCTTCTCAAAGAAACCCAAAAAACAAACCAGACATTCTTGTTAGAGTCACATTGAAGATGCCCTTCTACATGGGCTAGCCTTGCATTGAGCCTATCCACGAAAAAACTTTGGTTCCTCAACAACCTTTTAATATCCTCCAACAAAGCAAACACATTGTATCCCTCCACTTGTTTATCCTTCAGTACCAAACCAAGCAAGGTCTTCATATGCTAGTGTAGTGCAAATAAGTTGAGGTATTGTTTTCTCTATCCCTTGGTGTGGCCAAGGTTGGGAACTTAGCAAGAAACCTCCTCTAATATCTCAGAGTTAGAATAATATTGCTTCTCGGCACCCACCATGATCCCTAAATTTCTAGTTTCTCACCGAGTCTTAGGAGGTACAACATTAAAATAAGGCGTAGCCAAGTCATGGGAAAATAGTTGGGCCTTGTGTTGGCCCTGTGAACTACTATTGCCACCACCCGTCCTAGATCGAATGTGTTTCCTGGGATGCATGACAAGCGAGAGGGGCTCATACCTCAAATTTCCACAGGAGCACACGTGACCAAAAGTCTAACGAGAATGCCCAAATGTTACATGAACACTTGTAGAACATAAACTGACAATATAACCAACATTGACTCTAACCAATTCACACCAGATTTGGCCAAGAGACGAATCACTCCTACCAGGCACGCAAGGGCAATAATCACCCCAACCCTTGAAACCCATTGTATTATGAGAATTCAAACAAAGCCATGTCTAAAGAGAAATTGAATTTACAAGTTGGAAATCTATGTCAAGTTGGCCTACATAAACATAAGTCGACCCCCCTCTCCTCAATAGTTGTGACGGTTCGGTGATTAAAACTTGTATAAGTACAAGTATTTTTGCCTCCAAATTCAGTGATTAACTTAGTTAAGGAGCAAATAGAAGATTCAGACCTAAGGAGATGAACAAGGAGGTTCATATTTCATGAACCTAGGAGTTGTTTTAAGGAGCAAGTTTCAGTGTTCTATCTCTCTTTTGATTAAGGCTTCTTGGAGGATTATTCTGAACAATTTTGAAAGTTGTCTTCTATTGGAATTCATCCTTTTTGGTGGCATATTTTGGAGCATAATTATGAATATTCTGGAGGTACTACTTCGACCTCGTTGTGGCACAAAATTCAGTCTAAGACTCAACCTATTTCAGATCTGTGACAGAATGTGGAAACACAAACTCTGGTACATTGTGGAAACTTATACTAAGGAAAATTGTAGTATATTGATAGACTTGACTTTGGCAGACCTTAGTCCTTGAATGTGGTAGACTCAGATCTATGACTATGTCTTGTGACAAAGCATAGTGACAGAAACTTCAACCTTGTAGAGTGCAGACGTATGCTCGATTTGGGAGCAACATCTTTTTGTATCTTTTGAAGCACATTTGAAACTATCTTGAAGACATGCTTAGAGTAGATCTGGATCAGTCTATGAGGTGACTTTGAATTAGTTTATGAGCAAAGTTTTCACTATGTTGAGAGCATACTTGGATCAGGTTTTGTATTAGACTTTGAAGTGCTTTGAAGCCTCTCTTTTGGGGACAAACTTGATGTTCTTTGGAGCAGTTTTGAAGATTTTATTAGAAACATGTAAAGCATCTTTGGAGTAGTTTGTGAAGAAGTTTATTGTAGTAGTTATGAATTTATCTAGATGATGTTTTGAAGCAATGCTTGAAGTCTTTGAAGCAGTTAAAGGTTGGAACCTTATTGAAGTATCGTACAAGTTGGAGCCTGCTTTGCTGAATAGAGGATTGGAGCCCTCATACAAGGTTGGAGCCTTGTGAGAGACTTGGTTGGAGACTGGATTTATATTTGAGGATTGGAGTAGTTAGAGATTCTATTGTATAGGTTGGGGCTTGAATTTTTGTAAAAGAGGATTGGTGTCCTCACTATCTTCATCAACATTTTTTTTTGTTCTATTTTTTGTTTTCTGGTTTAACTTGTGATAGAAATCTTAATTGGCATAATACAATAATTGAAAGAAACACCGATTCACCCCCCTCTCACAGTGTTTCCAACATGTTGGGGGCGAGCTACGCCCCCTGCCCTTTAATGCCCATCACATCGATAGGGTGGCTGGCTCGTCCCACGGGGCCCCCTTTCGTTCTTTGTGCTCAGGGGTGAAGGTGTACATTTCAACTTTCACTTTCATGAGGCAAATTTAAACTAAGGTGAACTTATATTAACCTCCTAATGGGGAATTTACATCTAATGTATGTTTCTTCAAATATTTGTAAATGCTTGATGTATACTTAATAAACATCAAGTGGGTTACTTCTTGTATAAATAATAATAGGGAATACATATCTTGTGGTGTTTTAGTATTGCTTCTATGATTATAAAATTTTTCTTTTTCTCTTTTAAATTCAATTTAAGTAATATTTAATTTTTTATTTGAAATCTCTCCTATCTAAATAAAAGTGTGGTTCATTATTTTAAGTTTTGGTATTTTATCTTAGAATATAGCAATACAAAGATGTGTTAGTGTTTTAAGTTTTGCTTTTTCTTATTTAAATATAATGATATAATTATCTGTGAGATTGCAATTTTTGTTATTTAAATTGTATTTTTGAATTTGTTTATAGATTCAGCCCAATAAAAAATTCCTAAAACACAACTCAAATTTATAATTACAACTGATCCTTGCTATATTTCAATTAATATTAACTTCAAATATAAATATAAATAAGAGCTGAGAGCTAAATGAGTTAGCGTGTGAAGTTGTACTGCCAAAACCTCCCCACCCTTCAAAACCAAAGTTTCATACCGGATCATAACAGAAACAACCCCTGAGAATCCCATCCTTCAAAACCAAAGTTTCAGACCGAATCATAACAGAAATAACCCGTGAGAACATTACAAGAAAATGAATTTCCATTGGGCAGTGGTGAGCTAGCAGTCAACATGGTACGCGAAAATGACGCAGCCAGCAAAAGAAACTGTATCAATGAACAGACGAATCTATTCAACACGTTCTGTAGTTGTGGATAAGGACTGTAAGAACAGTAACAAAGGGGAGATTCTGGTCGAGCAGTCCTCGGATTCAAATTTGACTGGCCGGTAGTTGGTGTTCTGCACGTGAGAAGGCACGGCACCCAAACCATGGAGTGTGTCCATTTGTTGGTTTATAATATTATTATTTTAATACAATTAATAATTCTGATTAACAGCTGGATGCTTTAGATTTGTTTCAACCCCTATTTCACGCAACCACCATGGAAAGAGTCTTAGTTGCCTGCAAGGCAAGCAAGCAAAAACAAAAACATAGGGAAAGTCCATCAGATAAGACAAACTTTACCAGGATCATATGTTGGAATTTGGGTTCGAACCTGTGACCCCAGGCCTCTACAGCCTGGAATTGTCTTTACCCCACAATTTTGGGGCAGGACAGGACATTGAGGTACAGTTTTGGGTTGAATAGGGCATTGATTGTTTCTTGGTCTGCCCATTAGGGACTTTAATGGGTACCTGAGATTTAGCGATGGCCAGCTGAGTGGACTGAATTCGTGGCATTACAGTTCTGCCAACTGTAAAAACTTTGCTGAATTAGCGGCACCTCCTGAGGTTATGGAGGACCATTAGGAGTTAGGACCCTTTAGCGAAGGGACAGGAGGGCGTCCCTGGCCCAGTTGGCACAGTCCATTTGTGCAAATCACCATCGTTGTTGATGGAGTTGAATTCAAAGCGACAGGCCCGAGGAATTTCAATCCAAAATTAGGTGAGTTTTGTAAGAAAAAAATATTCACAGCTGTTTCTTGTTCTAGGGTTACCCACAATCTGTGTGGGGTTCGATTTTATTTTTCTTTTATTTTTTGTAACCTTTTATAAATCCATTGGGATTCTTCCTTCTTCAACAAAGTAATCTTGTGCCTAATCTCCTCTGCGCAATTTTGGCTATTTAATGGACAGTTACACATCACCATCTAATAATCTCTGAGGCGAGGAGGAATCAGTGCGAGCATTAGGGATTGGATTGATTGATTCGACTTGGTGAGAGCTGGCAAGCCAGGTTATGCTTCCTCTGCTGTCTGGTTCTTCTCAGAGGCCATTAATAGCTTCATCTGCACCCCTGCAAGGTCAGTACAATCCTTATTCTAATGCCCAAATCGTTGATTT
This sequence comes from Pinus tabuliformis, assembly GCA_031772625.1. Classification (NCBI taxonomy): domain Eukaryota; kingdom Viridiplantae; phylum Streptophyta; class Pinopsida; order Pinales; family Pinaceae; genus Pinus; species Pinus tabuliformis. Next base: position 27,500,355 of record CM062808.1, on the reverse strand, counting down.
ATTTGCTTTCTGTAAGTGGGTAAATTATTTTGGTTCGTTGTGATGCAGGCTTTGGTGTCAGAAACATAAACATGAATGGTGTTGTACCCATTTTGAAGACCAGTCAGCAGCCATCCTCATCTTCCTGCTTCCATCCTCCTACAGCAGGTTTAACAAATCTGCAAACATGGGAGAATAATACTAGATTGAAACTGAATCCAGCTCCACCCTCAAGGCCAGCAGCAGAAATTAGTTCAAAATCCATGGCTCCTCCACCATCAACCAAATTAAACCTTCCACCATGCACAACAAATTCCACAGGATCTTCCAGCAGCATGACTTATGGGTCTTGTCCTCCAAGCTCCTCCCACTCGGGCTCTGAAGAAGAGGAGCAACAGCAGCAGGGGCAGCAGAAGGAGAAGAAAAGGAATGTAATTGATGAGAGAAAACAGAGGAGAATGTTGTCCAACAGAGAATCTGCAAGGAGGTCCAGAATGAGAAAACAACAGCACTTGGATGAGCTCAGAGCGCAGATAGTCCAACTGAGGGCAGAAAACAATCATATTCTCAGCAAATTCAATCTTACCTCGCAGCATTATTTGCAGGTGGAGGAGCAAAATCGTATTCTCAGATCTCAAGCCATTGATTTGTATCAGAAGCTTCAGGCTGTGACCTCCATGCTGCAGCAGCAGCAATCTCTGGGTAACTTTGATGATTTGGATTTTCAGAATTCAGCCTTCTGCTGAGCCTTCAGTTGCATCTGATATTCTTCAGTAAGCCTTCCAACACCATACCCAGCTTTAGATCATCTACACAATTTTGTGATGCACTGGATATTGAAGAGGCCTCATAGAGACCCAATTACACAGGTGTAATGTGAAAGAGATCCATGTATACGCCTCTTTGTTCTGCATATCAATTTTCACCATTTCATTTATTGTAATAGGCATAGACGCATGGCTAGGCTTCCTTATTTCTAGAGAACTCTCATTTTTCTTACCCTCTGGTAAGTTCAATTTGCCCAGAAGGAAATAAAAAAGCTTGTCCATGCGCCATTAATTTCTAGCAAGATTCCCTTGCAAGCACCAGTTTTGATTTGATTGAAAGTAGTTTCAATTTTTCTCGATTGAAACTTGTGAAACTCATTTTACAAATCTAGTCTGGAGCGACGATCAGTCACAGGGAAAATCCCACCATTGGATTCCTTCTTCAGCTACAACAGCAGTTAGGGTTATATTGGTCAACTTCAGAAGCTTGCAACTTTAAGTCGAACATAAAAGTTCATGGATAGTTGTTCAAAACTTCCTACAAATATATGTCCATAGAGATTTTATTTTTTTAGGTTGCTGTATAGTGAACTCTTTTTGGAATCCTGAATGAGATTTCATTGCAGAAATTGTATTAAGAATGAGATTCTGTTTTTTCCCGGTGGAGTTAGGGTCATATCATCCATGGGAGGGAGGATTAATTGTTTGAAGTTTTTAAAACCAGAATGGCCTGGTTATTGGTGAATGCAAAGAGGCTTTCTGCATTTTCTAAAACACAATATAAGTATACATCTTTAAAAAAATATATCAATAGATGAGACTAACTAATTGGATGGGATGAGGAGGGAAAATCTCACTTTCACCAAAAAAATATTGAGTAAATGAGATTATCTGATTGGATTGGATCAAGAGGGAATCTGAGCTTCACCAGAATCTAGTTCTGGATGGTAATAATTTTATATAATCAATCTATCAATGACAAAATATGACATGACCCAAATCAGATCTCAGATCTTCTGACCATATGTTGTCCTATTGTCCAGTGTGTATTATTCTAATTATGTTTGGCTTATTCATATTTTTCTTAACCAGTAAGAAAATTTCCTCCCCTTTACTAAAGATATGAAATTTATGTTTTCCCTTCTTTATTAAAAACAATTTTCAATTAATTCAAAATCCATTACATTTTTAAATATTGCAATCACATACCAGTTCTGCTAATATTACTTGTTTTACCAAATAAAAACCAAAACCAAAATTCCAGCTGGACATTTATAACCAGTCTAGATCTCAATACTGTTATGAGAAGTATACCCAGTAGAATAGCATATAGGAGCAACTATGATTCAATTATAAATTGGATTTCTTTTTATCCATAATGTATGCGATTGTTATTTGTTACATTGAAATGATAATTTCCAATCAGATTAAATAAATGTTAAAAATAAATAAATTTAATAATAAAATTGATATAACCATTTTCAATAAAAATGTAAATAAATTAATATTAAAAATTCCATATGCATTGATGCAAATGAGATCACAAATGTACAAACATCTTTGATTCCTCACAACAAAATCAAAATTTATAAATACTATATTCTACCACCTTCGAATAGAAAGGACACTTTTGACCAACAGTATATACATGATCTTTGATTCCTCACAACAAAATCAAAATTTATAAATACTATATTCTACCACCTTCGAATAGAAAGGACACTTTTGACCAACAGTATATACACATGTATATACTTTTCAATAGAAGAGACACTTTTGACATAATAACCATATATACATGTGTATATACAAATAAGATCCACTTGTCAATCAGTTTCATGTACATACACAATGATGTTATTACCTTTCCATAGAAGAGACACTTTTGATAATAACCATATATACATGTGTATATACCAATAAGATCCACTTGTCAATCAGTTTCATGTACATACACAGTGAATTTATTGATTTATGATTCAATTTGTTTGATTATGATCGCTGTTATTGTCTTTATTTCTTCTCGTTGTTATGATTATTGGTGGCCGCTTTGGTTGCTCCATATTCTCTAGAATAAGAATCTTGGATGAATCTATATTTTGGATTCTTATATTTCTCATATAATATATTGAAGTTTTTTGAGTTTTGTAAAAAAAATTTGATGGAAAAATATCATTCAAATCATATAATTTTGAATAATTACATAAAAATTATATATATCTGCAACTTGTACTTCACAATTTTTAGTTAATCTATATTTTAAGTTAATCACAATTTTTAGTTAATCTATATTTTAAGTTAATTTAAATCAAGTTACAACACAAAATCCTGATTAGAACAAAATTAGACCAAATTATAGGGCAAAATCCGCTGAAATAAATAGTGGATATGATGGACTCTATCCCTCCGTATCAACGACATTCAGTGGACTGCTCATTTTATCAGTAACCCACACTCATTAAATATGGTGTCTACTATTATCTTTAACAAAATATTTATATCACCAGTAATATATTAATTTAGAAATAATAAAGGCATGTCAATTTTATAAATAAAATAGATTTTTCATTGGTTTGTTTAATTTATAAATAATATATTTTTTTTACGTTTTTTTGTTGTTGTTTAAAATATATTTTTGAATGCATAAATGTATTCAGCTCCTTAAAAAAATTTAAAGCACTTGAATTTTATATATTAAATAATTTAAACTCAAGTTTTTAAAAAAATCTGTCAGATTTTTATTAAAAATAACTAGAAAATATACCCTGGAAAAAATCATTTCCTCTATTAATTAGACCAAACCAATGTAAATAATTTCTAACACCAACTACTTAATGTGAGATAAAAGCTTTTGCAATGGGGAATCATTTCCTCTATAAATTAGACCAAACCAATGTAAATAATTTCTAACACCAACTATTTAACGTGAGATGAAAGCTTTTGCAGTGGGGATTTGTATAACATGTGACATTATGATCTACGCTGTCAGGTCTACCATTGAAATTTTGCTCATCATGATCTAAGTAAAGAAAATTAAAAATCTAAAAAAAAAATAAAATTAAATAACTATACAAAACATCTAAATAATGTAAACTTATAAAAAAATTTACATATGAAAAATTAGATTCCTCTAGACTCATATTGAATCCGTATTTAAAATAAATTTATACTGATATTATAGTTTAATGGCCATAAAATATATTTATAAATAAAATAGAGAAATTTTAATAAGGAAAAATGTGATATTATATATGCCAAAATATAATATATATACCAAATTTATTTTGTTTTAAGATTTCTATAGATTTTATTATTTTATTATTTTATTTTATTTTATTATATTTAATAAATAAAAAAATTTAGATGCTTCTACGTCTATCATCAGTGATGTGCACATTTTAATGAAAATTTTGTATTTTCTTGCAATGGACACTAAAGCATAAAGTATTTAGCGGATTTCATTGAATGATGCTTAGCGTTTAATTTCGAGAATTAACATGCAATGGACACTAAAGCCTAAAGTATTTAGTGGATTTCTTTGAATGATGCTTAGTGTTTAATTTCGTGAATTAACATGCAATGTGGCTTCATAGTTTTATAATAGTTATATATGAATGAAAATGGTATAGTGGAATTTACATTAACAGATGACTATAAAGATGACTATAAGTAATATTTAAGAGATTTTATTAAGTTATAATTATGAGTATTTATTAGTTTAAATTTATTTTAATTTTAGATCTACCAAATTTTAAGAGATATCAAATATTTTAAAATGCAAATTTATTTTAAAATAAAAATGGATTTCAAAGTAAATCTTGAATCAAGATAAATCTATGCTGGTTTAATGGTCAATTCATCTTTGCATTAAATCCAACACATTTATAACTCACTTTCTATATTTTCATGAAGTCATTGAAATCTTAGTTCTTAAAGTTATTAAATGATCAATCTACATATTCCTTAAATCCCATATATTTTCATTAATTCATTCAAATAGATTTGAGTCATAACCATGTCAGAATGAGGATTATTAATTACATTGATATGTCAAAACAATGGAATAGAGTTTTTAAAATTTTTATTTAATTTATTAATAATTATTAAGCGGATGGTAGGGATATAACTTATATGAAATATTATAAAATATTTTATTTTATATTATAAAGTAGTTATGTTATTTCTACCTTTTTAACTAGAGTAAATAATAAAAAAACTATGATATAAACATGACTTATGGTTTTTGGGCATGCATTATTAGGAAGTTGTGTTATTGATTCATGGTATTGTAACAAAGCGCATTTATAAATTAAGAATTTCCATGATAAAGTGGGAGTGGATCTTGATGATTAAGAATATTGTTACATTTTTTTTAATATATATGTTTAATTTAGTTAATTTTAATCTTGGAAATATGGAATGATCGTAGTCTAAGTAGTTTAAATTGATGACAATTTCACGCTTAGAAAGGGTTCTTGAGAGTGTTGAATCCGTTTCCATCATTAAAAAAAAGATTCAAACATGTTTATGAGAGATTTTTCGGGTAAATCACATGATATTTCATTTGTCGACCTGTTTCGAAACAACCAGTGTGGTTCATCATTAGGACAAGTTGAAGAATCAGATCTAGCTTTGCATGTTAAATACTCAGAGCAGAACAACCAACGGCTATAATTCTTGACCAAGTAATGGCTATATTGACTAATGGCTGAATTTGACCGAGAAACGGTTAGTTGAACTGAACTAGGGGCATAACCTTTATTTAATTAAATATGTTAATTCAATTTGATTATTAAATTGATAGTTAGTTATATTCTTATTAAATTAAACGTTAAAGGGAATATAGAAGTTTTAACTATTTTATAAACTTTTAATTATAAATATATATTGAAATAAATGAATTTTAAATTACTATTTAATAATATAAATATATAAATATTAGAGTGATTTAAGGGTTAGAAAGGATATTTTAAATAATTTAAATTTAATTAATTGTTTATTTAAGGGTTAAATAAGCCTATCATCATAGATTGATTTCAAGATTATTTTCCTTTTATTAATTAATTGAATTAAGTTAAATAAGTTAATTTAATTTCATTATTAAATTAATAATTAGTTATATTCTTATTAAATAAAAGTTAAAGGCCCATATGAATATAGAAGTTTTTAACTATTTTATAAACTTTTAATTAAAAATATATATCAAGTATGGGGGTTTAATTAAATTCAAAAAGAGTAAGGGATCTCTACTTGAATGGTTCATGAGGCACAATACTTGCTAAGGTTTTGCAAATGGGGTAGCAAGCTAAGTGGGCTTGATTGTGGGGAAAACTCCACAGTTAAGCGCGCTTGAGCCAGAGGAGTTCTGGGATGGGTGACCTCCTGGGAAGTCCTGGTTACCGGGTGCAAGCCCCAGAAGTTACGACTACCTCTCATGGAAATGGTCATACGTGAATGACTTACTTTTACGACTACCTCTCATGGAAATGGTCATACGTGAATGACTTACTTAACGCAGTTGAATCCCAAAATGATAATGAATGACTTACTTAACGCAGTTGAATCCCAAAATGATAATATATATTAAAATAAATTCATTTTAAATTAATAGTTACTTATCAAAGTTATTAACTAAATATAAATATATAAATATTAGAGTGATTTGAGGGTTAGAAAGAATATTTTAAATAATTTAAATTTAATTAATTGTTTATTTAAGTGTTAAATTAGCATATTATCATAGATTGATTTCAAGATTATTTTTCTTTTATTAATTAAGTTAAAATTATTAGAATATAACTAATAGCATAAACTAAATGCTACTAAAATGCCTCAAACTATATCAACCACTCCTCAAAGAACCAAGGTCACAGGATACGAGAAAACAAGGAGAAACTTGCTATAAAAAAAAACAAGAACAAGCTATAACCTAGGGGGGAAGAAGGGAAGAAAACGACTAGGAAGAGAGGGCTGGGAGTCAAAAACTACTGATCTTCCAGCCATCCTCTCTATTGAAATTGCTTGACCTTTTTTCAATCTCAAGTTTCGCAATTCCATCACTGGAAATTTAGGGAAGCCCTTGAGATTGAAGAAACATTGAGCAATCTCAATAAAGAGGATGGCTAGAAGAGAGGATGGCTAGAAGATCAGTAGTTGTTGGGTCCCAACCCTCTCTTCCTAGTTGTTTTCTTCCCTTCTTCCCCCCAATAACTTGTTCTTGTTTTCTTTTTTAGCAAATTTCTCCTTGTTTTCTCGTATCCTGTGGCCTTGGTTCTTTGAGGAGTGGTTGATATAGTTTGAGGTATTTTAATAGCATTTAGTTTATGATATTAGTTATATTCTAATAATTTTAACTTAATTAATAAAAGAAAATTAATCTTGAAATCAATCTATGATAATATGCTAATTTAACACTTAAATAAATAATTAATTAAATTTAAATTATTTAAAATATTCTTTCTAACCCTTAGATCACTCTAATATTTATATATTTATATTTAGTTAATAATTTTTATAACTAACTGTGAATTTAAAATTAATTTATTTTAATATATATTTTTAATTAACAGTTTATAAAATAGTTAAAAACTTCTATATTCATATGGCCCTTTAACTTTATTAAAAATATAACTAACTATCAATTTAATAATCAAATTAAATTAACTTATTTAATTTAATTCAATTAATTAATAAAAGAAAAATAATGTTGAAATCAATCTCTCATAATATTCTTATTTAACACTTAAATAAACAATTTATTAAATTTAAATTATTTAAAATATTTTTTCTAACCCTTAAATCACTCTAATATTTATATATTTATATTTACTTAGTAGCTTTTATTGATGATGATGATGATGATGATGATGGTTAACGTCCGCTGAGACCAAACAATGGTCTATCGGACCTAAAGAAACAAATTATTTATTTTGATTTAAGATTTTATTCCTATGCTCAAAAAGCTTGGAGAGAAGCTTCCCGAGCTCACTATAATTTTGACATTGTAAAAGACTAGGAAGGTCAGTATTACTAACTAGTAATTTAAAATTAATTTATTTTAATTTATATTTATAATTAAAAGTTTATAAAATAGTTAAAACTTCTATATTCATATGTCCCTTTAACGTTTAATTTAATAAGAATATAACTAACTATCGATTTAATAATAAAATTGAATTAACTTATTTAATTAAATAAAGGTTATGCCCCTAGTCCAGTCCAACTAATTGTTTCCCAGTCAAATTTAGTCGTTAGTCAATATAGCAGTTACCCGTTAGTCAATATAGCCATTACCTGGTCAAGAATTAACGCCGTTGGATGTTCTGCTCTTACTATTTAACATGCAAAGCTAGATCTGATTCTTCAACTTGTCCTGACGATGAACCACACTGGTTGGTTCAAAATGTGTCGACAAATGAAATATAACGTGATTTACGCCAAAAAATCTCTCATAAACTTGATATGGATCACAGAAGCCTCAATTCAACAAGATTCAAACACTCATACTTTCAGATTTTTTCATTAAAAAAACACGTCGAATTTTGACGAGAATATCACCACCTAGGGGAAATTCTAGCCTACCTACACAATTCTATGAAATATATTATAAAATAAGTATTGATCAATAATTTAAATTATATAGCTCTTATTAACATATACAAATCGATCGGTCTGCAACTTCTTTTAGGCGATGATTCAGCTGCCCTTGCTAGGGTTCCTGAACAAGCTTGCTGCCCATCTCCATTACGCCCTCGGCTCTCCGTCCCTCTTCGGCGTTGATCATCTCCACATGGCTCCGCCTTCCAGAGGGGTGGGCTCTGCCCCCCCTCCTGCTTCAAGCCCCTCCTTTGACACTCCAGAAATCGTAGGTGCTCCAAACGATTCTGGCCCCATCCAAAATGACGCCATCCGCACCGATCCTGACAATATCAACAGTGAGGACACTGCTACTGGCCATGAAGTAGCCAAAAACAAAAGTACAGATCAGAGCAACTCGATGCCAAGGTCAAAAGCGTCCTTGGCGACGTGCATTCCCAAGTCGGCCGAGTGAATCAAAATAGATCTTCCCAGTGATCGAATCAATAAACACATCCAATATATGAGGGATCATGCACTCATAGGCAAGTTCCTCGGATTCTGGCCCACTGAAAAAGCCTTGCATGGCTGGATCGCCTCCAAATGGAAGCCCAAAGGACAAGTCACCCTGCAGCTTGGCCCCAAAGGTTTCTTTACCACCATCTTTAACTGTCTGGAAGACAAAAATCGCATCTTCGAAGGAGGACCGTACTTCTTCAACTCGGCAGGCCTGTATCTTCGTGAATGGAAAGCAAGGTTCAATCCAGACAAAGAGGACTTCAACTGGGCTTTGGTATGGATACACATGTACTCTCTTCCCTCGGAATACTGGAACGAGGAGACCTTAGAGGACATTGGCAACAGCCTGGGTGCCTTCATCAAAATCGCCGAGGAAACCAAATCCAGAAGATACACCTCCTATGCCAGGATCTGTGTGCACATGCATTTGGCCAAAGAACTCACAGATTCGGTAAGTCTATTTCATGACGATTTTGAATGGATCCAAACTTTAGACTACGAGCATATCCCTTTTCGATGTAGAAGGTGCCATGAACATGGCCATCTTTTCAGGGACTGCCCTTTGAATCTTCAATCTAAAGTTTCTGCAACTGATGTGAGTAAAGATGCTGAGGGTTTTACTAGGGTCTCCAGTCGTAGAAAACAGGCCAAGAAATCTCCTGCTGCTCCAGAAGCTCCCAAGAAATCTCCAGCTGCTCCAGAAGCTCCCAAGAATCCTGAAACAAGGAATAGTTTTGAAACCTTGGCTTCTCAAACCATCGTGGAGGATCATACCTTCATTCCACCTTCATATCCTTCCCCCTCCTCTCCAAAGCCTCCCCCAAATTCTTCAAACTCGCCCTCAAAGTCCGTTTTCATTAGCTCTCCCGTCTCAAACTCCAGTGATAAAATTCAAGATTCTGACACAACCCTACAATCTTCCACCATGGAGATAGATGGATCTCTAGCTCCCAGTATTCATCAAAATCTAGCTGAGGAGGAACAGAACAAACCGATACACATGGAGGAGGAACCAGAAAGTGTAGATCTAGGAGGTCTGGACATTCTCAAACTGGAAGCGGCGTGTCGACAGAGAGAATTCAATGACATTCCCCCTAGAGATATAGACAGACTTGAAGTTGTTTTAACTAGAGCTCAACAACACAAATACCTTGGCATCCAGGTAGGCAGTCCTTGGGATGGTAAAAAAATCCTGAAAGATTCGAAAAAAGAGGGCGCAAAATGGATCTGCAAAGAACTATTATTATTGGAGAAATGCTGGTGGACTCAGGAAGATTCCCCAAGCTGACCAAGTTTTTCAAATCTCTTCCCCATGGTTCCTCATGAAGCTAATCTCATGGAATGTGCGAGGGCTCAATAGCCCTGCAAAACACCGAATGCTAAAAAATTTGATCCAGCAAGAAAAGCCTTCATTAGTCTTTCTACAAGAAACCAAAGGCCACAGCGCTGTATTGGAGAAAATTCTGAATAAAGTATGGATAGGATGTCGATCAGTCTCTGTAGACGCCTCAGGAGCTTCTGGAGGGCTAGAAATCTTGTGGAATCCTCAGATTCTCTCCCTACAAGATTTTCATGCCTCTCATTTCTTCATCCAAACTACATTCCACCTAATTGGGTCCAATATCCATGGTCTTCTCACTAATGTGTATTTTCCTCAGGACACTCAACAAAAGCTGGATTTGCTGAACACACTCACTGCTCTTAACTCTGGCAGGAGCCATCCCCTTTGGATAAGTGGTGGTGACTTCAATATCATCACAGCGTTGGAGGAAAAATCAGGAGGTCGAGCAAGATTGGAAGGAGACAACATAGGCTTTAAAAACTTTATAAACAACAATCAACTAATGGACATTCAGACCTCGAATGGTATGTATACATGGACCAATAAAAGGAGGGGATCACAGCACATAGCTTCAAGACTGGACCGATTCCTTTTGACGGATAATGCCATTCACCTGGGCGACGACTTCCACGCATCCATCCTGCCTCATGTAGGCTCGGATCACTGGCCCATTATGCTACAATGGTCACGACCAGGGTCTAAGAGCAACAGACCTTTCCACTTCGAATCCTTTTGGTTCTCACATCCCAATTTCAAAGAAGTGGTCATCGCTGCCTGGAAATCCTTTGTTCCCCCCGCAGGAGCCAAAATGTTTCAATTTCAACAAAAGCTAAAATACCTTAAGCAAGTGCTAAAATCTTGGAATCGCACTCAGTTTGGCAACATATTTGATCAAAGGAAAGTGCTGGAGCAGCAAATGAGCACTCTGCAACAATGTATCATCTCTGAGGGAAGAACGAAGGATTATGCACTTCAGGAACAGACCCTCCTTTCTCAGATTGAAACACGAAGGCAGCAAGAAGAAACTCTCTGGCGACAAAAATCCAGGATCAGATGGCTTAAGGATGGGGAGAAAAATACTAAATTCTTTCACAGGTCAACCATTCAAAGAAGAATGCACAACAACATTGCATTCATCAACAACCAGCAAGGGGAGCGACTGGAGATGCATGAAGACGTGGCACAGGAATTCCAAGATTACTTTTAGGACATTCTTAAGGAACCCCCAGGTTGCAGAAATCAAGCTATACAAGCTATAGTGCAGCACATTCCTAAAATCATAAATGAGGATCACAACAAAAAGCTGCTTCAGCCTATTTCAATGCAGGAAGTGGAGGACGCAATGGCCCAGCTCAAGGATGGTAAAGCGCCCGGGCCAGACGGATTCACAGCCAATTTCTTCCATGCTTTTTGGGAGCACATCAAACAAGAGGTCTGGGAGCTGGTGGATGAATCTAGATCGATGCACTGGGTCCTTCCCTCCCTGAACACGACCTTCATAGCGCTCGTTCCTAAAGTGGAAGATTCCAATACACCTGACAAGTACAGGCCGATTGCGCTATGTAATGTAATCTACAAGCTTATTTCCAAAGTCGTGGCGAACAGGCTCAAACCTCTTCTCCCTCTCCTCATCTCGCCAGAGCAGACGGGCTATGTAGAAGGGCGCCAGATTCTGGATGGTGTCATTCTTTCCCACGAAGTGATCCACTCCCTCAAGATACTGAAAAAACCAGGTATGATCCTCAAACTAGATCTCTCCAAAGCATTCGACAAGCTAAGTTGGTCCTATATTAAACACACCTTATTAGCATTTGGCTTCAATGCCACCTGGACGCGATGGATAATGAATCTCATTTCCTCCCCTTGCTTTTCCATCCTTCTTAATGGTTCCCCTTCCCCTCCATTTCATCCTTCTCGAGGCATCCATCAAGGTGATCCTCTCTCTCTGTTCCTTTTTGTTCTCATGGCCGAAGGGCTAAGCCGCCTACTTCATTCTGCTTCTAATTCTCACTCCTTAAAGGGTATCTCGTTGCATGGCCAATCTCCCATTACTCACCAACAGTTTGTCGATGATAATATGCTCTTTGGCCATCCGTCAGTTCAAGAAGCCTCTGCCTTTAAACTCATGCTCAATCTTTTTTCAGAAGCCTCTGGCACCACCATCAATGCCTCCAAATCCCAACCCTTTTTCTTCCATACTCCCATTCTCACTCAGAGGAACATAGCCAAGATTCTGGGGTTTTCAATAGCCAAGATTCCTTCGAAATATCTGGGAGCTCCCCTGTTTGGTTTTGCTATCAAACATGCCTCTTGGAGGACCCTCCTTGACAACTTAGAAACTAGGCTCTCCTCCTGGACTTACTGCTCTCTTAACATTGTTAGCAGGATTATCCTCATCAAATCTGTTCTTCAAGCCATGCCACTGTATCTGTTCTCAATTTTGGCTGCCCCAAAATGGGTTCTCAAGAATATTCGCGATCTTCAAAGAAATTTCCTTTGGGGTTCCTCGGGCCACAACAGAAAGTGGGCTCTGGTCAAATGGACGGAAGTCTGTCTTCTGAAATCAGCTGGGGGACTAGGTTTGAGGGATCCCCTTCACAGCAACAACATCATGGGTGTGCGCATATGGTGGAATTGGATCTCTAAACCGCACACTCCCTGGGGTCGTCTCTGGCAGGCCAAATATGCTCCAGGAAGTTCAAAGGAGGAGTTAATCCGATTCAGTTCAACCACTCCTGGCTCGCTAATTTGGAATGCTGCCAAGATACATAGTGCTTTTGTTCAAGCACACAGCTTCTGGGAAATTCACTCAGGCACCACTGCGAGATTTTGGGAAGATTCCTGGCAACAACTTCCCAAACTTGCCTCTCTCTTTAACAAACCCAAGTGGCAAGCAACCATGCAGCAAAATGAACAAATCCATGTTCATCAATTCTGGCAACAGCAATCTCCCCAAGGCTTTCAACTTTGGAGACCGGAAAACACTTGGCAGGCCAACTGGTAGGAGGAAACCTATGATGAGATTGATGAAGAGCTTAAACTCAGGAGAATCAAACTTTCTGATCAGAAAGACCATTTGAGATGGGAATATACTACTAAGGGCATGTTCACTACCAAGGAAGCATATCAAATCCTTCACCACCCCATTCAGATAATAAAAGACCAACTATGGGATCAAGTTTGGCAACCAAAAATATGGCCTAAGGTCTCCACTTTCCTTTAGCTTCTTAGCAAAAAAAGGATTCTCACATGGGATAACTTACAAAAGCGAGGATTTATTGGGCCTTCTAGATGCTCCAATTGCAATCTTCACTCAAAGAACATTAATCATCTCTTGGACACTTTCCCTCTAGTAGCTCAAATGTGGGAGAGAACAACACAGTGTAACAGAAGAACAGGTAGAAGAGATGGAGATATCGTAAACACCATTAGGACCTGGCCATGGAAACCTTTCCAAAGTCCTCTTCTCAACACTCTCTGGAACCTCCTTTCGGGCTTCGTCTATTGGATAATCTGGAAGGAAAGAAACAACAGGATCTTCAAAAATCACAGTTCACCTCTAGACACTCTTTGGCTTCTTCTCAAGCAGAATATTCAAGAAACTCTGGTTCTCAGACAATGGCAAGACTCAGATATGCCAGTATTACCTCAAGAACGTCTCATTCTTGCCAACTGGAACTTAGATCTCACCTCTGTAGACCTCATCAAGGCCAGTAATTTTATCCACTCTAAGTCTGCACACTCTTGGTCTCCTCTGTCCATCCACCCCTACAAGCTGAACTTCAACAGAGCGGCTAAGGGCAATCCTGGGCTGGCTAGATATGGTGGTATCATCAGGAACACGGAGGGTTCTGTTTTGCATATGTATCACGGTTCGATGGGTAGAGACACCAACAACGCTGCCGAGATTGAAGGTTTATGGCAAGGGTTACGCACAAAAGAAACAAAAATTTGCTCCCTTTAGAGGTTGAAGGGGATTCTCAAATTCTCATAGAAGCTGCTATTCGGATACAATCAGGATCCTCAGCTGCAAAGATAGCTTCGAGTTGGAGGCTTCTAAGTAGACTGGAACAAATTGAAGAATGGCTCAAAACTCCACGCAACATTTCCTTCAAGCACATCCGGTGAACAACTAAGAAGGTTGCAGATAGACTAGCTAATCAAGGGGCCGATCAGCAACTCCCCTTCTTCTCTAGTTCGTTGAATAGTTCCAATGATCCACAACTCAAAAGTGACTGCACACTCCTGGTGCAACAAGATCTATCCCTCCTAGATCCGGGTGTCTGACGGTAGTACAGGTACGTGGATTGCTGTTTGGATGGGCGCGTGGTTGATCTTCACCGCCACTCAGCCTCTCACAGCTCTGGCCATAACTTCCCTTGTGCTCCAGATTAATGATGCTTTAATGATGCCAGTACATCCTCTTTTGCCAGTTAATTTCTTGATCATGGTGCTCTCAACTTGCCACAATCGTGTTTCTCCCTTTCGCTTTGGTCCCTCCTTTGCAGATGCAACAGTTTTCTCTCGAACTTTCTCAGGAGTAAACTGGGCTTTGGTTCGTTGGAGGAACTTCTGGCTTTGCCCTCAAGCTACCCTCTATTTCCCTTGCTCTCTCGCTAGCCATTCGTTTGTTGCTCTCCCTTTCAGCCTTCTGAGCGCTGAAGCCAAGTTTGTTTTCATCCCTAACCACTTCCATTGTTTACCAAGTAGCCCATATCACCCTGCGCCTCTAGTTATGCTGAAACTTCGATAGCAGATGAGTTGCAGAAGAGGCAGCTCCCGAGGGCAAATTGGACGCTAGGCCTTCTCTTCCACGTTGGACTCCTCAACTTTCTGCTCAGACTTCCGCATAGATAGGTACCCAGCTACTCAGAGTGGACGGGGTAGGGGCAGAGGATTGCACATTGTAGCTCCGAGCTCCTTCCAATCCTCGACTAACGCTGCTCGGTTACAATTCCCTTGTAGTCATGGCACTTTCTCCTTTATGGCCACAGTCACCATTGAGCTTAGCGAGCTCAATTTAGGTGGAAGACAGACCAGGCTCCATCCAGACAAACTTCGAACAGAGCAAAGCTTCAGGCTCTGGCAAAAGCAAAGCTTCTCAAAGCATGAAGAATCAGGCGGGCTCCTCTGATGACGACGATGATTACAAGTATGGATGCTGCATCATCGAGGAGCCGCCTGATCCCTCTCCTGATGTTTAAACAGGTTGGTTCTTTTTGGTTTTCTTGGAATTCAGCAAGCTCGAGAAGGTTCACTTATCACCTTCCTAGATATCATGATAAATGCATTAGCTCAAATTGCCAGTTTCTCATGCGAAAGGGGCATTCTGCTAGCCTTCAGTTTTCAGTTTCGGTTGCAGTCACAGCTACTTTTGTATTCAGTAATGGGTTGTCGCATAGTTGGTCACAGCTACTTGGTCTAGTTTTACTGTTTTGGTTGTCGCATAGCCCCGGTTTAATTCTCAGTTCCATGTACAACTATGGGGTTTTCTGGATTTTTGCTTTAGTCATGATCAGGCTCTCTACAGCTCTTGAGGGCAATACTCAGCTGGGTTTTTGCATACTAATCTGCTATGCTTGTAATCATGCCGCTTCTTTGGGCTAGCTTTATGAGGCCATGGCCTCGATGTAAATTATTAACTCGCATCAACTTCAGTGTGAAACATGAAGGTAGAAAAGGCCTAAAGAAACTTGGGAAGAATGAGTGTAAATTTTGCACATCTCGGGTAGTTGAATCGAAAAAACATTTCATTTTGGAATGTGATGCTTTCAAAGACATCAGATAAAGTTATGAGAAAATGTTAGCATCACTTTCTTGGCATTGTCTTTTCACTGAGGGGATTGTTGGAAGGTTGGGCTAGCTCATCATCAATTTGAATCAGAAAAGGATTGAACTGTAAAAAGCCATAAACTATTTTTATTCTCGTGGACCTTAAAGTATCATTTCATTTCATTGATTAAAATCAATTTCAAACATATGAGATGTTTTTACATTAATTGTGATGTTCCTTTTCATACTCACGTTTTGTGTTGATGGGATTTCTTTATCAGTGATTTATTTTAATCCGTAGGCCCACACTTTTTGGCTTTTCAAGATTTAAGGTCTTTCATCATATTTATAAATGTTTATTACCAATTAATTATGGAATAGTTTTTAAGTGTGATTTTTTATAGTTTCTCACAGATTTCTGGTTAGAATTTGGTGAAAAACATTGTGGCCAAATCTTGATTTGTATTGTTTAAACTAGTTTTTTGACTACAAATATGGGATTCAACACCTTCAAAAGCCCATGAGGCACTTTGATTGTGAAGAGTTCATTTGTCAAACTTGTATTTTCAATAAATTCTTATGAAATTCTAGACAAATTAGATCAGAAAATAAACAAAAAAACTTTCCAAAAAATCACACTGAAAAAATAATGTCATATATATACATTTAATTCATATAACCCACCAAAAAAAACTAAATTTTAAAACCATAGTATTTCAAGCAAGCTACAAGATCTATGCAAAAAAAAGTTAAAGGGACCATGTCAATTTTTTCTCGTGGCCCAAAGATACTCTAATCAACTTGGAAATCTCGCGCTTGGAAATGCTCCCACAAACCTACATAATCAAGAGTCACCCTTGTAAATGCTCCCACAAACCTACATAATCAAGAGTCGCCCATAAGAATGGACCTGAGGGAGCATGTCATTACCCCACTATGATTCACATATTCATTTTTGAGCCAACACAATTAACCACCATGGACGTCGTTATAACCATTTAAGTGAAGCCACCTCCATTAATGATATGCCCTCTTTAATGTATTTTGTTGGACACCTAATCCTCTATGGGTTAGTGTGGAAGCCGAATAGACTAAGGAAGTCTAAGAGACCTTGAAATATGAAACCAAGAGTCACACAATGTGCTATAAATTAATATCATTTATTAATAATAAATGTACTCTCCTGCTTATCTTTAATATTCTATTGCTTCCATGTGTGTGTTTAACATGGTATCAGAGCGGGTGATCTCCTGCCCTGCTCAAGTATGAGCCACTTGTTTATGTGAGCTTGTTGTTTTGTGGCCTTTCTATACATGTCAGTCCTGTACCTCTATTCTAGACTGCCATCTCTATAAAATCTCTATTGTCGAATGAGTTGGTCGAGAGTTAAACGTTATACCATACCCTGAATTTCGTGAACCGCCTTAATACGCTTTCCAAAATCTATTTACATCCGGTTGGAACGCAAGACGTAAATTTGGCTCTCTGCCCCATGAAATCCTAGTATATACGCTCTTTATCTGTGCATTCATTGAAGTTCAAAGTTTATATGTTGAGTTACAACGTTACTCCTACAATAAATTTCGGTTGTATTTATATATCTGTTGAGATTATTATGACCACTATATCATTTGGTTCAGAGCTGGTTCATAGCTGCTCCAATCTGAGTTTGGTTTGGAATTGACTTGTGGTCTCGTCAAATTTAGGACTCTGCCATCTAAGCCTATATGTCTATTACCTCTAAGGAAACCTTGAATTTTTCCTCTGGTAATGGTGAGCATTCCTTTTGAATACGGAAGCATACCTACGCTAGAAGAGGTGTCTTCAAAGCCTTGAATGCATCAGTCTCAAATTCATATCCACAGAAAAGTTGAAAGAGTCCCATCAGAAATCGAAATCGATTCACCCATGAATGGCACCATAGCCTCAGTCTTTCTTCGCTTTCAAACCTGGAAATCCTATTGAAACTCAAACGCCACACATTCTCCTCGCCTGCCCCAGCCTATGTGTTATCTGTCAAGCTTAACTATATCATTGTCTCCTCCGTAGTATTACCTCGTTCACACTTTAGTCCCTACCACTTCGGTTCACACTCCAGTATCGAAGCTCCTCCATACCACGCCTCTAATATAAACTGGCGGAAGTGTTAAATTTATAGAGGAACAGTAGAAAACCCAACCTCTTGAGTCAAAAGCTAAAGGGGAGCAAAAGTCGTCTGATCAATAGATTGACAGATCTAACAGTCATCGCTTGGAGAAGACGCACGGAAGGTAGCCAGTGAAAAAGGTGGTATTTGTACGGGAAACGGTATTTCAGGGGCATAAAAAGTGGTAAGCGGTAATATAGTGAGTCTGCCTGATTCCACTCACCACACGACATGTAGCCACTAGAGGAGAGAGAAAAACCATCCATTTCAGACGGGTAATCGTCACGCAAGTGTTCCTTCCGAAATTGATAAAGACCATTGGATCTTGTGAGTGCAGATCTATGGCGAAGGATGGTCGTGAAATTTTGATTGATTGCAGAAAGGATATCAATCGCCATATCATGGGATTGAAATTTACGGTGGAGAATGAACCCGATAAAGTTAAACCTCAGGAAATGTACGAAAGATGCAAATTGGTGAAAAGAACGCCGATATATACCTCCATGGTCTCTGCTTCAAAATTTTGGTATCCATTGAACGCTGCTCCATCCATCAAGTCTACGAAGGGTCCTACTGCCAAGCTAGCCAAGGTTGCTAAACCAGTCGCTCCAGCAAAGAAGCCAGCTACAAAGAAGGCTTCTCCAGATGTGTGTAGGTGAAGTTCAGTGATTACATAGAGAGAGATACATGAAGAGGAGGATCATAATGGATCATTGAATCCATTAGAAGGATCAAATTCCAAGCTCAGGAGGGAGTGCACAGTGAAACACTAAAGAAATAGCGTAAAACATATGCAAAGAGAAGAGCGGAGAGGTGAAGAGTTGAAGCACAACAACCATTGGATCTGGAAGATCAACAGTCAGGATTAAATCGCGAGAGTGGAACAAGTAATATCGCATTGCAATACATCAAAGGGAGACATTAGTCTTGAGCTAAATGCAATATGCGACATGCAATTTAGGAGTGGACCCGACGAATTATATACTACAACCTAGAACCCATCGGATCCATAAGTCATGTCGGATCATAACTTTTAAGTGGAAGAGGCCAGGTGTGAAGGATGGTGTGATAGCCGATAGCTGATAGCGATAAGCGCTAATCAGAGATCAGGCAAATCGGAGATCAGAGTTCAGGGGAAGCGATGCAGTGGAAAGGCTTCGAGAGACGGACCTGATGATTTTTATAGAAGCAAGTGTATGAATTTTGAAGTCCGGCTTATGTTGCCGGAGTGGGGTTTTCCTTTGTTTTCCAGTGTATTTCTATGTATTGTGATATGTGGTGTGACCAAGGCAGACTGCGTTGAGCGATTGTGATAAAGGTAATCTCGGGGAATGTGTAGAGCCTGGAGAATAGACAGAAAGGTATGGATTATGTTGTTTTATGTTTTATTCAAAATTGAGTGGGGACGATTTAAATTCCACAGCCTGGAACTACTATATGCTGCTTTGAATGCATTGAAGGCTATTGTGCATGCACCTTAGTATTATATGGTGTATGGTCGATGAAATATAGAAGTTAACCTCATTTCTGTTGCTCTCTTGTTATTGCTGGAAAAAAAGAGCCTGTGGGCTTCAAACCTGTCAAGCTGGACATTCTGTTAAGGAAACAATATCAGGCTTGCTATGTAGAAATTGAGGCATAAGACATTGTGAAGTGAGAACATGAGCAAACATCAGTGCAAATTAATTCGTGTGGAAAATTAATTTTCTAAAACCATTATTGTTTATACAAGTGCATTTTTGGTCATTATTGATTTGATTGTTTGAATAATGGATAAAATTCATGTATTATTAGAGTTATTAAGCAGTCTAATCTTATCTACTGGTGAAAGCACAATTAAAGTCAGCAAAGACACTCTCTTTGACATCCAAACCTGTCTGTAGTATACACAAGAAAAGATATAATTTTTGGAGCTTGAATCTCAGCTACAGCAAGAAGAATTAAAACGGAGGAGTCATCATTCCGAACCTGTTTCTATTTAGAACAATGAAATAGACTCCCATAAGTAGCAAGTTGATTCAGATCCAGTGACCAATAAAGCAACAAGGTTACATGCAGAAGCAAAAATCCAGTCTGCATTTCCCAAGCCAATCATCAGACCTTGGGAAATGGTCTTGTATATGACAAGGACGTGTCCTTTCATATTCCAGATTACTTAAAGGCCATCCAGTTTCAGAGTGCTGGATTCCTTCATGATAGTTCATATCTAGCTGTTCCAGACTCTGCCCCTCTTCAACAACAACAGATTGTGAAATGCCAACACTGTGACTGAGTTGGCCATATGAAAGATCACTGTTTTGATCTTCATCCATGTAATCACTGTCATAAAACTAGTCATTCTTCAAACAGATGCTTCAAAAACAAACGTCCTGCAAGAGCAATGATTCATCTTGGATGGATCGCTTCTTGGCAATGGGCTTCAACAACCAAGAAGAGTATCATATATATAGGATTTGCTCATAGCTGATAATAATGAGTAATTACAGTTGTGTGTAATACACACAATGCCGAAGCTGTGTCTGCATTTCCAAAGAAAATCAGCTAGTACAACATAGTTTGAATTCAATGTTGCAATTATCATTAATTAATGTTCTTAATGAGAAAGTTTAAAATCATTAATATAGAATTGATTTTAGTTAGTTATAATTGTCTAGAAAAATTAAAGGAAATGATTTATATTAATGTAGGATGATGAGTTATATGATCAAGATCCCAGGAGTACTTACCCATTTTATCTTTCCTGCGGTCATAAAACACCTTTCCTCCTCCTACCACCTCTATAGACTTGGTGTAGATATTGAAATATATTAAAGAATAAATAAAATAAAATAAAAATTGGCCTAAAAATACTAAAAGGAATATAGAGATATTATCAGAATCAACGGTAATCACATCAATAAGTGTGTCTATTTTGGGATAGGGCTTATAATTATTAGGTGGATGGTGGGAATTTAACAACCACAGAATATTCTAGAATATTCACAGTAGTATACACAAATCAAAGGTTGAGAATTATCTCCAAAGTAGTTATGCCTTCTTTTCCCATTTAATTAAATTGATTAATTAAAAAAAATGTCATACAAATGATTGTCATATGAAGTGGGTTATGGTTTTTTTTGGCATGTGGTGTTGATAAGCCATGATATTGGTCCATGGTATTGTAAAAAAAACCTATTTATAGAATAAGAATTTTCACTGTAAAGTGGAGATAAATATTATTTTATAGCAACATGAGATTGATGTTTATCCGTGTTTACCAACCATTTAATTTATATAGCTATATATATATATATATATATATATATATATATATAAAGATATATATATATATATATATATATATATATATATATATATATATATATATATATATATAGAGAGAGAGAGAGAGAGAGAGAGAGAGAGAGATGTCAACTAATTCATAATAAAACCTTCTTCCTTTTTAAACCAGAATGAGAATTTTCTATTTATATGCAAGTCTATGCTTGGATCACAACAAATACATCATGTAGTACATTGCTATATCTTCAAAATTTCTTCTTGGACCCTCTTATCCAGTAAAACTACAATTTCTTCTAGAAGAACTCCAAACTAGACAACAAAAAACGAGGTTTTGTAGGTATATACCTTACAAAACCAACCCACTGAAAAATGAAATTTACATATCATACTATTATTGGTAGATAATGCAATCTTTCATAATCGTGTAATGTCAATCCATTTAGCTATAAGGAATAAGAGAGGACTTGATTCGACCATTGGTTTTCAAATATCACAATATTAATTTATACCCTTCACTAGCACATAAGTTTGCATCTTTATTAGGATCACAAAGAACATAGAAATATGCTACTGAAAAGAGCCATTTCATTGTTTTTCTAATGATTTTCATAACACTTTCTAATGTTTTGTCCCTCGAAGAGGAGCACTTCACCAAATGTTGAATATGAAGGAGGGATTCTCCAAAAATAGTGATAGAAATTACTTAATTTTCTTTGACTAACTAAATCGTGAAGGGCATAAGCTTCAACTTGGTTGTTTGTTATACATTATAAGCCTAAGCCCAATGAATACTCAACAACTTTTACTTCCATAAGCTTCAACTCTGTTGTTTGTTATACATTATAAATCCCATGAATACTCAACAACTTTGACTTGGTTAGATCGATACACAATGCCACCTCCTACCACCCCTTATTCATAATATAATATCATGATTACAAAATTTCCTCTTGAACATAGATTCATAGGTAAATTATATATAAATATATATTTTTATATAAATATTGAAAATTTTTAACTATTCATTACTAAATTTATTTACTTCAAACTTATTATATAAAACAAATTATATATATGGAATAATTTTTAATAAAAAAAATAAAAAAATTCATTAATAATTAATTTAAGATTTAAACCCATTTTTAGTTTTAATAATCTCAACCAAAATAAATATGATATAAATATTCAAAATATGAAATAATATCAAGTAAACAAATAACTATCATAAGAAAGAAGAGAATGTTGTTATGATCTTTGTGCCTAAAATTATAAGACACTAATAATTACAGTCCTTTTCAAGGGGGAAACCTTCCTTTACAAAGAATACAATGTATAAGACAATATTTGATGATCCTAAGACTAGACCTTCTTAGTGTATATAAAGGAGACAAATGGTACATTATAATAAAATGGGATTGTGAGGGTTTGTAGCCTACATAACAATAAAATGATAGAAATGTAATCATTCAATATCTAGGGCTTAATAATGGGTTTTTGGGTTAACACTGGGCTTAACATGCCATTGTGTCCTCAACACTTGACTATCTGTAGTTGTTTCTACATCAACAACTCACCTTCCCATGTCACTTCTTCCACTGGTAGGTTCTTCAATTTGATGAGGTACTCAGTAACTGCTCAAATTCTTAGCTTCTTGATCCTTGTTTCCAAAATTATTTTTGGTTCTAGTATTATTTCCCCTTATTCATTAATATTTGGAAGAATAGTTTGGACTGAGATCTTGTCGCCGATTACCTTTATTAAGCAAGAAACATGGAAGATTGGATGTACACGTGAAGATGGAGGAAACTCCAATTTGTAATCCATTCTTCAAATCGACCTCTGCAACACCTTATAGGGGCCATAATACCTCAAAGCTATTTTTTTTGTCCTTTTGGTTCTTGAGGGCCATCTATTTATATGGTTATAGTGTCACAAACACCCAATCCTTCACTTCAAATCCCCTTTTATTGTGATGTTGATCTGGTTTTTTTCATCCTATTTTGTGCCATAACCAAGTTGTCTTTCAATAGTTTAATGACATCTTGTTGGTCACTGTATGTGGTATTTTAATACTTGAGCCTTTATAATCCCTTTCAAGGGTGATGTGATGGATGGAGGACGATATCCATAAAGTGCCATAAATTGTGATATTTTTGATGGAGTATGGAAGGATGTGTTGTACCATAATTTTTCCAAGGAAAACCATTTGACCCATTTTGTTTGTTTGTGATATGCAAAGAAACATAGATATCCTTTTAAACATTTATTCATTTTCACAGTTTTCCCATCAAATTGAGGTCAGTAAGATGAGTTGTGAGCCAATTGAGTACCCAAACAAGAAGATAACGTAGTCCAAAAGTTTCCAGTATAAATAGGATCTCTGTCACTTACAATAATCTTTGGTATTTGATGTAGCTTTTGGAATGTTTCCAAGAATTCTTTTGCCATAGTACTTGCTTTAAAAGGATGAGAAAAAGAGAAAAAGTGGGCATACCTTGTCATTCTATTTACCACTACCATAATGTCATTATTCCCTTAAGAATTGGGTAAACTTGTAATAAATCCTTTGAAACTTCTTCTGAGCATTGGCTTGGTATGGCTAATGGTTGAAGGAGCCCTGAGGTCTTGATAGTCTCTCTTTTATTTTTTTGGCATACCATACATTCCTTCACAAAAATTTTCACATCTACTTTAAGACCTTCCCAAAAGAATATTTCTTGATCTTATGGTATGTCTTCAAGAACCATAAATTTCCTCCTACATGAGAAGCGTGTAAATCCAAAAGGACCTTTTATTTTAGTTTAGAATTCTCACATAAGTATAAGTGATTTTTATATCATAAGAAGTCATTTTTCCATGTAATTTTTTCTGCTGCATTGGGGTCCTTCTATAGTTGTTGAATGATATTTCATTTATTCTCATCTTGCTTTCATTTTATCCTTGATTCTTCCACCCAGTCATATTGTGGAATGGAAATAGCACATAGTAAGCCATTTGTGTCTTCCTCTTTCCTTGAGAGATATCCACATGGACATGATGAGGAGTCAATGGATAAAAGGAGAGAGGAAGGTTCTCTTGATTGGATGGATATTCTCAAAAGTCTAAGGGTTGAGCTAAGGAGCTAGAAGGATGACAATAAGAAGCTTCTTAGGGCCTAGGAAAAAGGCAATTATAAATTAATGTAGTCATACTACAAGTCCTATCAGACCTACAAAGGCAAAGGCAACATGAACTAGAATCCAGCTACAAGTTTAAGCAGATTTCCTTTGGGATTGGAAGGAAAGAACCAAATATTAATGGTACAAAATGCAACATATCTAAGAAGAGACATAGAAAATGAAGTGCAAACACAGTAAGGGGTGGAACTCGTTTGAGTACCTCAGAAGGGAGAACAGGAAGCCCCAAACAATTTCCTAGTGCTATGAAAAAAATGCACTAATAGTAGGGAAGGAAGGGATAGGACTGCATGCCAAAATAATTTTAGAAGGAAAAACCTCCTAATTTTGATGGAGAAGTGAATAAGGTATAAGAAGAAAAAGCATGACTACTAGGGATGAAAAACTATTTCAGGGTTCATAACTACTCTGAAAACAAGAGGGAAAGAGTGGCCATATTTAATTTTAAGGGTAAGGCCTACATTGATGGGAGGATTTGAGAAATGTAAAAGATATCATAGAGAGGGAATTTTCCTAGAGGAGATTTGAGAGGCATTTCAAGAAAAAATACCTATATGAGGGTATTATGACAATAAGGCCAAGGAGTTTTATGAGCACAAGCTAAGGAAGTTGTCAGCTGATGAATATACAACCAAATTCCTAAAATTGTTGAGGTATGTATCTTACCTTAAGGATTAGAAATCAAATATTGAAAGGTATTATTATCACAATTTTAGTTATTAGTTTTTGAAAGCGATGACAGTTTTAGTGTTAGCACCGATTTGTAAAAAATAGTGTTAAAGCACTGACAAAAGGAGTGTCAGTGCCAATTTGTAATAAACAGGGTTAAAGAACTGACAACAGAAGTGCTAATTTTATCGTATGTTTGAAAAAAATGTGTTGACAACGAGAGTAGCAGCTCATTTTTGTAAAAAATGGTCAGTTAGAACTCTGTTTTTCCAATACAACACAGTAATTTTGGGAACAATTTCCAAACAAATGAGAACGAATTGTAGGAATTTACAGGGTAAGTTCCTCAGAAAGAATACCAAAAGGACACCGCTCACAACCAGATCTCAAATCAATACACCAGTATTTTTGACGTGGTTAAAACCCTCAGAGTGCAAGGAGGGAAACAGTCCACGGCCTGTCCCAACGTGGGTACAGACAATTTATTAATCAAAGAATGAAAATTTACATAAGCTTCTCTCATGCACGGATTACCCGAACAATGACCCTCCATGCGCTTTAAATAGAACTCATGGACCAATCGGGTGTCAAGCCACGGATCAAGTGTCGGTAATACCGAGGTGAGAGTGAACCGTCGGATCACTACATATCGTGACCGTCGGATTGTAAGTTACAAAATGTACAACGGTAAAGAAACACACTTTACCTAACTCTAACCTAACTCTATGCTAGACCAAGTTGAACTTAACTATATCCTATGTGTCGGAATATCCTAACATCCCCCCTTAAGAACAACTTGGGATAGGATTGAAGGATTTACAAATATGACACAATAGGAGAAGGAAGGAGGCACTAGAGCCTATCCCCCCTTAGTGACAACTTCCTGAAATCCAAGCATATATCGAAGTTTAGTGAACTTCGCCTCTGTGAGAGCCTTTGTGAAGATGTCTGCAACCTGATCATCCGTTGGACAATATTGCACTTCAAGAACATGGTCATGAATGAGCTTTCTGATGAAGTGCATGTGTAGTTCAATGTGTTTGCTGCGCTGATGCTGGACTGGATCTTTGCATAGCTGAATGGCACTTTGATTATCACACCAAAGTGTGGTTGGATGCTGCTGCTCAAAGCCAAATTCTGATAGGATCTGACGAAGCCACAAGGCTTCCTTACTAGCTTCCACGGCACCACGATACTCTGCTTCTGCTGACGAAAGAGAAATGGCAGCCTGTTTCTTACAAGCCCATGTAATAGGTCCTGAACCAAGAGTGAAGACATAACCGGCAGTAGACTTCCGATCATCAAGGTCACCAGCCCAATCAGAATCAGTGAAACCAACTAACAGAGGAGTTGCTTTGGCACTGTAATGAATCCCAAACTGTACTGTACCTCGAACATAACGAAGTATTCTTTTAGCTGCTTTCCAATGACTTTCACGGGGGTTTTGCATAAAACGAGCAACAAGGCCAACAGCAAAGGAAAGATCAGGACGAGTATGGGTTAAATACAAGAGTTTTCCGACAAGTTGACGGTATAAGGTAGCATCAACTTCAGGAGAAGTACAAGAGACTGAAAGTTTGACTCCAGACTGAAAGGGAGAAGGGGCTGGCTTACAGTCTTCCATGTGAAAATGACGAAGAATATCACAAGCATACTTGGACTGGGAAAGGAAAATACCTTCTTGGGATTGCAAGACTTGAAGACCGAGAAAATAGTGTAAGTGTCCTAAGTCTGTCATTTCAAATTTCTTTTTAAGGCTGGACTTCACATGGTTTATAAGGTTGGGATCACTACCAGTAAGAATAAGATCATCAACATAAAGAACAAGGATGATAAGAGAGTTGCCCACTTTCTTGGTGTAGACAGTATTGTCAGAATGACACCTAGAAAAGCCAGATTCTAAAAGAAAGCTATCCATTTTGGCATACCAAGCCCGAGGAGCTTGTTTGAGGCCATAAAGGGATTTCTTAAGTCGACAAACGAGGCTGGAGTCTGTTTGTATGAAGCCAATGGGTTGTTCCATATAGATTTCTTCCTGCAAGTCCCCATGCAAGAAGGCAGATTTAACATCCATTTGATGGACTTCCCATTTTAAAGAGGCAGCAAGGGAAAGAACAAGGCGGATAGAGTTCATTTTGGCAACTGGAGAGAAGGTTTCAGTGTAGTCAATGCCTTCAACCTGTGAAAAGCCCTTAGCAACTAGACGAGCCTTATGTTTATCAACTTTCCCATCTGGTCCATACTTGGTTCTGTAAACCCATTTGCATCTAACAAGTTTGCGTCCCTTTGGTAGAGGAACAAGATCCCATGTATCATTTGTCATCAATGAATGATATTCTTCATTCATAGCTGCTTCCCAATGTGGATGGCCTGAAGCTTCTGCAAAAGTGTCAGGATCATGATTTACTGGAGCTTGAGCCAGTAAAGAAGAGGCTCTTTCAAACTGAGAACGTGTACGTCGCTGATCTGTAGGATCACCGGCAAGATCACCTGCTGCATCCCGAGTAGCACGGACCCATCTTGGAAGTTGAGGATCCTGAGAAGGTGGGGGAGGATTATCATCCTCGCTTTCATCATCAGAAGAAGAAATGTTTTCAAAGATAGAAGAGATAGGAAGAGGTGGCACATCCGCCGGACTAGGCTCGCAGGCCGATTTATTTTCATCAAATTTTACATCTCTTCTAATGATAACATTTTTGGACTTAAATGGAATAAGTCTATAACCTTTTACATCTTCAGAATATCCAACAAAAGTACATTTCTCACTCTTAGGTTCTAAAGCTTTATGCTTTTCATCTGGAATATGGGCCCATGCTTCACTTCCAAACACACGAAAGTGACTTACATCTGGTTTAATGGAACTCCAAGCTTCTTCTGGAGTGATATTCTCTAGAACCTTAGTAGGAGTGCGATTGATTATATAATTTGCACAATTAATTGCTTCGGCCCAAAAACTAAGACTGAGTCCTTTAGATTGCAGCATACAATTAGCCATTTCCTTTAAGGTGCGATTTTTCCTTTCAGCTACACCATTTTGTTGTGGAGTGTATGGAACAGTATGTTGCATTTGAATTCCATTTTCGGTGCAAAAGTTGATGAATGCGTTTTTAACATATTCTCCACCATTATCAGTTCTTAGCTTAAGAATTTGATGTCCAGATTGTTTTTCAACAAATGCTTTGAAGGCCAAAAAAGTGCTAAATACTTCGCTCTTGAGTTTTAAGAAGTATACCCAAGTGCGTCTAGAGAAATCATCAATGAAAGTTAAGAAGTACTTGCAGCCAGAGAATGAAGCAACAGGAAGAGGACCACATAAATCACTGTGCACAAGCTGTAAAGGGGCTGAGGCGTGCCAAGAGGCACGTTTGTCAAAACTGTCCCGATGATGTTTTCCGAGTACACATCCGGAACAAACACCATCTTTGCAAGATACCATAGGAAGACCTGTCACCATATTTTCTTTACATAGATGCTGAAGGGAGCGATAGTTTAAGTGACCAAACCGCTCATGCCAAAGTTTGCTCACTTCATCATTATGAGCAACAAACACTGAGGGAAGATGGGATGACCCAAAGTTGTGAAACTTATACAACCTTTTGGAATCATCAGCAAGACCAGTAGCTAGAATCTGTTTAGGATCTTTTAGATCCTTGATTACAACATCATGAGGTGAAAATTCAACAATTTTACCTTCACCTGAATGAGTTATCTGATAGACAGATAGAAGGTTGCAGGATAAGTTTGGAACACATAATACATCATTGAACTGACCATTGTCTAGATGAACAGTTCCAGTCCCTACAACATTAAGAGATCTATCATCACCAACATATATATTTTTGGTGTTACAATCATTTAAAGAAGAAAACATGGCTTGGTTTTTGGCCATGTGACAAGAGGCTCCAGAATCAATGAGCCACTCATGAGAATGAGAAGAAGAAGAAGATACATTTAATGCATAACCAGACTGAGATGATTGACGATGACATGCAGAAAGTGCCGTTCCGGAAGTTGAAGTTGAAGTAGGCTCCAGATGGATGTTATGTTTCTTCATTGCGGCTTCCAAGGCTTCCATCTTCTTAAAGCATTTAGATTCTAAGTGGCCATCTCGATTACAAAAGTTACAATGTCTGTCAGTCCTCTTCCATTTGTTTTTATTGGTCTTGTCATTTTGCTGAAATGATCTTTCATCTTGAGGCTGAGTTGGTTTAGGACCATTC
Organism: Pinus tabuliformis; assembly: GCA_031772625.1. Classification (NCBI taxonomy): domain Eukaryota; kingdom Viridiplantae; phylum Streptophyta; class Pinopsida; order Pinales; family Pinaceae; genus Pinus; species Pinus tabuliformis. Next base: position 27,470,908 of record CM062808.1, on the reverse strand, counting down.
CTTTGAGGATAAGACTTCTTAGGATTCTTTGAATTTGGTTGCTGCTGGGCGGCTAACGCTTTCGAGGAAGAGTTTCCAAGATTAAGAAGACCAAGGTGTAAGAGTTTTTCTTGTTCTCTTATTAAGGAATCACAAAAGGAGTCAAAGGAAGGGGGTTTGTAGTCATTGCCTTGACAAATGAAAGCTTCCCTTGTAGAATGGAAAGTGGAAACAAATACAGAGTAGGCTGGTCCCAACTTAGTAAGGATGGAATAAATAAGGTTACCATCTTCTTTCTTAACTTTAACACCTTCCAAGAGATATCTAAGGGTCTTGAATTTGGACAAGAAATCTTCAATGCAAGAAAAATTATTAGGATCCAAAGTAAGCAACTCATTCTCAAGTTGATGGGCTCTAATTTCATTTTTAATCCCAAAAACTTTAGCAAGTTTTTCTAATGCTTCATGAGGAGTTTCAATTTCTGCAATGTGGAATCTAAGATCAGGAGAAACAGACATTCCTATCAAACCACGTGCTTGATCTTGTCTATTTTCCCATTTTTCGGCCTTGTCTTCATCTTTGGGTTTCTTCTCTTGGTCTGTGGCTATTCTGAAGAGACCTTTACTTCTAAGTAAATCTCCCATGTAGGCTACCCATTGGAAGTAGTTAGTGCTGTCAAGAATGACTTGGCATGGACTTTCCATTTTTTGAAAAAAAACTGAAGCTGAAGATGCTGAAAGTAAGTGGTCCAATGGATAGATCTCGAAAAAATAGGCGGTTTTAAAAAAAACGGCTCTGAAAAAGGCTTCCGGATGAAGAAGTTATGGCTTTTTGAAAAATAATTGTTGACGTTGCCGGCAAAGTGCGCGAATGTGCGAGAATGAAAAAATCCGCCCCCACAAAATGGAGACTTGAACCCAAGACCTCTACTCTCTTAAAAAGTCTTTGAACCAATTGATCTATACAAAATATTTGAGAGAGAGAGAGAGAGAGAGAGAGAGAGAGAGAGAGAGAGAGGGAGGGGGGGGCCTCGATTTGCGTGCTTGCCTTGGGAAGGCTCTTTTCCCCTACAAAACACAAAACACAAAACCCAACACGAATATGCAAAGAAAAACGAACCTTACGGCTCAAAGTTAGCTTTAGCCAAAAAACTAGAATTTTAAAAAAAATCTCAAAGTTAGCTTTTAACCGAAAAACTAAATATTTTTCTCAATGTTTCTGATTTTCCAAGATCACACTAAGGTGCAGGGAAAAGAGCATACGCATGAGAAAAATCCTTTCTTTCTGTTTCTGATTTGCCCAGATCGCACAGAGTCGCAGGGCAAAGAGCATACGCAGAAATGAAAGGTATAGATCCGGGAAAAAAAAGGCTATGAAACCGAAATAAGCAGAGAGAAAATGACAGTAAACTGCAAAAAAAAAAACACTGTATACCTCCCGATCTGAAAAATGACGCAGCTAGGGCTACCGGAAACCTTTTTGCGTGAAACGAAAGGGGTTCCTCACTGAAACAGATGCTCCGAACGCAACAGAGCAGTCCTCTCGGCCCGAAAGCAGTCAGAAACAGCAGATCTAGGAAACGACAGCCGCATGCAGTTCTACCGGCTTCAGATTTGGATCACCAACGGACGCGGCCCTCAAATAGCTCCGATACCATGTAGGAATTTACAGGGTAAGTTCCTCAGAAAGAATACCAAAAGGACACCGCTCACAACCAGATCTCAAATCAATACACCAGTATTTTTGATGTGGTTAAAACCCTCAGAGTGCAAGGAGGGAAACAGTCCACGGCTTGTCCCAACGTGGGTACAGACAATTTATTAATCAAAGAATGAAAATTTACATAAGCTTCTCTCATGCACGGATTACCCGAACAATGACCCTCCATGCGCTTTAAATAGAACTCATGGACCAATCGGGTGTCAAGCCACGGATCAAGTGTCGGTAATACCGAGGTGAGAGTGAACCGTCGGATCACTACATATCGTGACCGTCGGATTGTAAGTTACAAAATGTACAACGGTAAAGAAACACACTTTACCTAACTCTAACCTAACTCTATGCTAGACCAAGTTGAACTTAACTATATCCTATGTGTCGGAATATCCTAACACGAATTTTACAAAACCGAAAGAGGTTTTTGTCCATAATAGACCCATTTAAAAAAAAAAAACATCTCTTTGTTTTCTAATACATATCACAGTTTTGGAGTTTCGAAGGGATCACTAGGCCCTATTTTTTAGGAATTCATGAGGAAAAATTTCATAGGCAACTGTTGACTTGGATTCCACCTCATCAAATGTGACTTGTTGATCCTTATCTCTAGCCATGGATCTAGCAACAACATGATTTTTAGATGCAGATAGGCTTGGAAATATGTTTATGTGCATGTATTTGAGAGATACGCTTTATCTCTTTTATTTTTAGCAGTTTGTAATTAAGTATGAAGGAGAAACTTATTAGAGTTTGTAATTTTCTTATAAAGAAAAGCTATGTAATGTAATTGAGGTTGGGTTCTAAAGGCTGTCAGACTTTGTATTCTTCAGATTTTGATTAATTAAGACTATAAGATCATACATATTCTCTGATGCAAATATTCTTGTGCCCACACTTTCATGTCTCTTTTTTCTTCTATGCGGTTGTTTTCCTTTCTATGTTAATTCATTTAATGTTTCAACTTTAGTATTTGAGTAGAGGCTAATGAATCATAATTCTTCACTGATCTGTTTCAATAGTACTCATATATTTATCACCCTTGTCCTCTAAAGCTGATTTTGGATTCATCTTGTATGCCCAACTATAGTGGATTGTTTCCTTCCTTCAACTTTCGACTACAATGATAAATTGATGTTTAAGAAATTGTTGTCTACCTTACCTTTTCCAATCATTGACCATATAACTAACATATTACAGATATTTTTTATTTCATGTGCCCGAATCCATTACCGAATGGATTGTCTTTATTTCCCAACCAAACGCCTTTTTTCAAAACTCCTAACTCTACATATGATCTAGCCGTCGAGCTCATCAAATAGCTAGTTAGTTTTGGCTGAGTTACAAAAGGGATCCCCCCTTGAATTAAAAGGGATTGCTTTTAGTTCAAAATATTGGTTATAGGTTACCTCAGTTGCCTCCTTTCACATCCAAGGAAATTTCGGAGTGATAACATTTTGGTGCCGTTTTCAGGGAGCGAAAGTGAAATTTTCCCCAGGAGAACGACAAAATATAGGTTTGATTGATGATGGTGAACAACATTTAGACACCATTGAGTTGTACATCATTCACCCCGCAACTCCATTTTCATATTCTAGAAGTCAAAAATTTCATGGTAGCTCCACTGTCTTAAGAATTCAGAGCTTGAACTGCAAATCTAGTTGCCTAATCAATAAAGATGACATGGTATGTCTCAAATCATGTTTCTATTGAAAGTTTTAAAGAATATTTGGACAATTTTGATGATGATCAGATTGATGAATCTTTGTCAAGGTTTTTACCTATGTATTTATTTACATTTATGCAAATGTTCTTTTGATGATAAGATTCATTTCTTAGAAGCTTTTGTTGACAAAATTGAGAAATAAATTGAAAATTTAGAGGCTCAAATTTAGTCCCACAATTTTCACTGTCAAAATCTGCCTTTTGAAAACCTTTTCCTGCCGAAACAAGAGGATATAGTGATGCCCTATGATTTTCTGATTGAAGAATGTTTTGTTTTTTAACAAGAATTTGAAAATTCACAATTAGAACAATGGTTTGACATAAAGATGACACATGAACAGACCAACCATAACAATCAAATTGTAGAGTGCCTTGAAGGTCAACAAATAAACTATGGCATTCATGTCTTTTATGATCCTGTAGCTTCCTATATGGAGGATTTTTTTAGCTTGTGTGTCCAACCATGTTTTCACTGTGGATACAAGATTCATCATGAGTAGCCATTTCCCTTACATTTTTTAGTTTTCATTTTACTGAAGCATAATCAAGGAGCTACATTATTTGAGCAACTACTGGACTGGTTACATTGGAATTTTTGTATCATTTAATCCAGCAATTATTTCAACAATTTAGAGTAGGTAGGTGTGATCAATAAGCTTGCTGGGAAAGCATCTCTTTCATCATGTGCATTTTCAGTTTGCTACATTTTTCAGTTTCAGTTTATAGTGTAGTGTACAGTTTAGTTTGGATTACAGTTTGGTTTTCAGTTGCAGAATAAGTGCAGGTTGCAAGTTGCAATTGTTGAGTTGGGATCAACCCAATGGATCAGGTCTCTAGTATATAGAGATTATTGTTGCCATCTATGATTGACAACATACCTATGAAGCTAGCTATTATCACAATTTTCGTTGTTAGTTTTTAAAAGCGCTAACAATTTCAGTGTCAACGCCGATTTGTAAAAAAACAGTGTTAAACGATTGGCAATGGGAGTATTATCGCCAATTTGTAATAAACAGAGTTAAAGTACTGACAACACAAGTGTTGACGTTATTGTATGTTTGAAAATAAAAAAAGGAAAATGGGTTGATAAAGGGAATAATAATGCATTTTTGTGAAAAATGCTCAGTTAAAACTCAAGTTTTTCCTGTACACAACAATTATTTTGGGAATAATTTCCAAATAAATGATATCAAATTTTACAAAACTGAAAGAGGTATTTGTTTGTAATAGACCCATTTTAAAAAACCTCTCTCAGTTTTCTAATACATACCACGGTTTTGGAGTTTCAGAAGGATCATTGGACCTTATTTTTCAGGAATTCGTGAGGAAAAGGCTCATGGATAATTGTTGACTTGGATGCCACCTCATCAAATTCGAATTTTTGATCCTTCTATCCAACCATGAATGCAACAACCACATGATACTTAGATGCAGACAGGCTTGGAAAGATGTTTATGTGCATGTATTTGAGAGATACACTTTATCTCTTCTACTTTTAGCGGTTTCTAATTATGTCTGAAGGAGAAACTTGTTAGAGTTGGTAATTTTCTTATAAAGCAAGGCTATGTAATGTAATTGAGATTGGGTTCTTATTATTTTATGCAAATATTCACATGCCAACAATTTCCTATATTTTTTTCTTCTATGGGATTGTTTTTCCTTTCTCTGTTAATTCATTTAATGTTTCAGCTTTAGTATTTGAGTAGAAACTAATGAATCAAAATTATTCACTGCTCTGTTTCAATAGTACTCATATATTTATCACCCTTTTCCTCTAAATATTCTTTTGGATTCATCTTGTATGCCCAATTGTAGTGGATTTTTTCCTTCCTTCAATTTTTGGCTACAATGATAAATTGATGTCTAAGAAATCGTTGTCTACCTTGCCTTTGCCAATCATTGACCATATAACTAACATCTTGGAGATATTTGTTATTTCATGTGCATGACTCGATCGCCCAATGGATTTTCCTTATTTCACAACCAAACTACTTTTTTTAAAACCCCTCACTCTACATATGATCTAGCCATCAAGCTCATCAAATAGCTAGTTAGTTTTTGTTGAGTTATAGAAGGGATCCCCCTTTGAATCGAAAGGGAAAGCTTTTAGTTCAAAATATTGGTTAGAGGTCACCTTAGTTATTTCCTTCCACAACTAGGGAAATTTTTGAGTGATAACAGGTATCTCAGTGGGTTTCCACAAGAATTTAGGGATTGTATAGAGTTTGATGACCCGCAAATGTTGGAGGAATCTATTAGGAAGTTGAAGCATTTTTATAAATAGTTCAAGCATAGGAATGATTTCAGAATGGATTGGAAGGAAAAAGGAAAGCTTGAACAGAAGGGAAAGGGGAAGAAGGTAGCAAGTAAACAACCTAGAAGAGGGAATGTAGATCCTACCACTTCTAACAGGGGTGAGTTTCAATAGATATTCACTGCTATTGGTAGAGATCGATTATCTTAGCCTAACGGAGATGAAGCCAAGGAGTTCAGAAGAGAGCCTTTGAAGTGTTGGACATGTGGAGAAAACCATAGGAAAAGTGATTGTCCTTAGTGACCAAAGAATGAATTATGACTGTAGAATTTGTAGAAATCGAAGTCAGTAAATGATGTGGCTCGGATTATACCACACATCTATGTAGCATTAAATACTAAACAAGCTAATCACCAAGCCTTAGTAATTGAAATGGAAGGTACAAACAACTAGCTTGTTTCGATTTTAATTGATCCTAGTTCTAATTTCAGTTATGTTTGTCCAACAATGGCAGAGAAGTGTGCATTGAAGAGTACAACAAATGAGAGTTTGTGGTTGGTTTAGCTAGCCACTAGGACTAGAAAGCAGGTTGAGTAGGTGATAAAATTGTACCTAGTCACACTGGATAGTATGCCTATGATTGTACTTAAACTTACTACCATTGGGTTCATATACTTTTTTAATCGACATGAACTGACTGGCAAGGCATAGGACAAAGGTTGATTTCTTCAATAAGTTAGTTCAATTTGTCAATGACACAGGAGAAACAATAAAGTTAAAAGCGAAAATAAAGTTGGTGATAGTAAGGAAAATCACCATGATAAAATTAAAGTGATGCAACAGAAAGAAGTGTGAGTTGTTCGCTATCTAAGTGACTAGTGATCATGAAGACAAGAAAAATTGAGAAGAACACCCTATTATGAAGCAATTCAATATTTCTTGGAGAAATTTTAGGATTGTTGTCAAAGAGAGAGGTTGAATTCTTAATTGAGCTACCATCGAGATCAGTGTCAATGTCCAAAGGCCCATATCAGATGAGTACCCCATAATTGGTAGAGCTAAAATTATAGTTGAAAGAACTACTAGATAAAGGATAATTAGTCTTACTGTGTCACTTTGGGGAGCACCTGTGTTATTTGTGAAGAAGAAGAATAAAACATTGAGGTTTTGCATAGATTACCTACAACTCAATAAAGCCACAATCAAGAACCAATATCCCATGTTGAGGGTTAATTATTTATTTGATTAGCTAAGAGGAGATATGGTCTTCTTAGAGATCAATTTGAGATCTGGGTACCATCAGTTATGCATCAAGGATGAAGATATTCATAAAATGAAATTCAAAACTAGGCATGGGAACTATGAGTTCATAGTTGTGCCATTGGGGCTCACAAACACCTCAAAAACCTTTAAGTGTTGATGAATAATGTTTTAAGTTCATATCTGGATAAATTTGTGCTAGCTTTTGTTGATCATATCTTGGTGTTGTAGAAGCTACAATACCCTCAAAATTTTTGAGTTGCATCCAAATTTCAGAGCCTTCCTTGTTTTTTCCTTTGATGGTTGCAAACACTTGAGATCATCCCATGAGATCTTGTGAAGTATTTTCACCCTTTTTCTTGTTTGACTAGCGTCGTCTTTTGGCATATTGATTGCTTTGTCATGCTTTCGACCTTGTTCTGGTGAGTTTGAAGGTTTGTATTTGTGTGCTTGGGTTGTATTCACTATGTGAACACCATCTGTACTCACACACAAAGTTGTAAGCACTGTTGCGCAAGTGTCGTCACAGTCATCCAAAGGTCTATCTCAAGTGTCGTGCTTGTCGCTTTCATCTTTAAGACAGTCTCACCAAAGGCATGTTTTGTCTTACTATACTGGTGGTCTTTGTTGTCTCGTCATCAAAGTATGCTAAGTGTGTGATCATAATGTCACGTCTGCACAAGTTCACTTACTTTCAACACTTAGCCATTTTCTTGAAAATCTATCCGACAGGAAAACCCCCTTCCACTAGACCTTGACTGAGCTGCACTGCACAGTCTCAACCCTCAGTAACCCTGCTCTGCTACCCAAAACTATGCAGTGATTGAGGCTGTCCTCCAGGTCAGGTGCACTACGCAATCCCGGGGCTGAGCAGTCTGTCTGCTTCCCAGAACTGCGCATAAAATGCCTCCATGTTCAAATCGAACTGCACATTTCTCAAGAAAATTCATCAAGCCTTGCTTTGTTCTACCAAAACCCTAAACTACACTGAGACTTAGGCCTGCACTGCTCTTCAAAACTGCATAGACATGCCCAACTGATCCTTCTACTGCCTTGCTCTGCATTTTTCTTGAAAACTGCACATGCATGATCAACATGTCCTCTGCTTCCCTACTTCATACTGCCTTCAGAAACTTCTCAGTCCTATCTGGAAGTTCTTATGCTATCTATCTTGCACTATTCCTAAAAACTGCGCAGTCATGCCCAACTGATCCCTCTACTGCCTTGATCTGCACTTCTCTTGAAAACTGTGAAGGCATGATCAACAAGTCCTCTACCGCCCTATTTTGCATTGTTTGGTAGGTCATTTGCTGCCTGTCCTGCAATGTTCCTCAAAATTGCACAATCATGCCCAGCTGATCCCCTTGCTTCCTTGCTTTGCACTTCTCTTGAAAATTGTGCAAGCATGATCAATATGTCCTCTGCTACCCTACTCTTCATTTCCTTCATAAATTGCATAGTCCTATATGGCAGGTCCTCTGTGCTTATCTTGCATGGTTCCTCAAAACTATGCACTACTGCCTTTCTCTGCACTATTCCTCAAAACTGCGTAGTCATGATCAGTAGGTTCTCAGTAGCCCTATCATGCCTTGCTTAGGAAAACTACGTAGAACTTCCTAATAGGCCCCCAACAACCCTCTCTTGCCTTCCCTCCAAGAACTGCGTAGAAATGTTCCTCGTCATCCCACCTTGCAACTGCTATTGGTCTCCTTCACTATGCAATTTTGCATCTTAGTGGTCACTGCGCAACTTTTCCCGAGAGTGTAGGTTATCCACCTAGAGTCCCTCATTCCAGCCTAAGCTGCGCTGTCTCAGTGAGTTTTCCTCCTTCCCTGTCACCTGAAACATGAGAACAATGCATCATGATAGACTAGGTGGTTTTGGATTTAATGTCATCCCATTCGGAGTGAATTTCAGGAACAAGTACACTAATAGATCATGGTGAGATGACGAGCTAGATGAAGAAGGAGCACACATTCTAGAAGACTTGCTTGTAGCTGGATGGACGTACCAAGGACATCAAGCAACAAGCAAAAGAAGCACATACATGGAACCATCAAGCAAGACCAATGCCATCGAAGACCCCACATCACTATGAAATGCGGAGGAGAAGACAAAGCACACTAAGAGTACATACATCACTCAACAACACAACATCTTCACATAGACACCACAGTTAGCTAGTACATGTCAGTAATGTCATGTCGAGTTGTGTCATGAGTTATCTTAGCCACATCACCTCTATGGGCCATATTTGTTGTAACTCGATGTAATGTAAAGTGAAGTCCAATGGATGCACATAAGAAGCTGAAGAGTCATGTCAGTTGAAAATTCTTTCGAAGTTGAACGGTCATGAGGGTAGTCCAAGAGTCACAAGGGTCAAACATCACCCTCGGCTATATATATCCCTCCCATTGTATGAGCAAGGGAATTTTCACCTTGGCTCCTCCCTCATAGCCTTGAGAGTCTATATTTTGTTCTTTGAGGAGCAATGAGTGGCTCCAATGTCCCACTACTGGGACTAGTGATGTATGGTGTAAAAATGTGTCTTGGGACTTTTTCTTAATTCAAAATCTTGTTAAGGCCAACACATTTTCACGCATGTTTTGTTCATGTTTGTAAGACTACTCTTTAAACATTTGTAATGCATGTTTTCTTAACCTGTACTAAGTTAATTGAACTACTTTGGTTATTTTAGTACTTACATTGTTAAAGATGTGTTGTATTGTTTACCATTGTTGTCTCGTCCATGTGGACTACTCCGCAAGACATTAGACAAACCATTCCTATTAACTGGTTATAACGACTGTCACCTTTGTGTGGAATACTCTGCTGGTAGGTGTACATGTTTTCCCTTTCACTTCGGTTTTAATGACTACCGCATCTGTTGTGGACTACTCTATTGGATGCTCGATAAAACCTTGTTGGTTCACATGTGTCTCTCCATGGGTGGTACTACTACCTATCATCTAGAGGCTCACTTTTACTCTCTCCCTTTATAGTAAAATAACCTGGACACAAGTTACATTATGCACTCACCAAGCATACAACCCTCTCTTTTCAAAGTTACAAGCATAACACTCTCATGTGCTGAACAACAAGAGCTAAGGCAAATCTCTAAGATAATTGAAATGAGCCATTGTATTGATGGGACTCCAACACCAAATGGTGTGAGATCTAGTTGGGACTTCATACCAGGTAGATCCCCTTTGTTGTTGGGTCCAGCACTGTCAACAAAATGGTGTTAGAGGGAGGTCATATGACACTCTATGCCCATAGAGTCTGGTTTAATCTCTTATTTAAAATGGCTCTTTCTAAAATCATAATCCTGGCATGTTTTTCCAAAGAGATTAACTGTACCATCCCTGCAGAACTCATTCATGACCTGTCCAAACTTAAATTCAATGGTGAGGGTGAATACTCTTGTTGTGAACATCTCTTTCACATTATCCATCTCTTTTTGTGTAAAAGACTAGATTCCAAATATGTCATGGCTAGATTACTCACCCTCACATTTGAAGGTTGTGTTAATAAATAGTGTCATACATTACCCATTGCTTCTATCCATTTGATCGCTCAGCTTGCCAAGGTGTTGTGTAAATATTTCGATAAGTACAAACACCAAGATGTCTATAAAAGAATTTGTCATTTAAGAATGAAGCTTAATGAATTAGTTGAGGACTTTGCTGATCATTCCTTCACCTCTGTTGTGAAATTCCAAAAAAAAAATTGAACTTAGATTTCTTGGGACAAGAGTTTAAAAACTTGGTTCATGTTTCCCAATATGATGAACCCCCTGTGTGATGCTAGAAAGTGTTCCCTCTATGGACAGAGGCAACCCCTCTAGCCCGAGAGTGGGTCTAGTCACAACAAAGAAAGATCAACAATTGATTTCCTTAAACAGTCATTGTTGGAGGCCTACCTCAACCAGTGGTCAATGAAGTTTTGTTGTGCTGCTCCAGCTTCCGTTTCCTTCTCCTCAATGAGTGATCACTTGGAACAATGCAAAGAAAATACAACAAATCACGTAACTAGGAACAACAATGATCTATTTACTCACAAAGTCAATAAGTCATGAGCCATCAAGTAAATTACATACAAGACATAGGAAAACATCATTGATTGTATTAATAATGAATCAAGAGCAAGCTTACAACCAAGTCTTGACGTCACAATCCTTTTTAGAGGGTCAAGCCAGTATGTTTCTCAAGCATTCACTCTTCAAGGATGAATCTCCCAACATATAATGTCTCTCTCTCACTCATAAGCTTTAGCACTAAGTTAAGGGCACTCCACAACCTTCCACAAGCTATCAACAATCCCATAGTTGTCACACTCACACCAAAGCTATCTACCAAACTCAAAAGCAACATTAGCACTGTACAACCAAAAGAACTCCAAAAACTAGTAGATCATAGCAATGGTGAGTGATTTTATAGGAGAAGGAGTCTCCATGAAATGAGGGAGAGGGAGCTTATCCTCAAGGGAGGTTGCACAAGAGGCGGAACCACCATCCCAGAGGTGGAAAGGTGACCCATACCAACCCAACAACCAGGTCTAGAGACATCTAGAAGGCCGACTGTTTGAACTAATTCGCCAAATCTAGATCATCGCAGGTCATGAACTGGGGACTAGCGACGACATCGCAACGATACAGTGCATGACAGGGAATTGTCGCGGATTTTAAGGGTTTACTAGTGACGATGTAGGAACTTAGTCAAAAAGGGTCAATCTTCAGCATTAGAGAGAATTTTCTTAATCTTCTTGCATAAGTGGGAAGATATGAACATGTTTATTTGATACATGACACAACAAATGGACTGAGATGAGGATAGTGAAAAATTGTTGTGTAACAGATGCCCCCTAAAGCATGAAGCCCGAGAGAGTGGGAGGGGTGAAATGCTTTACGAAACTGTCTGAACTGGAACCACTTTGAAGATCCTGCAGGCGCAAGTACAACTGATATCTGTGATAGTGAAATACATATAGTCTAGGCATGGGCGCAGCCATCCATAGGACATATAAAACTTGGTCTGTGGTATGGATGCAACCACCTAGTTGATAAGACCATAATAATGACAAAGGTATGGTCACAGCCATCCATGAAGACTCAGGCATGGTCGCAACCATCCATCAAAGAGTCATATATGTAATCACGAACCAATCCACGCAGCCCGAACATCTATAATCTTAGCTCGGGGTCTTGAAACCCAACCGATCATAGTACAAATTCTATCATGTGAATAGATGTGCTGAAGTCGAACATGATAGAAAGTCGCTTGATTACCGGCCAATGATGTAAACCGTTAACAAGCGTGAGAGAAACCACCAATAATGCCAATGGTTCTCAAGGTACTGCCCAGTACAATCCACTAAGTGTGAAAAATGAGCTGAAGTCGAACACTCGTGGAATCACCCAATCGAAGACCAATGAGGAAAGTCTGTCGTCGGGCACGAAGAACTTGCCATTGAGGCATGCAAGCTCCAAGGTACTGAAAGGGATCTCTAGATCAATCTCCTGGATAATGAGCTGATGTCGACAAGAGACGATCCATCGCAGGAGGGCCATAATGTTTCCCCCATCAACGACACGAGATAAGGAACAAGTGGTAGATGGTGGAACAGAGGATCAGAGGAGGAGGCAAGGGTGTAAACTGTAGAAGGATTATGCTCTTGAACATAACGGTGACACGACTTCGGAATGTGGCAGCATTTTGATACCAAGGGATTGGAGGCTTGATGAAAGCAACATGGATCAGATGGAATGAGGCAAAATGACAACCCAAACTCACGGAAGGCCAACTGATGATATATGGATATCCCAACTCGACAAGAAGAAAAAGTGTCGATGTTCAAGAGTGACTAGCTGCCATAGATAATCAATGATGATTTCCAAATTTTCCCTCGCCACTACTGGTGAGTACCCCAATTATTTTCGAAAACAAGCTTGAAGGGGATAGCATATGCTTGTAATATAAGTTTGACCTTCGATTGAATCCAACCTAGTAATAGTTTAACGAGCCCTAGGGAGGAGAAGCTCGAGTCTCGTCATGGTGACGAGTCCAATGTCGTCAGGGTTTAACGAGTCCGACATAGGTAAAACTCGGAGTCTTTTTCACGTTTAAAGAGTTTGAAAAAGACATGGAAAAGAAAACTCCAGGGGGGTCCTTTTTCGTAGATTTGTGTCCCTCGAGTCCAAAAAAGTATAAAATAATACTTGAGAGAACCACTTGATCATTACGATCAAGGAGTAATTTTCATAATTAGTGGCTTTGATTCAAAAAAGTAGAAAAGTGATCGAAGACACGTCGTTTTGTAACCAACATTGAACTTGAAACAATAAAAGTCCGGCAATATTTTCACATTTATACGGTCAAAAAAGCGTTGAAAGTGGACCACCTTTTATTTCTTTTAATGAGTCAAAAAGGAAAAAATCGAATATCTTTCATATTTTACGAGTCAGAAAAGAGCTTAAAGGTGACTCGCCCTAGAGGAACTAGTGGTATAAAGGGTAGCAACTGGTTTCGAAAAAGGAGGAACCGCTCAAAACATGTAAAGGTCAAGAGGTTGGCTAATAAAACCACTCATCCGGTTCCTTAGGAAAGGAAAAACAACCAAGTGAAAGCAAATGATCGGCCAAAGAGATGGTGGCAATGGAATGAAACAACCAAGGCTCATCTAGCAGAATATAGCAGGTAAAATGGCAATAACGAGATGTAAATCGAGTATGGGTTCATTTTTACACAAGCTTAAACCATGGAGAAATCTGCTTGGATTCAGCTTCATGTTTACACAAGCTTGAAACAAAAAACTATGCTTGTTATAAGTTCGCATGCCCCCAGCATAATGACACAAATCGAGGTACATGCCCCACAAGCTTCATTGCATTCAACGAGGTGGATGGAATGAAGGTTCACTTTCAAGATATTGGAAAGACTCGACTTGGATTTTACGAGATGTTAAACAAAGACTCGATTTGGAAAGGGAGGTGTTTCATTTTTTAATGAGGTTGACAAAATAAAAGAACGATCCTCATAACCCTTGTTTCATTTTTTAACGAGGTTGACACAAGATCAAGAACTTTCCTCAAGACTCCTTGTTTCATTTTTTAACGAGGTCATCACAAGATTAAAACTATCCTCGAGACACCCGGTTTCATTTTTTAATGAGGTTGACATAGGAACAAACTATCCTCGGAACTCTTGTTCATGGGCCATATGAGAACATGGCTCCCAAGAGGTCTTTGCAGGATGGAAGAATCGCACTCTGGGAGGAACACATGTCATGAGGAACTAATGACAGATCGAGCTCTAATTCCCCCAGTACATGATGTATGAGACCATCTGCATGATCGTCAGCAGTGGCAGAGAGAGAATGGGTAGCCACATAATTGACCTATGGCAAGGAAGGTACTACTTGCGAGAAAGAACCAATAGGGGATGACGGTGGTACAGGAGGCACTGGGTGACTAAAGAACGACAATTGATCAATAGTCACCATTCTTCCATCATGCGGAAAACAAACCACATGGAAAAGGGAAGAGACAAGGGCCCCCATGGCATAAACATAGTTAGGGCCAAGGAGAAGACTGAAATCTAAAGCACCTTGGACAACCATCATGTTGATGCAGATGGTTTTGCCTCCCAAAGTAATAGGAAACTTTGGGAGGATCCCTAAAGGTTGACTGGTCCCTCTGTCAAATGGTAACAGGTTCTTCATGACTGGCACAAGATGTGGGGAACCCAAAGCTTTCCAAGTAGTGAAAGACATGAGGCTAACCAACGCATCCTCATCCAAGACAGTGCCATGTACTGCCTTATCATAGGCATGTACTGTAATTTGGAAAGGCACATAGGATGGAAGGCGGAATGCAGTCAAATGACTCCAGTCGAAGGAAACGACTGAACTACTTGGTGGGGGTATCGTATGATTGCCCCCCTGCTCTACAGGAACTGAATAAGGACCCTCTGAATTAGCTGGGATAGGAGGGTCGTTCTCGGACTTAGGAGAATCTGACAAGATGAGAAGAACATGAATAGAATGATCATGATTCTCTTCTGGAATAGAGTGATCAACAGGTGGAGAATCCAAGTCGACACTCTTTTTGACTAATGGTTGGTCAGGAATAGGCTGAGCATAGCCAGGTTCAGGAAGAGAAGGATGGACAAGAGAATAACCTAAGTTAATCTCTTTTTCAACTAGGAGAGGGTCTGAAGAGAGCCTCTGATAACCAACTAGAAGTGGAGGCGAAGAAGCTGTGAGACTTTCCAAAATGGCGGAAGCTTTATCCATGAGCGGACAAAGGTGGAGGGGATGGTTGGCTTCACACAGTCTACGGGGGAATCAAAACTTCCCTTTCTTCTTACCACTTCCAGTTGATAGGGTAGCATCGTCATGAGCTTCAGAGGATAATGAGGGACGAGCCGGATCGTGAGACCAAACTTCTAATATCCTCGGAATAGCAGGACAGTCACGAAGAAGATGGTCATCCTTGCACAATTCACAAGGAAACTTAACCTTCCGCGAAGGTGTAGAAGGTGTCATGACCTGAGATGTACTCGGAGCAATAGTTGCACAGGTGGCCTCGTGCTTATCAGACTTCTTCTTCTTCTTCTTCTTAGTCTCCTGGTTACTAGATGTGAAACTTTCACCAGGCGAAGGAGGAGATGAAGGCGAGGAAACAGGGGAAGAAGGCGTAGGCTCAACCTTGGAATCAATGTGTCATGGTTCAGATGAAGGAGATGGTGGAACAAGAGTCATGATGCTCGAGCCCACCAAGCTCACGGGAAAACTGATGGTTAAGCCAGGCAAAGACAATGTTGCCATATACGGAGCACCGGTATTTCCAAATGGAGGGAATGGACCAGGATTTCCATCTGGGGGAAGACCTTGGCCAGTAGACTCAAGGAATGTGGCCATCGAGAATGAGCCTGAAAAACACTCTTATCACAACCAAAAACTCGAACTGTTACCAGGAATATTTTGTGGGCCTTAAATTTTATGATGCATGAACAAAAATTGACCTTTTCATGTTTCAAGAGTCAAGAAAAGGACAAAAAGGTGACTCTATCTCTTTCAAGGTTTAATGAACCTGAAAGGACAAGTGCTCAGATGGAACTTTTCTTTTAGGGAGTTCGAGAAGGAACGAAAGTGACTACTTTGGAGAACTAGGCAAAAGGTATACCAAACAACCTGTAAAATTGCATATACACCTTGGTAATCATATGAAAACCAAGGACTTTCCGTATGGTAGTCAATCTTCTCGAATGATATGTTCAGTGCATTACGGTTTGCAAGGTGGCAGACACGGCTTCCTAAGGATATAGGATGATAACCTAGTGGGGTCTCCCAACATATACTCGATGGTACTGGGAGCGCAAGTCCATGCTAGCAGCTATTGGATCACAGAGGGAGGAATCACCCAACCTTAAGTGAAAACAATAGAGACTAGGTTTAACGACGCTGGAGCACATCTCTAGCCTAGACCTCTAAATAATGTGCGTTATGTTCCAATGCGTTATTATGTTTACTCAGTTCATTTTAGAGTTGATCTTGAACTATGTTTCAATTTCCAGGCCTTACCGTATGTATATCACAACCTAGGATGCAACTAGAATGAATGAAGCATCTTTCATTTCGATAAAATCCTACTTACATAAGGGTAGAGAGATCATTCCCAAACCAAGCCAAAACCAAGATCAACAAATGTAGTCACTCATAAACACAATTTATAAACATATCAATCCCTATAGTGCATGGATACTACTAATGAGAGATTTAAAATTTGCCTTTTGATTTTTCAAACGTGAAAAACTTGGAATGAAAAATACACTTTCACTTTCGCATACTAATGAACGCAATCTTTTGATTTTGATAGCTTTGAATTCTAAAGAAAGAAACAAGCAAGCACGAAACTGATTGACCCAAACAATTGTAATCTATGTCTGGTAGTGAAATAATTGAATCAATAAGGGAATTGGTTCAACAAATAACACTAAACATCGATCAGCAAGAAACAAGCGATGAAAAACTTCAAGCAAACCAACATGAGGGTTGCGGATGAATCTTGAACAGACAAGTAACCAAGCCAAATAATTCAAAACTTCAAAAACTAGGTCACAAATCCAAAAAATACAAGATTCACTTAAATGAAACTGCAAAGTGAGCACCTTAACTAAAAGCAATCGAAACAAGCTAATGAGAGACAATAAACAATAGGGCATAAACAAGATTGATGAATTCAGGAGGTAAAGTTTTAAAAACAACTTTACAGGAATCGTTACGGGTGTTACATGTTGGCATTATGAGACAAGTGTTGTCCTTGATGGCAAATCACACAAATGATAAATTATAGTGCAGCAAAGTTTACGCACTTTCATGAAGATAAAAGTTTCTTTCATGAAGATAAAAGTTTCTTTCATGTAGAGAAAGTTCATATATGCAGAGAAAAGTTTATTTCATGTAGAGAAAAGTTCACGCACTTTTATGTAGAGAAAAGTTTATTTCATGTAGAGAAAAGTTCACGCACTTTCATGCAGAGAAAAGTCCCTTTCATGAAGAGAAAAGTTCACGCACTTTCATGGTTGGCTCATGGTATTAGTCTGATAGTTTTTGATCCTATGTTTTTGGTCCATGGTATTGCATCCAAAAGTGTTGATCTCACACACTTTCATGGTTGGTTCATGGTATTAGTCCTATAGTTTTTGATCCTATGGTTTTGGCTCGTGGTATTGCATCCAAAAGTGTTGATCTCACGCACTTTCATGGTTGGTTCATGGTATTAGTCCAACAGTTTTTTGATCCTATGGTTTTGGACTGTGGTATTGTGGAAAGCCTAAGACTATAAAAGAGGAAGGAGATCATTTGGCAAGGTATCATCGAATAAATTGAGTATCTAATAAGTGCTAGATCTGAAATATTTGTGATTGGGTTATGGTGCAGATCTGGATCTGAATGAAGGAGGAACCTTAGCGCATAAAGAAGGATAATTTCTATTGATGGGTCATAATCTTTATGCTTGAATAATAGTATCTTTGCATGATTTTGATCTGTTATATGAGGCGCATGCTTGATCTATAAATCTGACAATCTGGGTTAATTAGTGTCTGAATATTTGAAAGAAGGAATTATCCTTTATAGATCTGCATGCAGGTTTCAGGTTGTTGAAGTAGCGTATATCTTTAAATTATGATCTATCTGCCTCTGTCTATTACTGCAGTATTCTGGGTTCAGAATTTGGTGTGTGGTTACTGTTACTGTGTTCTGGGTACATCTGTCAGAGAAGTGTTTACTTGATTCAGTGCTAATTGGGAAAAGGAGAATGTTTGATGCATATATACTTGATGATTGATTGATGTTCATGGATCCAGTCTGAAAATTTATGAAACGTGGTCCCTGGAAGAAAGAGAAGGTTGTAGCCTTCAGTAGGCCAGCACCTACGTACTAGTATCTTGGCTAGTACAAGAGCTAAGGGGGTTGTAGTTCCCTTCCAGGAGAAGCTGGAGAACAAGAGAGGGTTGTAGCTCTCTGCAGGTTGTAGCCTGCGTACTGGTAAAGGACTGCACCAGTACAAAATCATTGTAAAAGGAGTTTCTAATTGAAAGAGGATAGAGACATATTGCAGCAGGTGGTTTTCACCCACATTGGGTTTCCACCTTATATCTAGTGTTCTTTTGTGTGACTATTTGCTTTTCTTGTTCTTGCTCATTATTTTATGATACTGACATACAAAGTAATGATCAATATTTGAAGAATTATTCAAAGTATAAATAAGGAAGATAGATTGAAAAGAATTTGATAATACTGATTCACCCCCCCCTCTCAGTATTATTTCCAACAATTGGTATCAGAGCAGGTCCTTCTGAAGAAGCTTGATCGCTTGAAGGAAGATCTAACATCATGAGCAACTACAAGAGGGAAGCATCAATCAGGCCACTGATTTTTGATGGAACAAACTTCATATATTGGAAGGTAAGAGTTACTGCCTATCTTCAATCTTTGGGTACAGAAGTATGGGACATTATAGAAACAGGGTATACTTTTCCATCAGCTACTCCTACAGATTCAGCTGAGAAGAAGAAATATGAAACAAATGCAAAGGCGGTTAATACTCTTCTAGGATGTCTATCTCAATCTGAATTCGTGAAGGTTATGCAATATAAATCCGCAAAAGAAATATGGGACAATATTGTTTTGAGCTACGAAGGAGATGAACAGGTAAAACGTGCAAAACTTCAAACCCTCAGGATTCAGTATGAGAATCTCAGAATGTATAATGATGAAAGTGTGGCTAACTATTTCCTTCAGGTAGATGAGATTGTTAATTGTATGAAAAACTTGGGTGAAGAAATAAAAGAGGCTGTTGTGGTTGAAAAAGTCCTAAGATCATTGTCCCCCAAGTTTGAATCTAAAGTGTCTGCAATAGAAGAAAAGGAAAATCTATGAACTCTTACTATGTCTCAGCTACACGGAATTCTAACTGCTTATGTGTCACACAGAAAGAGTCGTTAGTGCGGACACAACCGACCTCCCTAGAAGCCTAAGACTTTCTAGTGACAAACAAGACAAATAAGAGCAATCCTTCTCTAAATATGCTTTTACAATATGAGAAATCAAGTGTTTAGATCCTACCTGTAACCCAACGCTGTTGTAGTAGTCCAGCTTTGTTGATCCGGATGAGCTCCTCCTTCACTTCGAAACATGCATTCACCAACAATCAAACAATTAAATAGCACCTGAATATCACATAAAATAAAACATATTTAATATATAGACCAAGGAGTATATGAAACAACTCATAAATAACAAATTGTTGAGAAGAATGGACTAATTTGTATTAAAAGGTAACAAAAGGAACCATTACAACCCGAGCCTTGGTGTTGTGCAAGTTCCTCCCAGGGTCCACAAGAGTTCTCCTTTACTCTGATCAGCTCACCCACTTCCAAATAGAACAAGCAAAGATGGTAATCTCTCCTCACAAGCTTCTACAAGGAAGTCCTAATTCCAGCAGCATCTACCCTTAGGAATATTCAGCTTTCAACCTCCCCTCCCTTTGGCCCAATGCCTGTATTTATAGTGCTCTAGAGGAATTTATTCAGGTCCACCATCAATGGGATAAGCCCCTCTTTGGATGGGATAGCTCCCCTCTTGATGGGATAAGTTCCTCTTTGGTAGGGATACATGAACCATCTGGAGGCGCTTCACACACGTCAAACAAGCTTCTAGAAGGCTCTAGAAATGACCACAAGTAACTTTTTTAAAGTGAAACTTGCGCCTTTTGACCTTTACAGGAGTACGCACCCACCCCTTTACATAAACAGCGTACAAATACGCAGGTATTGTGAACTTGGGTTGCGTACACGCAGGTAAGGCTAAGAGAAACTGCGTACCAGAGATAATTGACTTTTAAATGACTTTTCTCTCTTTCTTGAAGTTTGACATGAAGAGCAGAGGCATGAGACTTGCCAAGGAGGATAGTATGACAGTGGATGGAGCCATACTAACTGAAAATAGTCATGGTGACATTTATTAGTGTAACGGATTGCCCCCTAAAGTGCAAAGCCTGTAGTAGATTAGGGTTTTTATGATCTAGGAAGGGTGAAGTACTTTATCATTTCAAGGAGTATCTTGTGGAGAGCCTGGTCAGAACCTGCAAATATTCAACACAAAATACATATATAAGATTCTATCATCGCTGAGGTAGGCATTCCCATACTCAGATTGAAAACTTTAACTAACAATCTAACTACTGCTCTGATACAAGAATGATTTTGTAGTACATCACAATTGTAGACTTTTGTAGACACAGTATGGAGGCAACCATCTGTTTATGGTTAGTCTACTATATAATGAATACAAAACTCCTCGCAGCCTGGATGGTGGAAACTAGATCCAGGGTCTTCATCTCTACTTCCTGAATTCGTACGATTCTATCCATGCGAATAAATGAGTTGATGTCGAACATGGTAGAAACCACTTGATTACCAGTCGATGATGTAAACTGTTAACAAGTGTGAGAGAGACCACCAGTAATGTTAATGGTCCTCAAAGTACCCAGTACAATCCATGAAATGTGAATGAATGGGTTGATGTCGAACACATCACGGAATCCTTTGATCGAAAGTCAATGATGTAAACTGTCGTCAAAGGCGAGAAACCTGCCATTGATGCATGCAGACTTCAAGGTACTGACGATTTCTAAGTCATCTTTCTAGATAATGTGATGATGTCGATAGAAAGCGACCCGTTGCAGGCAAGCCCACAACACGAAATCATTGTTCAAGTTGAAGAAATGTTGCTGTAAGGACTGACTCAGGGATGGTCAAATGGATGACAAGTATTTTGCATATGAATGGTTTATTTGCAGAGACCTCTTGAACACATAACCACACGGCAGATGGTTTGGTGACGATTGACCCAAAGTTAATACCCAGAAACGGTTGAAGACTTTCAAAGTGATTTTATCAGCTTTAAGGCAAAGGATTTCCCAACCCAGGCGAATGAAAAGTGTCGTGTTCAAGAGCGGTGATAAGGTTCTTCTGTAATAAAGGATAACAAATAGGTTCATTCTTCTCTCTTTTCCCCCACCATTTCTGGCAAGTACCTCTTTATTTTTTACAAGCTTGAGGAGGATAACATATGCTTGATTATAAGCTCATCCGTCGGATGAGTCCAACTTAGTTTAGATTCGGACCCTAAGAAGGAGTGGTCCGTTCCTGTTTGTAATCGAACAGGTCCTTTACTGTGAAATTTTAACGAGTCCAGTATAGGAGAAACTCGGCGTTTTTCAATTTTAGAGAGTTTGAAAAAACTAAAGAAGACTCCAAGGTGAACTTTTTCGTAAATTTGTGTCTCCCAAGCCCGAAAAAGTATAAAATAATACCTGAGAGAACCGCTTGATCTTGCGACCAAGGAGTACTTTCATGATTAATGTCTTTGACCTAAAAAGTAAAAAGCGATCAGAGGCATGTCGTTTTATTTCTAGTATCGAATTTGAAACGACAAAAATCTGGCAATCTTTTCTTGTTTTTACGGTCAGAAAAGGGCTGTAAGAGGACCGTCTTTTAATTCCGTTTTAACGAGTGTAAAAGAAACGCTCGGCAATCTTTTCATGTTTTAGGAGTCAGAAAAGGGCTTAAAAGATGACTCTGATGTCTTGGTTCGTGAAAAATGATGATTTTACCCTAAAGTCCTTTTGTCCTGCACAAAAACAACACATTACTCATACCTATTTAAGATGGGCAAAAATACATTGAAAAATATCCCTTCATGGTGAAAAATAAACAAACTTAGCATTCATTTATCCAAAAAACCTATAAAAAGACTTTTTACCATGTCATTTTTACCATTTTACTGTTGAGGGTGAGAAAAGGGCTTTTGGCAAGAAACTTCCCATGGACTTTGCGGAGAATCCGACCGTTGGAATCGAGCGCCGTCTCTTTTAGGTATTTCACAACATCCTCCTCTTCAATTTCATCCGTTTAGAATTTCATTTTAAGTTCTAGTTTGTTTTTTTAGAGGGTTTGGGGTTTTAGGATCCGCTTTTCGGGGGATGCAGGTGCCCCATGGGTGACCTGCGTACCCCGACATTTTCGTATATGGGAAAATGGTCGGAGTACGCAGCCCACCTTCAGAACAGCTGTGTACCCACGCTCTGTTTTCTGAACGCGGGGTGCGTACTCCGCGCAAAATGGATTTTCAAAACCCAAACTCAAAACCTAACCATCAAAATTTGATTTAATGAATTCTAATCAATGTTTTTTGGTGTGTAGATTGCCCACCATGCTAGATTGGCGTGAAAGAGAACACAAAGATGTCGATTTGGCCGCAATAGGTCATCAACCTTCCATTGATGCTTTAAAGGCATGCGGTCTCTACAAGTACTGGGCCATACCTGGCATGAGGGCCCAGGTGCCATTCTTAGAGTGGCTGGTTGAAAGGTGGAACATTCAGGATCAATGTTTTTACATCGGAGAACACCAGCTCAAGATAGAGTCCTCCGACATATATTTTCTCACTGGCTTGCCTGACAGGGGCGAGCAACTCTCTCTATTCGGGACCATGGCGGGTGGCCAATCCCTTGCTAGTCTCCGGCTAGAGTGGTGCAACAATCAAAACCAGGAGAAGGGGATAGAGATCAAATACATATCCTGACCTGAACTTATGGTAATTTCCTTTACAGTTACCAGACTTTGCGGTGCTTCCGCTTTGCACATAGCAACTGGTTCCCAAATGCGGATGGCTATAGATTGCTTCCAAGGCACCATTTTCAACTGGTGCGATTTTGTGCTGGCTAATATGAAAGGCCAACTGACTAGGGCAAAGAACGGACAATTGAAGACCTTTGGATATGGGCCTTTAGTTGTGAGATTTGCCCTAGAGAGAGTTCCAATGCTGATCCCCCAGCATCTTACTGTTCCAGTTGGGCCTCCTCGGGAGCCTAAGTTGACGCGATGGGTTTTGGTAATGGCCCGCATCCTGATGAGGGAGCGGGGGTTGTCCGATTTCCTGTGGGTTACTTTCACTGGCTGGAGAGCCAGGTCTTTGTGATTCAGGATTTTCCTTATGCCGGAGTAGATTTTCGCAATGATCCGGACATGGTTCTTCCACAGGGAGAAAAATGGGACGACAGAGGTACTTCATTTTTCACAAGTTTTTAAATTATCTACTATTTTTTTTTTTATATATCGTCTCAAAACTGACAGCAAAAAATTTTCAAAATGCAGATGTAGGCCCACGGCGTCCGGCCAATCTCCGGGCTTTTGAGAGAAGAGTACCAGCTGTACCAGCACCAACCCCACAGGATGTGGCCGCAGAGACCTTAGCCGAGCTGGAACAGGACCTAGAGCGTCTCACGGCGGGCATACCAGAGACGACTATAGACGATATTCCTATCCGACTTCAGCGTTATGTGGTCGCAGTCCCAAGACCTTTCAGGAGGTTCCTGTGTAGGGTAGCGTGGGCAGTGGTCTCATATAGGGAGCACCACCAGTGATTGGCTAGTCACTTTTGTAGACACATGTGACATTTTTGGTTTTTTGTACTTATCATTTTTGCCGATCATAAGGTGTTTTTCAACCTATGATCGAAGACGATGTATATTTTTGACACACTCCTATCTATATATATCATTATTACTGGCTTATTTTGTTAAACATGTGTGATGAAATGTTTATAAATTTACATTTATGATTGTTACAAATGTCTATTTAACATTCGAGACGCCATTGCATCTG
Organism: Pinus tabuliformis; assembly: GCA_031772625.1. Lineage (NCBI taxonomy): Eukaryota > Viridiplantae > Streptophyta > Pinopsida > Pinales > Pinaceae > Pinus > Pinus tabuliformis. The sequence goes on along the minus strand of CM062808.1, from coordinate 27,446,743 downwards.
CTAATGTATTTAAAGACCTTGGAATATGCTGATATTCAATGTAATCAAATTCACGTTCCAAGAGACGCACCCTCAAAAACAATCTTAATAACACTGGATTTCTAATGGCATAGACTCTATTAAGCTGTAATACAACGAGTTCAGAATCTAACCTCACTATCAAACTCCGAATCCCAAATGAAATAGATTCAGATAATAATTCAATCACTGCACTGTATTCTGCAATGTTATTTGTTGTTTGACCGAGACTCACCCCATGCATAGAAACTAACTCGTCAGAGGGCGAATAGATAACCCAAGCTGCGGAAGAGATATTCTGTGTACTACGACAAGCACCATCAGAAAATCCAATGTACGTTTGGAGAGGCGTCGACATCTGCAATATCAAGAGTAAAACCAAGATAAGCCAGAATAATGACAAAAAAACACTCTCTAAGCTAAGCACACTGTCTAAACTAAGCAAACATGCCAGCTAGAAAGAAAAATTAACCTAACTAAACTAACTGAATCTCCATACCCACCATTTAAGCATAATACCTCTTTAGGTAAAGTCCATTTCTGGGCTTACCCAAAGAGTCCCCATCAAAATCTACCAGCTCATAGGCCCCTTTTACTAGCTTTCGCTTGACAATGTAGGGCCCATGCCACATGGGAATGAATTTTACAGCACCTAACTTATCGTTAGCTTGATCATATAATAGCACTAGGTCTCCTTCCGAAAAATTATGAGGGGTCACGTTGCGATCATACTGAGCTTTCATCCTTTTTGCGTGAGTCTCGATTGCCAAAGCAGCATCACGTCGAGTCTCATCTAATTTGGCTAAGTATAACAGACGCTTCTCCTCTTCGGAAGTAGCTGGGAGTAATTCGATAGCCATTTGAAGTGATGGGATTTTGCATTCAATGGGCAACACTGCTTCCAAACCATAAACTAGTTGGAAAGGAGTGAACCCTGTTGATGTTTTCACTGAGGTTCGGTACGCCCAAAGCGCTAAAAATAACATGTTATGCCAATTCGACCGATGAATACCAATGATTCGTCGGATCATGATAACTAGAACTTTGTTGATGGATTCAACCAAACCGTTTGCTTGAGGATAATAAGGAGTAGAACTATCATGGCGTAAACCAAGCTGGCTTGTAAGTTCTGTCATCATAATGTTTCGAAAATGGCGCCCATGGTCAGTGATTATCGCTTGTGGGACACCAAACCTAGCAATAATATGATTGAATACGAAAATTGCTGCTGTCTTGCCATCTGCCTCGAATGTAGGCATCGCCTCGGCCCACTTAGTAAAATAATCAACCGCAAGGATGATATACGCATGCCCCCCGGCCGAGTGAGGGTTACATGTAATAAAATCGATACCCCATTTAGCAAAAGGACCAACGGCAATTATAGGGTGGAGAGGAGCAGGTGGTGCGCGCATCTTATGATCAAACACTTGACAGTTGTGGAATTTTCGAACCGCAATGATACAATCTTTAAACATGGACGGCCAGAAATAGCCAACACGCAACACCTTCTGAGCTGTGGCATACCCAGACATATGACCGCCACATGCTCCAGAATGGCAGTCATTCATAACCCTTTCTGCCTCTTCATGAGTTATTTTGTACTGCTGGGACTGGAATCGAATTTTCCGACGTTCCGACTTTGAAGCTTCGGGCCGAAAGGATTGGGTTTGGAGATAGACGATTATATCTCCATACCACGGATCTAAAGTGCTGATGAGAAACAGATATTCGTTCACAATGGGTTCCTCTGCCATAGTTTCCGTGTCAGCACGCAGGAAGTCACACATCAATTCCACAAAAACTAAGGATTTCTTAGACTTGGACTTCTCGAACTCCAAATCGAACTCCTGTAGGATAACGATCCATTTGGAGTACTTGCCCCCTAGCAATTGTTTAGTCAAAATATAGATCATAGGGTTGCAATCCGAAATCACTGTAGTTTTATGGAGAAGAATGTAATGACGAAAACGTTGGACAGCCTGAACAACTGCCAGGGCCAATTTCTCCACATGCAAATATTTTAGCTCAGTGGGATTTAACGTCCTACTAAGATAATATATCACATGTTCCGTTCCGAATTCGTCTTCTTGAACTAAGACCATTCCAATGGTGGAGTGGGAAGCAGCGAGATACAAAAAGTAGTCCTGGTTGTAGTTGGGAGGATGCAGCAACGGTGCATGGGTCAACGCGTGCTTAAGTGCATCAAAAGATTTCTGAGCTATCTCATCCCAAGAGAATTGAGCGTTTTGTTTCAACAACCGGGTAAAACCTTTTGTAACCTCGGCGTAGTTAGGAATGAATCGACGTAAAAAGTTTGCTTTCCCCTGCAAACTTTGGAGTTGGCGCAAACTCGAAGGAGGAGGCAATTTGATGATAGCTTCGACCTTCGAGGGATCGACGCGGATACCGGCTTTTGAAACGACAAATCCTAGCAATCGTCCCACTTCTATGCAGAAGACACATTTGTGTGGGTTCAACCGAATTCGATAATGTCGACACCTCATAAAAATAGCGCGTAAGTGGGCAAGGTGATCAGCTCGATGTAAAGAATGAGCAGGCAAATCATCGAGATACGGTTGCACAATGTGCTTGATGTCGTGAAACGCATAAGACATTGCCCGTTGGAAAGTGGCTCCGGTGTTCTTAAGTCCAAAAGGTAATTTGCAGTAAGAAAATGTCCCCCAGGGACAAATGAAAGCCGTTTTTGGTTGATCGGCAGGTAGAATATTGATTTGGTTGTAACCGGAAAAACCGTCCATAAAGGAAAATATTTCACTACCGGCACAATCATCAATTATTTGATCGATATAGGGCGTGGGATAGTTGTCTTTTGGACAAGCACGATTTATATCCCTATAGTCGATGCATATTCTTATTGTTCCTTGTTTCTTGTTAACCGGAACAATATTCGATACCCAATCCGTTAACGGGATCGGATAAATGAAACCTACTTTCAACAGCTTTTCGACTTCTGCTTTAATCGCAACCGCTTTCCTAGGGTGTATTTGACGCAGATGTTGCCGAACGGGTTTAGCGTCCGGGTAAGTCTTGATTTCATGAACAACAATGGAGGGATCAATTCCTGGCATTTCCTCATAGGACCAGGCAAACACGTCACGGAATTCTTGAAATAGGACCTTGTATGTTTGAATTTCGTCATCTGTACACGAGGCACCTATATGAATGTTCTCAATAATTCCGGTTTTGACTGAAATGTCAATGGCAATAGTTTGGGAAATGTTTCCCAAATTCAACTCTGAATCAGGATGTTTCATGGGATTTTGAGCGTCCTTGACATATTCAGCTGTAAAAATTGATGAAAAATCATTTTCAAAGTCATCACCCTCAGGTAAAAATGAAGATCGATGATGAAGATCTTCCCATGGTAGATCATCTACACTTAGGATTTCGCAAAGTTGTTCGTCAGATGTCACAACTTCAGGAAACGTTATCCGTTCTGAGGTTGATGTGAAAAGTGATTCCTCACATACCGCATTCATTTGGTCGATTTGGGTTGAACTTAAGTCGGAAAAAGACTGCACGGCCTCATAAGCAATTTCATATGGACTCAAAGGCATTGCATCACCGAATGAGTCTATCTCAGATTCAGATGGGACAATCCAAGGATCATCGCAGATAATAGTGTCTGAAGTAATCATATGAATGGTTGTGAATGAAGGGTCTGCGTTGATTGGAGGGAAAGGAAAAGTTCCCAGTAAACCGGAATCTTTAACTAATCCTACACCAACATCCTTGTAAGGGATAGTCGTTTTACCGACATGCTGGATACTTTCTAAAGAGGCTGGGTCGGATGAAAAGTAAGCCAGCTGGTCTATCGTCACGATATTACCATTGTGTGGAAACTTTATAACTCTGAAGACCGATGACACGACCGCTGTCATAGCGTAAGACCAACTGCGACCCAAAAGAAGGTTGTAGTCTAGAGGGGCATCAACCACCTCCACATCCAGACTAACGGTTTTTCCTTCAACCCCTATAGGCAAATCCTGTAGAATGCCAAACGGATGGAACCCACGACCATCAAAGGCCTTAAGAATCGTCGGGGATTGGTTCAGTGAAGGAGAACCAAGCGATCTCCAACACTGAATCGACATAATACATGTAGAAGCTCCTTCATCAATTACAGTCCGATGAATTGGCCTGTTTTTTACTATCACTGGAATCTGGAAAGCCATCTGATGAGGGAGACGTGGTGTACTATTTTCTAGATCAAAGATTATCAGGTTCGGGTCCTGAACATCAACAGATCCTATAGCCGACAAAAGTAATTTCTCTGTGCTGGGAATGATTGTAGCACTTCCAAAGCCGACATTGCTGAGGGTGAAACAACTAAATCCTCAACAATGTTGTAATTCTGGGCGGCTCTCGCATGTGGATTGAAAGCAGACCTTCGAAGTACACCCTTGGCGGGCAGTTTTATTACTAAGTCAGAGTTAGGTTTCTCGATCTGTAGTGGATCGGAACCGGGAGCTGAGGTTGATGGATTAGAACGAGAAGATTCTGCTTCTTTTGATCCATCAACACGACTTTTACTACCATAATCTTGTGATCGAGTCGCAATCCGTACATGAGACATCATCAATATGGGTTCTTCACTGGCATTCAAGGAAGAACCTATCATTTTACTCTCCTGCTTTGGAAATGGATCTTTCAAAACAGCAGGAGTTGGGGAACCTTTAACGATTTTCACAACCTCTGCCTGATGAGGGCAATCTCTTGTGAAATGATCTTCTTCACAAATTAAACAAGGATAGCGAGGTTTGCGCTTTTCGTCGTTAGATTTTGACTTCTCTTTTTTCTCCTTTGGAGCTTTGTCTGCTTTATCCTTCTTCTTGCCTTTCTTCTTACCACCGTTTTTTGATTTAGCCTTAGATGACTCTACAGCGTGAATGTCGGCGGTAATTTCAGGAGAAGACTCTCCTGTCGGGGAGTCTGGTAAGGTTATTATTGGAGAAGAATTCTTTGAGGATTTCTTCTTACTTTTAGTATTCACCGTACCAATCATGCCATCAGCAGCATGAGACCCCGAAGGAGCAACAACGATTTGATTCGACTTAGGAAGATCTGGGATCTTCTCATGCAACGTACCCGACTGAGTGTAAACTAAGTCAAGGTACTGGGCTTGAGCAATGACTTGCTCTTCAGTAACTACTCGGCCTTAGCTACATCTTCAGTAATCTTCGGTAATAATGATTTTACAAACCATTCAGCTAAGATTTGGTCCGGGATAAAAACTTTCACTAATTGCCGTCGACGTCTCCATTCATGAATATGATCGGAAATATAAGTGGAGGTCGACTGTTTTAATGAAGTTAATAGCTCCGTGCCGTTATCGTATCTGACCGGCAACTGAAAATGAGTTAGGAATGAGGTAGCCAACTGACTGAAATTGTAAAAAGAGGCCCGTGGTAACTCAATGTACCACTTGGCCGCGAGACCAATGAGCGTACGCTGGAAAAGACGTAAGCGGATTGAATCATCCGAGATGGAATTTGAGGCACACCAGAGGTGGTAAGCCATCACGTGATTGGACGGATCCTCTCCAGACTTACCTTCGAACTTGGGTATATCACTGGGCAACTTATTTGGCATTGGCGGCCAGAACGGAAGATATTGTATTGGATCGTTCGTTAGGCGCGTCAAGTCGGGTAAATCCAAAGTTGCGATAAACGGTAATTGCCGATTAGGATCCCTAAAACTCTGGGTCACAAGACCAGTCCCAGGAGGAGGATATCCAGGATAACTTGGAACAGGAATCGCATTCGGGATATTATATCCTCCTGGAAAACCAGGATTAACCGGACCGTACTGGGGTTGTTGAGGTTGTTGATAAGTGTACCCAGGATACGGTTGATACTGGTAAACCGGTTGTTGGACAGCAGGACTGAATTGGTACTGTCCCTGGTACTGTTGATAGGTAAATTGAGGTTGACTTGTTACAACAGTACTTAAACCAGGCTGCCCTGCAGGCATCTAGACCGTGGTTTGAATCATAGATCCAGACAACGGTAAAGATGTCTGAGGGGTGGTTGCAGAGACAGTAGAAACCAGAGCTGTCGATACTCCAGAAGTAAGTGCGGTAGATGTTGCGGTAGTTGCAGCAGTCATTTGAGATGGAGTACTAGGTGCAATTGGCGGCTGAGTAACTACCGAAGTTACAGAAGTTTGAATATTTGACTGGACAGGTTGCGGTTGCTGGGGTGAACCAGAAACTACGGGTTGTCCAGTTTGAGGCAACAATTTTATACTTAGCTGCAACATCTGTTGACCTTGTGATGGATCCCACACTATCATTCCGGGGTATTGACCCGTAACAGGTTGAGGATAATGAGATCCATAACCGGATTGAGGATAGGATTGATAACTGAAAGGCACAGTTCCCATACCCTCAACATATGACTGACCTTGAGGTGGTTGATAACCTTGACTCAAGTATTGACCTTGAGGTTGATAACCTTGAGGTAAATACTGATACTGGGGTTGACCTTGACCTTGAGGTTGATACCCCTGAGGTAAATATTGATACTGAGGTTGACCCTGGGGTACATATTGAGGCTGGGGTTGAAATTGAGGAAGGTATTGTACTATGGGTACATACTGTCCTTGAGGTTGCCCCCCAGACATGATTTGTGTACCTTGAGGTTGTCCCCCAGGCGTTAATTGAGGCTGCCCCCAGGCGGTAATTCACCACCTTGAGGTTGAGAAACGGGAACTGAACCTGACATCATATAAATGTCCCCTACACCCAATGGTTTATTACCATTGTTTCCAGCTAATAACCCATGATCAATGGGTTGAGGAGATGCCCCCGTAAAGGTACCAGAAAGTGACTGATAACCGGTGGGAACAGAAGGACCGCCGTGCAGGAAAGATTCAGGAGATTGAGTGAACACGAACGACTGACCAAACATATTTACAGGAGTATAAATACCTCCAGGTGGAAAAGGAGTACGAGGTGGAGAAAAACCTATCCCTGAGTTGTCTAAATAATTGGTTAACGAAAGGTACCAAGTAGTACTTCTAGGAGGACTGTAAAAGATAGATTCACGCTCCCTTAGATCAATAGTAGGTTGATCTTCAAGGATAGATATGCCTAATTTTTCCTCTGGAGCAAGTTCTTCAATAGCTACCAAACCAGAAGGAAGATTTTCGGTGATGACTCTTTCTACCCTAGGTGAATCTGGTGCACTAGAAGTTGGAGTAACAGGTTCAGATACTTCAGGTTCTTCACCTATATCACTAGTAGATGAAAAACTACCAGCAAGCTTAGAAACTGCAACTGCTTCAGGATTATAACCTGTTTCTAGACCTTGGTAATCTGGATGGACTACCAATGACAATTCTCCTTCTTCAGGTGAACCTACTTTACTGCCACTAGGAGTTATAAGGACCTTTAAACCTTCGTAATGACTTGGGACGTCTTGAGGAGGCTCACCCCGAAGTCTACGGGATTTCCTCAACAATTCGGCCACAAAAACAACCTCAGGAGACTTGGCCCGAAGTCGACGGGACTGTCTCAGTAATTCTGCCACAGTTAAAAACTTTTAACTACTGCACACACAAACAAAGTCAAATCTCAAAGCAAACCACCTAAAGTCCCTAAAGAACCAAACAAATTTGAATCACACGCCTAAAGAATCTAGGGCGTCAAACCAAGCACAAACAGTAGCCTTCCGGACCAAAAACGCTAGTTGGAGATGAAACCCAACATCGCCGGATTCAGTACAGAAGTGGCGGGTGGAAAAGTTACCCCAGCAGCCTGCTTAATGAATAGACCGGCACAAGTTCCTCCACTTTAACCGTCTCGAGTGAAGTGAACCCCCCAGAAGATCCAAGTGAGTCTAGCCGACGTCTGCTCCAGGTACAGTGGGCTCTTCCCTCCACCGTCACCTCGGTAGAATCCTAAAGATAATGGTCACTAAGGTTACCAACAGCAACAAATGCACTTGGGGGAACAATCTACACTCCGACAGCACGCAAGGGCAGAGTATCAAGCTCAATCCCCTTGCCGGCTCCTTGACAATAATCCAAGGTTTACTGACAAGTGACCCCTGACTCCTCGACAATGGTTAATCCGAGGTTTACCATTTGTAATACGTGCATGTCTGGCGTCGTTCCCAACGAGGGAGGATTGATCCCCTCACTGGTTCGGACACGAGCTCGTGCTTCTCCTTTAAGAGGAGCTTTCCCAGAGTACAAATGAAACAATTGGATTTATTCTATCACAAGATAAGCTACTTGTTTGGTTTTGTTGTCTTGGAGAGTTAATTACTCTCCTACTCCAAGACACTAGCCTGATCTAAATTGGTGTTTCAGAGCCCTAGTAAATAAAAGTTACTAAGTTGATTTTAGTTTAAGCGTTAATTTTATGGTTTTTCTTAAAGACAAAAAGGTAGTGGAGATGAAACTGGTGGTGTGTAGACTCGACTCGCAACCACTACAAAGATGATCCTAAGATGATTTACACTACTTTTCTCTTTCAATGAATCTCCTAACTAAAAGAGTTGGAAAATGCAAATTTTATAGAAAACAACTTTCTTAGTAAAGACAATCAAAGAAACAATCTCTTTATCTTTTCAAAACATATAACTCATGACCACTATTTACTCTATGAAATTTCCTTTTTCTCCCAAAAGACTACAAATGCTACCAAAGCAAACTTTTTCCAAAAGAATTTTTGTGTTTTTTCTATATTAATAAAGCATGTAAAAACTATTTATCAAATCAAATTTAACAAATCTAAGACAATCAAATCAAATTCACTCAAAAGCAAATTAAAAGGAGATTTACCTAAAAGCAAAAAATAATGAGGACAAAAGCCTACAAGGATAATTCCCGGATGTTTTACTCAGTCAAAATGCAACTAAGGATCAGTTCATGCAGAATCATAAACTAATCAAAAAACAAAATCGAAATCTTTTTGTTCTTTTTTCTCAAGAATGGAATTCAAGGCTTTAACAAACAACCTTTTCGAGATTCGCAAAGAGAAGACACAAAGGTAGGTCTCTCACAAGGGTGGCTTCTATGACAGGCCCGACTCCTAAGAGGACTGATCAAAACCAAGGAGATCCAAAGTTTGACAACCTCTAACGCCAAAGTCACTACAAGACCAGTTAAAAATCAAACCCTAAGGAAAAATCCCTATGAATTCCACCAAAACCCTCGACACTAACGGGACAAGTTCAGGTGAAGATCTCTGACAGTAAACTAATGGATCTGGGTAGTGAAAACAAAGTAAAAACAAAATCTAAAGAGCAAAAAGAGGAAAAATAAAATTTTCTCAAATTTGACAGGGGTATGCAGGTGATCTGTTGACACAGGCGCGGGGACGCCCTGTGCACAAAGACGCAGTGCGTACAAGTACATATTGTGTCAAACTCAGAGACTGCGTACTGCTGGCAAAGCTAAGAAAAAATAAAAGTCTAAATTGACTCTAAGCTAACCCACCCAAATACACAGTTAGAAAACCAAAAATCAGAAAACAAGCGATTTTTCTCAGACACAAATATCAAATCAAAAAGAACTCAAACACATTCATGGAGTCCCCAGCGGAGTCACCATTTTTTCACACGGAAAGAGTCGTTAGTGCGGACACAACCGACCTCCCTAGAAGCCTAAGACTTTCTAGTGACAAACAAGACAAATAAGAGCAATCCTTCTCTAAATATGCTTTTACAATATGAGAAATCAAGTGTTTAGATCCTACCTGTAACCCAACGCTGTTGTAGTAGTCCAGCTTTGTTGATCCGGATGAGCTCCTCCTTCACTTCGAAACCTGCATTCACCAACAATCAAACGATTAAATAGCACTTGAATATCACATAAAATAAAACATATTTAATATATAGACCAAGGAGTATATGAAACAACTCATAAATAACAAATTGTTGAGAAGAATGGACTAATTTGTATTAAAAGGTAACAAAAGGAACCATTACAACCTGAGCCTTGGTGTTGTGCAAGTTCCTCCCAGGGTCCACAAGAGTTCTCCTTTACTCTGATCAGCTCACCCACTTCCAAATAGAACAAGCAAAGATGGTAATCTCTCCTCACAAGCTTCTACAAGGAAGTCCTAATTCCAGCAGCATCTACCCTTAGGAATATTCAGCTTTCAACCTCCCCTCCCTTTGGCCCAATGCCTGTATTTATAGTGCTCTAGAGGAAGTTATTCAGGTCCACCATCAATGGGATAAGCCCCTCTTTGGATGGGATAGCTCCCCTCTTGATGGGATAAGTTCCTCTTTGGTAGGGATACATGAACCATCTGGAGGTGCTTCATACACGTCAAACAAGCTTCTAGAAGGCTCTAGAAATGACCACAAGTAACTTTTTTAGAGTGAAACTTGCACCTTTTGACCTTTACAGGAGTACGCACCCACCCCTTTACATACAGAGCGTACAAATACGCAGGTATTGTGAACTTGGGTTTCGTACACGTAGGTAAGGCTAAGAGAAACTGCGTACCAGAGATAATTGACTTTTAAATGACTTTTCTCTCTTTCTTGAAGTTTGACATGAAGAGCAGAGGCATGAGACTTGCCAAGGAGGATAGTATGACAGTGGATGGAGCCATACTAACTGCAAATAGTCATGGTGACATTTTTTAGTGTAACATTATGAAATGAGAAAAGGAGGTCCATCAGACAGGAGAGAAGCTGCTTTTAATGCTTCAGGCAAAGGAGACTACTATGAATCAAGTCACGTGCCAGAAGAAGAAGAAGAATCAAATTTTGTCAGAAATCTTCAACGGGGTAGTGGAAGGTTCAGAGGTAAGCTACCTTTTAAATGCTTTGCTTGTGGAAGAGTAGGTCATTATTCTGCCAAATATCCTCATAAGGATAAGATTGACAAAGGAAAGGAACCTGCCAGATGGAACAAGAAACATAATGCAAATAAGAAAAGCTACTACACTCATGAAGACAGTGATGGTCTATCAAATAGTGATGAAGATGAACGAGGTAATGACTATAAACTTTTAATGGCATTTGAAGATGATGATTACATGGATGCTATAGATGTGGATAGTTTTTATGAAGAGATTTCTAGACTTAAGACATGTATAGAAGAAAAGAATATGATCATTGATACTCTACAATTTCAAATTGATGAAAAAGAAAAATATCTTGAAAAGTTAGAAGGTGAAATTGTTGGCCTTAGAAAAGAAATTGAGAAAACAAAGGCTATTAATCTTAAGTTTGTCAAAGGATCTGAAACTCTGGATGACATCATCAATGTACAACGTTCTCTACTAAACAAGACAGGTTTGGGGTATAATGGAGAAACATCTCAAGCATCCACCTCAAAGAGTTATCTTGATGCAGCAAGAAGGAATGAGCAAAAGCACAATGGAGATCACCAGGTAAAGCAGGGACGAATTACATCAAGAACGAACAAAGACTATCAGGTAAACTAGGGGCAATCTGTCTTAAGGATGAACAAAAGCTACAACCAGCCACAGGTAAAATCTTCTCAATTTGCTTCAAGAATGGATGACAATAGAAACTACAATCATTAGGCCGGTAGATTTGATAATCGCAGAAGTTTCTTCAATGGGCAATGTTTCTCTTGCCATAACTTTGGTCACAAAGCAGCTCAATGTGTTGCATATAAAACAATCATGACTAGAGAAGCTCAAAAACAAAGAAGTATGATCGAGATTACAAAAAGGACCTATAACAAATTTTCGGCTCTTGAAAATGAAGTTGAATGTTCTATTTGCAATAACTTTGGTCATGAAGATTCTGAATGCAGGAGCAGGTTTCAGCAGACAAAGGAACAAGCCTCAAGCACCAGAACATGGAGAATAAAGGAACCACAAACAGAAAGATGTGGGATAGCATTTTATGCAGAAGGACAAGAAAATCTATGGTACATTGACAGTGGATGTTTGAAACATATGACAGCTGATAAAGAAAAACTTGAATAATATTCTGCTTTAGAAAAGGGAAAGAAAGTCTCTTTTGGAAATGATACTCCTGCAGCTATAAAAGGAAAAGGCACTGCTAAGTTAAAAGAAAAGGTCAAAGTTGGAAATGTTTTGTATGTTGATGGATTGAAGCATAATATTCTAAGTGTCAGCCAGATGTGTGATCAAGGAATCGAGGTGATATTTAGATCAAATGGATGTCGTGTTCGTGATCTTGATACAGGTGAAACAATGATCAAAGGTAAAAGAACTCCAAATAATCTATACATATTTGAAGAAGGACAACAACAATTCTATTTGAGCAAGGATGATGAACACTGGTTATGGCACCGGAGGTTGGGGCATCTAAGTTTTTCACAAATAAGGAAAGCATGCAAATATCAGGCAGTTCGTGGTCTTCCAGACATCAAAATTCCAGACAACACCATATGAAAATCATGTCAGTTTGGAAAGCAAACCAGAACTAACTTTCCAGAGAAGGAAGGATCAGCTAGCATGCCTCTTGAGCTAGTCCATACAGATGTATGTGGTCCATTTAGGAAAAGGACACCTCGAGGAGAAGAATACTTGATATTATTCATTGACGATTTCTCCAAGTTTGTTTGGTTAGGACTTATGATGCATAAAGAGGAAGCATTCGAGAAAGTCAAATCCTTCAAAGCCTTGGTTGAAAATGAATCAGGTTACAAAATTAAGTGCCTCAGGTCTGACAGAGGTGGGGAGTTTAACTCAAATGAATTTTTCGATTTCTGTGAAGAACATGGGATAAGAAGAGAATTCTCTACAGCTAGAACTCCTCAACAAAATGGAGTGGTGGAAAGGATGAACAGAACAGTCCAACAAATGGCTTGTGCTATGCTGGATGAGTCTGGAACTCCCGCAACTTTCTGGGGTGAAGCCGCATATGCTGCGGTTGTTATTCTCAACAAAAAAAATGTCTGAGTGAACAACACTCAAACTCCTCATGAGCTCTGGTATGGTGAGACTCCTTCGGTAAAGCACTTCAAAATCTTTGGGAGCAAATGCTATATTAAGAATACTGATGAGCAACTTGGAAAACTTGAACCTAGAGCAGATGAAGGCATTCTTCTTGGTTATTCTCCACACAGAAAAGCATATAAGTGCTACAATAAAAGACTTGGAAGAATTGTTGACAGCATTGATGTAGTGGTTGATGAAAAGGGATACATTCCTAGGCAAGTAAATCATGAAAATATCGAAGAAGATGAAGACTACCCTCAAAGACAGAATGATGAAGAAGAAGAACCTCAAGAAGCACCAGAGGAACAAATAAGGATAGAAGAGAAGACTCCATCCCGGTACGTTCAGAAGAATCATCCAGAATCTCAGATTTTGGGGCAGAAAGAAGCAGGTGTACAAACAAGAAGAACAATTACAGAAGCTTCAAGCTATTTGGCATTACTCTCCTCCACTGAACCACAAAATGTAAAAGAGGCATGCAAAGATGAATGTTGGGTCAAAGCAATGGATGAAGAACTTGAGCAGATCGAAAAGAACAACACTTGGGAGTTGGTTCCTAGACCAAAGGATAAGAATGTTATAGGGACAAAATGGGTCTTCAAAAATAAGTTGAATGAAAATGGGGAAGTAATTAGAAACAAGGCAAGAATTGTTTGTAAAGGGTATGCGCAACAAGAAGGAATAGATTTTGAGGAAACTTTTGCTCCTGTTGCAAGACTTGAGGCCATCCGAATGTTCCTTGCTCTCTCAAGCTTTCAAAAGTTCAAAGTATTTCAAATGGACGTGAAATCAACCTTTATGAATGGAGACTTAGAAGAAGAAGTATACATTGAGCAGCCAGATGGTTTCATTCTTGGAAATGATCCAAATCTTGTATGCAGACTGAAAAAGGCTCTCTATGGTTTTAAACAAGCTCCAAGGGCTTGGTACTATCGTTTGGACAAATATCTTCATCAACAAGGTTTTTCAAAAGGATCAGCAGATAGCAATCTTTATATAAAAATTGAAAATCACAAATTGCTAATACTTGTTGTGTATGTAGATGACATTATCTTTGGCAGCAATGAAGAATCTATGAGTCAAAGCTTTGCCTTGGTGATGTAGAAAGAATTCGAAATGTCCTTGCTTGGAGAATTGACATATTTTCTTGGCCTACAAATCCAACAAAAGGAAGGAGGGATCTTCTTGTCTCAAACCAAGTATCTCAAGCAGATTTGAAGAAATATGGCATGGAAGATGCAAAACCAGTATGTACACCCATGGTCATAGGATGTAGCCTCAGTGCAAATGATGAATCAGCAGCAGTACATCAACCAACCTACAGATATATGATTGGAAGTCTACTTTATTTGACAGGTACCTGAACAGACATCATGCATGCAGTGGGAATAGTTGGAAGATTTTAGGCAAATACAAAGGAAACTCATCTTCAGGCAGTAAAGAGAATCTTCAAATATCTTCAAGGGACTCAAAATTATGGCTTATGGTATCCTAGAGATACAGATCTCACACTTCATGCTTATACTGATGCAGATTGGGCCGAAAGCATGGATGACAGGAAGAGCACAAGTGGTGGTGCATTCTTTATGGGTTCCAGATTAGTATCTTGGTTCAACAAGAAACAGAGTTCGATTGCCTTGTCTACAGCTGAAGCAGAATATGTTGCTGCTGCATATTACTGCACTCAACTTCTTTGGCTGATGCAGACCTTGCAGGATTTTCAAATCACTTGTACACCACCCATCTCCATCTTATGTGATAATACAAGTGCAATCAGCATTTCAAAGAACCCAGTCATGCATTCAAAAACCAAGCACATACCAATCAAGTATCACTTTCTCCAGGAACAAGTGCTTGAACAAAAGGTCAAGTTGGAGTATGTTCCTTCTAAGGAACAGGTTGCTGATATACTCACCAAACCATTGCCTAGGGAGACCTTTGAATACCTCAGGCAAAAGCTGGGGGTTGTTGATGTATCATCTTGTTGTTAAATCTCTTCTGATTGTTGGTTGTACGCAAGGTTCATCTGAAGTATATGCGTACATTGGTCGAAGATCGAATGGCACAGGTTCAGGGGGAGCATATCATGCATTGTTGGCATTATGGAGGAAGTACAGAAGGAGATCATGGATGTTGGTCTGAATATTGCTGTAATACGTCTCTATCTCTTTCATGATGTATAAGTCTTGGTTCTTCTTGAAGAACATCTTTTGTAGATCTTTGCTACAGTCAGGGGGAGCATGAACAACACAATTCAGAAAGAGCAGAGCTTTCAGCATGTAGCATGAACAGATTGGTACACCTTGGCATATACAAAGGGGCAGCTCATTCAGAGATTTCAACAGGTACTCAGGGGGAGTATGAACAATGGAATGCCTTTGCCCTTGATGTCAAAGGGGGAGAGTGATTTGGTATTGTTGCCATCAAGTCCAAAGGGGGAGATTGTTGGCATTATGAGACAAGTGTTGTCCTTGATGACAAATCACACAAATGATAAATTATAGTGCAACAAAGTTCACGCACTTTCATGAAGATAAAAGTTTCTTTCATGTAGAGAAAATTTCGCGCACTTATATGCAGAGAAACGTTTATTTCATGTAGAGAAACGTTCACGCACTTTTATGCAGAGAAAATTTTATTTCATGTAGAGAAAAGTTCACGCACTTTCATGGTTGGCTCATGGTATTAGTCCAACAGTTTTTGATCCTATGGTTTTGGTCCATGGTATTGCATCCAAAAGTGTTGATATCACGCACTTTCATGGTTGGTTCATGGTATTAGTCCTATAGTTTTTGATCCTATGGTTTTGGTTCGTGGTATTGCATCCAAAAGTGTTGATCTCACGCACTTTCATGGTTGGTTCATGGTATTAGTCCAACAGTTTTTTGATCCTATGGTTTTGGACCGTGGTATTGTGGAAGGCCTAAGACTATAAAAGAGGAAGGAGATCATTTGGCAAAGTATCATCGAATAAATTGAATATCTAATAAGTGCTAGATCTGAAATATTTGTGATTGGGTTATGGTGTAGATCTAGATCTGAATGAAGGAGGAACCTTAGCGCATAAAGAAGGATAAGTTCTATTGATGGGTCATAATCTTTATGCTTGAATAATAGTATCTTTGCATGATTTTGATCTGTTATATGAGGCACATGCTTGATCTATAAATCTGACAATCTGGGTTAATTAGTGTCTGAATATTTGAAAGAAGGAATTATCCTTTATAGATTTGCACGCATGTTTCAGGTTGTTGAAGT
Source organism: Pinus tabuliformis (assembly GCA_031772625.1). Classification (NCBI taxonomy): domain Eukaryota; kingdom Viridiplantae; phylum Streptophyta; class Pinopsida; order Pinales; family Pinaceae; genus Pinus; species Pinus tabuliformis. The sequence continues at coordinate 27,430,539 of CM062808.1, read as the reverse complement.
AGCGTATATCTTTAAATTATGATCTAGCTGCCTCTGTCTATTGCTGCAGTATTCTGGGTTCAGAATTTGGTGTGTGGTTACTTTTACTATGTTCTGGGTACAGCTGTCAGAGAAGTGTTTACTTGATTCAGTGCTAATTGGGAAAAGGAGATTGTTTGATGCAGATATACTTGATGATTGATTGATGTTCATGGATCCAGTCTGAAAATTTATGAAACGTGGTCCCTGGGAGAAAGAGAAGGTTCTAGCCTTCAGTAGGCCAACACCTACATACTAGTATCTTGGCTAGTACAAGAGCTAAGGGGGTTGTAGCTCCCTTCCAGGAGAAGCTAGAGAACGAGAGAGGGTTGTAGCTCTCTGCAGGTTTTATCCTGCGTACTGGTAAAGGACTGCACCAGTACAAAATCATTGTAAAAGGAGTTTCTAATTGAAAGAAGATATAGACATATTGCAGCAGGTGGTTTTCACCCACATTGGGTTTCCACTTTATATCTGGTGTTCTTTTGTGTGACTACTTGCTTTTCTTGTTCCTGCTCATTATTTTATGATACTGACATACAAAGTAATGATCAATATTTGAAGAATTATTAAAAGTATAAATAAGGAAGATAGATTGAAAAGAATTTGATAATACTGATTCACCCCCCCTCTCAGTATTATTTCCAACATTACACTGACAACTAGAGACTAGTCGCTAGTATTACACTGACAACTAGAGACCGTCGCTAGTGTTACAGTACTAGAGACCGTCGCAGGTGTTACACTGACCACTAGAGACTGTCGCTGGTGTTACACTGACAACTAGAGACCGTCGCAGGTGTTACACTGAAAACTAGAGATCGTCGCAGGTGTTCACTGAAAACTAGAGCCTAGTCGCTAAAGTACACCTGTTTTCAGTGACGGTTCGATTTCAGGAGTCGTCCTAGGAATTAAACTAGAAAACTGAGACGAAAGCAAAATGGTTGCGGGTACAAAGCTAGAACATCAGCGATGTCGTTGCGACTGTTAGGCTATCTTCAGCGATGATCTTAAAAACAATGAAAATGAATAAAAAACTCCCAAACAAAGGCCAGAATATCCTTACAGATAGTAAAGGGATTACCCAGATTGACCTAGGTAACCTCAAAGCCTGATGGTTTAACCCAAAAAATTGAGAGACACTAAATCAAAACCAAACAAAAGCAAACAAGAAAAAACATATGAAGGACTCCCCAGTGGAGTCACCAACTTGTGATGCAGGAAAGTGTTCCCTCTGCGGATAGAGGCAACCCCTCTAGCCCTAGAGTGGGTCTAGTCACAACAAAGACAGATCAACAATTGATTTCCTTAAACAGTCATCATTGGAGGCCTACCTCAACCGATGGTCGATGAAGTTCCGTTGCGCTGCTCCAGCTTCCGTTTCCTTCTCCTCAATGAGTGATCAACCTGAAACAATGCAAAGAAAATACAACAAAGCACGTAACTGGGAACAACAATTATCTATTTACTCACAAAGTCAATAAGTCATGAGCTATCAAGTAAATTACATACAAGACATAGGAAAACATCATTGATTGTATTAATAATGAATCAAGAGCAAGCTTACAACCAAGTCTTGACGTCGCAAGCCTTCTCAGAGGGTCCAACCAGTATGTTTCTCAAGCATTCACTCTTCAAGGATGAATCTCCTAACATACAATGTCTCTCTCTCACTCATAAGCTTTAACACTATGTTAAGGGCACTCCAAAACCTTCCACAAGCTATCAACAATCCCACACTTGTCACACTCACTCCAAAGCTATCTACCAAACTCAGAAGCAACAATAGCACTGTACAACCAAAAGAACTCCAAAAACTAGTAGAGAAAAGAAATGGTGAGTGATTTTATAGGAGAAGGAGTCTCCATGAAATGAGGGAGAGGGAGCTTATCCTCAAGGGAGGTTGCATAAGAGGCGGAACCACCATCCCAGAGGTGGAAAGGCGACCCAAACTGACCCAACAACCAGGTCTAGAGACATCCAAAAGGTCGACTATTTGAACTAATTCGCCAATTCTGGATCGTCGTGGGTCATGAACTGGGGACTAGCGACGACGTCATAATGATACAATGCATGACAGGGAATCATCGCGGATTTTAAGGGTTTACTAGCGATGATGCAGGAACTTAGTAAAAAAGGGTCAATCTTCAACATTAGAGAGCATTTGCTTAATCTTCTTGCATAAGTGGGAAGATATGAACATGTTTATTTGATACATGACACAACAGATGGAATGAGATAAGGACAATGACAAATTACTATGTAACACCCTGATTTCCCTTCCTCCCCAACTCTTGAAAGCCATGACGCACATCAGATTGCATAGGAGGAGCCCAAAAACCCATTTGTTCCTTGTCCTCCCACTTTTCTGGTCTCGATGTGGGTGCCCCCTTGTGGTGATTACAAAGCTGATAAATCTGCACAGCGTGTCCCCAACCCATCTTTTGATCTGTCTCCCACTTCTATGGAGGAATTTCCAAAATGGCTCAAGAAGCCTATAGTGAAGAATCACTCCTCCATGTCGGGAGTGACTATGCTAGCTTCACGAGAAATTTCATTTCATGTGACCCCATCCATTTAGATGTTAGGATAGGAGTAGGATTAGTTGCATCTTAGTTTTCCTTTTCTTGTACTCGTTTTGCAATCACAGTTTGTCATTTTTCCTTATTTTGGTTTTACATCCTATTTGCTTTAGTCATTTTTGTTTTCTTGTCTTCTGGTTTGTTTCCTTGTTATGTACGCCTTTCCTCTCATCTTTTTTTCCTTTCATGTTGATTTTTCCATTTTCTTGCACTACACGAATAAGTGTTGTTTCTGCAATGTGTTCTAGTTTCTAAATGGGTATGTGGTTGAAGTTCAAAGAGTCTCGTGACACTGCAGTGCTTGGCCAATCCTGTGTCCATTTCCTTTGTGTTTGGTTGTAACTTCTGCTTGATGAATTCTTGATGGAAAATGAGATCTGTTTGTAAAGAAATTTTTGGCCAAACCATGAACCTGTGTTCAGTCTGGGAAACCTCATGCCTATACTCAGTTTTCTGCTCCGTTGTGTTCAAACTTATCCAACTAGTAGAAATGGAGAAGGGGAAAATCTAAATGAGCAAACCTGAATTAGAGAACTTTATATGCTTCTATGAAGGAACAACCTATCCTACTCTCAATAAGTCGGGACCCTCTTCCACCCCAAAAATAAATTAGTGCCTATGCACAGTTCTCTTTAAAATAAAAATAAAAAAGGCGAAAGAAGAGAAAGGTTTCCTATGTAGAAAGGTGAAGTAGATAACTCCATCGGGGTATTATCTGGCTCACTGGCAGTGGAGAAATGCTTTTGTTCCTGCATGACTCCACCGGGGTACTGTCTAGGCTTTCTGGCAGTGGAGCAACGTCAAAGATGAAAAACTATACTATGAAAGTCTTAAGCTCGTGAACCAAATTATGCTTCCTGATTTGAAACACTCTGATCTGGCTAAATTTTGTGTTGTGTTCAATTGAGTCGATACAAGGTGCACTATGTCTATCCATAGGGTAAGTGCGGATGTTGAAGTGATCTGCAAAATGAATCAATACTCCCCGAAAGGCCAAGGCCCTGCACTACAAATGAACCAAAATAGAGAAGCTATTATTTGACCAGTGCGTCGCCAAGTGTTGTAGCGGCTGCAACACCCTCCAAAATTTTTGCTTGCATCCAAATTTCAGAGCCTTCCTTAGTTTTTCGTTTAATGGTTGCAAACACTCGATATCATCCCATGAGTTGTTGTGAAGTTTTTTCACCCTTGTTCTTATTTGACCAATGATCATCTTTAGGAAAATTGATTTCTTTATCATGCTTGCGTCTTGTTTTGGTGAGTTTAAAGATTTTTCTTTGTGTTCTTGGGTTGTCTTCACTATGTGAACACCTGTCATTCTCACACATAAAGTTGTAAGCATTATCGTGCAAGTGTCATCATGGTCATCCAAAGGTCTATCTCAAGTGTCACGCTTGTCGCTTTCAGTTTTAAGACAGTCTCACCTAGGGCATGTTTTGTCTTGTTATACTAGTGGTTTGTGTTGTCTCGTTGTCAAAGTATGTTAAGTATCTGATCACAATGTCACGTCTGCACAATTTCACTTGCTTTCAACACTTAGCCATTCTCCTGAAAATCCGTCCAACCAGACAACCCCCTTCCACCGGACCCCAACTAAGATGCACTATGTAGTCTCAACCCTCATTAATCCTGCTCTGCTACCTAGAACTATGCAATTCTTGAGGCTGTCCTCCAAGTTAGCTGCACTATGCAATCCCACAGGTGAGAAGTCTGTCTGCCTCCCAGAACTAAGCATAAAATGCCTCCATGCTCAAAATTAAGTGCGCATTTCTCAAGCACAGTCATCAAGCCTCCATGTGGTATGCCAGAATCCTACACTGCACTAAGACCCGGGCCTACAATGCTCTTAAAAACCACACAGACATGCCCAATTTATCCTTCTGCTACCTTTCTCTGCACTGCTCTTGAAAACTACACAAGCATGATCAACAAGTCCTCTACTTCCCTTCTTTGCAGTACCTTCAAAAACTACGTAGTTGTAACAACCCTTGTGAAAATTCCATGTAAAATATATAAATACCATGGATGACGGAACACGTATTCCAAGCTGAATGGTGGGAAGGATATCCTAGTGGGTGTTCATTTGGTTGTTTATGGCTAAGGAAAGTGGAAAAGACAATGACTAAGGATTTGGAAAGGCATGAAGCATTAATTGGAATTTTATTTATGAAAATAATAGACATTAGGAGAAAAGGAAGGTGAAAGGTCATAAGTTGCATGTGAGGAGGAAAATGAAGGAAAATAATGTAAAATGAAGAAAATAGAGGCCTCATTAATAAAAAGGCTTATGGGGATTGGTTGGCAAGCTCTTGGCTCAAGCTTCTTCCTTTTAGTGTGAATCTTTTGTCAGTTTAGTTTTGGGATCTCTCTCATTATTCTCTCTCTCTCTCATACTCTTGGATACTTAGAGTTTTCTTGGAACACTCTTGAAGGGTATGACATACTTGAATTCTTGGAGCAAGAAGGAAAAGGAAGAGTAGGAAAGCACAAGAGAACATCATCATCAGTAGCTACATTAGATTTCTTGCAAGTACTGAGTTGCATGTATGACTTCTTCACCAGTTTTGGCATGCATGGCACATGCATGTGGTTTCTTGGGTTTGATCTTTCATTGGCATGGAGGATGGCTGAGATTGACAATGGATTTCCTAGCCTTGCCATTTCCTGGATACCCATGGTGATTGTGGGTTTACTTTCATTGCTTTTTTTGGTTGGTTCTCATGTTTTCTTAGCTTGGGTTGGGTTATTAGTCTTGGAAGCCCTGGTTGAACAAACACTCTGGAAGCCCTGTAACAGCTTGGGTTGAGTTAATAGCCCTCGAAGCCCTGGTTGAACAAATGCTCTGGAATCCCTGTAACAACTTGGGTTTAGTTACTAGTCCTAGAATCCCTAGTTGAACAAACGCTCCAAAAGCCTTTGCTGGGTTGAGTTACTAGTCTTGGAAGCCTTGGTTGGACAAATGTAATGAATAAAATATATAAATAATATAAATATAATGTAAATGATAATAATCATAATTAATTATTAGTTAAGTAATAATTAGATTGAAGATGCATGTCTAATAAGACATGACTCTTCATGAAGAGACACTTGCTTGGTATATAATGAAGCCTCTCGTTCTCATTTGTAAATCATTCTTTCTATTCTTATTCATTTTAATATAATATTTATATCCTCAATGGATATCTATATATTCCATGTTTTCTGGAGTAATTAATTTTTAGAAGGAACTCTGTTCGCTTCATTTGGTATCAGAGCCACGTTGGTTGATCACCAGGCCTTTGGATATCAACCTATCATCAACTTCGTTGCTGTCATAATTGAAGCGTTTCGCTACATGTTGGGAGATTCTCCATTTTTTAGGTCTTTGGCCATTATTTAAAAAAAATAAATAAAGAATAAAGAAGAAGGGTATATAAAAAAAAAGAGGAAAGGAAATAATATATTCTGAACAAACAAACAAAAAAATTGAATGAATATATATATATATATATATATATATATATATATATATATATATATATATATATATATATATATATATATATATATATATATATATATAAAGGTTTTACATTATTGATAAAAGTGCATAATAAAGATAAGCGGAAATCTTTTCAAGTATATTTAAAATTTTTTACGTGGAGAAGCCCGTGGTTTTAGAAACCAATGGTAATTTCCTGTGGTTTTAGAAACCAGTGGTAAGTTTTACATTTTATGTGGAGAACATTAACTAAAGTTTTAGAAGCAATTGCCCATGGTATTTTAGAAACCAATGGTAATTGCCTGTGGTTATAGAAACCAATAGTAAGTTTTACATTTTACATTTTACATGGAGAACGTTAACCGAGGTTTTAGAAACAACCCATGGTAATAGCCCATGGTATTTTAAAAGCTAAAGAGAAAATAGGGATACAAAAGCTCTTACGTGAAAGGTAAATATTACTTTTTACTTCAAAAGTATTGTGAACATCGTGACCTTGTCATATGAAAAGATGTGACCTTTATATTAAGTGGGGTGACATTAAAACGTTATCAAGAGAGTAATTAAGTATATAAAAAAGGGACCAATTTATTATTAAAAAAAAGAAGTGAAACTATTATTATTTTAAGATAATAAAGTTATTTTGAAAAGGGGTCTTAATATAAAGAAATACATACATATATAGAGGGCAACAATATAAAGGAGTATTTTTTTTTAATAAAAAGGTATTCAAGTTTTTAACAATCCACATTAAGGGAGAATATTGGATATATATATATATAGATATATATATATATATATATATATATATATATATATATATATATATATATATATATATATATATATATAGAGAGAGAGAGAGAGAGAGAGAGAGAGAGAGAGAGAGAGAGAGATAAAATAAGTAATTAAAAAAAAAAAATCCATACAAAGTTAAAATGATGAAGGAAGAAAGGTTTTCCTATAATGGTCTTTCAGTTACAGATCATAGAGTAATTACATTAAAAGGAAATATCCAAGGAAGAGAAGTTAATGTCGCCATCAACCCAAGCAATGATAAAAATTATATTAACATCAACTTGGCAAATCAACTATTAATTCCAGAGCTAAGCATTAGTGTAAAGAAAAATATTTTTGACCAAAACAAGTATAAAATTAGTGATCTACAAGTGACAATAGGTCATTATGACTACATATCTCAATTTCATGTTGTAAGGATGGATAGAAACACTGACATCATACTCGGTCAACCCTGGTTTAAGGATTTGGGTACATTCATGTTAAACATAAAGAAACAAGTTTTGACGTTTCCTTATAAAGGGACGATGGTCATGTTTCGAGACATAACAAGTAAATAAAAATCAATAAAATCTTCATTAGAAGACCTTAAGGATATATCAGATTTGATGTTTCAAGATAACAAAAAAACTATATCAAAGAAGCAAAAAGAGCTTGAAGAAGTCATCTGCAGCAGAGACAAAGAAATTTCACGTCTAAGAGATCACCAAGAAAAGCTACTCGAACAAGTAAAGAAAGCGAAAGCATTGAAGAAGGAACTCAAGGAGCACTTATCAGAACAAGAAGAGGAAACTTTGCGTTTAAAGAACCTTAATAAAAATTTATTAGAACAAATCAGAGATCTAAAAGATGAAAAACTTAAAATTCAAAACACTGAAAATAAGGTTGATGAATCAAAAACCAAGGAACTTTTACGTCTGAGAAACCATAATCAAATTCTGCTCAATCAAACTAAGAAACTTAAGGAGGATAAGAAAGCATTAAAAGATAAGTTGGAACAAGTCACTCAAGTATAAGTATCAGAATCTCCAGCCGCAACCATTCAAGTTGAAAATAAGGGAACAAATACTGATCCCATGAATGTGACAACTCAAGAAGACAAGTCAATTGAAGAAACGACACGCGTAGATGTTGCAGTTCAGATAATAGACATCCCAAGTGAATGTTCCATAACCAATTCAACAACATCTTCGCTAGAAGAAAATCTAAAAACTTTATATCGGCATCTGAATCATGAGAATAGAAAAATCAACCAAGCTGTGTATTAGGACCATTCAAACCGTAGACAAGAAATTAATGTTTCAGATAATAATGACATAACATCAATTCCGACTTATGATGATAAGTCGTTACAAAATTTTAGTGATCGGAGTACTATACAGAAGATTAATCTAGGATGGTCTAATCCCTTCTCAGTGCGACAATTTTGTTTGTCACTAAGAAGATCATATCAACTTGTATCGACGAAGATGACTATTCCAAGATAGAAAGACGCTTGAAGCCAAAAACGAGATCAAGCCTTTTGTCATCAACAAGTTTTGAGGACAAAGCTCTTTGAGGAAGGAGGCAATGTAATGAATAAAATATATAAATAATATAAATATAATGTAAATGATAATAATCATAATTAATTATTAGTTAAGTAGTAATTAGGCTGAATAGGCATGTCTAATAAGACATGACTCTTCATGAAGAGACACTTGCTTGGTATATAAGCAAGCCTCTCGTTCTCATTTGTAAATCATTCATTCTATTCTTATTCATTTTAATATAATATTTATATCCTCAATGGATATCTTAATTTGCATCAGCAATTTTTCACTATGGTTTTTAAGTCGAGAAACTTCTTCATTTTTGTCAATTGTGATTTTGTCAATTTCATTTTTCATATTTTGTAATATCTTTTTACTTTCTTGAGACATTACTTTTGAAATATCCGAGATATATTCTGGTGTTACTGAATTTGGTTTTAGTGTAAAATCTTGGAGCATTATTTTCTTCTTCTTGTAAGAAAATGTTAAAAACTTCTTCTTTGTATTTGGAATAAAGAAACCTAGAGTTTCCATCCAAGATAACCCCAAAACAATGTCACTATCGAAAAAACGTAAGGTTTTCACGGTGAATTTTGAGGTAAAAGTATAATCTCCAATATTTAGGTGTAAATTGCTTATGTCATATTGTTTGTCATATTCGCCAAAAGTATTCTTTTCAACTATATTTGATTCAGGAATCACCAATTGGTTAGCACATTTAGGACTAACATAATTACTTTTTTCAGCAAGACTGATAGTGATTATGATATCTCTTCCCGTGAGCGATCCTTTGATTTTAAATAATGTATCAACACTTTTACTAAAGGTTTTATGAAATCTTTCATTACTAGTCTCCATTTTACTCTTTAAATATTAAATACCTTTTTAAATCACTCTTTTTTTTATAATAGTTTTTTTTTATATAAAACCCTTTTTATTTTCTTTTTTTCTTTTATTTTTTTTTAAATTTTATATATTCTCTTAATTTGTAAAAAATATTTCCACTTCTCTCTAAAAAAATATAATATATATATATATATATATATATATATATATATATATATATATATTTCAAATATTCTCTTATTCTTCTTCTTCTATCTTTTTTGTTCACTCTTTTAATAAAATTTTTATATAATAATTTTTTTTTAATATATATAATTATAAATTATATATTTTATATAATTTTAATTTATATATATTATAAAATTATATATACTTTTTTGAGACCCGCTTTTCCTTTTATATGTAACTATATAAGCCCTAGTTGAACAAATGCTCTGGAATCCCTGTAACAACTTGGGTTTAGTTACTAGTCCTAGAATCCCTAAGCCTTTGGCGGGTTGAGTTACTAGTCTTGGAAGCCTTGGTTGTAAAAATGCTCTGGAAGCCCTATATAGGTTGTGGGTTGAGTTACTAGTTCTGGAAGCCTTGGTTGAACGAACGCTCTGGAAGCCCTGTATAAGTTGTGGGTTAAGTTACTAGTTCTGGAAGCCTTGGTTAGACAAATGCTATGTAATCCTTGGAAGGCTTGGATGGAGACCAATCTGATGATGGTTTTTGGTGATGTCCAACCATGAGGTGGAATCACTATTTGATGGGTTGAGGTGGATGGCCTCTCGAAGTCCTTAATGGGTTTTGATTGACGTACTCTCTAAGATCCCACATTCATGCTTGAAATATGGCATGGGGGTGATTGGATGAAGAGATACTTGGCTCTGCCAATTTATGGTCGGGTGGAACATGGTAGTCCCATCACCAGTTTTTTCATTGCATTTATTAAATAAAAAATCATTCCCTTGATTCTCATGTGCAAATGTAATGATGTACATACGGATTTTGATGGCTGATATGTTTACTGTATTTCTATTCCTATTATGTTGTTTATATGCACATTTAACTCAGAGGTTGTTACAGAGTCGTATCAGAGCATGGTTCAAACACTTGGACTAGATGGGCTCTATCATAGGTGAAATGAAAAACAAAGGTTAAATTTTAGACCTTTCTTTCATATCTGTTATAATTTTTCTTTTGTGGTATATTAGAAGCTGAAAATTTGTCCATATTTAAGGTAAATCCCAGTGATAATGGGGTAAAATTTTTAGATATTGGTTTACAATACTTTAGGAATTATGATCTAAGGAAGATGACCTTCCGAGATGCACCTTTAAACATGTCATGTTGGAATTGCTGCAATAACTCATCTTCTGTAGGCCTTCAAAAGATGAAAAATTTTCCACATTGAGGGATCATACCACTTATTATGTGGCAGAAATTTTAGATATTGGGTCAGAATATTTTAGGAGATATGAGTAGAGGGAGTCAAGCCTTCTGAATGCTCCTAAAGTTAGGCCTCAAACAGGTCACACTGAGATTTTTGTTATAAATTTTCTTCTGGGTGCTCACATGAGCTGAAATTTTTTCCAAAATGAAGGAAAATACCATTGATATTGTGATAAAAATTGCAGACATTTATTCGCTATATTTTAGGAGATATGACCAGTGGAAGTCGGGATTTCTGGATACTCCTTGAATTGTGCACCAAATATGTTTGTGTTGGTATTTTGTTATAACTTCTCATCTATGAAATCTCAGAAGTTTAAACTTGAACCATAGTGAGGGAAAATACCACTGATCATATTGTTTAGTTTCCATAACTTGTACTACTACAATTTAGGATATATGCATTGAATCATTCACTATATTAGTTGCATGCAAAGTGTTTGATGAAATGTTTAAATGGTTTAATGATTAATTGCATACAAACTATTTGATAAAATTCCCCAATGAGTATGTTGTTTGTGGTTGGGGATAGTATTGATGTGTAGTAGTATTTCTGTAGTTGATATATGTTTACTTGTATGAAAATAGTTTGCTATATTAGTTTGCATGTAAAGTGTTTGAAGAAATGCTTACATGCAAATGTAATAGTAAAATAGTTGTTTGAAGAAAACTATAAAAGTATGGTAATTGTTTGAAGAAAATGTTTTTTTTTGGATGGGATAGTATTGTAGTATGATAATATGGATGTATATGATATATGCCTATTTGCATATAAATAATTTGAAGAGTTGTATGTAGGGAATTTGAAAGGTTGCATGCAAGGAATTTGAAAAGTTGCATGTAAGGAAATGGAAAGGTGGCATGTTTTTAGTTATTACGTCGTAAGCCATTTCCCTCTGGAATGAACTCCCTCCCATGATATTGTGTACCTAGGGGGGCCGTTGATGTTGTGTGTTAGACTATTAGAACATTTTAAACTGTTGGATCACGTGTTAGGTGGAGAATGTTGTGGCAAAGTAGTTAAAGTAGTTTTCCAGGCACGAACAATCCATACTTGCTAATAATTGAAGTAGAAGGGGTCGTTTTGCAGGTAGTGAGACTGAGCAAGGGCTCGTGTCTGACCGCACAGAGAAGCAAAAGACCGTGGGAATGGGTAATTTTGCACGCAGTGACCTTTGTTATACGAGGGGCTGAGAAAAGGCTGATGTCCGACCGCACAGAGAATCAAAAGACCGTGGGAATGGGTCTGTCAAGGTTCTGCTGATTGAACGATGAGACTACGTTTTCAAAGTTTTCAGCACCCATCGCGACCAAAAAATTTGCATATGACACCGCCCTTGAAAAGATTCTGGGCGACCAGACATTTTCTTGATTTGCAAGATTCAGAGTCACAAGACCGATGCCATCATCGTCCAGGTTTGAAAAGGATGTTCACAAAGAATATGGAGGTCGGGCCAGGTTTGAAAAGGTTGTTCACAGAGAATATGGAGGCTGGGCCCAAAGTTGCTGAAATTGTAAATATTTGTGAGAGATTAGAGTCAGAAATCTGAATCCGCCCTCAAAGTGAGAATGCTGGTACTAAACTAAATAACATAATGGAGGGCCCTAGATGGAAAAATTTGAAAAAAGCTGCAAGATAAATGGCGCTGAGAAACGTATGTCCTTCATTCTTCATATTCTGAATGTTTTCTTTGTTTCATTATGGCTGACATTATCATTTTTGACAGAATTTGTTGTTGCAGAAAAATGTTGAGTTTAGTGATTGCATTGCCAAGTTTATGAAAGAATTTGATATAGATGAATCCCAAAATTATTTGGAATAGTTTGGACTGGTGTTGAAGCAGGTGGAGAACGAAGCAAGTTTTTGACAGAATTTGTTTTTGCAGAAAAATGCTGAGGTTAGGGATTGCATTGCCAAGTTTATGAAGGAATTTGATATAGATGAATCTAGAAATTATTTGGAACAGTTTGGAGTGGTGTTGAAACAGGTGGAGAATGAAGCAAGTTGCATCATTGTTCATGATGGCTTGTGATTTGAAGGCAAGGGGATCTCTCTGCGTGTGTAAATGTGTAGGTAAGAATTGAATCAATGTATTTGATGAGTGGATTTATGAATGGGAAAATATTTTCAAAATTATTAGTGGATGTTTTAACCTTCATTGGATTTATAAGGATCTTTTTACCACTATGTGATTGCTCTGGCCAATTTATACTCTGGGAAAACTACTCTGGCAAACCTGTATTTCCTTTGTATTTGTTCTCAAAGTGTGTGTTTTAATTCAGTGAAAATCTCTACCGGCGTCAAACCTTGATGCCGTAGAGCTTGACAGTGTAGGCCACTATTGAAATAGGGCAGAGGAATGGATCGGGTATAGAGGGGCGTGTAATGGAGATTTTTGGAAAATAGAGCCTTGGAACAAGAGAATGCCTATGGATTGTGGGTAAAGAACATGGTTCGGAATGCAGTAGGAGAATTTGGAATTTGCGACCGGGGTTCATAAGGGACTGCATTCCAGCCATGACAACTCACTGCCTATATCGACCACCATTACCACTTCTTGTTTCTGAGGTGGGTTGCCCATGGCTACCTGCACAACCAAATTCATAACTTATTAAATTTATCAAATTTCTAGTTACTTTGTGGTTAATTTTTTTTTGATTAGGTAAAAAAGAATTCTCAGTTATTTGGATTCTTTCAAAAAAAAAATGTTTATGATAAAATTGCATAATATTTCTTTGAATATGCGTTGTGACAAAGTATGTTCATTGTTCAACACGGACTAAGTGTTTATTACAGTTTTTTGGTACCATTTTTAAAATATTTTATTAATATGAACAGATGTTAACAAAATATGTTTATGGTTCAACAAGTACTAAGTGTTTATTGCTCAACTTGCATTAGATTAAAGCTACTTACAATTTTTTAGTATCATTTTAAAAATATTTTATTAACATGAAGAGATGTTAAGATTGGATCAAATCTCACAATATTAAAACTAACCCATTTAAACTCAACATAAAAATTATAAAAAAATGAAACCTAAACTTTTTTGTCTTTTTGTTTATATTCTTGACTAAAATACTTTGTTGTCCCAAGAAAAAACATAATGGCATTAGTCTCATATCTAGGAAAAAACATAATGGCATTAGTCTCATATCTAGGAAACTGGAAAAAACTAAACTTCCAATATTTGATGATGTATTACTTCCAGTGTTTGATGATGTATTTGGAGTTGAATATAAACAGGATTGCTCTTATTTTCCGGGAAACTGAAAAATCCAATTAAATTAAAGTGTTTGATGATGAATATAGGTACAAGGATGTAAAAGGGAAAGTCTTCATTTTTTATCAAAGTGATCTCAAATTTAGTTAATTTGATTCAAGTGTTTAGTTAATTTGATTAGAGTGTTTGATGATGAATATAGGTATGTTTGCAAGGATGTAAAAGGTAAAATCTTTATTTTTCATCAAAGCAATTTCAAAAAAAAATTATAAGTCAACTTTAGCTTGATAAGCATTAAGACTAAACATAAGTTGAGCATATTCCCTTGAGTTTAAAAATTAAACAATATATATTAATAAATCATTAATTGAATATCCCAGTAATATACATTTTGAATGATTTTAAATTACTCTTTTTAATATATATATATATATATATATATATATTGTTGATTAATTTTTTTTTATAAAATAGTATTTATTAAATGATATCAATTATAGTCTAAATATAATTGATTTCATTTAATAAATATTATTTTATAAATATATATATTCTAAAATATTTTAATTTATTATTTTATTTATGGAAACTATTAAAATATATTTAAGACATTTTTAATAAAAATCAATAAAAATTATATCTATATATATATATATATATATATATATATATATATATATATATATATATATATATATATATATAGATATATATAATTTTTATTGATTTTTATTAAAAATGTCTTAAATATATTTTAATAGTTTCCATAAATAAAATAATAAATTAAAATATTTTAGACTTTATATACTTACTTTTTAGGCAAGAATATAATTGATATCATTCACTAAATATTATTTTATAAAAAGAAAAAATTAATCAACTATATATATATATATATATATATATATATATATATATATATATAGATAACACAAAACTTCAAGCCCACCTTCTTCAAGTGCCAATATAATATCATAATATACATTCTCATTTTCTAGAGCGTTTGTCTACATCTGAACCCACTGTTCATGTTCATTTTCACTACATGGTATTCTCAACCTGATTGTCCAAATGGGAGAGTTATATTGAAAATTTTCTTGATTAGAACATTTTCCTTTTGATAAGAGTTCACCTTCATTTTCTTTCTTTGGGCTAAAAGCTCTTCAATTTTTTGTTGTATATGGCAAACTTAATTCAAAGCTTTGAGTACTTGTTCTAACATTGTTCGTTTTCCCAACACAACAAAATATCCAAATTCCATTGAATAAAACGTTGGAGAATGTCGTCAATTTCCCAAAACCCTATATATTGAGCAAAAAAACCTTATATATTGAGCAGAAAAAAGGATAGATGAAGCTTTTCTTCTAAGAGCAATGATCTAAGTTGAGAGAAAAACACTTTCATTTCTCTATGGCGCTCTGCCGAAAAACCCTATATATTGAGCAGAAAAAAGGATAGACAAAGATTTTCTTCTAAGAGCAATGATCTAAGCTGAGAGAAAAACACTTCCATTTCTCTATGGCGCTCTCTTTCAATCATTCTGTGATTCCTTTTATCAAGCATGATGGAGCCTAGAATTTCCACCTTACCTTACCCAAGGGGTAAGGAGTCTCACCTGAGGCATGTCGCGACTAGAATTAAGAAGGTTTAGAGGGATATCAAGGGTGATGTAGACATTAAATTATTAGTATCCTAAATAAATCATTCATCACAACATCATACTGTTACAGTTACCATATTCATCTAGAAAAAGGCCATTAATTTAAAATTTTGAGCAGGTTTGTAAACCAAAACAATACACTTGATCATAGTGTTAATCAAACTGGTTCATTCATTCATTCATATTAACTTAAAGGAAGACTCATTACAATATACATCCAACGTAAAGCCTTTAATAGATACATAAGATACCATAGCCACAGGATGCCTTAGACCTCTGGTCAAGTCTAGCTTTGGCCACTCCACAACCTCTCAGGTCCTCAAGACCCTATTCTTCTATGCTTCTGACCCCTGCTAGATACCAACCCCCTATTTGTGCTATCTTATGCTTTTATCTTCTCTTTTGCCGTTCCCACTGCCAGTTCTATTCAGTTGTCTTTGCCCTCAACTGATTTCTGCTTTCTTCCTTGCTTGATTGTTCCTACTTGCTCTCGACACCTTGCAGCAACTACCCATCTACTATATGTTCTTGCTTCCCTCCCCAGTTGTCATCTCCGCAACTCGACTGTTGCTCCTGCCACTTGTTCTCCACCTTGATTCTTTCAAAACTTCAAAATTCAAAATGAAGGCCCTAATAGGGCCCGACCAGAGTTCTTTTACTCGTCCCCGATTCAATCTACCTCAAGCATTGTGGGTTATGTTGCTGGTCCTACGGATGTTTCTGCCTACTGTTGCACTGGTCCTTCCTTCTACGAGGTTACTGCTTCAATTGATTTTACCACATGATGGCCTTCTTTTCCAAATGAAGGCCCCAATTCAGGGACAACCATGGTCATTTCTTATATGAAGTTGTTATAATCATTGAGCACTGCTTACCATGCATTCATTATTGAGTCAGCCTACTTGATAAAGTCATCTGCCGTGATGGAGGTTGGTTCACTCAGCGTGCGACTTTGTAACATGTTCCACTATGCTTCATTTTTGTTGCATACCTCTCGGAGAGCAAGAACATGCACACAGACTGGTGGTCGGAGGTCACAAATTTTCTTTTTGTTCTTTGCAAACTATTCCTCTATTTGTTGGACTTGTGCCTCAATGGAGGTGATTTCTCCATCAATCTTCTTCAACCGAATTGAGTTTGTGGAATTTTTGTTGTATTCAATGTATTTGTAGCCGCTTGCGAAGGGCATAGGTAGGCTGATTCTTTTGAGCGAGGTTGTCCGACCAGTCATACATGTTTTCCATTAGGGCATAAACATCTGCAAGTGCTTCAACAAGAGACTGTTTTGTAGCAGCAACCTTGTTGATCTTTTCATCGATTGACTAGGCGTAACTCTCAGTCGGATCAGGCAGCATTGATTTGACTATTTCCAACTTCTTTTTCATCTTTGTGTTTGTGGCTAGCAAGCCTAAACACGCTGCCTGAATGTGTTCACAACATTTTCCTAATGTGCAAGATGTAAAGTCTTTAGGAGCTTTGATGACAAGGTCTGAGACTATCATCGAAAGGGCCCGAAACTTATCTATGACTGGATCTACTTGTGCTTGCAAATCCTAGTTTTCCTATCTAAATTTATCTCTTTCCTCTGTGACCATTTGCAATTGCCTTTTCTACTCCTCATGCTCTTGGACAAGGTCATCATGTATTTTCTCTACTCTTTGTGCAAGTTGTTAGATAAATCCAAACAACTATGATGATGACTAGTGTTGTAGAGTCTTTGCTTGAATCGTGTTTGGATCTAGGAAGTTACTCTGAATGGGTAGGTCGTTGGCAATGGATTTTTCTAAGTGGGATCGAGGTGAAGTGGCTGGATGTGAAACTGTGGTGAACTGGGGAATGGGTGGAATGATAAATAGGTTTGGGATTAGTGGGAAATTTATTGGGAAGGCAATCTAGTAAGGTTTAGTTCTCGTAGACTGTGGTGTGGACATGAAGGCAAGAAAAAGTATGCATTCAAGGATCACTGCAGTAAGGACAACACATCATCAGTCAAGGGTAAGTCTGATACAACATGGTATGAATAATTAGTGTTTGCATTTGAATTTTGAGTATCATCTCTCACATGTGTTTTGTAGGACAGTGTAATTATTATGTTCGTGTATTGGTTTGGGTCTTGTTCATTAATGCATGTGCAGGAAGGAGGACACTTCAAGACAACTCAGACACGTACTAGAAGGACATGCGGCACCAAAGTACCATTACTTGAAGCAAGCACGATAGTACCTTAGCAAGTGCAAGTGATCCAAGAAGTCGTGTCAAGTCAAGCATCATTTATTTTCAAGAGTCAGTATTGTAAAAGATCATGATTGTAAAATTGTAAAAGAGTCATTATTGTAAAAAAAAGTCAATTTGCTTAGAGTTGAAGAGGAATTGTTGGGAGGTATAGGAGTTATTGTTGGATGATTTCATGGTTAGGTTGCAGGTCATAGTGTGAATGGGTAATTTGTCAAGTACAAGAAAATCATTGTAAATTATATTGTATCGTGGATCATATTCCCTGGTATGGGAGTCCACACTCTTGTTTCATTTCTGGTCATTATAGGGTGGCAGGGAGGTGCTAGGCTAGTGCATGAAGTTACCTACAGGTTGGAGCCTATGAAAAATTCAGCGTGGTAGATTGCTCTAGGATGTTGGGGCATCCATTCAGTTGACTACTGAAGAAACCAAGGCGTTAGGGCATCTTTCCAGTGGGAGCTGGAGAAGAATGATTTTATAGAATTCTAGGGAGTTGTAACTTTCATTTCAGTTAGGGCTGAAGATTAAAGAATTTATTACTCACATGCAAACTATTACTAATAAATTTCCACACTTAATTTACATATTAGAAATTCTAACAAAATATACATTTTGCAGGTTCATTACTACTTCTTCAAGTCTTCGTTGCCTCCAACAAATTTCGATGCAACTTCAAATATGGAAGGACAACCACAATGTTCTTCAGAATATTATATTTCTTCTCTAACCTCTTTCGTTACAATTTACTACTTGCATTTAAACTTGAAAAAGGATGTTTCAAGATCAAATACCATTTTGATTATTTATTTCCTTACAACCAATTCATTATCAATGGGTTTTAACATATTTTATTAACAAAATCAATTTATTTTAATGAATATAATACATGTTTTAAAAATATCTTGATATTAATTAAATTTTTTGTTTAAATAATGATTTCTTAAATAACCATATCCAAATTGATATGGATACCCAGTTATTGTTCGCGTGGATTCATTTGTTTACCTTCACCTTCAACTAGGCAATATTTATCCAGATACGAAGGTGTCTAAACAACTTCAATGGCTATTTATGACTATTTTTATTCCATTTTATAGCCACTTTAACCCCCGAATAGCGTTTTAGGCATGGCTTCCTCAATTGAAACTCATTATCATCGACCCTTGCTTTCAAAAATGCCCATTCACATTTCAATATTCTCCACACTCTATGCCTTACGGGGTTTCCTTTGCAACATTAGGTGCAAATGCTAGTTATGTTACAAATGGAACAAGTGCAATGTTTTGACTTAATCTCATACAAAATGTATGAGAAATAAAAAAAAAAAATTATTTTCAAGTGTGCTTAAATTTAGTAGAGCTCTGGAGATACCATTTCCATAATTGGACATTGGAGATCCAGGCCATTATAGTAGCTTCGTCCTTCCACCTTAGTGTGGATCATGGATAGTAAGAGGGTATGCTTATAGGTTGTTTGAATTCTTGATTAAATGCATGATACATGTTTGTGCTTATAAAATTGTATGAAGGAATGCTCTTGTTCTAATATGGTTGTACTAACACAATATGTGTTGAGATAACTGATATGCACTTGTGTGAAAGTGGGTGCTTGTTTTAGTATTATGACTATGATTGTGAGTTGATTCCCGACTATGACATGGTTTTTAGTATTGGTGAAATCTGATTTCAAATTAGTAGACACAATATCTTGATTTTTGGAACATGTGACTGACTGTGTATGGATTATATGTCACTTACGTGTTGATTTCATGATACCTACTTACAACCTTGTATGTTAGGTTACATTTTTGAATATTTTGATTACTTGCATCAGTCTTGTAGGTTGATTACAAGAACTGATTGATTATGTTCGACTACATACTATTATGCGTATTGGTAATTGGCTTGGAATTGCTTATGCATACTGTTGGTTGCATGTGGCACTGTGTACAATGGAGTAATGGTTGTTGTCATGCATGAGGTCATGGTTTGTGTAGTTGATATGGTCATGCATTGATGACTGGACTCTAGCTGGAGAGATGTGTATATGGTTTGGTACTCATTTTTTAAGTGTGTATATGCAGTTGTTATGCGTGTATGGTCTTGGTTATGATTATGCATGTGTAGTAGGTCAAATATGCTTTGTGAAGTCATTGTATGCAATTTAGGTCATCATAGTGCTATTAGATGTTATGATGCTAATATGTTGGCTGAGATAGAGCAGAAGATGCAGATCATTATAATGAGGTTGCAACATTAGACTTTGGGATAAGAGCAGATCATCATATAGGTAGTGTATGTTTGGCATGTAAGTTAAGGATTATATATGTCTTAGGGTTATATACATTAGGTTTATGAACATGTATTTGATGTTATGGTTACATTCATGATAGATGTTAGATGATTAGTGTGGTTATATGCACATGTGTCAGATAGTCAAGAATGATAGTAACCTGTAGTTGTATGCATTTCTATTTTTGTTTTATATTAGATAACTTGATGATTATGTTGTATGTTGTTGATGAGTATGATATATATCTTATTTTTGTTATATGCTATTAAATTGATGATTAGGGTAATTTCATCGTGATATTGATGTTATAATTTGGATTGGTCATATGTGTGATGGTTATGTTCATTTCCTTGCAGATCTTGATGTTATATGTATTGTGTTAACCTGGTTTGACCTATGTAGATGGTTATGGTTGCGATATTCAGGTATGAACTAACATATTTGTGAGATGGTGTCATATTAATCTAGATTGACTTTGCATATGTGTGAATGATATTTGTATATGAGTTTACGATGTGAACATGTTAGTTAGATATTGTTATGGTTATCATGATCTTATGAGTGCTTGAGCTGATGTGTTGTAAAGTTATTGATTGTGCAAACAAGATCACCTCCCTTGAGATACATTAAGGTATCAATTGCTTATGCCATATATTTGGTGCTTGACTATTGGTTATGTCATCTATTTGATTTATTTAACATGGTATGAATGTTTGATGAATTGCTTAATATTAGTATGCGTTCAAATGATATTGTTTTAAGATGATTGTACTAAAATATATGTGTTGAGATAGTTGATATGTACTTGATTATTGTAGGTGATAGTTGTAGTATTATGACTGATGACTATGAGTTGACTACAGATTATGACATGATTGTTAGTCTTGGTAACGATTGACTTCAAATTAATAGATATGATTGTCTTGATATTTTGAACATGAGGTTGACATGTGTGATCAGTTGTAGGGTAACATGCTTGGTATTAGCATGACAAGGTAATAGTTGATGTGTCTATATAACTAATAGTTGGGTGGTGTGATAACACATAGTAAGCCTTGATTCCAACAAGGTAAAAAGGAATTGGGAAAGGATTCCTTTGGCTATGTTTGGAAACACTAATTTCGAAAGAATGAGTGCTTTGCACATAGGAAGTATTCTTAACCTTGATTTTGTTTGACATTATGTGGATATGTGCTATATTCATGAACATGCACTTGACATGTATATTAGCTAGTCTTTAGCTACAGGTGGATCTGTTAAAGGATTGGAGTCCCTTGAGAGATGGCGTGGATGTGTTCAGTTGCAAGAAGCATGCTTGGCACAATTAGATGAGGTAACTGGTGTATTATTATGCTTAATTATACATTGATAGTTATGTGTTTATGGCAGCATGATGTAGAGAGTTGCATGGAAGATAGGTTGCCATGAAATATTGAAGTTGGATCAGGTTGAGCTTTCCTTGGGAAGCATGGGGATTGATTCCTGGTGTTAGTCTTTTGATTTTTGTCTTTTGAGCTTGATTTGTGGTTTTGTTTATGTCTGGTGTAAGGCCTTGCCACTTTGTTGTAGTGTCATATCGTTATGGGCTTTCGTGGTCTTCTTCTTAGTTTTCTCTTGTCTTCTCTTTTATTGTTTTGAGTCTTGGGAATTGGTTGGGAAAGAGGAAAGTTGATGAAGCTCAGGGAGAGATGTGTGGTACTCGAAAGGTAATTTAATATTCGGATGAAATGCAGTGCATGAGTAAGCGTAGTGGAAGGTAAGGCTATGGTAGTCGGTTGGACTGGCTGGGTCCATTGTGGTAAATGGACGATAATACTATAGTCATGAGAAAGGTAACAACAAAGGTAAAGTAAATAGATTTGAGGTGTCATATGCCTAAGCTGTGTTGGGGAACTATTGTGCTCAATGTTGCGCATGTGTTGCATGAATAAAGGAATTTCTCTTAACCTAGACCTTATATTATCTGGTAATTATGTTATGATCATGATTATGCTGATGTTTATATATGTATACATGAATGTATGTATGTCATTGTAGGAAAAGATGATGATTGTTTTATGGTAATGATTATATATGTATGTATCTATGTATCTATGTCACTGTCTGATAGGGATTACCAGGGATCATACCTGTGAAGGTATAATTGCTTATGCAACTGAATGACATGAAGAGGTTCCTAGTTCATGAGGAATTAAGTGGGAAGAATAGTCATGAAAAATATACGAGGTCAATATCATGTGGTTATGAGTTGATATTATGTGATTATATTATCAGACTATGTTGTGGACATGTTATACCAAAGGATACACCAACAGAACGAAAGCAACGTGGTTCGTGGCTTGCTAAGATAAGCATGGATAAGACACTGGAAGAAGGGTTGCTTGGTATAGTCAGTGCGATTCTGGATGTGTGGTACTACTGTTATGCATATGTTGTATATGTTGGACATGTTGTGTATATGATGTATGCACTTGTGGTGTTGTGTATACATAGCATGTGTACATGTTATTTTGGAAATTCTATGTATAAGATGGTACAAATAGGGTTGTGCTAATATTGTATATGGGGTGTTGTATACATATTGTATTGTCTTCATGAAGTATATGCGACGTGTGTGCATATGGTGATCTATGCATGTTGGATATGCAATGTCATGTACAGATAATGCTATGTACATGTTGGGAATGCAACACTATGTACAAGTGGTGTTGCGTGCATGTTGTACATGTGGTGCTATGTACATATGATGTGGTGTGCATGATTGTATGAGTGGTGCTGTGTGCATGTGGTGCCATGTACATGTTGTACAAATGGCGCTGTGTGCAGGTGGTGTTGTGTACATGTCTTGCTTGTGGTGATGTGTGCATGTGGTGTCATGTACATGTCATGTGTGTGGTACTGTGTACATGTGGTATTGTGTACATGTTGTACAAGTGGTGTGGTGTAAATATGGTGTTGTGTACATGTTGTGAATGTGGCGTCGTGTACATGTGATGCTGTGCACACATTGTGCAAGTGGCGTGGTGTATCGGTGGTACTATGTACATGTTGTACATATGGTACTGGTGCACATGTGGTATTGTGCGAATGTCATACATGTTGTGTTGAGGGCATGTGGTATTATGTATGTGCATCATGTAGTCGTGGTATTGCGGTGTGTGTACTCGTTGTGTTGTACTCTGTGTAGGTACATGTATTGGGTGGTATTGCACATCGGGTATAGATGGATGCACTGTGTTGTACACTGGTTGTAGGTGTATGTATTGTACGTCAGGTGTAGGTGCATGTATTGCATGGTGTTGTGTGTCAAGTGTGGTTGTATGTGTGTGATGCACACTATGCGTATGTGCACCTGGTAGAGGAGAAGGCACTGGGTGTTTGCTGGGTGTGGCAACTGATCCGGTGTCTATACAAAAGAACCAAGGAAAAAGTAAGGATTGATGAAGGATAGGTATCGGTATTGTATTTCAGTTTTATCACGCATGTGAATTATGATTATGATATATGATGATTACATGTGAATTATTATTTTGGTTTATGATCTATGATTCTAATTTATGGTCTATGATTATGATTTATGATGATTACATGTGATATATGATTTTAATATATGATGGTTTTTTTTTGAGCTAACCTAATGTAATATTTTTATACAAGTAGATTTGGTCAAAGATGCTAGTTTGATTTCTTGTGATAGGAAGCGAATAGGATTCCAAGTGTACCTTATTGATGAACTACCAATGAGGTATGATTTGACGTTATTTCAATTTATTTTGAATCTAATGGAAGTTATGTTCTTGGTACAGGAAGCATGAACATGCCCAATTGGGTGGTTGAAATTGAATGCAACAGTATGATGGTAGAGCACTTCAGAAGTAGGGCCATTGTGGGACACTGGTACCCAATTGTGTCCATTGATTTCCATGACCACACTATGAATGATATGATGGTTTTAAGGCAGGGATATTCCTTTGTTGTTGTATCTTCTGATGTGAGGAAGCCTTGCCAAGGGATGGAATTCCCAGGATTGGGGTGCCAGTGGAATTTGGAAGGTGAGTGACTGCACGGAAGGGGTGAACAGATTCCCGAAGGACTGTGTAGCAGAGAAGGGAAGGTCACAAATGGATTTTTTTGTTATTAGCATTGCCAGATGGAATTAGATGCACATTTGGAGCGCACCCTGGAACAATGAGTTGGTAACTGTTCGCTAAGAGGACAAGTGGCACAGGATTATAGCGCTAGACATTGGATGCAGATTTGACTTTGCAGTGGATATTGGACTTCCTGGGAAGGAGGTGAATCCTGGTATTACTCTGAGGGTGGAGGTGTGAGCCTCTGATTCCTTTGTTGATTGATACGGGCATTGTATCCTATATTTTTTGGTTAAGAAAATGTGTATATGTGTATATCATTGTAAATACCGTAATGAGTTGTGTTATAAAGTTCCAATATGCGGTATGGTTTTATCTGGTCATGTTGTCATGATGTTTTGATTTTGAGCGGGTCATTCATTGTAAATAATGCAACGAGTTGTGTTATAAAGATCCATGGGTAGTATGTTTTGTTTTTAGTAGTCATGTTGTTAATAGGTGTCATTGAACATCGAGGACAGTGTTCCCCCAAGGGGGAGGGTTCTGTAACAACCCTTCCGAAAATTCCATGTAAAATATATAAATACCACAAATGATGGGACACGTATTCCAAGCTGAATGGTGGGAAAGATATCCTAGTGGGTGTTCATTTGGTTGTTTATGGCTAAGGAAAGTGGCAAAGGAAATGGCTAAGGATTTGGAAAGGCATGAGGCATTAATTGGCATTTTATTTTTTAAAATAATGGAAATTAGGAGAAAAGGAAGGTGAAAGGTCACGGGTTGCATGTGAGGAGAAAAATGAAGGAAAATAATGGGAAATGAAGAAAATAGAGGCCTCATTAATAAAAAGGATTTTGAGGATCAGTTGACAAGATCTTGGCTCAATCTTCTTCCTTTCAGTATGAATATTTTGTCAATTCAGTTTTGGGAGCTCTCTCATTATTCTCTCTCTCTCTCTCATACTCTTGGATACTTAGAGTTTTCTTGGAGCACTCTTGGAGGGTATGTGATACTTGGATTCTTGGAGCAAGAAGGCAAAGGAAAAGTAGGAAAGCACAAAAGGGCATCGACATCAACAACTACATCAGATCTTGCAAGTATGGAGTTGCATGTATGATTTATTCACTAGTTTTGGGCATGCATGGAACATGCATGTGGTTTCTTGGTTATGATCTATCATTGGCATGGAGGATGGCCAGGATTGACAGTGGATTGCCTAGCCTTTCCATTTTTTGGATAGCCATGGTGTTCATTGGTTTAATTTCATTGTCTTGTTTTTTTGGTTGGTTCTCATGTTTCCTTAGCTTGGGTTGAGTTATTAGTCCTGGAAGTCATGGTTGAAAAAATTCTCTAGAAGCCCTGTAACAGCTTGGGTTGAGTTACTAGTCCTCGAAGCCCTGGTTTAACAAATGCTCTGGAAGCCCTGTAACAGCTTGGGTTGAGCTACTAGTCCTTGAAGCCTTGGTCGAACAAATGCTCTAGAAGCTCTTGGTGGGTTGAGTTACTAGTCTTGGAAGCCTTGGTTGGAAAAATGCTCTGGAAGCCCTGTATAAGTTGTGGGTTGAGTTAATAGTTCTGGAATCCTTGGTTGGACAAACACTCTAGAAGCCTTGTATAAGCTGTGGGTTGTGTTATCACTCAGGTTGTCCCTCAGGTTGTAATAAAGGGATATGGCCGAGGTAACCACAGACCAACTTTGGACTACAGGTTCTAGCGAACCTGCAATTAGAGAGGGCTCTCTCTTTATGATTCAGATTTGTTGAAATTGATTTTAGGCTAGGTATTGGGCTTGAGGGTTTTTTGTTTTCATTTTGGTGGGAAAATTGATGTCTTCGAGTAGAGAGGCAAAGCATAGTCTGATAAGTTTCAAACCATTGGGCATGGAGTCGAGGCGGAGGACTGGTGGTGCGTTTTATTGATCACGAGAGAGATATATGGAGCAAGGTAGCTGCACATGAAACAATGTTTCAGGTTTAAAGGATGGAATGAATGCTAAGGAATGAGAGGCAATCAAGAATCTCTCTTCCAGCTTAACAGAAGGAGATAACAGAGCTCTACCTAGGGGCAGTAAAGAATCCGTAGATAATTAGCGAACCAGGTGAATTAGGGTAAATATGAGCCAGAAGGAATTCGTATTCATTACCAATTCATTCAGAGGAAAACATACAGAAACAACAGAAATTAAGCATAGAGTGCTGTAAACAAATTCTAAGCTAATCTTTCTTTCTGCTATTCAGATAGTGGTTAACAATAAAATAGAGGTAAGATGCACTTATTGTTCCAGGCTGCAGCACAAGAATTCCACATTTAGTCTCCAGAAATCTTTAACAACACATTAGACGGTCATACTCCAAACTCTTCAACAGTCTTTGATTATAGAAAAAATCTCAGGTATCAGTGCGAGTCTCTAGCGAGAATTATCAATCGATCAACCCTTAAAACAGTGCAGAGGGTGGTATATATAGGGAAAACTCTTCAAAATTGCTTATTTACAGTTGACCTAAACAGGTCTGGAGGAAAGATGATTACTTTAACCTAATCCTATCGAGAAATAAATGCATAAAATATCTTGAGCTGCGCTGAGGGCCGCCGTATGGGGACTGAGTAAATGTGTTGTCCTCGGTGGCTTGGTGTAGTTGTCTCTGCAATAACTGTGCATGGGTCTCTGCTCCATCGTAGTTCAGTGTCCTTAAATGCTTCAACTGTGATTTGAGAGCTCGGTTGGGCTTTCACCGCCTGATTTGACTTTGTTGGCGGCCATTAAATGTTAACCTGCTTTGGGAACTGAAGGTTTCTTTTAAAAAATTTAACTGATACACTTTGCTGCTTCTCTTTCCTCTGATACTCTCTGACACATGAATTGGGTCGCTTCTCTCCTTTGCTGTGCGTCTAATAAAAAATTAATGGCCACTGTTTGGCCTTTGTTTCCTCTAGAACTGTCTTCTGCTCCTTTTTGCATGCTTCGCGAAGAAAAACGGGTCATTCGGCGCCTTTCGGGCTTGCTGGGGGCTGCGCGATGAAAAGATTCCCCATTTAGGCCTATTTTATCCAGCGATGCGCGATTTGCGCAAATCACGCATCAAAAACTACCTCAGAAACTGATTCCGGGGCACCAGAGTGCGATTTTCGCCCTTCGCGCCAAAGTTGCTGATGACGTCAGCGGGTGACGTCAGCATGATGATGTTAGCATGTACAGGGGTGACGTGGTAGTACGGCGGGTCTGATGATGTGGTAGGACACGTGGTAGGGACGTGGCAGGGTGACTTGGCGGTACAGTGGCGGGAGGCCACGTAGGAGGATGACGTCAGCGTCGACGGGGTGCTAGCGTAGGATGGAGGAGGGCGGTAAGCGGTTTCTGGGTGCACTGCTTTTGAGGAAGAGTGGTTTTGTCAGGGGGGGCTCCACCACAGCCCAGGAGGCGAAGCGTGGCAGGAGTACGGCAGAAATACCACCCATCTCCCGGACGCTAACCTTCGGGCGGCTCGGAGATGGGACGGACCCGCCAACCGTTGATCTGGGCGCAGAACGATTAGACGGCTGGCGGTAAGGATGAGTCAACGGAGGGGTAAGGGGTGGGAATATGCACGGAATATTCTAAATTTAATAAAGCACGGCGGGCTTTTAAAACTTTGGTTTATGTGGGTTTTGGGGGTTATAAACGGGTGCAGGTTCATATATTTACACTTGGGACTTAGGGATAGGGGCGAAATATGGGTTTTCTTGAAGTTTTTAGGGCTAGGGGGAGGTTGTTAGCATGACCAGGTGTCATCTAACTCCTGCTATGACACGGATGGGCTAAAAACATCCCCAGATAGACTGCTTTTTCCCTGACTTGGAAGAAATATGGCTATATTGCCAGGGAGGGGATATTTACATAGGGAAGTTTTATATACATAGTTTTAGTAGGGGAAGGGGAAAATTGATAGGGAGTTATATACTAGAGTTAGTAGTTAATATGGAGATGATAAGCAGGAACTAAGGTGGGGGACCTTAGGGTAATTTTCGAGGGAAAAGTGACTCATAGATGAGAAATAAAGAATCCTTGAGTGAGGCAGATCTTCACTAAGACAAATGACATGGAAAATGATGAAACTAAGAGGAATCAAGCAGATCTTGACTTCTTCGGGGAAATTAGTGACTTGGGGAATTAGAAGAAGGGGGAGTTAGTGATGTCCAGCTTGAGCTCCTCCAGATGAAAATCGTCTGATAACTGTGATCTGAAAAGATAAAACACTTTGTAACACAAAATTGATCATAAATCATCATTCTGCCACCTCAGAGCTACCTACCCAGCCTACTCACCTAACATTTTTTCTTCTTTTTGGTTTGGGTGCACTTAGACTTGCAGACCCAGCTTTACAATTTTTCTTTTTTCTGTTATCCTATCTAAGTCTACAATTATTTCTGCCAGGGACCCAAATTAGGCAGTTGGGCTCCTTTGATTCTCTACCTATCTACAGATCTGCCAAGATTAAACTGTTTGGACAGATATCATTCTCTATATTCTAAAACAGGAAATTGAAACCTAGGGAGACCAAGATTATACTGTTTGTACTTCCCTTTAAAAACTCTTCAAAACTGGAACAACTCATCAAAATTGGAATACAGCAGTGGCATTTGAGCTAGCACCCTTCATGGCACCTTGTGGAAATATGGAACACTGTAGCATGCAAAGTATGACATATTTGGCATGTAAAAATGTCAATCATGAAAAATGAACACCTGTTGCAACAGGAGGCTAACAGTGGCTCCACTTGGGGATGGCTTTTCCTTGTGAAAAGCCAAGAACAGCAGGTCAGACTGCCTTGATCTTCTGTTTGTTGCTGTAGACTGGAAAACTTCTTTGTGCTGCCTGTTTAGGTAATTGAAACTTCGGAAACCTGAACAACATCTCTCAACCACTGGGGTACTGTGAACTGTGCAGCATTGCCTGCTTTGCCGAAATTAGTACAGAGACAGAGCCTTTAAAACTGGAACACTTGCTTTGGCTGTGTCTTCTCAAAATTTACTGCTACTTCTTTAAACAATCGGCCTGCTTATACTAAATAAAGATAGAGTGATGATATATACAAATAAGACTGTACAGAAATATATACAAAGCTGCACTATATCCCTTAAAAGGGATGATGGTAATGTTTCAGCATACGGCCACTAACAGGGCCTTCTTCAGCAGTGTCGTCCTTTATAGATCTGAGAAAGTAAGTGTTATTTCCCTGAACAGCAGAAACAACAAATGGCACTTTCCATAAAAAATCAAACTTGGCATGTTTGCCCTTGTCTTCTCTTCTTGAGTCCCACCTTAGAACTTTGTCACCAATATTGAAATCCTTAGCCTTGGCTCTCTTATCAAACATCTTTTTTAGCTTTTCTTGCAAAATTTGAGCTCTGTCATAAACTTGTTCTCTGGTTTGCTGAAGATGAATGGTATGATTAATTATTCTTTGAATGTTATTTGGTTCAGACTGAATTTCCTGTAACAGCTTGATAGTAAGAATGCCCAAGGATGAAGGAAATCTTGCCTCCATGCCATATACCAGCTCATCCCAATTGATCTCTTTGTCAAAAGTGTGTCTGCCCACAGGACATTTACCAGCTTTTTGTGCCAGTTCTTCTTGTTCTCTTCCAACACTTTCTTTATGATGTTGATGAGGCTCTTGTTAGATGATTCGGCCAAGCCATTACCTTGAGGGTAATAGGCTGTAGAGTGGCCCAAGGTAATATGGAATCTGTGGCAAAAATTGATCATTTTTTTGGACTTAAAGGCAACGGCATTTTCAGTGATGATTTTCTCAGGGTATCCAAATCTAGAAAGGATATTGCACTCAAGGAATTGGATAATGATGGTGTCATTGGCTTGCCTACAGGGAATGGCTTCAACCCACTTAGTGAAATAGTCAGTGGCTATTAGGATCCATTTGTGCTGGCCTGAGGAAGAAGGATGGATTTCTCCAATGAAGTCAAGACCCCATTGTTGAAAAGGTTTTTCGGTTGAGATAGGTTTCAGGGGCAGGGGTAACAACTTTCTCTTGCCCTCAAAGATTTGGCATTTGTGACATGACATGGCAAACTTCTTTACATCTGCAAAAAGAGTGGGCCAATAGAAACCAGCCCTTAAAATTTTATCAGCAGTGGACTTCCAATATAGATGTCCTCCACAATCACCTGCATGGAATTCTTTCATGACATTGTTAGTTTCATTCATGGTTAAACAATTAAGCAGTATACCTTCATGATTTCTCCAAAATAATGCACCATCTATAACACAAAACT
The DNA here is from genome assembly GCA_031772625.1 of Pinus tabuliformis. Taxonomy (NCBI): domain Eukaryota; kingdom Viridiplantae; phylum Streptophyta; class Pinopsida; order Pinales; family Pinaceae; genus Pinus; species Pinus tabuliformis. Next base: position 27,400,070 of record CM062808.1, on the reverse strand, counting down.
TTAAAGCCTTCATTTTCAAAAATCTTTTCTTGGTCCTGGACAATCCTGGGGGAGCACATAGGTTTAACAATACAAAACATATATCAGCGTACCATGGGGATTGCAAAAAGATTTCACTGATCTGTGGAGTTGCCAGCTCCGGTTCATTGTCCAGCTGGTTAATGTCTAAGGCTTGGAAATTTGTTTCGGACATCAGTTTAGCTAAACCTTGTCCCTTTATCAGCTTGGTTGGTTTTATTTCTATGTCATATTCAAGGATGTTTGCAATCCACTTGCCTCTTTTGCCTTCTAATCCTTCTTGGGTCAATATGTCTTTTACAGTAGCGTGTGGGACATAGGCAATCATATGTGAATATAAAATGTACACTCTGAAATCCTTGATGGCCTTAACCAGCGCGTAGGCCTGCTTTTCCATGATTGGGTACTTCAAAGGGGCGTCTCTTAAGGCTCGGCTGAAAAAAGCAATTGGTTTTTCAGCTCCTTGTTCATCCTTCTGTAAAAGGACAGCTGCTATCGTGTGATCAGATGCAAATGAAAATATGATAAAATCTTTGTCAAACTGTGGGCTGGTTAGGACAGGGGTTTGGGTTAAGGCAGATTTTATACTCTCAAATGCTTGCTTGGTTTCAAGAGACCATTTTACCTTGGCATCCTTCTTTAACATGTTGCTTAACAATCTTATCAGCTCAGCTAGATTTGGAATAAATCTTCTTAAGAAGTTGATTTTCCCAAGGAATGCTTGCAGCTCTTTTATGTTTCTTGGATATGGGATTTGGAGGATGGCTTGGATTCTTTCAGGGTCAATTCTGATCCCATCTTTTGATATGATGTGGCCAAGTAATTTGCCTTCTTCAAGGCCAAAGAGAGACTTTTTGGGATTCAAGGAAATGCCATATTTCCTACACGTCATGAATATTTGCCTAAGGTGCTTGAGGTGCTCTTCATCAGATTTGGAAAATGGGGTCAAGTCATCAAGGTAGACAACTAGGAAGTCATGTATTTCTTTGGCAAAAGCAATATCCATTGCTCTTTGAAATGTTGCACCAACGTTTTTAATTCCGAATGGCATCTTGACATACTTAAATGTTACCCACGGTGTGGTAAAGGTTGTTTTGTCTTGGTCGTCTGGGTGAACAAGTATTTGGTTGAAACCTGAAAAACCATCTAGCAAAGAGATTCTAGATGACCCCACTACCCTTTGTAGGATGTGGTCCATTTTGGGCAAGGGATAGTGGTCTTTTAAGGAGACTTGGTTTAAATTTCTGAGATCTACACAAAGTCTGATTTCACCTGTCTTTTTCCTCGTAGGAACAAGATTGGACACCCATTTAGAAAATCTGATAGGTGCTATTATACCTGCTTCCCACATCCTTTTTACTTCCTTCTCAATCGGGGGAAGAAGCATAGGGTTAATTATTCTAAGTTTTTGTTTGAAGGGTTTCTGGTTTGGTTTTAAGGGGATTGTGTGCTGGATCACCGAGGTGTCATAGGATTTCAAATCCTCATAACTCCAAGCAAATACATCTTGGAACTCTTTGAACAAATCAATGTACTTGGTCTTTTGATCAGGAGGTAAATTTCTGGACAATTTGATCATTTTGGGATTTTCTTTTGTTCCAATGTTGTGTTCTTCTATATCAGTGTTAATGGGTTGCAATTTTGGCTTTCTCGGAACATCATTGGCGTCGAACATGTCTTCTAATGGGGTTAGGCCAGCATGCAGAAAGTTATCCTTTAAGTCAATAATTTCAGCCTCTGCTTTGGCAATGTCTTCCAAATGCATTTGTTTCAGCTGTTCTATGTTTTCTTTGTCAAAAACAGTGGGGTTCAGGATCTGCTTGGCTGTTGCAGCTGTTACAGATTGCTGATCTTCATTTGTTGGCTGTTCCGAATCTGTTGTAGCATCCAAGTCAATGTTGATATTTGAAAACTCATGCTCAAGAGCGAGGAAATTATTAATCTGGGTATCATTTTCGAACACTTTCCAATCCTTAACGTTATTTGGGACAACAGGCCTATGTTTTATTTCAGCTGTGAAGTGATGGTTTGGCTCAAAAGGAAGCTTGCATGTACTAGCGAAGGTTGCTAGGTTGTGTGCATGAATGTTATGTTCTCTTGAAATTTTGGCCAGCTTGAATTCAGTGAATGCATTGAGTATATTAGTGGCAGCAGTCCTATAGGCTCTCATTCTATTGTCATTGGTTACAAAATTACCTTTCATCTGTTGTATGATTAAATCAGAGTCTCCTAGGATAGACAATTTCACAGCTCCTATAGCTTTGAGCAGTTTAAGGCCTAGCAGTAGAGCCTCATACTCCGCCATGTTATTTGTGCATTTAAAATTCAGTTTGTAGGCATGACCTTCTGCATGGTTGTTATATGTATTGTGAATCCAGACACCTGCCCCTGCTCCTAACTTGTTAACAGAGCCATCAAACTCTAAATACCATGTGATTTCCTACTTGTGGTTGATGCCTAAAGTGTCAGTCAACTTAGGATTGGGCAGATTTGAAATTTTTGTTTGGGGAGTTTCTTCTAGTATGCTGGTTGTACTAATTATTGTGACAGTTTCATTGGTATGTGCAGCCGATTCTTCATTGATGTGTGCTTGTTGTTCCTGAGCGAAGGGCTCATTATCATTTGGAGAATTTGTGTCATCATTAAACAAAATAAAGGAATCCATATCAGAGTGGATTGAATAAATGGGAAAATTTTCAGGCTTACTCTCACTACTTACCACATATTTCATGAGTGTTTCTCTATACAGTCTCTTTGGTTGCCCAAAGACTAAAATAGTGGCATAGGAGAGGTCTAGTTGAAGGGATCCTTGGAGCTTTGCTCCCCATGATCTTGATAGGAGCATACCATACTTTGGTGGAATGTCAGCAACTACTACATCCATGAGGATGGTCTTGTTGGGATATTGGACTAAGGAGACATACAGGTCTTTGATGAGGCCTAAACATTTCACTTGAGTTGAGTTAAAAGAGTATAAATCTTTGTAAGGTCTTGTAACATCAAGATTCAGTTTTTCCATAACTGCTTTGGGCATAAGATTGTGCGATGCCCCTGAGTCAAACATAGCGTTGTGCAAAACTTTGTCATGTATATGCAAACTGACATAAAAGGGTGGGATAGGTCCATATGTTGATTTTCCATTAACTTCTGGGCCAAACAGCAGCTCTGGGGCGTCATCTAAAACATTTACATCATCCCTAACCTCTGGCATTTGAAGTGATCTTTGAATTTGTTGTCTATACACATCGTGTTTGGCAAGTTCTGAGAGGTGGATGGATATGTTCAACTTAGCTATTTATGCCTCTAAATTAAATGGCTTTTCCGATGGAGTCTTGGTGTTGATAATGGCAGTTTTTTCTGTTTCATTTGAATTATCCGCTATTTTCTCTTGTTTATCGGCGTTATGAGGACTGATTGGTTGCGGTTTTTTAGTTTCAGGAAAGTTTTTTGGAACACTGTTCGAGCTTTCTTTCGAGGAAGAAGGTGGCAAAGACTGATCTTCAGAAGGCTGTATTTCTGTTATGTCTTCTACAGTGACATGTTGTGGTTTCGGGACAGTTGTATCAGCTGGTTCTGTTACAACAGTTTTGCCTTTAATCTTGTTGGGTTGTTTGCCATCCTTTGATTTGCTAGGTTCAGAAATGTCAATGGTCCTAGATCTCAGCTTATATTGTTTGTGTACTTCATACACAGCAGTATCGTAACCTTGTTTAAAATCAATAGACTCGCCATACTTAGTTTGAAACTGATTGTAGTCGAGTTCATTTTGGTCTTCTTGGCTCAGAAATCTCTTGTGCTCACCCTTTAGATCCATCAAGTTCATGTCAGTGTCCTCTATGATTTCACTAGAAGTAGATCTTTCAACATTGTTGTCTTGAAAAGGGGGTCTTATGTTATGGTCTTGGTTAGACCTACCAACGTTTGTGTTCTGTGTTTTCCTAGAATTTGGGTTCCTTATGGTATTAGAATGTTGTCCTTCCCATGATGCTTTCCTTTCGACGTTTTCTACTCGTTCTCCCAGCGTTTGCAGGCCACTGATGATAGCATCAAGCTTTTGATCAAAAGCTGAGGGTTCTTCCTTAAAGGTGGTTCTTCTTTCCATTCTAGCTCTATTTCTTTTGGCAATTAAGTTGGATTCTATGCTAACAGCAATGTTTTGCATGTCTGCAAGGGTTTGAGGAGCTCTTTCTTTTATTTGGTATGCCATATCCGGGTCGAATCCATCAGGGAATTTATACAAGGCCAGATCAGGGGGAGGCCTTAGGTTCTGTGGTATTGCGTTATATACATTATTGAATCTTGCACAATACTCCAAAACAGTCTCTTGAGGACCTCTTTTAATTGTATCATATTCTGCTAGTATGTGCAAGGGGTCTTTCTTTTTCTCCCATCTGTTGGTAAAGGATTGGTAAAGCTCATCTGGGGTGGTTATGGAATTTGCAGCGAGTGATCTGAACCAAGTTCTTACATCACCTGTTAAACTCTGAAAAAAAATTCTCATTCTCACGCTATCATCGTCTATTTCGTAGTTTTCAAAATAATCTTGCATCTTTTTAGTGTGCTGAAGGGCAGTAAAAGGACCAATACTATCAAAATATGTGATCTTTGATTGGTACTCTTGAGGTAAAGCCCCAGGATTAGTAGGCAGTTGCAGGGGTGCATATCTATTGGCCATATTCGCAAGGACAAGTGGAACAACGGGGATTAATGGAACAACAGGGATAATCTGAATAACAGGAACAACTGGAACGGTGGGAACAACAGTAGTGGTAGTATGTGTAGTGAATGAAGGTGTGGAAGGAGTGCTATGGGATGTGGATGATGAATTAGGGGAAACAGGGGTTGAACGAAATAAAACCTTGACAGGAGTCGAAATACAGCTAGGGTAAGCTGTTTCGGGACTCAAATCAGCAAAATTTTCCTGTCTTTCTTGCTTCCTAAGGCTTTTTGGGATTATGTTAGGGTTCTCAAAAACAGCTGGGGGATTCGGGTCTGGATTTGACCTTGTGTATCATGGATTTTTCTTAGGAGCCAGCTTCCGAATTTGTTTTTTGGTATTTTTCTGGGAATATTTTTGTGATTAGCAAGGAACTAATCAGATTTTGGAATGGCTATGTATAGCTTAAGACTAGCATGAAGATTGACTGAAGCAGCTTTTATCTATTCCTGTAAATGTAAAACAAAAACAGTTTCAAAGGCTTCCTGGCTGACATTCAGGCTTCATCTGTAGTTTTAAGGGATATACAGCAATTAGAAAATCGATTTTTCCTGTGGATTTTTTACAACCTTCTTTGTGAATTTAACTGAGGAGATTCTCCAATGGAGTCGTCATTATGTTATTACTCAGGTTGTCCCTCAGGTTGTAATAAAGGGATATGGCTGTGGTAACCACAGACCAACTTTGGACTACAGGTTCTAGCCAACCTGCAATCAGAGAGGGCTCTCTCTTTATGATTCAGATTTGTTGAAATTGATTTTAGGCTAGGTATTGGGCTTGAGGGTTTTTTGTTTTCATTTTGGTGGGAAAATTGATGTCTTCGAGTAGAGAGGCAAAGCATAGTGTGATAAGTTTCAAACCATTGGGCATGGAGTCGAGGAGGAGGACTGGTGGTGCGTTTTATTGATCACGAGAGAGATATATGGAGCAAGGTAGCTGCACATGAAACAATGTTTCAGGTTTAAAGGATGGAATGAATGCTAAGGAATGAGAGGCAATCAAGAATCTCTCTTTCGACTTAATAGAAGGAGATAACAGAGCTCTACCTAGGGGCAGTAAAGAATCCCTAGATAATTAGCGAACCAGGTGAATTAGGGTAAATATGAGCCAGAAGGAATTCATATTCATTACCAATTCATTTAGAGGAAAACATACAGAAACATCAGAAATTGAGCATAGAGTGTTGTAAACAAATTCTAAGCTAATATTTCTTTCTGCTATTCAGATAGTGGTTAACAATAAAACAAAGGTAAGATGCACTTATTGTTCCAGGCTGCAGCACAAGAATTCCACATTTAGTCTCCAGAAATCTTTAACAACACATCAGATGGTCATACTCCAAACTCTTCAGCAGTCTTTGATTATAGAAAAAATCTCAGGTATACAGTGCGAGTCTCTAGCGAGAATTATCAATTGACCAACCCTTAAAACAGTGCAGAGGGTGGTATATATAGGGAAAACTCTTCAAAATTGCTTATTTACAGTTTGACCTAAACAGGTCTAGAGGAAAGATGATTACTTTAACCTAATCCTATCCAGAAATAAATGCATAAAATATCTTGAGCTGCGCTGAGGGCCATCGTATGGGGACTGAGTAAATGTGTTTTCCTCGGTGGCTTGGTGTAGTTGTATCTGCAATAATTGTGCATGGGTCTCTGCTCCATTGTAGTTCAGTGTCCTTAAATTCTTCAACTGTGATTTGAGAGCTGGGATGGGCTTTCACTGCATGATTTGACTTTGTTGGCGGCCATTAAATGTTAACCTGCTTTGGGAATTGAAGGTTTCTTTTAAACAATTTAACTAGTACACTTTGCTGCTTCTCTTTCCTCTGATACTCTCTGACACATGAATTGGGTCGCTTCTCTCCTTTGCTGTGGGTCTAATAAAAAATTAATGGCCACTGTTCGGCCTCTGTTTCCTCTAGAACTGTCTTTTGCTCCTTTCTGCATGCTTCGCGAAGAAAAACGGGTCATTCGACGCCTTTCAGGCTTGTTGGGGACTGCGCGATGAAAAGATTCCCCATTTAGGCCTATTTTATCCAGCGATGCACGATTTGTGCTAGGCGCAAATCGCGCATCAAAAACTACCTCAGAAACTGATTCCGGGGCTCCAGAGTGCGATTTTCGCCCTTCGCGCCAAAGTTGCTGATGACGTCAGCATGACGTTAGTGGGTGACGTCAGCGATGACGTCAGCATGTACGGAGGTGACGTGGCAGTACGAAGGGTTTGATGATGTGGCAGGACACGTGGTAGGGACGTGGCAGGGTGACTCGGCGGTATAGTGGTAGGAGGCCACGCAGGGGGATGACGTCAACGTCGACGGGGTGCTGCCATAGGACGGAGGAGGGCGGTAAGCAGTTTTTGGGCGCACCGCTTTTGAGGAAGAGTGGTTTTGTCAGGGGGGGCTCTGCCACAGCCCAGGAGGCGACGCGTGGTGGGAGTACAGTGGAAATACCGCCCATCTCCTGGACGCTAACCTTCGGGCGGCTCAGAGATGGGACGGACCCGCCAACCGTTGATCTGGGTGTAGAACGATCGGATGGCTGGCGGTAAGGATGAGTCAGTGGAGGGGTAAGGGGCGGGAATATGCGCGGAATATTCTAAATTTAATAAAGCGTGGCAGGATTTTAAAACTTTGGTTTATGTGGGTTTTGGGGGTTATAAACGGGCGCGAGTTCATATATTTACACTTGGGACTTAGGGATAGGGGCGAAATATGGGTTTTCTTGAAGTTTTTAGGGATAGGGGGGAGGTTGTTAGCATGACCAAGTGTCATCTAACTCCTGCTATGACACGGATGGGCTAAAAGCAGCCCCAGATAGACTGCTTTTTCCCTGACTTGGAAGAAATATGACTATATTTCCAGGGAGGGGATATTTACATAGGGAAGTTTTATATACATAGTTTTAGTAGGGGAAGGGGAAAACTGATAGGGAGTTATATACTAGAGTTAGTAGTTAATATGGAGATGATAAGCAAGTGCTAAGGTGGGGGACCTTAGGGTAGTTTTCGAGGGAAAAGTGACTCATAGATGAGAAATAAAGAATCCTTGAGTGAGGCAGATCTTCACTAAGACAAATGACATGGAAAATGATGAAACTAAGAGGAATCAAGCAGATCTTGACCTCTTTGGGGAAATTAGTGAGTGACTTGGGGAATTAGAAGAAGGGGGAGTTAGTGATGTCCAGCTTGAGCTCCTCCAGATGAAAATCGTCTGATAACTGTGATCTGAAAAGATAAAACACTTTGTAAACAAAATTGATCAAAAATCATCATTCTGCCACCTCACAGCTACCTACCCAGCCTACTCACCTAACATTTTTTCTTCTTTTTGGTTTGGGTGCACTTAGACTTGCAGACCCAGCTTTACAATTTTTCTTTTTTCTGTTCTCCTATCTAAGTCTACACTTATTTCTGCCAGGGACCCAGATTAGGAAGTTGGGCTCCTTTGATTCTCTACCTATCTACAGATTTGCCAAGATTAAACTGTTTGGATAGATATCATTCTCTCTATTCTAAAATAGGAAATTGAAACCTAGGGAGACCAAGATTAGACTGTTTGGAATTCCCTATAAAAACTCTTCAAAACTGGAACAACTCATCAAAATTGGAATACAATAGTGGCATTTGGGCTAGCACCCTTCATGGCACCTTGTGGAAATATGGAACACTGTAGCCTACAAAGTATGACATATTTGGCATGTAAAAATGTCAATCATGAAAAATGAACACCTGTTGCAACAGGAGGCTAATAGGTTGAGTTACTAGTTCTGGAAGCCTTGGTTGGACAAACACTCCAGAAGCCCTAGAAGGAAAGGATAGAGACCAATTTGATGATGGTTTTTGGTGATGTCCGAGTGTGAGGTGGAATCATTGTTTGGTGGGTTGAGGTGGGTGGCCTCTGGAAGCCCTGTATGAGTTTTGATTGATGTGTTCCTTGAGATCCCACATTCATGCTTGGAATATGGCACGAGGGTGATTGAATGAAGAGACTTGGCTTAGCCAATCTATGGTTGGGTGGAATGTGGTAGTCCCATCACCAGTTGGTTCATTGCATTTATTAATGAAAAAATTCATTCCCTGGATTCTCATGTGCAAATGTAATGATGTATATATGGATTTTTATGGTTGATATGTTTATTGTATTTCTATTCCTATTATGTTTTTATATGCACATTTACCTCAGAGGTTGTTACAACAATCCTATCTGGCAGGTCCTCTACTACCTGCCTTGCATTGTTCCTCAAAACTACACAGTCATGCCCAGCTGATCCCCCTGTGCCTTGCTCTGCACTACTCTTGAAAAATGTGCAGGCATGATCAACAGGTCCTCTGCTGCCCTGCTCTGCACTGCATTCAGAAACTGCATAGCCATGTTTGGCAGTTCCTCTGCTGCCTATCCTGCACTGTTCCTCAAAACTACGTAGTCATGCCTTGCTGATCCCCATATTACCTTGCTCTGCACTGCTCTTGAAAACTACGCAGGCACGATCAGTAAGTCCTCTTCTCCCCCGCTCTACTTTGCCTTCAAAAACTGCTTAGTCCTATATGGTAGGTCCTATGTTGCCTATCCTTCACCGTTCCTCAAAACTACGTAGTCATGTCTTAGTAGTTCCCCTGTTGCCTTGCTCTGCATTGTTCCTCAAAACTGCATAGTCATGATCAACAGGTCCCTAGTAGCCTTGCCATGCCTTGCTCTAGAAAACTGTGCAGAACTGCCTTGCAGACCCCCAACAACTTTGTCTTTCCTTTCCTATAGGAACTGCACATAAATGTTCCTTAGTATCCCACCTTGCAGCTGCTATTGGTGTCCTTCACTGTGCAATTTTCCCTCTCAGTGGTCACTGCACAGTGTTTCCCCATAGTGCAGGTTGTCCTCCTAAATTCCCTCATTCCATCCTGAGTTGTGCTCTGTGTTGTCTTAGTGATTTTTCCTCCCTCCTTGTCACTCGGAACATGCACTACAAGAAAAAAGGACATTGGTGAGGGGCAAACAATGTCACCATAATCTCATTGGTGACGGTCAAAAGACCCTTCGTCACCAAAAAATGAACGTCACCAACAGGTGGTGTCGCCAAAAGTATAGGTGTTGTAGTAACATTCAAGGTTCGTCACTAATAATGAGTTATAATGATGGATAGCGACCGTCAGCATTTCATATGAGCAATGGTGACAGACCATAGTTTCCGTCACCAAAAACTGAACATCACCATAGGTGGCGTCGCCAAAAGTATAGGTGTTATAGTGACATTCAAAGTCTGTCACCAATAATGATTTATAATGACAGAAAGCAACCGTCACCATTTCATATGAGCAATGGTGATGGACTATAGTATCCATCACCAAAAACTGAACGTCACCAAAGGTGGCGTTGCCAAAAGTATGGGTGTTATGGTGACATTCAAGTTCCGTCACAAATATTGATTATAATGACGGATAGCGACTGTCGCCATTTCATATGAACAACAACGATTTATTGTGATGGATCTTTCATGGTTGTCACTATTGGTTCATATATATGGTGACGTTCATTGACCATCACCAAAAGCTACATTACCAGAAGTATAGGTGTTTTGGTGACATTCAAGGTCCGTCACAAATAATGACTATAATGACGAACAACGATTGTCACCATTTCATATCAACAACAACGATTTGTGGTTACGGACCTTTGAGGGTCGTCATTATTGATGCATGTATATGGTGGCATTCGTTGACTGTCACCATTTCATATTTTGGTGAGGGTTGAAAAATGTCACCAAAGCTCATTGCTGATGGTCAGAAGAGCCTCCTTCACCAGAAATTGATCGTCACCATTCAATATGGATGTTAGGGCACGATGGAATCGAACCACCAACCTCCTGCTTGTAAAGTAGGTGCTCTTCCATTGAGCTAGAACCCTTTAAAGAATTATACTTTTAAAAATTAGACCTTGAAACTTCATAAATTGTAAATTCTACAACTTTCAATAATTAAAGTCTCGGAAATATTTTTCTAAATAAGCAAACCAACATCGAATCTGTAGGTCTCTATCTAATGGTTATGGAAGTTATGAAAAGTGGGTGGAGGGAAAAATAATTATGTATAAGAGAATCAATATGTTCAGTTGAATACTCAATTAGAAGTGAAACTCTCAAGACATTTATAATCTATAAATAACCTATAACTAGAAAATGCACCAAATATTGCAAAGTAAATGTCATAAGTGGATAGCATATTGAAGAAGAAAATTGATGAAGACAGATGCAATATGTTATAGGTTGAATGAAAGAAAAATCTCAATGTCGTTGTTGTTTGTTGTTTAGATATCTGAATGATATCTAAGCTTATGTGCAAAAGTAACGCGGATCTCCAGAAACTATGAAAAACATATGATAAAAAAATTATATTTATATATATATATATATATATATATATATATATATATATATATATATTTCCCCTTTACATAAACCAACATGTAATTTGGAATTTCACAAGTCTGCACTCAAAACATGATAGCGAAAAACAAACAAAAAAAATTGACTTGGACAGAAAGCAATAGCTTCACCTTCATTCTTGATTTGCTTCTGTTTATTTTATTTGACTCATGACATTCTTTATCTGACAAAGAATCAAAATCATCACTAGTATTAAATTCATCCAACACAGACTTTTGACATCCCATTGACATCTGTGTTTTTGTTGCCATGCCTAAAAATCCATGGAGTAACCTGTCGATAGTAGAATAAGATGTGTGTATGTTGCTGAAGAACACATTCCTTATTAACCATTGTTACCTGACAGAAACCAGTGAGACAACACAATATCAGCGTACACAAAATCCACTACCGAAATATAATCATAACTTAGCAAAGAAGCCTAAAATATGTTCTTAATTAATAAACTTTGTATTTGGAAATACTATTTCTTTAGATTTAAAAAAGACTATGTTGTACAACATTTATGTCTATTTATCCAGGCAATTATATCATAGCATATGTCACATAGTAGCAATCTACACTACCTAAAGTAAAAAGACAAATCTGCTCAAGAAAATAGATTTAGAAAAGAGCTTTGAAAACTATAAGTTTTTCATCAAAGCTTTAATTAATTTAACAACAAACTAGTTGGAATTTGAAAATCAAAATCATTCATAGGAAACGAATAGGACAATGGCCAAAGTCGCTATTCATACAAATAAAGCTAGAGTCACTATTGCCATTGCAGATAACTAAAATTTTGGCAATGGTCTAATAGTTAGAGCTTATTTGTCGGGAAGACTCATCAATGCCATCATTTTTTTTCCACGGTCTATTGTGTCTCTAGATCCAGATCAGATAACTTGCCATTCTCAAGTTCTACCTTTCAAGTACTGATTTATGGCTCACCCTTTAAAGCACAATTCTACCACTCCATTTTATTTTGCTTTGTCAAGAGAATTGCCAGGACCTTCCTATCCTTTGTTTTACATCATCAATAACCATCCATCAATGATATAAAGAACAACAGATACACAACAAAGGCCAAAGATGTGCTTGTTGTATACCTATGTTCTAGGACTCATGTGACCTTACTGGTGCAAAGAGCTCACCTTGAAAAAATAACATCCACGTGGAATTTACAAGTGTTTTTTAAATCAAGCTCCAAGTAAACCAATCAAAATATGAACATCCTTTTAATCAATAAAATATCTGACTTAAAATAAAAGTGGCCTAGAATTGAATGTTATATCAACCATGCCACGTAACTAACATAGGGTGAGAAATACAAGCCATGCATATTGGATTAGTGAAATAATATATTTGGTAAAGCTCAAAAGCATATGACTTAGAAATAAGAAACGCAAATAAATGACTTAGAACTAAGACATGAAGTTTCCCTTTCAACAATGTCGTTAAATAACTCTTCTTTATGTCACTTACCATTAAAAATTTTATGATACCAGGTGGAAGTGGTATTGTAACATTAACCTCTAATAGTTTGTGTCCATGACTACTTCTCAAGATCCACTCCATTACCAGCATTTGGGGCTAGATAAGATAAATGCAAAAACCATCAACATGAAAATGAAATCTATATCCTTGTAAAAAATGGGAGGAAAAAAAATATCCACAAATTGAAACAAACTATAGGATACCTCATTCATGCAACATGATTATCTTGTCATGAACAATAAAAAAATAAATTAGGAGAAATGTAATTTTTGCCACATTTTGACAATGAAATATTTTTCATATTCTATGAACAATTGATGAAAAAAGTCAGTTAAGGCTTGTCAGCATCAGAATTATAGTAAAACATAAAGGAACCGCTCCAACACATATAATCCTAAACATAAGTATCTATACATATAAGTATTTATTGAGGACATTGTATTTTGTGAAAATATGGAAGTCAAATATTTGAAATAACACAATTTATGGTACCACTGCCTTACAAAGTCCATTCATTCAAGTATTTACGAAGTCCCTTCAAGAATTTCTTCAAATTTCAAAGTTCAAACAATTAACATATAGCCTAAAAAAGCTCAGATTTGAAAAGGAGATAACCCAAAGATGTAAAGTATATATCTCACATTTATATATCCTAATTTCCAGATATGGAAATGACACTTTTTAACATACTATTGTGAATTCAGCCCAAAATGCTAGAAAAAAATATTGATGGTTATTTTGCTAATATAAAAGTTTTATACATACATTTATTTAAACAGTTAGCTTGCAATCTCAAACATATCTAAGGATGCACACAATACGTTGCATCTTTAGCGCTGGTGTGTGAACTTGAGACAACAAAGTCCAAAATTTAACAGTTTGCCTACAATATGCACTAGCCGAATAGGTGAACAATAGTATTGTAGGTAGGCGTTATGAATATATGTATTGTAGGCCAATAAGATTATGGTTGGAATAGTCATGTCCAACCCTTCCAAGTTTGCCTATAATTTTCACTGGTCTAATAGGTGAAAAATAGAACTGTAGGTGTGCATTCTGCAGATGTACCTATGGAGAAGTCATAAAATATAGTGCTACGTTATTTCTCCTTGTGCATCTTCCTACCCTTCCATTTATAGAGACCACTAAAGATGGTTCCAAAAGTTGGTTTCACTAAAGAAAGTTTTTATTGTTTAATGATTATCTATGACTATGTCATATATAATAAATGAAAAGCCAATGGCCAGTCCTCTGCATCCTCATGAAAATGCTATTATGAAATGTAAGAGGCATGAGTCCAAAGGTTAAATAAAGGTCACTTAATAGAAAGATCATCCTAGAAGAATATAAAAGAATATAAAAGAATGGAAGACACCAAAAGGAGAATATAAAAGAATGTTGAAGAAATCTCTATAAGGGCCAGAGGGCAGAAGTGGAGGGATAGCTACATGGATGACCTTGGAAATATTGGATGTTTTGGATGTTAATAAAGGTAGATTCCGGATAACCTTAAGGTTCCCTCCAAAATATGGGACAAACATTTCTACCTCACTAATGTTTATTAGTTTATGGTCCTGTTTTAACAATCCTCAAGCCTAATTGCTAGAATATGTTATCTAGAGAGAGAAAGTCTTGAATAACTTACAATGGATTGTTGGTGGGAAGTTGAACATAATTCTAGGGGTGCATGAGAAGAAAGGTTGGTTGTAGCCTATATGCAAAATCCAACTTCAATTTTGTATGATTTTATCCAAAAGGATTTGCACATTGACATTACCCATAGAAATGGATATTTCACTTGGAATAAAAAGATAAATGGGAAAGGTTTCGTTATGAAAAGATTACACATATTTCTTCTTAACAAAGACTGGATAGAAGGTGATTTTGAATTAGATTCTCTCATCCATAGAAGAACCCTCTCAAATCATTAGTAGTTCAAACCCTCTTAGATCTTTGGGTGATCTCTCTAATCATAGAAAATGATGACAAACCACACAACGACCCCTTGAAATTAGAGCTTATGTGGCCCTCTCACTCTGATTTCCTTGTTAAAATTTAGAAGTTGTGGCAAGATTATCAAGTGGTGGGATCCAAAATGTTTATCATGCAAAAGAAACTCCAACATCTCAAAAATCCAAACTAATAGTTTGGAACAAGGAGATCTCTCATAATACTCTTAAAAGAGAAGAAATTGTTGAAGCTACGAATGCAAACCCTTCAATCATCTCTTGAAATAGTGATATTATCAATAGATTTTTGAAAGAGAAGGAATCCTTGGATTTAGGAATTCAAACCCTTCAATCATCTCTTGAAATAGTGATCTATCTCTAGATTTTAAAAATAAGGAAGTTCATCCAATAGCCAAGTTAGAGGAGAGCTTTAAAAAAAAGAGGAAATTTTCTTGTGTCATAAATGTAGAGTTCATTGGCTTCAAGTAGTGGACACTAACTTTATATTCTTTCATAATCTCGTGTTTGTCGAAAATAAATTAAACACACCTCTAAAAAGACAACAAGCATTGTAGACATAATGAAATGGAAAGGCACAATAATCTCTATATGGAAGCAGTAAATTACTTCAAAAAACTCCTTTCAAAGCATGGAAAGAGTTTTGAAGCAGAAATGACGTAATTCTCAAATTTTCCCAAGCATGGTCTCCAAGAAGGCCATTGAGAACTTGCTTAATCGCATTCAAGGGCATGGTATCAATGGGTTCCCTACTGAATTTTTCCAAATGGCATGGGAGATCATTAAAATAGACTTCCTAGAAGTGGTTGAAGAATCGAAGAAATCAAGGGTTATGCTCAAAGCTTTAAACACAAATTTTCTAATAAAAAACATCCCATAGGAATGAGCTTTGAGTTTTAATAGCTTCAGGCCAATATCCTTATGCAATTTTGCATTTAAGATTATAACCATGATTATCTCTTTGAGATTTAAGACGAGTATTGATTTCAGATGAACAAAGAGATTTGCCAGGACACCAAATCTTCAATTTCCTTGTGATAGTCCAAGAAGTCACCCACTCTCTAAATACTAGGAGGATGCGATGTTCTCAATATTGATCTAGCTAAAGCCTACAATAAGATTAGATGGGACATTCTTCATGAAATTCTACCTAAACTAGTTTCTCAGCCCAATAGGTCAAATGGGAGTAACATTTCTTTTCTTTTGCCTCCTTTTTTCTTCTCATCAATGAGGGTCCCTTTGATTTCTTCAAGGCCTCTCAAGGACCTCGGCAAGGTTTCCCTCTCTCCCTACTCATTTTCACTATTCTCATGGAACCACTTGGTAGAACTTTGGTTAAGGACACTTGGTAGACCCAGTGAAAGATTCCACCCTAGTTAGTAAACCTACTCTAAGGTTTTTCTGTTCCCATTATGAGGTTATTCAGTCATTTTCTGAGTTATGGTTGGATAGATCCTTGAGACAAGGTTGTTCATACCCTGAAGGCACATTCAAGGCACTTTATCAGTTTATGTGGAACTCCGCCACATTCCCTGAGGCAAATTATGTATTGCTGAGATTTGGTGAAAGCTTTCTTGAGGTTTTAGTGAAGCAAGAATACATCTACAAAGTGATCCTGAACTACAATTGCTCTTTCCATAGAGAATTACACAGATCATTTCAGGTTATGAAGGCTGTAGAAGAGTACAATTCGACTAGTAATTTAAAAAAATTTAAACTATTTGAGAGAAAATGTTGCGAAATATTGGTGGAACAACTACTGGTTGTTGAATAATTCAGTTCT
This sequence comes from Pinus tabuliformis, assembly GCA_031772625.1. Taxonomy (NCBI): domain Eukaryota; kingdom Viridiplantae; phylum Streptophyta; class Pinopsida; order Pinales; family Pinaceae; genus Pinus; species Pinus tabuliformis. The sequence goes on along the minus strand of CM062808.1, from coordinate 27,383,669 downwards.
GTGTATTGTGCCATCGAGAGATCATATTACAGTTGACTAGAATATTTTGTGTTTGTAAAGTGATATCTGTTGTTGTGTAAAGATCTATTGAATTTCTGTTGAAACCCCTAGAATTAAAGCCCTAGGAAGGAACAAAAATCACCTTAGGTCACTACAAAATTTACCACAAAAATAAATAAATATTAATTTAAAGAATATGTCGCATTTTATGTTTGATGGGAACAAATAATGAACAAATATATCTCACACTGTATGGTATAAATTTACATCAAGTCTAGGGAGAAGCTTACAATAATATATCTATCTGACACCCTATGGCATAAATTTACAACAAGCCTAGGCAGAAGCTCTAATAACAAAGATGGATTGTTGGCTTTAAAACTAGGTTTATGGATGGCAGTGAATGAGGGTGTTCAAAAATTCAAAGAATTAGTGATTCTCTATTAGTCATAGAATGGATATTAGAAAACTTTAGTCTAAGCCCCATCTTTGAGGAGATCTTGAATATTAAAAATGCAACAGCTGATGTTTTTTCAATGCATGTTTACAAAGAAAGGATTGGGAAAGGAAACTTATTATCAAAAGAGGTACTGCATATGGCTCCTGGATATTAGCATGGGTGAGAAAAGGAAGAAAACAATCTTGTTGAATATGATCCAAGTCCCTTTATGTGAATTCCTATCACTAGAAATCCTCAGAAGTTAGTTTGGAAAAAAATATTTATTTGTCGAAAGATTCTAACATAGTTGCTCCAATCGCAACTACCAAAACCTTAACAACGATAACTATATTTGGTGGTACGGACATACAACCTATTTCATTGTCCCCATCTTTATGTGTTCTTTGCGAGCTGACTCCAAAACCTTTGATCATTTCCTTCTATAGTGCACCTTTCCTAGGGAGGCATCCCAAAATGTGACAACGGACCTAAGCATGAATCCTGGAAAATTTTGGCAAATAGAGTCACACAACTTGATTTAAATTAGAGTAGATTGCATCTTGAGATGTGAAGGATGGGTACACACTACTCACATTTGTATACTTTTAAAGTTTTCTAGCAATATTCTTTTTAAAAACTATACATTTGAAAGGAAAAACATTGATTTTTAACAATGAAATTCCTAGTATGTACAGAAACTACTTGAGATTTAGCACTTTGTTGACAACGTTGTTGTAATTCCCCCCCCAAAAAGACATAGCCTGTAATATATGTTACAACTTGCAATATTCCAGATGTTCTGTTTCTTGGGTATGCCATTCCCTTTCAGATGTAAACCAGAAATTGCCCAGCTGAAATCTAGTGCTTCTCATGAATATTGACATCATTCTACCAAATTTTGTTAAAATTCATTTTTATTGTGCTTCTAGGAATAACCAGAGCATTGGCCATTTCACTCATAAAGAAATTTTATGTACATTCCCTTCTATAGAAGACAATGAATGAATTTAAGATTAATGCCCTTGATCCAAGGACATGTTGTTGAGCAACATGTCAACGACAGGTATGTTTACATATCAGGATAAGAAATAAAATATGAATGAAAATTGAGTGCTTGTTTGTGGCCAATTGAGTGGATAATGAATCAAATGATTATGTCCATTTCTTTTCCACACTTATTTTACAATGGATTTAATTCATTGCGTATTTAAGTGAGATCGCATATAGATTTTGTGATTATTGTAAAGTATCTATTTATATATATATTGAACAAATCCCCTAGAGTGGATGATAATCTTGATTCAAGTTCTATAAGGATACATCATTGAGTGTTGTATCACTATTTTGGTCAAGTTATAGGCCCAAATTTGGTCTCTTTGAATACTTGTACATTTTTAATATGATTTCCATTTTGATTCATTAATTTTAAAAGAAAAAATAACTTTAACTCTCACAATACATATTTTGTAGTCTGTTTTATAATATTTAATTTAATTTATTGCATAATATTAGATTCATATATCTACCATATCATACATAGATCCCATGATTTATATATAGTCTATGATTATAAATATTTGAATTCTATAGAAGGGTAGAATGAAGCAAACATAACACAAGCACTCCAACATAGGAACTCACAACTTCCTCTCCTTTTAAGCAACAATCACTTGGAAACTTACAAAGTTTTAAGTTTGCAATTCAAACTGATGGAACCAAAGTAAACTTACCAACATTATCTATCTAAATTTTCTTTGCCTCTTTCTTTAATTGACTTTTCTTCATCTCATTCTAAAATTTTCATTTTGTATGTTTTTAATATTTAAATCATTTTTACAGATATTGTTACCGCAAATTACTAGATTTATAATGGTGTTTTCTATAATCATAACATTTTGAGATAAAGTCAACTTGTGTATTTCAAATTTTACTTCTACTAGATTTATTATGTCCTCGTACTTTTACATCCATAATGCTTCATCCTCGCTCTACTTATATGCACCAAACTAGCCTGCAAGTTGTTGGCTACTTATATCACTAGTTCTGAAGAAATTTTGCAATAAAAACTAGTGAATAAAGACACTCTTACTACAAAAGTTAATGGCTTCCACTCCAAATCAGCTTTATAGCAGTGGAGATAGTGCCAAACCGATGTGAGAAATTATTGTTGAATTTATTAACACCAATAAGGTTGTGGACACTAGCTGAAAGAGTTTGGATCCAACAGTGAAAAGCAAGAAGCTTTTCTCTAGTGGGCTAGGTTCAAATCCATCCATTTCAGCCTTTTCTTGGAGCCATGGGGGCACCTTGAGGTAGTGATTGTAAACGCACACAAAAAGATTACATAGTCTCATTACCCATGCTCACATAAGTTGATCAAAACCCACCCTCATGTCCCTCAAATTAAAAGTCAACTGGGTCTGGCTCAAGTGGTTGAGAAAATTATTGTTATCCATAGTTTTAAAACTAGGCTTCAGACTTTAACTTGATCACTTATCAACTCAGGTTACAAGTTTCAACTCAAACTCGAATCAACTTGAATTCTATGACTTGGTTTTCAACTCAGATCAAGTTGAATTAAATGACTCAGTATTCAACTCAGATTGTTCAGGCCATATTGTTACCAAACTGGCCCAAATTGGCCCACCTAGCCTAGTTGAAGGCCAAGTTGGCTCAGTGGCCAATCAACTTGACTGGTTTGACCAATTTTAAAACTATGGAGTTATCTTCCCCACCCAAAGCTCATTCCTACAAGTGACATGGAGAAATATTAACAAATATATTGTTGTAACTTTGTTGTAACTACTTCAAGCCCTATTATTGACGGGGATTTGCAACCTAAAAAATCTAGGGTTTACCCAAGGTGCGAACCTTAGAAAGTATGGTTTTCCCCAAAATATGTTATTGGGAAAATAAAAGGTTGTGGAGGGTTCTCACATATAATACAGTAATACCTATCCAGTTGAGTCACAAATGAAAATAGCCAAGGTGAAATTAGTAAAGGTGGCAAATGGCATGCAAATAGCCAAGGTGAAATTAGTAAAGGTGGCAAATGGCATAAGATTGGGTTTGGGTTGCGGATTGTATGTCAGTTAGCAAACATTCATTGCCATATTTTGTTGAGAAATCTCAAGAGCCCTGAAGGTAAAGGAGGATATCAAATTCCAAGTGGATTCATGTCTAATATAGTCACATGTGCTAACTACACCACTCAGATCTATCAATGGTTGGGATACAATATCGCAACACAGACAGTTGCTGGCTACACCTTTCTGGCAATAACAACTTTTATTATGACTAACTGGGCTCTTGCCAAGCACCTCCATTTGAAGAAGGTGAGTCTCTTCTTTGTTAATACTTCAATATGGAATCAATTTCTTAAGATAAGTGTAACAACAAATAATGCTCTTACATATTTATGGGCATCAAATTTCTGGCCAAGGGCATGGGCATTGGCAGGTACATTACCAGCGAGACTTTCGTCATGGGAGGTTATCAGTGGGCTATTTATTTCTACCCTGACGGCGAGAGTGCACAACACAATTCGCTTTATGTTTCGGCTTTCATCGCGCTGGCCAGTGAGGGCACGAAGGTTTATGCTGCCTTCGAATTAACGTTGGTGGATCAAAGCGGGAAGGGTGAGCACAATACGTTCCACACTCGTTCGGGCCCGGGGCTGGAGAGAGGGCATTACACTCTTAAGCATCGAGGAAGCATGTGGGGTTACAGACGGTTCCGCAAACAGGCTGCACTTGAAAAATCCAATTACCTCAAGGATGATTGCGTGATATTAAGTTGCAAAGTAGGTGTTGTGGAGTCTGCCAGCGAATACGCTAGGTTGCACTCGCTAGCTGTTCCTGAATCAGAGTTAGGTTTACACTTTGGTGCACTTTTAGAAAATCAAGAAACCTCAGATGTAATTTTTGATGTGGGTGGGGAGAAATTTCATGCTCATAAACTCGTTTTAGCTGAGATCTATCAATGGTTGGGATTCAATATCGCAACAGGGAAAGTTGTTGGCTACACCTTTCTGGCTGTAGCAACTTTTATTATGACTAACTCAGCTCTTGCCAAGCACCACCGTTTGAAGAAGGTGAGTCTCTTCTTTGTTAATACTTCAATCTGCAATCAATTTCTTAAGATAGGTGTAACAACAAATAATGCTCTTACATATTCTTACAACTTCTGTATTCTAACTTCTGGATTAACCTGGCTTACAGTTGTTTGATGGCAAAGATGGCAGACCCAAATATCCAAGGCGATGGGTGATATTACCTCCTTTCCTATGAAAAGGATGCTTATTAATTCTGGGGACACTTTCGTTGGTTTCTATATTGAATTGTCAACAAAACTTGGGCCCTTTTCTGGTTCAACAATGTCTAAAATTTGGTGGCTTTAGCAGGATGGGACATTGTAATTGACTGTTTTGTGGCTGTAATTTATTTAATTGTGCTTGCTTAAGAAGCTAGTAAGAGTGAATTTCTCACCTGGGTATGTTCCCGGTATTTTAAATGGAGAATTTTTAATTACTATTTTTGTTGATTTTTGAAGTTACACAGATCTGTTCTACATGTACCATCCTGGTACTTGCTTTGCTATTTTCTCACATATAACTATTGCTTGCATTAGTGTGATTACTTTTTTGGGATATGACTGTTGCAACTCATTTCTTCCCATGGATACGATTCCTATTTTTCTGTTACAGATGGATCCTAATTGCATATGTTTATCTTTGATTATATGTTTTTTTTCCTTTTTGCATATTATTTATGATTCCATGTATTATGAACTTTATGAACTTTATCTTTGCAGAGAGAGAGGTAGCTTAGAATTATGATTCTGGCCGTCTGTGTTTTTTTATTGCAGATGTATCATTTTATTAGATTAGGAAAAAATATTTTATATTGTCATTTGCAGATCCATGAGGTTGCAAAGAACCTGGATGGATATCTCGAGTTACATAAACGGCTGACAATATGAAATAATGATTTCTCAGATGTATGCAACCGTGAGATGCATATTAGACCCGATTTTAAATGGGCCCATACTAGTGTGCACGTTCAATGCACCTTCACAAACACAACGACAAGCACCAAGAGCTGATAGATCACCCTACCCCCAACCAAGCCAAGTTATGAAATGCACCTCGCTTCTCTCGGTGCGATTAAAAAAGAAAAAACTCAACTCTGAATAGCATAAGCATAGTTGTAACTCTAAAATTCTTTCATTTTTGAGTGTATGTCGGTTGGAGAATCAGATTATTGTGTTCTCGGTTAAATACTTTGATTTATAAAGTTTTGCGGCCGCTTTATTCTCCATTCATCCGGTTGTAACTTTTCCTTGCAGGGCAATGCTGCAAGAGAAAGATAGGAAAAAAAAGGCGATCGATTGGAACGCCTCATCGATATTGTGGAAAAACTAAACAATGCTCATTTGAAGATCCAAACCTTAAACCCTAAGTCCTATCTAAAGCCCACAGTGGGTATAAGGCCCAAAGTTTTCTCTGGGTAGCAAAGTCATTCTCTCTTCTCTTTCTCAAAATAGTAAAAACCAATACCACAAATCCACAGCCAAATTTTGAGGGGTTAGAAGATCCAAAAAAATCCTGTAAAACAGCCAAAAGGCCAAAGCCAAAGCCCATTTCTGAGGATTTTGTGATACCCAACACATTAATCAAACTATTTTAGGTGATGGAGTCGAAATTAAGAGATGTCTAGGGTTAGTTACTTGCGTTAACCATGGAAATCTCACTAACTTCATTGGGATCGAGCCAAACTTTTCCTTTACCACACTTGAGGACTCTCGCTACTAGCCATTTCTGTAACTTTAACGACACCATTTTCGCCTACTAATCGAAGCTGTTTTAGCAAATCCACAGTAGAAATGCACCGACACAGTAGAAATGCACCGCCGCCCTAAAAAATGATCCAAAAGAGAAGCTCCTGCTCTATCTATAAAAATATATAGAGAGGAACACTAGGGTTTGAACACTAGGGTTTCAAGAGCGATGACCTAACCCAAGCTTGGCCTTCGGAGTGAAAGGAAAGAACATCGATAGAGTAATCGTTCCATATGAACCTTAAAAATCCAGGTGCGTTATCTTGTAAAATTTTAAAACTTTTGCATTATGTTCTTTCATTATACATTCACAAACCAAATTTCATTTTTAATTCTAACCAAGACATAAGGTGAATTGGAATCAACAAAAATCTTAAAACTTTTGCATTATGTTCTTCATCCTACCTTCACAAATCAAATTTCATTTTTAATTTTAACCAAAGACATAAGGCAAATTGGAATCAACTTTGTTTATTTTTTTATGTGGAATTAGAAAAGAATTTGGCTCATTGTGATAAGGCTCAAGGAATAGACCACGAGAGTTTAGGCTCTATCTAAGTCATAAATTAGTGGTATATCAAGTTAATGGGTTATTGGATATAATGTTGGTGTTATGGTGACGATGGATAGGTTTAATCTTGCTTATATTACTCCAACAAATTACCAATTCACCATGATAAAAGAAAAATTAAAAAATTAAAAATCTTAAAACTTTAGAAAATTCCTATGGGAGAAGAACTCTAGGGAAAATATGGCACCAAAAGCCAGTCAAGTTATAGGCTTTTATACCATTTTGTACTTAGTATGTTTATAGGGTGTATCTTCTCATATATGGGCAAGTTATATATAATAGTATTTTTATGTGTTACATTATATTGATATTTTAAAAGTTGGGTTCAATGTTATGGTATATCAAAATATATTTTTTATACAAAGGGAATTCTTTTATAACTCGGTTCTCAAAGCAACAGTAGGGATAGTCATTTCTGGTTGTTATCCTCGAGTTATAGCCTTTTATACCAGTGTGCACTTAGTGCGTTTGTAAAGTGTATCTTCTCACATGTGGGTTAAGCTATATATAATAATATTTTTATATGTTACAATATGTTAAGGTGAATAATATATCTATCTGACACCCTATGGTATAAATTTACAGCAAGCCTAGGGAGAAGCTCTAATAACAAAGATGGATTGCTAGCACAATAAAAATGAATTTTAACAAAATTTGGTAGAATGATGTCAACACTCGTGAGAAGCACTAGATTTCAGTCCGGCAATTTTTGGTTTACATCCGAAATGGAATGGCATACCCAAGAAAGAGAACATCTGGAATATTGCAAGTTGTAACATATATTACACGTTATGTCTTTTTTGGGGGACAATTACAACAACTTTGTCAACAAAGTTCTAAATCTCAAGTAGTTTCTTTACATACTAGGAATTTCATTGTTAAAAATGAGTGTTTTTCCTTTCAAATTTATAGTTTTTAAAAAGAATATTGCTAGAAAGCTTTAAAAGTATACAAATGTGAGTAGTGTGTACCCATCCTTCACTTGTCAAGATGCAATCTACTCTAACTTAAAATCAAGTTGTGTGACTCTATTTGCCAAAATTTTCCAGGATTCATGCTTAGGTCAGTTGTCACATTTTGGGATGCCTTCTTGGGCAAGGTGCACTATAGAAGGAAATGATCAAAGGTTTTGGAGTCAACTCGCAAAGAACACATAAAGATGGGGACAATGAAATGATCTGTTATTGAAATATCATATGTTATAATGGTTAATAAGCATGAACAACCACATAAAATAGGTTGTACGTCGGTACCACCAAATATTGTTATCACTGTTAAGGTTCTGGTAGTTTTGATTGGAGCAACTATGTTAGAATCTCCCAACAAATAATTTCTTTTTTCCAAACTAACTTCTCAGGATTTCTAGTGATAGGAATTCACATAAAGGAATTTGGATCATATTCAACAAGATTGTCTTCTTGCGTTTCTCACCTATGCTAATATCCAGGCGCCATCTGCAATACCTCTTTTGATAATAAGTCTGCTCTCCTGATCCTTTCTTTGTAAACATGCATTAAAAAACATCAGCACTGCATTTTTAATATTCAAGATCTCCTCAAAGATGGGGCTTAGAGTAAAGTTTTCTAATTTCCTTTCACCCTTCATCCATTCTATGACTAACAAAGAATCACTAATTCTTTGAATTTTTGAACACCCTCATTTGCTGCCATCTTCAAAACTAGTTTTAAAGCTAACGATCCATCTTTGTTATTAGAGCTTCTACCTAGGCTTGTTGTAAATTTATACCATAGGGCATCAGATAGATATATTATTGGGAACAAATAATGAATCAGTCATTTCATGTATAAATCTGGCAAATGAGAAGTAGCAATAGGTAAATTTGTTCAATAACACTTGATTTCAAATGTAATTTATGTTTTTAGATCTAATAATGTTCCTAAGGTTCTAAAGTTACAAGAAGAGGTCCTAAGGCTACAAAACTAAAAAATAAAGTGAATTGGTGAGGTGGGCCATCCTACCTCATTAATCACTTAGACACCAAAAGCAAATTATAAAAGCACATGGAGGAGCTCATTCACGCTCATTTGCACTTGTCTACCATCCTAGCATTGAGTTCCACCCTCTCCTTTGAAAAAAAGTGTGATTCCATAGCCCTCACTGGAAAAAAATGACTCTAGTTGCGCACCTGGACAACACGTTGCGCACCTAGACAACACGTTGCGCACCTGGACAACACATTGCACACCTAGAGATCACGCTGTGCACACGAAGCCTTCACTGCACACGAGGCAGAGTTGTCCAAAATTATTGTTTGACCACCAAAATTCATTTTTCAAAGCTCCTCTTCAGTCATTTCATCCTCCAGGCTCTATAACAAGTAAGTTTAATCATTTTCATGCCCTCCTTTGCTTCATATGTCAAGAAAATGATTAAATACTTCTTCTTCTAGGGTTTACATGATTTTCATGGTTTTGATCCTCAAATGATGAGTTGTTGCCCTAAACCCTAGATTCCTTGTCCCTACACCTTTGTTTAACTAATACATCATTTCCATCCATCATAAAGCCTTATCCCCTCATTTTATATCATTTTCCTCTAAACCCTAATCTACCCTATCTCTTTCTAGGATATGTGAGTGTTATGGCCTTTTCCACCCCCTTCCCTCACTCATTTCCCAAAATTCCTTTTTCCCCTATTCACTGACATCATCCCCTACCCTCCTAAATTTCCTTACAAATTTAGGCAACTCATAAGTCCATCATACCACCTCGTTCCCTCACAGCAACAAATTTCATTGTTTTTTCTTGCCTTTCACCTAGGGTTTGAAGTATGGAGCCTCACTCATCACCATCAGAGAAGAGGAAGTACAAAGGGGGGAAGATACTGAGGTTTGAGCCCTCTAATTGCAATGAAATCACCTCCTCCCCATTTGTCATGAAATGCTTTGAAGATGTCAATTGTTTAGGGTTTTGTCAAAGAGTGCAGGAAGTAGGTTACCATGAGCATCTCATAGGTATATTTACCCTCACTTTGAAGGAAGACAAGATCACCATTACATGAACTGATTCATGTTTTTAGTGGATTCCATCTCTTAAGCTACAAGCATACCAAACCATGCTGAAAATTGGTTTAAATGCATGAACCTGGAACTAGAAGAGTACAAAAGCTACTTGAAATCACAATACGAAGGAGCTCACTCACATGTTTTCCCATTCAGATACTTGTTGGAGAAATATGCACCATTAATGAAGGTTGTCATGAAGTTCTTTAAATGTGAGGGCAGATTTTCTAGGCTATATCAATACCACATAAGACTGCTCATGCACTTTACAGCTGCCAAGTCTCTAAATTTGTCCAGCTACTTGTATAGAAGCCTAACCAAAATGTCTGAAAGGGTGCAATTGAAAGGAAAAGTGCATTATCCCAGTGTCTTTCACCATATCCTGATAAAGATTATACTTCTCCATCAGTGGAAAGAGAAGAGCATGACATGGGACACCTTCATTGAGGTAGCCTTGAAAACGCATATAACCACTTCACCAAGCCAACACCAAATCATGTCAGTACAACCCATGGAGGTGGGGTCATCAAGAAAACATGATGATATTTCCAAGGAACCTAGGCCTGAGGTGACCAAGACATATCAAAGAGGTAGAAGCCTTATGTTTTCTCCTCAAATTGAGGAAGGGGCCAAGCCTACTACATCAATAGAACAGGGATCACCATCACATCATGAGCTTCTTTGCATGATGAGGAGCCCATTGAGCATGAATTTTACATAGTTGACTTGGAGGCACATGATGAGAATCAAACCTTGCAATAAGTCATCAAAGAGAAGGATTCTTAGATCGTGGAGCTCAAGGACAATTTGGAAAGGGCCAAATTCATCATTTCATTCCTTGAGCAAGAAAATAGACAACTTAAGGCAAAAAAACTAGTCATGGAGAAAGAGCAATTCAAAGCCAAGAAACAAGAGATGAAAGGCAAGGGAGTGGTGGACCATGAGGAAACTTAGCAACATGAAGGACATGTGGCAAGGAAGAGACCAAGGACAATGGGTCTTATGAAGGCACTTCAAAGGGAAAGAGAACAAAAGCCACCAATGGAAGAATTGACCTTTGAAGAGAGTTTTGCCATGGAAATAAATGAGGACAAGGAATTTTGGCTTGAAAAAGTAAATTTCCACCATGAGAAGCTCCTTGATAAGGCCAACAGTGATAATAAGTTTCAAAAGAAAATTGCCATCCATTATTACACAAGGAATCAGGTTGTCAAGGTCAAAATCAAGTAGTTGAAGGAAAAACTCAAGGAAACCCTAATCAGCCAAGAGGAGAAGGGTAAGTTAAATTTTCTTTCTAATGAATCCATGATTGCATAACATACCTCATCGGGCATCTTTGGACAAATTTTGGAGGTTTTGGAGAAAATTTTGTGTTTTGGTGCAACCTTGCAATTTTTTGGCAATTTTTTGTCTAGGAGTGCAACAATCTCACGCTGTGATTCTTCCTCAAGGATCCAAATGATGGAAACTCAACATTTTTGGAAGTATTATGACCCCCTCTCAAAACCCATTTACCCATTTTCCTATTCTGGGTCTTAGCTTTGAGAAATTTTCAAAAAAGAGGCCAAACATCACCTTTCTGCCCCTCTTTTTCCATTTCGCTACGCACCTGGAGACACCTTGGGAGAATGGCCATATCTCAGCCAAAAATGGGTCATTTTGAGTGTAAAAATACTCTAAATACATCTAAAGTCTCCCATATTTCTAGAAAAGGCTTCAGATTTGGATTTGGACATCAGAAAGGAACTCAAAAGTGGCCTCCAACAGCTCGCTGTAGACCTAGAAATGTTTGAGACTTTTGTAAAATTTTCACTCTGTAATTTTTTGTAATTCCTAGTTTGACTTTGGTAAAAGTCAAAAAGGTGAAGTAGATGAATGTTAGGGGTAAAATTAGATGTAAATAATGGGTGGTTAGTCTTTGTAAGCTATATTGATGTAAATTTGACCTCATTTATGAGAGATGTCGGAGTCAAAGTTAATTGTAGAAGTTGTTTTTAACTTCCCTAAACATTAGGGTTTGGTTACAACACCTCACGGAATAGTTCCTAGAGTCATGGATTCAACCCCTAAGAGTGGGGGGATGTTGTTTTGGTCTTTATGTATCAGTTTCTCAGTGATAGAATGGGTTGGATTTTAGAGGAGAGAACTATTGTAGCTTGTACTTAGACATTTTTCTGGAAATCAAAGGACACAATTTGCAACTATTATCTAGGAATTCATTTTCTGTAAGTTTGTGATGTTATTTTTTATTTGTTATAGCTTTATATGAAAGATATTTATCTTCTATTTCCAATCATAAATTCTTCAATGATTTTCCTTACATTTTATAAACAAAATTCTTTGCATAAAGCTCTGTTTTGATGGAAAAATCATTATATGTTACTTTCTTTATTGCTTAATGAATTCATGTTTCATGCTCATTAAGACCTTTTGCTTCTTCTAAACACTACAATACATCGAAAAAAATCTAAGATCCATCAAAAAAGTAATTCTACCTTTCTCCTTTATATCTTTGTTGTTGTAACCCTTTGATCCTCTAACCTAGCTACCTGGTTTTTCTCCCTTATCTAGCAACAAAACCCTAAATTTTCCAAAACCCACCTAAGCCTAGCTATCTAGCCTAAAACTATTTACATTCCAGTCATCTCTTGGCTATGATTTCATAGAGAGATCCCTCTATGGTTTGGTAAGGCTATCTACTAAACTAAAAGCTTGGTTTGGGGTTACCTCCGTTGATCTCCTCATTAGCCTCAGATATTGTGGAGGATAACAGAGGGCATGAAAACTAAGGAGTACCAAGGTGTTCTAGTGAATGTAAGGTTCCCAAGTCATGGAAAAATGTAATGCTAGTTGTGAGGTCATGGCTACCAAGGTGTGTTAGGGAATGCTAGGGCATGCTAACATGTGCTAGACAGTACAAAGACATGTCAAACAAGCTAAGATGTGCCAAGTGCTAAGGTATGCCAAGATGTACAAGGATGTGACAATGCATGCCAGGGTCTGTCAAGGAAAACAAATGGAAGAACAAGTTAAACTACAAGGAAATGAGCACATAATAGGGTTAATAAGTCATCAATTTACCTTTTCCATGAGTGGCATGCTAGGCACACCAACACTAGGTGCCAATAGGTGCCAAGTGCCAAGTGTCAACACATTCTAAGTGCCAAATCTTCCTCTGTTTCTTCTCATATAGTTTCCAATAATTGATCTCAAATAAATTTAATATTAAACCATGCCAAAGCAATATACCAAGTCATCTCAATGCATGCCAAACATGCTAAGACTTGCCAAGTGCCAACACGTGCCAAGTGTCAATGTGCGTCAGAGAGTGTGAGGCATGCTATGAAGTGGAAGAACATATCGAAAAGTGCTAAGGTGTGCTAGAGAGTGCCAATGCATGTTGAGGATAATTAGGGAGTACTAGAACAACTCAAGGGAGCACTAGGTCAAAATGCATGGAAGTGAATGAATATGAGGGTGTGTCAGGGAGTGTCAATGAGTGCTAGTTGTCATGCCAAGGAGGGAGTGACAAGGTATGCTAAGCATGGGTAAGGCATGCCAGGGAATATCAGGGAATGTCAAGAAGTGCTAGAGTGTGCTAAGTAGTTCTGGGGTGTGCTAACATGTGCCAAATAGTGCCAAGGCATGTCAGGTGCTAAGACATGCTAGGATGTGCAGGGTGCCAGAGTATGCCAATATACGTCAAGGAGTTTCAAGGCAACAAAAGGAATAACCAAACTAAAATGCAAGGAAATGAGCACATAAGAGGGTTAACAAGTCGAGACTTTATCTTTTTCAAAAGGGGCATGCTAGGCACACTAATAATATGTTCCAATACATGTCAAGTACCAATGTGTGCCAAGTGATAATGTTTATCAATGAAATATTATGCCAAGGTGTTCCAAGGCATGCTAGGGACTACATGGCATGCCAACACATGATAGGGGAGTGTTATGTTATGCTAGGGCATACCAACATGTGGTTGGGCGTCCTACTCATGGCAAGATGTTCTAGGTACAAAGATGTTCCAGGTACAAAGATATTCCAAGACATGTGAGGTGCCAAGGAATGTTAGTGTACTGTTCCAAAGCATGTTAAGGTGTTCCATGAGTGTTGAGGAGTGTTAGGTCTCTCTCATTAATAGAATTGACAAAGCTTGGTTATGTATTAAATAATATAGTTCCTACACACACTAGTGGAACTTTATTTAAAGGAAATTTTCTAGATAATAAACCTAATAGAGATGAATCATGTGTTGACTCATATGAACTCGTTGGAATGATCAATGATGATTTTTTTTTTTACGTCACCAAAAGCAACCAAAAATAGAATTGGTGAGGGTCAATAAAAGATCGTCACTAGAAGTGTCACCAAAGAGAGAATTAGTGATAGGATTTTAACGACCCTCACCAAAAGTGTCACTAAAGAGAGAATTAGTGACGGGCCTTTAACGACCGTCACCAAAAGTGTCATTGAAAGTGGCTTTGGTGAAAAACCTTAAAGGACCATCACTATATACACTTATAACAATGATTTTTTAAAGATCATCACCATATGCGACATTGGTGACGGACCTTCAAGGTCCGTCACACGCATGAAGTGTCATCAAAAACTCATTGGAATGATCAATGATGACGACATTTATTGACCATCACCAAAATTAACTAAAAATATCATTGGTGACGGTCAATAAAATATCGTCACTAGAAGTGTCACCAAAGAGAGAATTAATGATGGGTCTTTAATGACCCTCACCAAAATTGTCACCAAAGAGAGAATTAGTGACAGGCCTTTAACGACCCTCACCAAAAGTGTCATTGAAAATGGCTTTGGTGACAAACCTTAAAGGATCATCACATTATACACTTACAACAATGCTTTTTAAAGACCGTCACCATATGCGACATTGGCGATGGACCTTAAAGGTCCGTCACAGGCATGACCCTCACCGATGACCTTTTTTCTTGTAGTGATGAGAACAATGTATCATGCTAGAATAAGAGATTTTGGATTTGATGTCGTCCCGTCATGAGTGAGTTTCAAGAACAGGTAAACTGATAGATCATGGCGAGATGACACGCTGGATGAAAAAGGAGTGAACATGCTAGAAGACTTATTTGCAGCTAGACAAACGTACCAAGCACATCAAGCAACAAGTGAAAGAATCATATGCATGGAATCTGTTATCACTCATATTTTCCTTGAAGTCGTTAGAAGAAGGAAAGGGGTCTGAGGTAACCACAAACCAACTTTTAAGTACAGAATCTAGCCAATCTGGACTCAGAGAGGGCTATCTCTTTAATATTTAGCGTTGTTTTATGAGATATTAGGCTAGTTATGAAAGCTTGGGAGTTTTGATTAGGTTTGGTGGTGGAATTCAGGAGCAGATGGATAGAATAGAGTATTTCAGGCCATTGGGCTATGGAGTCAACTGAAGATGGCTTAATTGGATCACGTTTTTCAACAAAGGATGGCTTCACAGGGCAAGATAGCTAAACAGGGAACAAATGGTAACTTGAAAAGATGGGATGGACTTAAAAGGGAAGAAGGGCAATTAAGAATCCTTCAACATGTTTTAAGAAGAGGGAAAGTGAATGATCATTAATAAAAAGCAATTAAGAATTTCTTATTAAATGACCAAAATGATAAACTAAGAAGCAGGAGCAATTAAGAATTCCTTGCCTATGATAGTTTAGAAGAAAACATTAAGAATAAAAACGATTTTGAAAACAGATTGCACTTAAGCACTTTCTGAGTTATACTTTTTCGTTTTAATATTCAGATATGAAACACAATTGAAATATTAAACGAGAAAATAGTAACACATGAGATATAAAATAATTATTTGTCCGGTGTTTGACACATAAATCCTGTGAAAATTCCTTTGTATTATCTCTTCATCCAGCCAACCATACAAGAGTTGATCAACAACTTTTATTTTCCAAAATGATAAGTATATAGAAATGTCTAAGAATCCACCTTCAATACTTCGAATGAGGGAGTATTTAAACAAAAGTTTACAATAAAATATCTCTTAACAAAGAGAGATATAATCTAGGAAACCTAACTATATGTTACATAAAAGTAGAGACAGATGGTCTCGAATATAGAAGATAGATGTGAACTGATGACTTGCTGTCCTTATTTTTGTGAATGAGCTGGAGGCAGACCCTATGATGGAGCATCTTGCTGTCTTCCTCATAAATCTGTGCTGGTTGTTCTTCTTTTCATCTTCTTAGTGATACTCTTTGACCTGTTCTGATACTCTTTACCTATTTGATCCTTATTCACCAACATTGACTATGGTAAATATGTGAAAATTTACTTTTTTACCAGAGCAAATTGCAAAATTTCTGTCATATTCGTCCACCACTCTTCTTTGGTATTTTGGTTATTTGAAGTTTTCTAAAGATTTCATCAGCCTCAGCGTACTTGAAAAAATTAGGCTGAACTGGAAACAAATGTTTTACCTTGTGTTCCACATAGAAAAGGTTATTTAGACTGTCATAGAGAACTCTGCCTGTAGGTAGTGCCTTTGGTGCATATGCACTTGCTGATGAACTGGCTTGGTTATCTGCATATTTAGCCAATTTGTCCACATAATCTTCATGTCTCATTAATTTATCATTAATTACTAAAGGACTAGGAAGTCCTTTGCTCTGCAAAATGCCAAATTTCTTCATGAAATCATTCATCTCCTCTTGCATGTTCTGGCATCTTCTTTCCAAATTCTACATAAGTGACTTTTTGGTCAATACCTTTTTGACTTCTAAAATGGTCCCTGTTCTGTCCTTAATGCCCAGCTCTTCTAGCTGGTACTTATTTTTTCTGTTCAAAAAATTTATTAGCCTGATGGCTTCCTCAGGCTTCCCTCCTAATTCTTCCTTTGTCCTCTGAATTTCTTCAAGAGCCACTTGTACCAAATCAATTTGTTCAAAAATTATTTGTATAGATGACCAAACATCATTTATTGACTGTGTGATGTTGGTCCAAAGAATCTTCCTGATGTCTGTTAGGGGCTTTTCAAGAGTGAGATCCTTTTCCAATGTTTTCAGTTGCTATGCTAAGCCTTTATTCTTTCTTACCTCTTCAGCAAAATTAATCTTGGCGACATCATATTTTTGTTCTAGGCTAACAAATTTTTCTTTTACCTTCTATAATTTAGAGACTTGCAACTTCATTTCTTCCATTGATTTTATTAACTCTGTGCTCAATCCTGAAGTTTGTGCTGGTGTTGTTCCTGTACTTGTACTTGTAATTGCTTCAGCTGTGACCAAATGGACATTAGGTGCCAGAGTTGTTGCAAGTGTTGAAGGGACTGCTGTTGAGACCACTGGTATCACATTTTGAGGCTAAGTGGTCGACTCACTCTGCCTGCTTTTCAAAGATTTCTCCAATTCCTGTTCAGTCTCCTTTAACTGCTCATTTAGCTTTAGGACTAAGTCCATAAGCTCTTCTTCAGACCTCTTTTGTATAATCTCAGCAGTTTGTGGATGCCTTGATGGAGGTAATTTTAGCTATTTTCTTAAGGCAACTATGTCTTCATCTTTCTTTTTAATCAAAGCCTTTGCAACCTTAACATCTTTTGGGTTATGGCCCAATCCAATAACCAACTCCTCCAAAGATTTAATTCTATTGTCTTTAGCCTGTGAGGAGGCTCTTTCCAGCTGTAACTGAGCAGTTGTATTATTCAAAGAATTTTCTAATCTTTGGGCCATCATAGCCTTACTGGTTAATGTAGAATATATCATTTCCCTTGTCTGCCTATGTAGTTCAATCTGATCCAGGGGGTGAATGTCCTTTGCCATAACCTCAAAATCAGTTTTGAGGTAGCTGCTATTGACTGAGGTTGTTGTATTTTAGGCTAGAAGAAGCTCATCTGCATTTTGGCTTCTATGATGTAATAAGCTGACATCAACCTAGTTTGAGTTGTGGGGGCCATTTTCAAATACTGATCATAAACCTGGGCCCTCAATGGTTCACTCTTAGCCTTGATTTCTTTAAATTTCTTTTTGATATCTAGGTTCTCATTTCCTAGAGGCTTGAAAGATGACACTTCAAAACTTGTTTGCCTTTCTAGTTCTTATCTTTGTGAGCTAAAAGGTGTCCCACCTGCTGGGAATGTTTGTTGACTGTCTGCACCTTCTTTCCTCTGGCTCTCTATAGTTTCCTGAAAAAATTCCTCTTCTGAATGAGGATTTAGCCTGTGCCTATTAGCACCAGGCTGGTCTGATGGGCCACTGGCAGGGGTAGCTACTTCCCTGTCTCTCTTTTTATTCATTTCCTCATTTAGAGGAGTCTGCAAAATTGGGGGTTCTCCCATGTTGACTTGAGTTGGGTGGGCCTGTGTTTGAGCCTGCTCTTGAGAAGTTTTAGGCTGTTTAGACATGGTTGATTGTTCTGTGGCTTGAGTGCTGGTCTCTTTTTCCCTTGATGTCTCTGCACGTGGTGCACTGGTCTCCTGTGAGTGCCTTTGTGAGGTATCAACTGTTGAGGCACTAGTCCCTGATGCTGGCTTTTGAGAAGTCTCAAACTGCACCTGTCCAAAAGAATCCAGGTCAAGTGTTTTTTCAAGATCCTTCATTACATTTTCTATATTGACCTGCTCACTATCTATTTCTATTAGGGTCCCTTCCCTCCATTCATCCATGTTGGCAAATTGTTCAATCTCTGGGATTCTGTGATGCAAGTATGGTGACAGTCTATTTTTCATCCTTCTATCACAGATGAAACTATGGGGATCATAAGGAATCCAATTAAAACTTTTGTTTAGTTTCAGATGGTCTTCTAAAATTTGCTCTGCTTCTTTCCATGCTTCCCTAGTGTTACAGAGGAAAGGGCCTAATTGATCCTTGATCCTTAGTTGTGCTTTCTTCTTAGCCTTAGTAAAATGAATCAAGTCTGAGTTTATTATCTGTCTATAGTATTCCAATGCAAACAATCTCATTGGAACATATTTTGGTAGCTTGAAAGGGGAAATCTCACACCCATATATCTTGATTTCTGTAATTCTGGTATAAATACCAGTCACCCACTCTGTACTGTTTGGAGAGCTGAAGGATCCTTTTAATGTCATCACTAATTCTAGGAGGGGAAATCCCTGTCAGCAAGGTGGTAGCTGGATGAACAAACTGATCAATAAACTCATTATATGAGTAAGGGCAAGCAAAGGATCTATGGAAGATGGAAGTCCAAAAGATGACAGACCTTGGATTACCCTTAGTATCAAGTTTCTTGACAGAGAATGGGAATTTGTCTGACTGATAGTAGAGTATGAGGTGATATATGAAGGTGGTATACTTGAAAACCCTTTCATTCTCCAGTCTCATGAACTGGTCATGAATTTTGTCAGCAATAAATGAGGCATAATCATACTTGACAGCAGGGGGCTGTCTAGGGGTAAAAATAGACATCAACACTAGGGTCAACTCATCTACATACTCACTAGTGTTGAATCCCATGACTACAGATATCATATCAACTATGATTTTACCCATATCTGTGAAGAAAACTGACCCATAAGGAGGGGGATCTGTAGTCTGATATTCCTTTAGTATGAAAGTTTGGCAGAGGCGATTAAGTTCAGATTGGGACATTTTGGTTGCTTTCTCAAGTAAATTCCCAATGGAAATGGGAGTGAGGGCTTGACTGGGGTGAAATTGGAGCATCTCATTGATTGATTCAACGGTTATTGTGAAGAGGATTGTTTGGTTGGGAGACATGACTGCTCTGTAGATGGGGTCATAATTTGCATGGCACTGATGGATTATGTCTGGAAAAACATGCACAGAGGGGAGGAAGTACATTGGGAGGTTGGATTCCCACAGTCCCATGACATCATATCCATTTAAGTAGTTATCTCTACATTGGCAAAAGACTTTGAGGTGGTCTTTATCAGTGGTTAAGTCTTTTATTTGGAAGTCCTTATCTACCAGAGGTAGATAGTCAAAATCTTGATGAGGGGCATTAATGGGTGCAACATTCAGAGCTACTGAGGTTTCCATTCTAGTTCTTGTGGATTCAGAAAGGAAACTACAGTTTTCTTTGTAAACTAGGGAAAATAGAGGGTCTTGGGGACTTGAATAACGAAAGTAATAACTGAATTATGGTGAATTTTGGCTTTTTTAGTTAATTTGCAGTGGAAAATAAGTATTTGTAGGGTTTTTTATTGGGAAATTGATAAATACCTGCTTTTGGGGGACAGGCAACGGAATGCAGATACTGGGTGTGACTAAATGGCTCAGGGCGACGTCGGTTGTAAAGCTTGGAGCAGGTTCGTGGCTGAAAGCTCAAACTGGTTGACCTCGACATTTTGTTTTCATGGGTGTACAGGTTCGTAGAATAAAACGATGAAAATGACTTGTTTTGTTTTATGTACAAAGTCAAGGATTGGCGGGTTTTGGGATTTGGATGGGTGACAACAGCGGGGGAACGACATGATGTTTTGTCGTTTAGTTAGAAGGTGAAAAGCTATTTATATCGCAACGCTTATGGGAGGGGGCGGTATTTAGCCTTGGGCCAGTGATTCCATAGAACGGATGACGCGTGGTGGAGTTACTATGCATAAAACCGCTTTGTGATCACACGCTAAATTGCGGTCGCAAAGGGTCGTGCACTATGCTTAATAATCATCGGATGTGGGAGATGTGATCGGATGGTTATCGGGGATGAGAAGTAACAGGGGTTTAATGAGGGTAGGCCCGATATACTTAAGAGTTATTTAATCATATCGGGGGTGACAGGATTGGTCGAGAAGGTTATTAATTAACCGTGAGGGCTAATTAATCCCTTTTTAATGTGGTAGGGGGTCGGGGTTCTTAATGTGTTACTGATTAACTCATTAATCCAAATTATTAATGTATTATGGTTATAATTTAACCAAAGGGGTGGGATATTAACTTTTCGAGGTTTTTTACATAGTTAATGTAATATGGGAATCGATAGATTTTCATAGGGGATTTACGTATTTATACAAGTTAATAGTTAATATGAAATAATGAACGGAAGAGCGCTAAGTATAAAACATTTGATGTGTGTATTTAAACTTAGGCTAAGTGAAAAATGAGGCTTTTAATGGAAAATGTTTTAATTTCCCTAATTAAAATAGGATTTTACTTAGGAAAAAAACTTATGAAGGAGAATGAATGATTTATGAAGGGATATAATATTGATGAATGGGCTTAAGTACCTAGGAATTATAAATTATTGGGTCGAGGGTCCAGTCCCTCCAGAAGTCAGAGAAATGCTCTGAGCCCCTCAAATTTAATAAATACCTTGGTACTTAGAGGAAATTAGTGAAAATTTTAAGGGAAATGAGTAGGGGAGTTAATTATTTTGACTTTGCTTGCTTGATGTGCCTTCCATGTAATATATGTCATTTGCCTTATGATGAAAGTAAAACGATTTACACATTTTGAACTCATCATTCACCACATGTTATTCTACAACCATCATCTAGTTACCCTACCTACTTAACCTAGCATTTTTACTTCTTTATTAGGGTGCACTTAGACTGGCAAACCCTTATCAAACTTTCTTTTCTTTTACATGGTAATGCCTATCTAAGTCTACACTTATTACATCCAAGGGCTCAGATTAAACTATTGAGCTCCTTTTCTCTCTACCTATCTACTTATCTACCAAGATTACATTGTTTGAATAGATATTTATTCTCTATTTCTACAACATGAAATTGAAAAATGAATTAGCCAAGCTTAAATTGTTTGACTATTCATGAATTGTGGCATAGGTGACAAGTTGCACACAATTTTTTATTATACAAAAGTAAAAAAGTAGTGGCATTTAGACTTGCACACTTTCATGGTCTTTTCTTTTTGTTGGGGTTCATTTTCTTTCCTTTTTTGACCTTTTCTTTATTCTTTTCACCCTTTGATTCTTTTCCTAGGGTATACCCTCTTTACATTTTTTTTTTTTTTTTTAGTTTTTCACAAATATGGAAAACCTTTGCAACAAGTAAAGGTATGAACATATTTCAAAGCTAAACCAAGTCAATCATGATATATGACACCTATTGGTATAGGGGCATAATAGTGGCTCCACTTGGGGATGGCTTTCCCTGGTGGGAAGTCAAGAACAGTAGATCAGATGGCCTCTAAATGACTTTGACTGTGCTCTATAATCTTCTTCTGCTTGCTGCTTCATTGTATGTATGAAAGTGATACTCTTGAAGCTTAGGGCCTTCTCTTTGGGCTTCAACTCCAAAATATTACTGTCCAATGAAAACTGGGACATTACAAAGGATATAATATGTACAAAAAGAACCTGGTGACATTAGTATGTAGGATCAAAGTAATGTTTTAACATTTGATCATTGACTAGTCCTTCCTTTGCTACTGTACCATCTAAGTTTTTAAGAAAATATGTATTGTTTCCTTGGAAAGAATAGATGATGTATGGTCCTTTCCATAGGAAGTCAAACTTCCCATGTTTCCTCTTATCCTCTCTTCTGGAATCCCATCTTAGCACTTTGTCTCCAAGGTAGAAATCTTCTACCTTGGTTCTTCTATCAAATATCTTCTTAAGCTTCTCCTGCAATACTTGGGATCTTTGGTACACCTCCTCTCTAGTCTGTTGCAAATTGATAGTCTGGTTTATCCTTCTTTGAATATCATTGGGTTCCACTTGAGCTTCTTGGAGTAGTTTCATAACAGGAACCCCCAATGATGAAGGAAAAATAGCCTCCATGCCATATACTAACTCATAAGGACTGGTTCCAATGGATTTTTTGGTTGTAAGCCTGTCTGCCCATAATGCATTTATCAGTTTCTTGTTCCAAGTCTTCTTGTTTTCTTCTAATAGTTTTTTAATGATATTAATTAGACTCTTTTTGGAAGATTCAACCAGTCCATTCCCTTGAGGGTAATAGGCTGTGGAATGGCCCAGTGTAATGTGGTACTTGTTACAGAAATTGATCATCTTCTTTGATTTGAAAGCTGTAGCATTATCAATAATGATTTTAGTAGGGTAGCCAAACTTGGACAATATATTGGTCTCTAAGAAACCTATGATCACTGTATCATTGGCCTGTCTGGAGGGGATGACCTCTATCCATTTAGTAAAATAGTCAGTGGTAGTGAGTATCCATTTATGTTGGCCAGAGTAGGGAGGATGGATTTCACCAATGAAGTCAAGACCCCATTGTTGGAAAGGTTTCTTGGTAGAAATGGGTTTCAGGGGTAAAGGTAATAGTTTTCTCTTGCCCTCAAAAATTTGACATTTATGGCAAGAAGTGACAAATTTCTTCACATTTGCAAACAAGGTTGGCCAATAGAATCCAGCCCTTAGGATTTTATCTGCAGTTGATTTCCAATAGAGGTGTCCACCATAGTCTCCTGCATGAAATTCTTGGAGAGCCTTGTCAGCTTCATCTTTTAACAAACAATTCAATAAAATTCCTTCATGATTTTTCCAAAAAAGAGCATTATCTAAGATACAAAATTTTGAAGCTTTCATTTTTAAAATCCTATTCTTTGTTCTGGACAACCTTGGAGGAGCTTGCAGGTTTTGTAAAACATAAATTACATTAACATACCAAGGTGAGTATGAAAAGGCCTGGCTGATTTTTGGAGTTGCCATCTCCTATTCGTCATCCAGTTCATTTATGTCCAGGGCTTGACAATTGGTTTCTGCCATGAGTTTGGCCAATCTCTATCTTTTTATCAAATTTTTAGGTTTTATTTCAATATCATACTCTAAGATGGTAGCAATCCACTTACCCCTTTTTCCATCAATTCCACCCTGAGTTAAGATGTATTTGACAACTGCATTAGGCACATAAGCTATCACATGAGAATATAATATGTAGACTCCGAAGTCATTAATGGCTTTTACAAGTGCAAAAGCTTGCCTCTCCATGATTTTGTATTTTAATGATGCATCTCTGAGTGCTTTACTAAAAAATGCTATAGGTTTTTCACATCCCTGGTCATCCTTTTGTAATAAAACAGTTGTTATAGTGTGTTCTGAGGCAAAAGAAAAAATTATGAAGTCTCTATCAAATTGAGGACTTGTGAGGACCAGTGTTCTTGTTAAAGCCATTTTGATTTCTTCAAATGATTGTTTGGCTTCTACTGTCCATTTGATACTTGAATCCTTTTTTAGCATGTCATTTAGTAGTCTAATGAGTTTAGCTAGGTTAGATATGAATCTTCTCAAAAAATTTATCTTCCCTAAGAAAACTTGAAGTTTTTTAATACTTCTTGGATGAGGTATCTATAGTATAGCTTCAATTCTGGCAAGATCAATTCGAATGCCATGCTTGGAAATGATATGACCTAAAAGCTTACCTTCTTCCATACCAAACAAGGACTTCTTTGGATTTAAAGAAATACCATATTTTTTGCATTTTAGAAATACTTGTTTGAGATGTTCCAAATGCTGCTGATCTGATTTAGAGAAAACAGTTAAATCATCCAGATATATAACAAGAAAATCATGAATTTCTTTAGCAAATGCAATGTCAATTGCCCTTTGGAAAGTTGCTCCTGCGTTTTTTAGTCCAAATGGCATCTTGAGGTACATAAAAGTGCCCCATTTTGTTGTAAAAGAAGTTTTTTCTTAGTCATCAGGATGAACCAAGATCTGGTTATATCCTGAAAACCCATCTAAAAGAGAAATTCTAGAAGAACCTACTACCCTTTGCAAAATATGGTCCATCTTGGGTAAAGGATAGTTATCTTTAAGGGAGACCTTATTCACATTTCTCAGATCAACACATAATCTTATTTCCCCAGTTTTCTTCCTAGTAGGCACTAAGTTAGATACCCACTCTAAAAATCTAATAGGGGCAATAATCCCTGCTTCATACATACATTTAATTTCTTTTTCAATTAGTGGTAGTAATACAGGGTTGATTCTTCTGAGTTTTTGTTTAAAGGGCTTTTGGTTTTCTTTCAGAGGTATAGTATGCTGAATAATAGAGGTGTCATATGATTTCAAATCCTCATAACTCCAGGCAAAGACATCCTGGAATTCTCTCATGAGTTCAACATATTTTAACTTTTGATCAGGAGGTAAAGATTTTGATAGTTTTATCATCTTTGGATTGTCCTCTGTACCTAAGTTGTATTCCTCAATATCTGCTTTTAATGGTTCCATCTTTGGTTTCTTAGGAATGTCATTGGAATCAAAAAGGTCTTCTAGAAGAGTTAATCCTTTAGGCAGATGATTGTCTTTTAAGTTGATAACCTATGTTTCTTCTTCAATTATCTCATCAAGGTCCATTTGTTTTAGGTCTTGAACTTCCTTCTGTGTGAATTTTGTGGGATGAAGCATTTGAATTGAACTTTCTTCTAAAATGTTTGTTTCTACCTCATCTATTTGATTAGAGTTAATGTCTGTATCAACATCTATGTAACTGTTAGAAAACTCTTCATATAAAGTTAAAAAGTTATTGATCTGCTCAAACATAGGAGAGGGTTGGAGGCAGGTACCCAGGAGATTTAAGGTTGTAGGAGAGAGTGGAGGGCAGTCTAAGCCGGGTGAATCTTCAATTTGAATGGAGGGCGTAGGATGCTTATCAGACGGGCTCAAACAAAACGTAACAGACTGGGCAGCTGTCAGTGATCGTAGATTGGCAGCAAAGGGACCAGAGCCCATCCCTGTTCGGTGGTGCTTCCAGATATCCTGGTCGGGGTTGGGGTCTGCCTCGTAGTCTATGTCGTCCATCTCCATCGGAACCGACAGTCACGGTCAGCTGAACAGCAGATGTCGCGGAGGCAGCAAAACTAGGAGCTAGGTTACCAGGTGTGCTTCACGGTGAGTCTCAAAGCAAATGAATGTAGCAGGGATGGTGTAACCATGCAGGAAGGGGCTGAATTGTGAAGCAGGTCAGCGAAGTGCGTAATTTGTAGTAGTCAATCCCTGGGGTTATGGCCCCCGAGGCCTCCATGGATGACCACAACAGTCTTGCAGAGCTCCCTCATTGCCAAACTCCAATCGACTTTCACTTATTTATAAAAGTGGGTCACATAAAATCTTTTTTTAAAGTGGGCTAATTAGACTATGTTTGGAGGGGGGGGGGGTGGTTTAAATCTAACATTATCATTCACTTCCGCACATTCACACACTTCGCCGACATCTTCAAGAACGTTTCTTCAAAAAAGCCATAACTTCTTCATCCAGAAGTTTTTTTTAGAGCCGTTTTTTTATCGACCTAATTTTTTGAGATCTTTTCATTGGAACACTTAGTTTCAACATCTACAGCTTTATTTTCTATTACAATGGAAATTCCATGCCAAGTTATTCTTGAGAGCACCAACTGCTTCCAATGGTGGTCCTACATTGTGGATTTACTTAGAAGTAAAGGTCTTTACAGAATAACCTCAGGCCAAGAAACTAAACCTAAAGATGAAGATAAGGTAGCAAAATGGGAAAATAGGTAAGATCAAGCATGTGGGTTGATAGGGATGTCTATTTCTCCATACCTTAGATTCCATATTGTAGAAACTTGATACCCCTAATGAAGCAATGAAACAACTCACTAAAGTTTCTGGAATTAAAAATGAAATTAAAGCCCATCATCTCAAAAATGAGTTGCTTACGTTGGACCCCAATAACTTTTCTTCCATTGAAGATTTTTTGTCCAAGTTCAAGACCCTTAGACTTCTCTTGGAAGGTGTTAAGGTTAAGAAAGAATTTGGTAGCCTTAACTATTCCATTCTTACTAAGTTGGGACCAACCTACTCTGTGTTCGTTTCCACCTTCAATTCTACTAGAGAAGTCTTTATTTCTCAAGGACAAGACTACAAGTCCCCCTCTTTTGATGAATTTTGTGATTCTTATTAAAGAGAACAAGAAAAACTCTTACATCTTGGTCTTATTAATCTTGGAAACTCTTCTAAGAAAGTCTTAGCTGCCCAACAACAACCAAATTCAAAGAATCCTAAGAAGAAGTATCCTAAAAAGAAAGGTCCTAAAGCAAACAAGGGTCCTAAGCAATTTCAGTCTCAAAATGAAAAATTAATTCAAAAAAATGATAAGGCAAATAAAAACAAAGGGAAGAAGACTGATAGACATTGCAACTTTTGTAATCGAGATGGCCACTTAGAATCCAAATGCTTTAAGAAGATGGAAGTCTTAGAAGTAGCAATGAAGAAGCATAACATCCATATGGAGCACTCTTCAACTTCAACTTCATCTTCAAGAATAGCACTTTCTGCATGTGGTTTTCAAGCATCTCAGTTTGGTTATGCAATAAATGTATCTTCTTCTTCTCATTCTCATGAGTGACTCATTGATTTTTGAGCTTCTTATCACATGGCCAAAAACAAAGCCATGTTTTCTTCTTTAAATGATTGTAACACGAAAAATATATATGTTTGTGATGATAGATCTCTTAGTGTTGTAGGGACTGGAATTGTTCATCTAAACAATGGTCAATTTAACGATGCATTATGTGTTCCAACCTTATCCTGCAACCTTCTATCTGTATATCAGATAACTCATTCAGGTGAAGGTAAAACCGTCGAATTTTCACCTCATGATGTTGTAATTAAGGACCTAAGAGATCCTAGACAGATTTTAGCTACTGCCATTGCTAATGATTCTACAAGGTTGTATAAGTTTAACAACTTTGGGTCATCAACTCTTCCCTTGGTATTTGTTGCTCATAATGATGAAGTGAGCAATCTTTGGCATGAGCGATTTGGTCACTTAAACTATTTCTCCCTTCAAAATCTATGTAAAGAAAATATGGTGATAGGTCTTCCTATGGTATCTTGCAGAGATGGTGTTTGTTCTGGATGTGTATTTAGAAAAAATCATCGGGATAGTTTTGAAAAACGTGCCTCTTGGCACGTCTCAGCCCCTTTACAGCTTGTGCATAGTGATTTATGTGGTCCACTTCCAGTTGTTTCATTCTTTGGCTATAAGTATTTCTTAACTTTTATTGATGATTTCTCCAGATGCACTTGGGTATACTTCTTAAAACTCAAGAACGAAGTATTTAACATGTTCTTGGCCTTTAAGGACTTTGTTGAGAAATAATCTGAACATCAAATTCTTAAGCTAAGATCCAATAATGGCGAAGAATATGTTAACAATAAATTCATCAACTTTTGCACTGAGCATGGAATTAAAATGCAACATACTGTTCCATATACTCCACAACAAAATGGTGTAGCTCAAAGGAAGAATCACACCTTAAAGGAAATGGCTAATTGTATGCTTCAATCTAAAGGACTTAGTCTTAATTTTTGGGCAAAAGCAATTAATTGTGCAAATTACATAGTAAATCATACTCCTACTAAGGTTTTAAAGAATATCACTCCAGAAGAAGCATGGAGCTCAATTAAACCAGATGTAAGTCACTTTCATGTTTTTGGAAGTGAAGCATGGGCCCATATTCTAGATGAGAAACATAAAGCTTTAGAACCTAAGAGTGAAAAATGTATTTTTTTTGGATATTCTGAAGATGCCAAAGGATATAGAATTCTTTCACCTAAGTCCAAAAATGTTATGATTAGAAGAGATGTAAAGTTTGCTGAAAATATATTGACCTACGAGCCTAGTTTGGCGGATGTGTAACCTCTCTCTATCCCTTCTACTTCTAAAAATATTTCTTCTTCAGATGATGACAGTGAGGATGACAATCCTCCCCCACCTTCTCAATATCCTCCTTCATCTCCTCACCTTCCAAAATGGGTATGTGCTACTTGGGATGCAGTAGGTGCTCTTGCAGGTGATCCTACAGATCAATAACGTACACATTCTCAATTCGATAGAGCCTCTTCTTTTCTGGCTCAAACTTCAGCGAATTATGATCCTAACACCTTTGTAGAAGCTTCAGACCATCTATATTGGGATGCAACTATGAATGAATAATATCGTTCATTATTGGAAAATCATGCATGGGATATTGTTCCTCTTCCAAAGGTACGTAAACTTATTAGATGCAAATGGGTTTACAGAGCCAAGTTTGGACCAGATGGAAAAGTCGATAAACATAAAGCTCGTCTTGTTGCTAAGGGTTTTTCACAAGTTGAAGGCATTGACTATACTGAAACCTTCTCCCCTGTTGCCAAAATGAACTCTATCCACCTTGTTCTTTCCCTTGCTGCCTCTTTCAAATGGGAAGTCCATCAAATGGATGCTAAATCTTCCTTTTTGCATGGGGACTTGCATGAAGAAATCTATATGGAACAACCTCTTGGATTTATACAAACAGACTCCAACCTTGTATGTCAGCTTAAGCAATCCCTATATGGTCTCAAGAAATCCCCTCAGGCTTGGTATGCAAAAATGGATAGATTTCTGTTAGATACTGGCTTTTCTAGGTGTCATTCTACAATACTATCTACACCAAGAAAGTGGGTAAGTCTCTTATCATTCTTGTTCTTTATGTTGATGATCTTATCCTTACTAGTAGTGACCCCATCCTTATAAACCATGTGAAGTCTAGCCTTAAAAAGAAGTTTGAAATGACAGACTTAGGACACTTTCATTATTTTCATAGTCTTCAAGTCTTGCAATCCAAGGAAGGTATTTCCATTTCTCAGTCCAAGTATGCATGTGATCTTCTACACCACTTTCACATGGAAAGTTGTAAGCTAGCACCTTCTCCCTTTCAGTCTGGAGCCAAAATTTCAGTCACTTGTACTTCCCCTGAAGTTGATGCTACCTTATACCATTAGCTTGAACAATGTAAACTTTGAAACAGGAACTCTCACCAAAAATCCCCGAAAAAACATAAAAACAGTGCTAAAAACGAAAAGTGTGTATACTGGAATGATGGTTTTTTTTTAGGGTCAATTTTGATCACGTTTTAAAAATGGCAGTGAAAACGAAATTTTCATGCAAAAAAAACCTTGAAAACGAAAAAGTGTTGATACTAGAACGCCGAATTTTTCTTTAGGGTCAATTTTCAACATTTTTAAAAAATGCTAGTAAAACTGAATTTTAATGTGCGAAAAAATAGTTGTTGATGAGGAAAAAACACACACTAATGTTTTTGGTAGAATAACATTTTTCTTTCCTAAGTTTCCAATTAAAAGAGTTAACTAAAAACATATAACCTGTATAGGAGAATGGCACGCGGGTAGAAAGCTTCATTTTTTTTTTTACGCTTTATGAATAATAAAAGCAAATTCATAATGAAATATTTGTATTTTCATACATTACATATTCACTTGCAACAACCTCTCGGTCCGGTAGACTAAAGACATTTTAAACATCTTTCAAAGAAATATATTACATGTAAATTAATATTAATCAAATAAAAAACATAATATAGAAAGAAAAACCAGCAACATAAAAGTGAGACGAAATTCTTAGTTGGGTAATTCCATCTGACGAATTTTAAGTAAGAGGGTGATTGTGAGAATCACCCTTGCCTCTTTTTTCTTGCTGATATGATGACAAAATCCAAGAGGTGGCGAAGTGAGGGCGATTCTCATAATCGCCCTATTACTTCTTCCTTAGTGATGGATACCATTAGAAGCGCTTCCTCATTGATGGATACCATTATTGGTTGATCTGCTTCCTTTCTCTCTATGCCAACTTCCATGAAAAACAGAGGATGTGAGAGCAATGCTGCCACTATTAGAATTTTGAATGAGAGCGTGAGAATGCATTACACAATGCAAGGGTGTTGTTTATTCAAGAAATTTTAAGGTAAATTTTTTTTCAAGAAATTTAATTCCGAGAGCTTTTGAATAATTTTTTTTGTGGAAATGGATTTCTCAAAATTGATTATTGTAATTTAAATTTCCAAAAATTTCCAACATTTTTCAATATCTTAAAAAAATATTCTACTATTTTCCAAACAAAATTGTAACCCCATACTATGGTAGTACAATTTGCATTCTAATTCCCTATGGACGTCGGTTGTGGAAGCGAGGTCACCTTCAAAACCATAACAACGTCTGAGTTGCTTGTCGTAGGATGTAGCTATCAGAATAAGCAATCAACGATGATCAACGAGGATCCAATCCACAGAAAGCGATAGCCGGCAAAGGTGCAAATAACATTCCTTCCCTTCACTATCATTAATAATGAAAAATTGATAACATTTCTTATTTGCACCACAAAAAAAGATTCATAAAAATGGGTTGAGGTTGAAGCAACTACTCTTCTATCAATTTTTAAAATCAGACAATGGGCTTTGACAAGTAGGGTTTGGATCTCAGCATGGTCTATGTAGACCTTATTTTGTTGAGCGGCTATACGATACATGGCTTCTGTACAAGATATATATTCGCCTAAAACAAAACAATAAATGCCAACATTATTATATTATGAGATGTGAAAGTAATATTTTCTCGGAACAAAACAATAAATATTTCTCTTTTCTTAAATAAATAAGTTTTCTTTCTTATTACTTATTTTAGTGATATAATTGATTATTTTGAATGCCAAAATGTAATATTTCCTGTTACATATCTCCCATCTCCGAAAATCAATTGAGCAGGGAATAATAAGTGGCATAAAATGTTAAAGCCAACTAGTGTTTACATATAAAGATAAACAATAGTACAAATACAAGCATCTCATTATACTTTTCTAAACCCAAAATCACATGTCATTATGTCTTAGAAAATAAATTATGTGTATAGTGAAATTAACGGATAGTCTAGATAGAAAAGACAAGTGCTTTGAAACAAAACCTTTGACATTATTAGAATAATTGATTAGATGTGAAAGTATATTTATATATTCCCAAACAATAAATGCACTCATTTTCGTGTCACGATCTTTTAAATAAATGAATATTTGTCATCCTAACGATATTACTTGAACGAGGTTTTGTCTACCACGTCCGTAGAAGTGATAGGAGTTAGAGACCTAATTTTGGAGTCGCGCTAAAAACAAAATTCTTAGGAGGGAAATTCTGAGAATCGCCCTCGCCTCGTTTTATGACAGAATCCAAGAGGTGGCGGGGCGAGGGCAATTCTCAGATCTATCATGTGGTAACTCAAATGTTATGTAATCATTAATGTTTCTCCATAAATTTGAGTGGAAGTGATTACATGATTATTCATAATATTCAGAATTTTATTAGTTATCATCGAAACTCGTTGATCAAACTTATTTCTCATAGAGTCAAATGAATGATAAAAATATTCAAGTGCTGTTGTTTGGTATCTGGCTTGTTTGAATTTAAGAAAAATAGTCATGTTCCTTAGCTCTGTTGGATAATCCAACTATTGTTATGAAACTATTCGAAAGAAAATCATGTTTGAGTATTGAACTCGATTATAAATTAGGTGTGAATCTTGTTATCATAAAGAAAGTTCTAAAATCAATTTAACTTTGTCCTTCCTGCTTTAGAAATAGTCAACTCTCTGTTTTCTCTTAATGTCATACCCTATAGGACACTCATACATATATTAAGAAAATTTATCAATCGGACATTATTTCCACTCATACATATATTAAGAAAATTTATCAATCGAACATTATTTCCATGGAAGTTCATTACCTGGCATATTTGTTGGTCTTCTAGTGGAATTGAAGTACATGGACCAAAGGGAAAACTGATAGTAAATCACATGGTAGCTAGGTTGGGTAGTAAACTTGGTCGCATTAAATGCCAGCCATTCAGAAAGCGTAAACAACATTCAAACTGACAACATAAAAATGAAATCAAGCCGGAGGATGGATAACATCCATTTAAGTAAAGACTTCAACGAATTGCGAGTAGGTGGCTACGTAATTAATATGAGTCTTAGGGCGGCTATAGATTCATGCATCTTGGCCGGATCCAGAGGGGGTTCACCATTAATGGCAACTACTACTTCTACCTCATCCTCCTTACTAATGTCAACAGAGATGGTGCGGTGGCAAACGTGAAAGGTGAAGGGGTCGAATATGGGACGAAATTCTTAGGAGGGCAATTCTAAGAATCGCCCTCGCCTCGTTTTATGACAATATCCAAGAGGTGGTGGGGCGAGGGCGATTCTCAAAATCGCCCTCGTAAGAATTTCGTCCACTTTGACATGTTCATGCCATGTGGAAGTGGACGAAATTCTTAGGAGGGCGATTATGAGAATCGCCCTCGCCCCGCCACCTCTTGGATATTGTCATAAAATGAGGCGAGGGCGATTCTCAGAATCGCCCTCCTAAGAATTTCGTCTCATATTCGACCCCTTCACCTTCACGTTTTCCACCGCGCTATCTCCGTGACATTAGTAAGGAGGATGAGGTAGAAGTAGTAGTTTCCATTAATGGTGAACCTCATTCCTCCTACTTTCACACACGCTACTCTGCAAACAATCAACATAATGTTACCTTATAATCATTTAACCTTTCAAAACTTAGGGTAGATTTCATCAGAATTAAAGTAGAGAAAGTTGAATATATACCGTCTATATTGGATTGGCACGATTCCAGCCTTCGAGATGGCGAGATGTTGGAATGCAGGCATGGACATGGAAATTTTATTTTCGTGATCGAATATCTTGAACATGTTAGATCAGTTTCTGTTTACGTTCGGTTGAAATTTCAGTCATCTTTATTATTATGTGGCATTCCCTCTTATTATTGGTTGCAATCTAACAAATTCCTGTCAGATCGATTTCTCTTTGGATCGCCACTATGTACTGAGGGATGAATACCATGGTGCTTCCTTAATTCACCTTAATACCTTCTGGATCAAAAGACCACTGAAACTAACTCATTTTTCTGGATCAAAAGACCACTGAAACTAACTCATTTTTCTGGATCAAAAGACCACTCAAACCAAAAAGAAAATCCACAATGACCATTCGCGAGTAGGCGTGCCAGGGTGAAATAAAGAGCGGTTGAATCACTCGCCAAACAAAGAGATTCAGATGGATTGCGTTGGTGGAAGCTGCTAGCGGCAATAACCAACAAATATCCATGCGAATATTAACTTTTATACATCTCTAATTCTATCCGTTTATCATTATTATTCATATTTACTTTTTCATATAATACAATTTAAAAATTAGGTACATGGAGAGTTCAGGTCATAGTGAACCCTCTCACTATTAAATGGAATAAATCATGGCATGGACATGTCAAAGTGACGAAATTCTTAGGAGGGCGATTCTGAGAATCGCCCTCGCCCCCACCACTTCTTGGATATTGTCATAAAACAAGGTGAGGGCGATTCTCAGAATCGCCCTCCTAAGAATTTCGTCTCATATTCGACCCCTTCACCTTCATGTTTGCCACCGCGCCGTCTCCGCTGACATTAGTAAGGAGGATGAGGTAGAAGTAGTAGTTCTCATTAATGGTGAACCCCCTCTGGATCCGGCCAAGATGCACGAATCTATAGCCGCCTGTTGTGGCCAGCAACAACCCCCCTTCTCATTTAGTTTTATCACTAATACTAAATAAGTAGGGACCCTTATTTAAAAAATTTTAAAAATCTATTAATACTTGTATTTCCTTTTTCAATAAAACTTACTATCATAAACTTAGGAGAATACGCTGGAAAAATTTAAAAAGACTTAAGTTTTATGATAAGTTGGAATAAAATCACTCCTTAAAGCGTGTTGCATTGCAAAAGGGGTAATGGATGTCTTCCTAAAAGCAGAATTCTAAGATTGCGAAATCGCGATGCGAAATCACGCATCAAAAGACGCTCATCGCATTGCATGCCTTAAACATCACTTATGCTGAAATGCCTTAAACCACCAATATGCAATGGCACATCTCGCAAATCGCATTTTGTAGAAAACACATTGATGGATGATTACCACACACAACGGATTTGTGATATTGCGATCTGCGATATTGCGAATCAAATCGCAAAATTGCCTTATCGCAGATATTCAGGGCTCGTTGTTCGAAAAAGCTTTTTCCATAAACTAGGGCCCAGTTATGTGCGTTAATGTTAATCAATGAGTTAGTTGGAAATCATTAATGAAATCTGGTT
The DNA here is from genome assembly GCA_031772625.1 of Pinus tabuliformis. NCBI lineage: Eukaryota > Viridiplantae > Streptophyta > Pinopsida > Pinales > Pinaceae > Pinus > Pinus tabuliformis. Next base: position 27,348,937 of record CM062808.1, on the reverse strand, counting down.
TTGATCTTATCAAAGAGCCATTTCACGTAAGGTGGTATATTTTATATGTTTTCCGCATTTAAAGCTTTCCCGTCACCTTTTTCTTATCATTATTCTCACCTCATTTGTAAACTGCAGGAGCGAAGAGCAGAGAAGTATACATAGCAGTGTTCAGGATATTATGGGAAAGAAGGGTAAAGCTCCAAGTTCTGAAGATAAAGAAATGACGCCCTTATACACAGACACCACCTGTAACAAAGATGCCGGTATTACTACTTGGGAAGGCATGTACAGTCTACTCGAGGAAGAAAATCCCAAGGTAATGGAGGTTACAGCTACTGCAGGCTCACACGGGTCTTCTGAGGCATCTATTACAGAACTAGCATGTTCGTTCTTGCACAGGATAGCGGCGAGGCCCAAAATTCTTCCATACATAGACATGGTTAAATGGGTACTAGATAATGTTGATATCACGTATAGAGAATTTAAAGCTCAAAACCACGAACTCATAGAGTCATTATTTTCACAAAATTTAAGCTTTATATCCTCTAACAAAAAGCGCGCAAGAGGCGAAAATCACACCAGGAAAGCTCGGATCAAGAAATGGAGGCAGTTTCCGATGCGCGATTAGCGATCGCCAGGCAAAACCCCTCGAGATGGAAAGCCTCTAATCGCTCAATCACCTATAAGCCCGAAAATTTGTAGGAAAAAGCGCTAAAGGAAAAAAGCAAAACTTGAACTCTAGACCAGTGGTATTTATCAGATATATCATCAAGTGGTATGTAGATATCTACCGAATGTACAACATCTACAGACGAACTGGAGACAAAAGGCTCAAGAAAGGGCAGAGTCAATCAAAAGGTTAACCAAGTTGAATTGGGATTCTTACTGGGCATACTTGGTAAAACCACACAACCAGTGCATGACTCTCAAATGTATCATCAATTTTGCCGAGAAGATGGCGCCAGCACTTGCCGATTCTGTTTTTGCAGGACAGCTAAAATCAGAAGTCAGCCAGCCAACTCTCCTCAAGCAAATGCTGAACACTTGCGATTACAAGGAACAGATACACAGATAGTTAGTTGTTAGTTTTAGTTTTAGATTCAATTTTAGTTTTAATTTTTCTTTATTGTTGCCTGAAATGAGGAAGGTCATTTAAACCACATCCTACATTTTTGTAATAAATTATTTTTAGATTTAGTTAGTAGTATTTAAACCCTTCTCATGCATTTAGAGAAGGGTCCTGAAATTTGTCAAAAACTTGTCCTTAAAACATGCACTTTTGCACCCTCCGAGGAGGTTTTGATGAATGAATGGAACAAGATTTATTGATATCTGCGTTTAATATCTACTACTGATGTTGCACTTTTGTACTCTTAGTGGATGTTGGATTAAGAAGAGATAAATCATTATTTCTTGAAGCTCATGAGTAGAACTAGTTATAAATGGTACTTTTATCTCTTAACTATTTCTGCTTATGTGTTAAGGTGATATTCATGTTCAGTTATTTATATATGAATGCGTGAATGCTTGAGTTATCATTTGGAACTTCTGTATGGTGATAGCTATTTATTTATGTTTAATATATGAGTAGCTTATTATGCGATATGTTTTTCACAACTATTTCATCTAACTTTTTATACGAAATGGTTTATCTTTATTGAATTCTTTTCTCGTAGCAGTTGAATGATCTTTATTACCAACTGTTATTTGAAATCATTTTTATCGCATAACGGAAAGATTACATCTTGGGTTAGTTTAGAATTAGATATTTATGTTTATAAGAATACAATTGCATGTTGTTAGATTAGATTTAGAATAAAATCATTTTACTTAGGAATTATTAGAAAAGAAATATCAATTCTCAACACATACACAAATATATTGGGAAACTGGTCCCATATCCCCAGTCGGACCCACTATACCAAATGGAAAAGGAGCTATTAACCAAGGTCCGGACTGGGTGGCTACCCCCCTTGTTGTAGACCCGATTTTCGGGGCTTCAACACCGCCCTAAGACTCATATTAATTACGTAGCCACCTACTCGCAATTCGTTAAAGTCTTTACTTAAATGGATGTTATCCATCCTCCGGCTTGATTTCATTTTTATGTTGTCAGTTTGAATGCTGTTTACGCTTTCTGAATGGCTGGCGTTTAATGCGACCAAGTTTACTGCCCAACCTAGCTACTGTGTGATTTACTATCAGTTTTCCCTTTGGTCCATGTACTTCAATTCCACCAGAAGACCAACAAATATGCCAGGTAATGAACTTCCATGGAAATAATGTTCGATTGATAAATTATCTTAATATATGTATGAGTGTCCTATAGGGTATGACATTAAGAGAAAACAGAGAGTTGACTATTTCTAAAGCAGGAAGGACAAAGTTAAATTCATCTTAGAACTTTTTTTACGATAAAAAGATTCACACCTAATTTATAATCGAGTTCAATACTAAAACATGATTTTCTTTCGAATAGTTTCATAACAATAGTTGGATTATCCAACAGAGATAAGGAACATGACAATTTTTCTTAAAGTCAAACAAGCCAGATACCAAACAACAGCACTTGAATATTTTTATCTTTCATTTGACTCTACGAGAAATAAGCTTAATCAACGAGTTTCGATGATAACTAATAAAATTCTGAATATTATGAATAATCACATAATCACTTCCACTCAAATTTATGGAGAAACATTAGTGATTACATAACATTCGAGTTACCACATGATAGATCTGAGAATCGCCCTCGCCCCGCCACCTCTTGGATTCTGTCATAAAATGAGGCAAGGGCAATTCTCATAATCACCCTCCTAAGAATTTCATTTTTAGCGCGACTCGAAAATTAGGTCTCTAAATCCTATCACTTCTACGGACGTGGTAGACAAAACCTCGTTCAAGTAATATCATTAGGATGAAAAATATTCATTTATTTAAAAAATTGTGACATGAAAATGAGTGCATTTATTGTTTGGGAATATATGAATATACTTTCACATCTAATCAATTATTCTAATAATGTCAAAGGTTTTGTTTCAAAGCACTTGTCTTTTCTATCTAGACCAGACGTTAATTTCACTATACACATAATTTATTTTCTAAGACATAACGAGGATTGACATGTGATTTTGGGTTTAGTGAAGTACAATGAGATGCTTGTATCTGTACTATTGTTTATCTTTATATGTAAACACTAGTTGGCTTTAACATTTTATTCCACTTATTACTCCCTGCTCAATTGCTTTTCGGAGATGGGAGATATGTAATAGGAAATATTACATTTTGGCATTTCAAAATAATCAATTATATCACTAAAATAAGTAATAAGAAAGAAAACTTATTTATTTAAAAAAAGGGAAATATTTATTGTTTTGTTCCCAGAGAATATTACTTTCACATCTCATAATTATAATAATGTCGGAATTTATTGTTTTGTTTTAGGAGAATATATATCTTGTACAGAAGCCATGTATCGTATAGCCACTCAACAAAATAAGGTCTACATAGACCATGCTGAGATCCAAACCCTACTTGTCAAAGCCCATTGTCTGATTTTAAAACTAGATAGAAGAGTAATTGCTTCAACCTCAACCCATTTTTATGAATCTTTTTCTGTGGTGCAAATAAGAAATGTTATCAGTTTTTCATTATTAATGATAGTGAAGGGAAGGAACGTTATTTGCACCTTTGCTAGCTATCGCTTTATGTGGATTGGATCCTTGTCGATCACCGTTGATTGCTTATTCTGATAGCTACATCCTACGGAAAGCAACTCAGATGTCATTATGGTTTTGAAGGTGACCTCGCTTCCACAGCCGATGTCCATAGGGAATTAGAATGCAAATTGTACTACCATAATATGGGGTTACAATTTTGTTTGGAAAATAGTAGAATATTTTTTTTAAGATATTGAAAAATGTTGGAAATTTTTGGAAATTTAAATTACAATAATCAATTTTGAGAAATCCGTTTCCACAAAAAAAATTATTCAAAAGCTCTCGAAATTAAATTTCTTGAAAAACAATTTACCTTAAAATTTCCCGAATAAACAACACCCTTGCATCGTGTAATGCATTCTCACGCTCTCATTCAAAATTCTAATAGTGGCACTTCAGCATTGCTCTCGCATACTCTGTTTTTCATGGAAGTTGGCACAAATAGAAAGGAAGCAAACCATGGTCAACCAATAATGTTATCCATCATTGAGGAAGTGCTTCTAATGGTATCCATCACTGAGGAAGAAGTAATAGGGCGATTCGCCACCTCTTGGATTCTATCATCATATCAGCAAGAAAAACGAGGCAAGGGCGATTCTCACAATCGCCCTCAGGGAAAATTTTAAGAACCCCCCCTAAATTTATAAATATAATAAATGGGTGAATCTCCATGGTATATAGGAAAAATGGAAGGCGATTTTATCAATAATATAATATGTATATATAACTTTTTGGCAAATCTCTCACCACGCATGGCGAAAATTTTATTCAATTATAAAATCTTGTAAGATCTTAGCGAGTCTTTCACTAAATAATAAAACTTTGTAAAGTCCTAGTGAATCTTAGCATAGGCTACATGCTGGTTTAATTCCCCCATTTAAATAGGCTACATTCCAGGTGAATACCATGGGTCAATACCATGTGCCATTTTGGTGAATACCATGGGTCAATACCATGTGCCATTTTTATTTTTATTAATTCTAATATTAGGGTTAATAATGGTTTTTTGCATGGTATTAATAACAATCTAGTCCATGGTATTTGTCCCATAGTATTTTGGCCATAAGTTTCTCCTAAATATAACCCATTTTTTGAGTGTTCGTAAATATAAGGTGACTTATGGAGTAAATATAAAAAAATGTTTTATTTATTTACCATACCTCTCGTTTATTTATATTTTTATTAATTTACCATACCTCTTTTACAAATATGGTATTTGGCCCATAGGATTCACTTAAACAAAACCTCTTTCTTGAGCCTTCATAAATAGAACGAGGGTTATGGACTAAATATAAAAAGAGGTTTTATTTATTTACGATACGTCTAGTTTATTTATATTTTTATTTATTTACCATACCTCTCATTTATTTATATTTTTATTAATTTACCATACCTCTTTTATAAATATGGTATTTGGCCCATAGGATTCACTTAAATAAAACCTATTCTTGAAAATGGGCGAATGGAAGGTTGTAAGTCCTAATTTCAAGGGCTAAATTTACCTTTTTTACCCTCTCCCTTAAAATAAGGTGGACTATTTGAGGTGATTTGTAAAAATGTACTATGATACAAAATATTCGCCCACTAAAAATTTAAAACCCCTTAATTTCGCCAAAGGGCGAACATTCGCCCCTAAAATTATCCTTGATCGCCCACTTACTTCAAATTCGTCAGATGGAATTACCCAACTAGGAATTTCGTCTCACTTTTACGTTGTTGGTTTTTCTTTCTGTATTATGTTTTCTATTTGAATAATATTAATTTACATGGAACATTAAGGTTGTTATGTGTTCAACATTTGTATTATGTAATTTTCACATTCATTTTTATGTTAATCATTATTTTTTGAAACAAACAGTGATTATTATTATGTTTTGACATGAAATTCATATAAAAAAAACTATTAGTTAACCATTTTTAGTTAAAATTTTCCTATAAAAAATGTGATTTTGTCATGTCGTCTCTAGCAAAAAATTAGAAAAAATTATCAAAACTTGTAGTTTTTTAGTTATATTTATGTTAAAAATGGTTTTTTTTTGTCAATTGTTAAGAATTATTGTTTTTTAGAGATAATTATTTCATTTAGATTGAAATATGATATAACTACGTATAAATATGTAGAATATCGAAAATTCAAAATATCGACCTTCTTTAAATATACAAAAAAATAAAAACCTCACTACCAAAAAAATAAATAAAATAAAAACATGAAAATATGAAGAAGAAGATCACTTCAAAAATTATTAAATTTAGAAAATAATTATTTACATTTCATATATTAGAAAATTTAAAGTCAAAAAATAGGTCTTTTAAAAAAATGGCCTGATGCATAATTACCACTTTTTTAAATCAGCATGAAAATCACTACCATTCTAAAACATAATGTACATAAAAAAATTCAAAGTGCCAAAAACTATGCTCTAAAAAAGACGTGTGTTCTGCATGACCCCTTTTCAAAATCGGGTCACTTTTTTGCTATCTCTACAAAACGGGTAATAGTATCAGTTCCCGTTTCAAAGTTTACATTGTTATTGTAGGAAAAATTTTGTATCTGACCCATACCCATCATGACCTTTCCTTTGTTGTTGGCCTTATTGATTGGTTTATGCAAAACCCACATGAAATTCATTGGAAAGAAGCTAAAAGAATACTTCGTTATGTTTGAGGTACAGTTCAATTTGGGATTCATTATAGTGCAGAAGCATCTCCTCTATTGGTTGGTTTCACTAATTCTGATTGGGCTGGTGACCCTGATGATCGGAAGTCTACTGCAGGTTATGTCTCCACTCTTGGTTCTGGACCTATTACATGGGCTTGCAAGAAACAAAGTGCTATTTCTCTTTCTTCAACAGAAGCAGAGTATCGTGGCGCCATAAAAGCTAGTAAGGAAGCCTTGTGGCTTCGTCAGATCCTATTAGAGTTTGGCTTTCAGCGACAACATTCGACTACACTTTGGTGTGATAATCAAAGTGCCATTCAACTATGCAAAGATCTAGTCCAACATCAGTGCAGAAAACACATTGAACTACACATGCACTTCATCAGAAAGCTCATTCATGACCATGTTCTTGAAGTGCAATATTATTCAACTGATGATAAAGTTGCTGACATATTTACAAAGGCTCTCATAGAGGTGAATTTTACTAAACTTCAATTTATGGTTGGAGTTCAAGAAGTTGTCACTAAAGAGGGATAGGCTCGAATTTCTCCTTCCTTCTATTGTGTCATATTTGTACATTCTTCAATCCTATCCCAAGTTGTTCTTAAGGAGGGATGTTAGGATATTTCGACACATAGGAAATAGTTAAGTATAACTTGGCCTAGTGTAGAGTTAGGTAAAGTGTGTTTCTTTACTATGTACTTTTGTAACTTACAATCCGACGGTCACGATATGTTCTAGACATGAAGTGATCTGATGGTTCATTCTCTCCTCCGTATTATCGACACTTGATCTGTGGCTTAACACCGGATTGGTCCATGATCTCTATTTAAAGAGCATGGAGGGTCATTTGTAGGGTGACCGTTCATTAGAGAAGCTTATGTAAATTTTCTTTATTTTACATTAATAAATTGCCTGAAGTGGTCACATTGGCTTAGGTTGTGGACTGTTTCCCTCTTTGAGGGTTTTAACCACATCAAGATTACTGGTGTCTTGATCTGTGATTTGTTTGTGAGCGATGTCCTTTGGTATTCTATCTGAGTAACTTACCCTGTAAATTCCTACGTGGAAACTTAGACCATGTCAACTACGACAGCTTCAACCATGACAACTACGGCAACTTCAACCGTGGAAACTATGGAAACTTCGACCAAGGTAGCTTCTATTATCACTTAGATTTTCCTTGAAATTGTTGGGAAGAGGAAAGGGGTCCGAGGTAACCACAAACCAACTTTTAAGTATAGAATCTAGCCAATCTGTACTCAGAGAGGGCTCTCTCTTTATGATTTAGCTTGGTTTTGAAAGATAATAGTCTAGTTGTGAAATTTAGGAGTTTTGATTGAGTTTGGGTGGTGAAATTCAATAGCAGAGGAGTAGGACTAACTAGTTTAGGCCATTGGGCTAATGGAGTCAAAGAAGATGGCTTAACTGGATTTGGTTTCTTAACAAATGATGGTTTCACAAGGCAAGATGGTCAAACAGGGAACAAATAAAGACTTGGGATAGATGGAAATGGGTAAAGGGCAGTTAAGAATCCTTCAACCTATTTAAAAAAGGAACTTGAATGATTACTAATAAAGATCAGTTGATTATTCTTTACTAAATAATCAAAATGAACGAACTAGAAAACAGGAGCAATTAAGATTTCACTGTTTATCCTAATTCAGAAGAAAACATAGAGAATAATAACAATTGAAAACAGAGTGCAATCAAGCATATTCCGAATTACTCTTTTTCGTTTATCATTCAGATATGAAACATAGATGATATAAGAAACAAGGAAAACTTTAAAACACAAGGTATAGAGGACTTATTGATCCGGTGTTTGATTCAAGAAATCTGTGGAAAGTCCTTTGCATCAATTCTTTATCCAGCAAGCCATACAAAAGTTGGTCCAATAGCACTTTATTCCAAAATAATCAGTATTACAGCAATGTCTAAGAATCCACCCTCAATACTCCAATTGAGGGAGTATTTATACAAAAAAAATTACAAAAAATATCTCATAACAGAGTGAGATATATTCTAGGATGACTATGAATAAATTACAAGAAAATAGAGACAACTAGTCTCGAAGATAGGAGAAAAGGTAAACTGATGTTGTGTTGTTCCTATTCTCGCTAAGTGTGCTGGAGGCAGGCCCTATGATTTGGCTTGCTACTGTCTTCTTTAGTAACTCTGTGCTGGCTACCCTGTTTTGACTGATACCCTTTACCTATTCTGATACACTTCAACCTGTTTGATCTCTATTCATCTTTGTTCATTACTTGCTATAGTAAATAACCAAAATTTACATTTTACCAAGGATAATTTTACAAAATTTCCAATATGTCTTCCCACCATTTTGGCTCTGGCAATCTGTGTTTCTGAAGTTTCCTCAGGGTCTCATCAGTTTCTTTATATCTGAAAAAGGTAGGCTGGATTGGGAACAAGTGCTTTATCTCATGCTCAACATAGAACAAGTTCTCCAGACTATCATAGAGAACTCTGCCTGTAGGCAATGCTTTTGTTCCTGATGCACTTGTTGATGAACCTGCTTGGTTTCCTGCATACTTATTCAATTTCTCCACATAGTATTTACGAGTCATTAGTTTATCATGAATAACTATAGGACTTGGCAAACCTTTACTTTGAAAAACATTAAATCTCTTCATGAAGGCATTGATTTCTTCCTACATGTCATGGCACCTTCTCTCTAAGTTCTACATCAAAGTTCTTTTAGTAAAAACCCTTTTAATCTCCAAAATTGTCCCTGTTCTATCTTGAATGCCCAACTCTTCAAGCTGGTACTTATTCCTGGTATTCAAAAACTGTATGAGATTATTGGCTTCTTCAGGCATATTTCCTAATTCTGCCATTGTCTTCTGAATTTCTTCCTGAGCTAGTTTCACTAAATCAATTTGCTCAAAAATTATCTGAATAGATGGCCAAGCATAATTTATTTATTGTGTGATGTTGTTCCAAATAATTTTCTTGATTTCTGACAGAGGTTTGTCAAAACTAAGATCTTTCTCCAATGATTTCACTTTTTTTTCTAACACTTTAATCTCTCTTGTCTTTTCTGCAACACTTATCTTTGAGAGATCATACGTTTGCTCTAAATTGGCATATTGCTCTTTTACCTTATTTAGTTCTAAAACTTGTAGTTTCAGGTCCTCCATTGATTTTATTAACTCCTCTGTGCTCAAATTAATAGTGCTGCGCTATGCTACTCCTGTTGTTCCTATTGTTGCTATACCTGTAACTGCCTCTGCTGTGACTGCTGGAATATTTGGTGCCAATGCTACTCCAAGAGTTGATGGGACTACAGTTGAGACTACTGGTATCACATTGGGAGGTTGAGAGGTCGACTCTCCCTGCTTGTCCTTCAATGCTTTTTCAAGTGCTTGTTCAGTATCAGTCAGTCGTTCATTAAGCTTTAAGAGCAAATCCATCATTTCTTCTTCAGATTTTTTCTTTATAACCTCATCAGTCTGTGGATGCCTTGAAGGAGGCAACGTTAGTTGTTTCCTTAGGGCAGCAATATCTTCATCTTTCTTTTTGATCAAGGCTTCTGTAGCCTTTGCATCTTTGGGATCATGACCCAATCCAATAATTATTTCTTCTAAAGACTTTATTCTATTATCTTTGGCCTGGGAGGAAGCCTTCTCCAAGTGTCGTTGGGCAGTAGTGTTATCTAAATAATTTTTCAACCTTTGGGCCATCATTTCCTTACCAGTCAAGGTTGAATAAATCATTTCTCCAATTTTCTGATGCAATTCAATCTGATCCAAAGGATGAATATCCTTTGCCATGACTTCAAAATTTGTTTTGAGATAACCTGCTGCTGATTTAGGCTGCTGCACCTTTGGATTAAAATAGCTCATTATCATCTTACCTTCTTTGATGTCATAGGCTGACATCAATCTCTGTTGATTTGTAGGAGCCATCTTCAAATATTGGTTATAAACCTGCAGCCTCAATGGATCATTCCTGGCTTTTATTTCTGTAAATATTTTCTTGATATCTAAGGCATCTTTCCCTGGTGGCCTGAGAGATGATACCTTTGCACTATGCTTCCTTTCTAGCTCCTGTCTCTGTGAGCTAGTGGATGTTTCTCTCAATGGAAAAGTTTGCTGGCTAACTACCCTTTCTTTTCTCTGACTATCTATAGTCTCTTCAACAAATTCCTCCTCTGAAAGGGGATTTAGCCTTTGCCTTTTTGTACCAGGCTGCTTTAAGGGTCCACTGGCAGGGGTAACTACTTCCCTGTCTCTCTTTTTATTCCTTTCCCCATTTAGAGGAGTCTGCATGCTTGGAGGTGTTTCTACATTAGTTTGAGCTAGAGGAGTTGGCATTTGAACCTGTTCTTTGGAATTTTCAGGCTGCTTAGACATTGTAGATCATACTGTCTTTTGAATACTGGTTTCTAGTTCTTTGCCCTTTAATGTTCCTGTGGTTGGTGTGCTTGATTCCTTTGAAGGATTCTGAGAGGTTCCAACACTGGAGGCACCAACTCCTGATCTTTGAGATAACTCAAATGGTACCTGCCCAAAAGAATCCAGGTCAAGTGTTTTCTCAAGATCTTTCATAACATTCTCAATATTGACCTGTTCACTATCATGTTCTACTAGGGTCCCTTCCCTCCATTTATCCATATTTGCAAATTGTTCAATTTCTGGAATCCTATGGTGAATGTATGGTTACAACCTGTTTTTCATTCTCCTATCACAAATGAAACTATTAGGGTCGTATGGCCTCCAACCAAAACTTTTGCACAAACGTAAGATGATTTTCTAGAATTTTCTCTACTTCTCTCCATGCTTCCCTATCATTGCAGACATAAGGGCCTAACTAATTTTTTATTCTGAGTTGAGCTTTCTTTTTGGCTTTGCAAAAATGAACATGGTCTGTATGTATCATTTATCTGAAATATTCCAATGCAAACAGTCTCATTGGAACGTATTTTGGTAATTTGAAGGGGCAGAGCTCGCATCCATATATCCTGATTTCTGTATGGTTCTTGTATAGGTACCAATCACCTATTCTATACTGCTTGGAGAGCTGTAGGGTTCTCTTGATGTCACCACTAATTCTAGGAGGGGAAACCCCTGTCAATAAAGTGGTTGCAGGATGAACAAATTGGTCAATGAACTCACTGTATGAGTAAGGGGACTCATAAGATGCATGGAAGATGGGGCTCCAAAAGGTAACAAACCTTGGATTGCCTTTATTGTCAAGTTTCTTCACAGGGAAAGGGAAGTTCTCTGACTGATAATACAACATAAGATGATAAATGAAAGTGGTGTATTTAAAGACTCCTTCATTGTCCAGTCTCAGGAATTGGTCATGAATTTTGTTGGCAATATAGGAGGCATAGTCATATTTAATAGCAGGGGGTTGTCCAGGAGTAAAAATTGACAACAACACTAAGGTTACATCATCAACATACTCACCGGAGTTGAATCCCATGATTAAGGCTATCATATCAACAATGAGCTTTCCTATGTCTGTAAAGAAAGTCTGTAGATAAGGAGGTGGGCCTTTAGGCTGATGTTTAGGGTCCATGAAAATCTGACAGATGCGAGTCAGTTCTGACTGAGACAATTGGGAAGATTTCTCAAGTAAGTATCCCATAGAAAGGGGAGTGAGAGCTTGTTCAGGGGAAAATTGCAACATTTCATTAATGGATGCAGCTGTTATGGGGAAAAGGATTGTTTGACTTGGGGACATGACAACTCTGAGATTAGGATCATAGTTTGCCTGGCATTGATGAATCAGATAAGGGAAAACATGGACTGAGGGGAGAAAATACCTGGGAAGGTTTGATTCCCATAGTCCCAGGATATCTGAGCCATTTAGGTATTGGTTTCTGACTTGGCAAAAAACTTTCAAGTGGTTCGTGTCAGTGGATAAGTCCCTTATCTGAAAGTCTTTATCTGCAAGAGGCAGATAGTCTAAGTCTTTATGAGGGGCATTCATGGGTGTAACAGACAGAGCCACCGGGGTTTCCATTTTTGGTTCTTGTGGATTCAAAAATGGAATTGGGGTTTTCTGTGGAGAATAGACAAAACAACAGGTTTTGGGAACCTATGTAGTGAAAGAAAGTTTGGACTTGTACTGAATTTAGCTCTTTATTGTGGAATTTTTAGTATAAAACCAAAACTTACAGGGTTTCAGTGGAAATTGGATAAATACCTATAATGGGGAAGTGAACAGTACAATGGAAAGTTGAATAACAGGCTCTAGAGTACGTTGCTGCAAATTTTCTGACCAGGTGGCGGTTGGAAAGCTTTAGCAGTAGATTGGGACATCGCTTTGCATGGGAACACAGTTTGCCATATAAAACATTGAAAATGACATTTCATTGGTTTTACTCACAAAATCTAGGTTGGCGGGGTTTTTCTTTTTTATTATCGGGCGGATGATGTAAGCGGGAAAAGATGTTTTGTCGCATGCGGAAGGCGGTAAGCGGTATGGGATCGCACCGCTTTTGGGGTCGGGTGGTATTCGGTCGGGAGCCAGCGATCCCACTAATCGCTTGATGCGTGGCGGAGGTATGGGGTGGAAACCACTTGGTGATCGTGCGTTAATGCATGGTCACCAAGGGGGGCGCGATATGGATAAAGACCGTTGGATGGGGAAAGCACGATCAGACGGCGAATGGGGGCACGATCGGACGAGGTTTAATGCGAGCGGGCCCGACACAATAAAAAATCATTTAATTGTATCAGGGATAATATGATTGGTTGGGGGGTGGTTCTTAATTAACCGTGAGGGTTAATTAATTCCAATTAATGTAGTGGAAGGTCAAGGTTCTTAATGGGTTACTGTTTAACCCATTAATCTTATTTTAACACTGTTTATGGTTATATTTAACCAGGGTAGGATATTTAATGTTTTGGGGATTTCTATATATATTTAATAATACGGGATAGGGTGAACTTTTTCGAGAGTTATATAATATAAGTTAGAAATTAATGTGAAACAATGTGATAAAAAGCGCTAAGTAAAAAACATTAGAGTATACATTTAAACTTAGGCTTAAAGTGGAAAAGGGGTTTTTATGTGATATTGTGCATTTTTCCTAAGTAAAATAGGATTTTACTTAGGAAAAGACTTATGAAGGCGAATGAATGATGGTTTTGAGTACCTAGGCTTTTGAAATTATTGGGCCGAGGGTCCGGTCCCTCCAGAAGTCAGAGAAATGCTCTGAGCCCCTCCAATTTAGCAAATGCCTTAGTCCTTAGGGGAAATTAGTGAATAATTAAGGAAAATGAGAAGGGGAGTTAATCATTGTGACTTTGCTTTTATTGTGATGTCTTCAATGTAATGTATGCCTTGGCCTTACAATGAAAGTGAAAATAGCACATTTAGAGATATTATCCATCACATGTAATTCTACAACATCATCTACCTACCCTACCTCCTTTAGCCTGACGTTTTTCTTCTTTATTAGGGTGCACTTGGACTGGCAAACCCTTATCACACTTTTTCTTTTACATGTAGAAATCTATCAAAGTCTAACCTTATTACATCCAAGGGCTCAGATTAAACTGTTGAGCTCCTTTTATTCACTCTACCTATCTACTTGTCTGCCAAGATTAAACAGTTTGGTCAGATATTTATTCTCTATCTCTAAAACATAAAAATTGAAAATATGAACCAGTCAAGTTTAAGCTGTTTGACTGCTCATCAATTGTGGCATAAGTTACAAGTTGCACACAATTTGTTTATTACATAAGAGTAAAAAGTAGTGGCATTTGGACTTGCACATTTTCCTTGGTCTTTCTTTTGGTGGGGTTCATTTTATTTCATTTTTTTTTTGACGATATGGAAAACCTTTGCAACAGGGAAAGGTATGAACATATTCATAGCTCATCAAGTCAATCGTGAAATATGACACCTATTGGTATAGGAGCATAAAAGCTTCAACCAAAAAAACTACGGCAGTTGTGACAACTTCGACCAAGGAAACTATTACAACTTCGACCACGGTAGCTTCAACCACGGCAACTACAACAGCTTCAAATATGGCAGTTGTGACCATGGAAACTACGGAAGCTTCAACCACAACAACTACGACAACTTCAACCATAGAAACTATGAAAATTCGGCCATGGAAACTATGGCAACTTCTTTGTTCCTAGCTCGAACCTGTGGGAGACTATTTAACCCAAGAATAATTCCACAAACTTGTCTTCCTTGCTTTTCTAGGTTGCGGCTGCTTCTCTACCTCTTGTCTTGTCCCCACCGAAAAACCTGAGCTTGAATGGATGAATTTAGGTTTATATTTATAGTGGTATTTCCATATTTTGAAGGGACACGTCTCTTTGCCAAGGGTTATGAGCCTACTCAAGTCGGCTTGGACAGTTTGAAAATTTTTTAAACATGTTAATTTCAAAAATTGATTTCTCTTAAATGATAAGGAATTAGGAGGCAAGTGAGTACACATTGGAAAGCTTATGACCTCCTCTATAAGTTGATATAGTATTACCTTCAGTATATGTCCTCTAATGATGGAAATATATTTTTTCTTTTATCATATGCATACTTTTTCATAACATCCCTATTAAAGAATTTCTTTTATGGAATTAGAGCATCAAGTGGAATATCATTTTTTTTCACTATTTTGACATGCTAGTGCATGTGATCTTCATGCATTAGGATTTCATACAAGGACTAGGGTTTCTTTGACATATTCATACATCTAGGGTTACTAGATTAGGGATTCATCACATGGGAATTATGAGCATCATTCAACAAGACTAGGGTGCCTTTTCAATATGTCTTTATGGGCATCTTCAACAAGGTAACTTCTTTTTTAGGGTATCTCCAACAAAGCTTGGGCAATGTATATAAGGGAAAGTTATTGGCTTGCCATAATTAATGACCGACATGGCTAGCTTCAACAATGAAGACATGATATCATAATGACATCATTTCTAGCACTTCGTTATGGCAAGTGCATCTAGAATTTCATTAATATACACATGCACCTAGGGTCTAGTCAATTAATTAGGGTTTAGGTCTCCTAGGGTTTGCACAATATCTAGGTTGGTTTCAACAATTCAACTATGATGCCATCAATGACAACTTTACTCAACACAAAAGTGTTGGAAAACCGTATAGCTTCTCAACCTCATCTTCCGGTTGCTTACAGGAAGCTTTCTCCCAATCCTCCACTAGTTGATGAAGTGATTAATCAAATCTGAATCTAATCAATCCCACTCTCTCTGAACATGAATCCCATGAGTCTATTCCCTACCAACCATTGGTTTATAAAATGGTTGACTCAATTCCACCTTCATTTGATCATACATGTCCCATAGAGAGTGAGTCTCATACTGCTCAAGTTCTTCTTGTTTCTTTAGATTATAATGAACAGGGGGGAAATCCTCTTGTTCCCAAAACATAGGGGAGAAATTATCCTATTCCCATAGCGCAAGGTGGAAGTTCTCCCATTCCCTCAACACCCCCTCCAAGTAGTCTGACCACTTCCTTTGATTGGAGTCGATTGGCTAGATATCGTCTTCCTTCTTATGTACCCTTCAAGATCATAGTACAGGCTTATAATGTTGTTCTACCTAGCACAGTAATAGATGAAAACGCATATGTTAGTCATTTTTACTCAACTACTTGGAAAGCTTTAGTTTCTCTGTAGCTTGTGCCTGTTACCCAAAATCTTTTGGCTTTTAACAGAGGAACTAGTCAACCATTAGGGATCCTTCCTGAGTTGGCTATTACTTTGGGAGGAAAGATTGTCTATATCGATCTGATGGTAGTCCAACACCCTTTATATTTTAATTTACTCGTTGCACATGAGTATGTTTATGTCATGGGAGATATTGTCTCTTCACTCTTTCATGTGATGTGTTTCCAGCGTGAAGGAAGAATCATGATTATTGACCATCTTTCGTTTTTTGGTCCTAATTTGGCTCCCAATCAACTAGAATCCCTAAATAGTCCTTATATGCAAGTGGTATCTTCCCCGCCACAGATTAACTATGTGGAAACATGTTCCATGCCCGTGACTATTGATGATCTAGTAGAGGATATGATGAATCATTTACTAGGGGTATTGGAGTCTAATCTATCCATTGGATCTTTTGATATGTATCCCTTCTAGAGCATTGTTCTTCCATTTGATGAGAACCTCTTGGAAGACATGGCCTCTTTTAGGTCATGATCAAGGTTCCTGGAGCATAGTTCATTTTCTTGTGTCAAGCTTGTTAAAAAATTAAACAAGGTCCTTGGAGCAGAGTTCCTTGTCTTGTGTCAAGCTCGTTAAAAAATGAAACAAGGTTCCCAGAGCAGAGTTATTTTTCTTGTGTGAAGCTCATTAAAAAATGAAACAAGCTCTTATGAGGATAGTTCTTTTACTATGTAAACCTCGTTAAAAAAATGAAATAAGTTCTTATGAGCATAGTTCTTTTCCTCTGTCAAGCTCGCTAAAAAATGAAACAAATCCCCATTCAAATAGAGTCTTTGATTAGATCTTGTAAAATCCCAGTAGAGTCTTTAACTTGATCTCGTAAATGAAGCTTCATTCCATCCACTTGTTAGTATCCAGTAGTCTACTTAGGTGCATGAAATGAAGCTTGGGGTGCATGTACCTCGAATTGAGTCATTATCTTGGGGGCATGCAAAATTATTTCAAGCATAGTTTTTCTTTGTTTCAAGCTTTTGTAAAAATGAAACCACTTTCAAGCATAGTTTTCTCTGTTTCAAGCTTGTCTAAAAATGAAACCAACCTCAAGCATCGTTTCCCATGTTTCAAGCTTCTGTAAAAATGAAACCATTTTCATCTTATCCCTCGTGATTGCCATTTTGAACATCCTATTTTTTCTAGATGAACCTTGTTTTTCTCATTCCATCGTCGCTATCTGCTTGGTTGGTCATATGCTTTCACTTGGTTATTTTTACTCTCTATTGAGGAACCGTTGTGATGAGTGGTCTTATTACTCATCCTCTTAACCTTTGCGTGTTTTTGAGTAGTTCCATCTGACTGGAACTAGTTTCTACCCCTTATACCAGTGATTCCTCCAGGAGGAGTCCTCTTTTATCTCTTTTCGGACTCCTATAACATGAAAATATTATTGAGCACTTGTCTTTTAGAACTCGTAAAAGTAAATGAAAATACTTCTACTCAGTATAAGTTTAACCATTTTCCTAATTGAGATAGACTAGCTACGAAAAAGGAATACCTTAGTTGAACATGGCTAAGAGGTTCCCTTGGGTATTGTTTTCTACCTTTTCGGACCTAAGGGACTACCTATGAAAAGGGACATTTGGAGTTTTCTTTTTCGCCTTTTTTCAAACTCTCTAAACATGAAAAATGTGTCGATTTTTACCTTCATTGGACTTGTTAAAACATTAGACAATGATGGACTTGTCAAACATGATGAGGTCGAACCACTCCTTCTAAGGGTTCATTAAATATACTTAGAGGGATTCGTCTGAAGGATGAACTTACATATCAAACATATGTTATCCTCCTCAAGCTTCTTAAAAAATAAAGAGGTATTAACCAGTATGGTTGGGGAAATTGGGAAAACAAGGGATTCCAATTTTCTAATGGAAGTGAGTTGCTCTTGAAAATAACACTCTTCCATTTCATATTTATGGTTGTTGGGTTGGGTAATATGCTTGTCTTTTAGTTATCATGCCATTTTCAGAGCCTCCATTTCGGTTTTGGGTCAATGTTTCCAACTCCATTCAGTTTCATTGGTGTGTTCGAGAGAAGTCATTCAGTTGATCTTTGCTATGATACACTTAAACCTTCATTTCATGTCTATCTTTCCTTATCCAGTTCCATTTCAACATCATTCAATCATTCTATCTCAATCATGATACCATTTTCGTGTTGTTTATGGGTGATACATCAAGGCCCTCCTGCGACGGGTCGCTTCCTGTCAACATTAGCACATCATCAAGGAAGTTGACTTAGAAACACACCTTTGGTACCTTGGTTCTTGGATACATCACTAACAAATTTCTTCGATCTCGAAAATAGGTTTATATCAATGGGCTTCAATCGAAAGGTTTTGTGTGGTGTTCGAAATAAACTCATTCAGTCACACCATATAGAATGTACTTGAGTAACTTGAGAGCCATTAACATCATCGTTTATTTCCCTCGCATCTGTTAAAAACTTACATCATTGGACAGTAATCAGATGGTGTCTACTATGTTCAGCTCCAGCTCATTGATTCACATGGTTAGACTCATACATTGGTTGGTTGTGTGAACGAGATAGAAGACCTCAGATCTAGTTTCATCCATCTGGGCTGTGATTTCAGGAGTTATACAAAGATAACAATGGATGATGCTCGTGATCATATTGAAAGTCATCCAGTCATGGGTCCAATAGTTGCATCTGTGGACATGTCGTTTGATCATTATACATGTTATGTGAGCTTATGAGCTAAGAATAGGTATGCCTCCCTCAGAATAAAAAGATGTCATGTTGTAAATGTATTGTAACAGATGAATCTTGTTGGTTGTCCTTGATCCTGACTTGTCACAAGATAAATCATTTCAGTCATCAGTTATCATATCTGACTTTGTGCTTTAGGGGTCATTTTTTTATATGCCATTTTGTCACATCCGATCAGTGAGCTTCCTAATGGGATCAATCAACATCATATTCCCCCTTGTCACCATCTTGCACAAATCCCTAAGAATGTTCCCTTCATCCCCCAGAGTTTCAACCCTAAACTACATCATCTAAGCTAGTTTTAGGACCAACACTCCCTGTATGCCTACTGGGGTGTGATCACCTACAGGTTTCTCCACTGTGGCCAGCGTTGGTCACCAACAGGTTGCTCCCCTTTGCACCTGTGTTGGTTCTAGAAATCCAGGAGAATGACCGGGATTCCGAAAGCTTCCCCTTCTAGGAGTTTCTAGAAGTTATTTCAACTACTTACCTTGGATAAAACATTTGGATCCTATTCTACCCTACTTAGGAATTTTCACCACTTATCCTTTGATCTTATCCCTCCATCAAAGGTGGATCTCAAACCCTAGATGGTAATTGGATAAGAACTCCAAACTTACCCTACTTCTCTATATATTTCCAGCCTTCTATGTGGTTGGGGGTTGGCTTTTGGAGAGTGATTTTTCCCTTATGATGCTTCAAGGAATGGTTATTATCTCATGCATTTAGGGTGATTGGAGGTGCATATTGTGACAAGGAAAGGACAATTCAACAACTTGGCGAAGCTCTTCTACAAGATCAACTACTACTTATGGTTGTAATCTCCTTGCATTTATATTAATGAAAATATATCATTATTTTCCTATATGTGATGTTGTTATTTCTTATATTTCAATACCATGTTGATCTATTGAATAAATTATTTCAATGATACTGCATAGATCTTGTAGTTTATTGCCTTGTGTTATCTGGCTGTGCAGGTTCTAATTTTGGCATTTGGAGCTAGAGTTAGAGCTTCCAAGCTAAAGAAGGAGCGAAGTGTGTGAATGATTCTAGCTAGACCTCACTCCGTCATCTATTTACTTTAAGGAAAAGAAATGGGTTCCTTTTCTCTTTTTTGTTCTAGGTTAGCCACCGACCTAGGGGAGATACTTTTTCCTGCAATGTAAATCACATATAACAACAAGGATAAAATGAGATATGATTTACAGAATGAGTGATCACATAAAACACTCATTACCATTTTATTCATGCACACGACATACCCAAATAATGAAGATAGGTATTTTTAATGATTTTGTATACCGCCAACATACAGGGGGTCTCCCCGATGTGAAGTCCCAATCAGACCTTACACTGTTTGGAGTAGGAGCTCCATCCAGAGTATTGGCCCAACCACAATATCACAAAGGTTCGAATTGGTTTCAATGGATAGCATAAGATATTACATACATCAAATTTGAATAAGAAATTAAGTTGACATTGTGAAACACAGATTACAATGTGTAAAAGGATACCTTCATGAGTGGGAGATGATAGTGAGTCTCTAAAAGGAAGTAACAGTACTAACCTAATAGAGAGACATAAGGGCATGAAAATATTCGTTAGCAAAATAGTTCACATAATGGTTGTTAAAGCGAATACAACACACATTCAACTAGATGAGTACCAAAGCCACCAAAATAATTCAATTTCTCCAGTACATATGCACACAAAATATATCGTAAACATCCCAAGAATAGTCCTAAAACATTTGTGATACATGCATGAAAATGTGTTGGCTCATAGAGCTTCAATTAGGTGAAAGATCCAAATACACAGTTACAATGGTGATGCACTAGTTCCAATATTGGAACATTAACTCACTTCTTTCTTCTCCAAAGAATAGTTTTCTCTCCTATGCCAAGTAGAGAATCCAAGACTATATTTCCAAATATTAAGCCTCCAAACTCCCCTTGCTTTAGTTATGAGGTTGCTTTTATAACAAGAGGAATGACCTTTCATCTCCCCTTGACTGCTGGTTTACCCTCATGACTCTTGGACTTATAATATTTCCTTTGAACTTATAAAAAACTCTATAACTTCTAAATGACCTTTGGAATTATCTATGTGACTTTTGGCCTTCTACTAAAGACATTTTTTCCATATATGATGAAGTGACTTTTCATATTCCACATATGACTCTTGGACTTCCACAGATTACATTTTTTCCTTTTCCGTTTAATAATTACATCACTCCATTCCAAATGATGTGGCATGACACATGGAAACACATTGACCATTATGATGACACTTGTACAAGTTACAACTTGGCCATAATGACATGGACTTTATGATGAGGTTCCAATGACAAGTTGTCTTCCATGCCGCTTCATCTTACATTATTAATGGTAGATTTGATCTATGCTTCGTTTTCATGAAATATCCACTTTGTTTCTTATCTTCCCCCTCCAAAGGGTCTTGTATGAACTTTGGAATCCTTTTAGCCATCATGCAATGTCTTCTTTCTGTTTCATTCCATGATCTGTTTCATGTCTCCATGATAGCTCTCTTTGTTCTTCTTCTCCGTAGGTTTTTGTTTATGCTTTCTCCTTGCTATATGCTTTAAGCATTACCTTATCATTATAGGAAGGTACTCTTGCCAATGAAAATCATTCATGAAAAAGATAAATCAATCTCAAAAACATATATTTTATGACTACCTAGCTAATGGAATGATCAACTCATGATAGGCTTGTGAGAGGGTTAAAATAAGAAGATTTGATTAAGATGGCATAGTCAAACTCACCAATGGCTTAAGATGGATCCATTATTCATATTTATTGTGCCATGCACTATGAAGAGGAGCTCTCCTTGGTCCAACACAGTGGTGGAAGCTGAAGGGACAAAGTGGGAAGGCTTCATGCTTCAAGATTGCATCATCCACCCTAAAGAAGAGAGGGGAAGGGTTAAACATGAAGTTTGACTAGTCAAAGGGCTAAGAGGGAGCCTCCTTTAGCCTTCCCTATTGTGCCATGAACTCAAAGGAAGGGCCATAAGTAAGCCTAGGGCACAGAGTTCATAGGGGAAGGGGGAAGGATGAAGGCGTCATCCTTAAAGACTATTCCATGCGCTCAAAGGGAAAGGAGATTCTTGAGAAAGTGCAGATTGACTATTCAAGGGCTAAGAGGAGGCTTCCTTCAGCCTTCCCTATTATGCCATGTGCTCTGTATGAAGAGGCTAAGAGAGGCATGGGTGCAGAGCACATTGGGGAAGAGAGAAGGTGAAGGGTTCAACCTTCAAGGGTGTTCCATACACTCAAAGGGAGAGAAGGCTTGAAAGGCAGCACAAGTTTCTTCAACAAGGGGTCATTATTGCTCTGGAGTGTTCTTTTCACTGTAGGCTAGCGCATTTTGATCCAACAGTGGGTGCTCAACCATTTGGAGTTATCTTTTCATTGAGGGAGGCCATAAGAAGGAAACCACTTTTCCTTAGAGGGTTTTCACTATAATGGGAGGATAGGAGGGTCTTTGCATTACATGTATTTCCTTTAAAGAGGGTGGAAGAGGTCCATGTTGTTAGCTAGGAGTTCTCTATGTGTCATGCAAAGAAGAGGTGTTCAAAACTCAGTGTAGTGAGCCAATATAAGCAAGAAGGGTTAGGTGGTTTCCTTTGGAAGGTACATAATGTGAAATAGATTGGAGGTGATCTTGAGGAGGAATTAGTGCACAAATATTTCTGAATAAGTCTCTATTAATGAGTCTCATGAAAATTTTAAACTCCTCACTTCATAAGGGGGTTCATGCCTCCACAACTTACACTGGGCAGAAGGACTAAGAAGGGCTCCAAAATGGCTAAGTGTGACACTAACATAGTAAAAGGGAGAAACGCATCCGAAAATTACTCAAACATGGATCACAATAGAAAACCATCCATACAAGGTAGAATGATACACAAGACTCATCCATAAAAATCACACCTCGAAATGACGACAAAGTGACACTTATTTCTAAGTGCGAAGTTGAAAAGACACATTATGATACTTAGAACACAAGTTGCGACAGAAGTGACGATTGTGACCAAAAGGTGCACTAAGCTATAGGAATGTTTCTAGTGCATATTCTAATGACATGTAATACCATCCAATGTAGAATAATGTTCCATAACTAACTTTGGTAATACGCAAGGGTGAGACACACGCAGGAGCGAAAACAACAAAAGCGCCACTTGTGACAGGAGGAAAACATGAAGATGACACTTGCAAAATGCAAACAACCTTGGAAATGAAACATGCCAGAGTGAAGATAACATGAAAAAAACACTAATTAAAGTGGAAGTGAGCAAAAGTGACAAATGCGAAAACGACGATGCGCAAAAGCGACAGTTGAGAAAATTCACCGAAATATAAGTACAATTGCAACCAAAGTAATGGGGTGTGTCAACAAATGGGTGCACTAACTGCCAACATGAGTTGAACATCGCACATATACTATCTCGATGGACAGTTCTATTCTTGTTTGATCTTGCCTAAAGAAAGTGCAGTCCTAAGTTCAACCAGGACTGTGCATGTGTGAGCAAGTGACTTTGATAGTTAAAAATAAGAAGAATACTTTAAAATATTGAAATATATCAATCAACCATGAAGGGACCATGGAGCGATAGATCGTAAGACCCTCAGTAGGCTCCAAAATTCAAGTGTAGGAAAAATTTTGGAGGGTGTTGATTTCAGTGTCAACACTTGGCGACACACTAGTCCATATTCTTTGTTTAGGTTTAATTTTGTAAGTGCAAGACTGTAGTCTTGCATATTACCTTGTCTTCCATACTTAAATTGGTTAGAGATATAGTCCCTTACATTCCCTTAAGTTTGAACACATATCAAGGTGTTGACGGTGCTAGACCCACCAACATTCAAATGGTCTCCTCAATATGTGGTCCCAATTAGACCTCACACCATTTGGGATAGGAGCCCCATCCGGAATATGGTATGGTTTCCGGTTTCTTAAATATTTTCCTTGGATATAACTATGAGCAAGACAGAGGAGTGAAAATGTGCCTTCAAAAAGCAAGTAAGTGTGCTTGGTGAGTGTTTGGTTGTAGGTGTCTCAAGGTTCTTCTACTACAGAGCAGAAGGAAAGTGAGCCTCTAAGAAAGAGGTAATAGTACCACTCTGGTAGAAATACATACAAACAAGAGATATCTATGTAACATCCAATGGAATAGTCCACAAACATGTGATAGGAATTGATCCCATTACAACAAATTCTCAATATGATAATCACTAAAATAAGCAAATAGTTCAACTACTTTAGTATAGGTGAAAACAAACATGAATCGTAAACATTCACATAATAGTCTTACAAATATTCATGATCCATGCATGAAGAACGTGTTGTCCATCAAGCTTCATATATTAAGTATAAGTCCCAAGAAACATGTATACATCGAACACCACTAGCTCCAATAGTGGATCATTGAAGCCACCACTTACTCCTCAAAAGAACTAGCTTGTCTCTCTAATGCCTTGTGGGACGAGCCAAGGTGAAATTCCTTTGCTCATGTAATGAGGGTGTATATATATCCAATGGGGATATGCTTCACCTCCATTGTGACTCTTTGACTACCCTTATGACTGTTTGAATTCCTACATTTTCACTTTACATGACTCTTCATATTGTGTATGTGTCCTTTGGACTTCCACTTTACAATACATTTTGAGTAGATAATTACATAATCCACAATAATGATGTGGTATATAATGACTCATGACATGACATGACACTACTAACATGGACTGCATGATGACATGGAAATGTCAAGCCATTATTGTTTCTCCTTTCTATGTGTCTTCTTGACTATGCTCTTTTGTTTACCTCCATATGGCTTAGAGGTAAAGAGTCTTCAATGATGTCAAGTCTTGAGTTGTGGTCACAAAATATTTTCCCTTTCATTTGTGTTAATTGATCACCTTGCATAACCAGCTACAAAAATTTCTTTTAGCATGTTTCCCTTATCCATCTCCTTCTTCATCATCCAGTCATAGACTGATAAACCCCTAGTCTAAGATGTTGCATGTTGATCCACTGACTGAGTCAGAAGCTAGTGACAGGCTGAGGGAGGGGCTCAGTGAGTGTGAAATTTCACATCTCAAGAAGTTAGGGTGAAGCTTGAGTCTTGAGATTATGTAATGCGTAGTTCCAGCTGGACTAGGTAGGCAGATTGGGCAGTTTTGGGACTCAGCGAGCCAGGCTTAGGGGTTTTTCACTGTTTCAGCCAACTATGAAATTCTGGAAGGCAGGGAAGACCTGGTGATTGCACAATTTCATAGCTCATGAGCTCAAGGGCTGGGCTTGAGCTCATATACTATGCAATCCACAGTTGGGGCTAGCCTAGAGTGCTGAATTGCACAATTTTAGAGGTGAAGGTATGGGCTTTCGCACTGAGACTACACAGTGCATAGTCCTCAGAGGCAAGAACTACGCATTGCATATGGTCAATAGGTAGGGTTGTATATTGAGGGTTGGGACTGCGTAATGCACAGTTCAGGAAGGACAAATGAGGCTAAGTGACTTGAAATTTTCCGAAATTTGACTAAGTGTGGGATCGCTAAAGTTGATGTGCATAATGGTAGGACTTAACTGCGATCACACACTTAGAGTACTTGAATACATAACATAGATCATCTAAAACAAATAAATACATTCTTCTCTCAGTGTGAAAACCTTTGTGACAACTTAAGACAAGTGTGACACTAAAGATACACTTTGCGACGACCGTGACGACACTTGTGCGATAGTGCTTACAAATTTGGCAATGAGTGTGATGGATGTTTACATGGTAATACCAACTCATTAAAAAAAAAAAACCCTTGAAACCACCAAAATAGGCTTATATATATCATGCAACACTTATCATGCAAAAAGATGACATTTTGATTTTCTTGCAAAAGGAACCAAAAGACTTATAGAAAACACATGGAATGGATCTCAATGTTTGCAATGACAATATACAAGACCAAGATAGGCTCTAGAATTTGGTGCAACCCAAAATTTTGGAGGGTGTTTTAGCAGTGACAACACTTGGTGACACACTGGTAGAATTCCAACTTCTATGTCTTGGTTGACTCTTCTGTGCAAGGTCTTTGTTCTTTGGGGAGTATTGGTTCATCGTGCAGATCACATTGGCTTCCCCATTTCTCCCATGAATGAACATGGTCCCGTTTATGCCTTCTCGATTTGAAAACAATCATAAGATTTAACAGTATCACAATGTCTCGAATTGGAAAGGGTAGTGTAGTTCGCGAGCTTTATATTTTCAGTATATTTTTTCATCTCTTGTGTTGCTCCGCTACTAGAAGGCTTGGAAAGTTCCCCAGCGAAGTCACTATAGGAACACAAACATTGCTCAGCTACCAGGAATCTTGGACAATACCTCGGTGGAGTTTCTTTCTTCACCTCTTTGCGTAGGAATCCTTTCTCTTCTTTCGCCTTTATTTGTATAGTTAAAGAGGATTGTGCATTGGCACTTACTTATTTTATGGGCAGAAGAGGGATCCCAACTTATTGAGAGCGGGAGAGTTTGTTCCTTTAGAGAAGCATATAGAGACTTCTGTTTTAGTTTTGCTTGTTTAAATTTTCCTCTTTTCCTCTTTTACTAACTAGATAAGCATGAAGACACCAAAACATAAGAATCAGGTGTGGGCATAAGGTTTCTAGAATAGACGCAAGTAACATGGTTCAGCCAAAACTCTCCTTACAGATGGATCATCTTATCCTTCACAACTTCATTGGCCAAAACATGTAACCAACACAAGGAAGGAGGACTGAATGTTAACTAAATGTTGTGGTGTCACAAGACTCTTTTTAATTCATCCACACACAAAGAAGTCAGAAAACATGTTCACGAGCAATGCTTATTTACATAACAATACAAAACGTAATACCAAACCAATAAACAAGAAAATAAACTCTGTACATATGGTAGGGCACAACCCCAGATCATCATTGAAAATAATGTTTCAAGTATTGGCAATTAACATGAAGAGAGTCAATCTTCTCGACAAGTGATTGAAGACAATATGTGTGTTGGCTAAGGTTTTCGTGTATGGTGAATGGTCTAATCCACAGGGATTGGAACTTAGTATGTTTTCATTTGTCTTCATGGGATTTGTCCCACTTTAATACAAGGTCACCCACACCAAATTTATTTTTCCCTATAGACTTCTTATCGAAACACCTCTTGATACAACTCTAGTGAAGAGAATTTTTCTTTTTATTTTTTTCTTTCTTCCTGCAGCTTGTGAAGGTGTCTATCCTACGCTAAATTCCTTTGAAAGTTGGAGGGAAGGAAAATAGGTTTTTGGGGGTAGGATGGATTCTTTTTCATACAGCAAGAAGTAAGGAGACATATTCAGATAAGGTTTTGGAGTGACTCGGTCAGCCCATAGGGAATTCACCAAAGAAGAGTGCTAATTCCTCTGTTCAGAGAAAATGGTATTCTTGATATTGTAGATGAGGTTTTTATTTGTAAACTCAACAACACCATTTCCCTGTGAATAGTAATTAGCTAAATGTTTCAATACAATTCCATTTTCCAATGTAAAATCATATAATATTAACGATGAAAAATATGTTGCATTGTCAAAAACAGGTTAAGTCAGAATGTCAAACCTGGTAATGATATTCTAGTTAAGGAAGCTAATGACTTCCTAATCATTCACTTGTTTGAGTGGAACTGCTTATGCCCACCACGTGAAGTAGTCTGTAGCAGCAAGAATGTAGTGATGTGTCTTTGATGAGTGAAAAAATATTTCACCAATAATATCTAGGCCCCATTGTTGACATGTTTCTTCCTCTACAATAGTCTGCAACAGGGCAGCCTACTTCTTTCCATTATCAGCACACTTTTGACAGACTTGACACTTGTGGGCATAGGCATGAGAATCTTTGAATAATGTATGTCAATAGAAACTATCCCGCATAACTTTTTGCATTGTTGTGTTACCCGTGAAGTTTCCCCCAGCTGGTCCATCATGGAGCTCACGCAATATTTTCTCTGGATTGTGTGCTTCCAAGCATTTGAGTAGTACTCCATTATGGTGCTTTCTAAAAAGCACCCCATACACCAACTGATAAGATAATGCTTTTATTCTGAGTACCCTCTTCTGTCGTGCAGATAATTGTGAGGGCAATGTGTCTTGCTTAGGATACTTGTTGGCTTGATGGGGCCTGACCCAGGTTTGGAGTTAATTAGCCAAACAAATCCCTACACTACTGGCCCTTTCGGCATCAGCCCGCGGTGCGCGGACTGAAGTCTCACCCGAAGTAGTATGGGGGGATGCTAGAACCAAGTTTCTGAACCCTTGAGATGTCTAAGGTGTCAATTTAGTCTAACTGTACCTACCTTCACGCAAGTCACTTCGTGCGCTGTCCTGACCTGTGATACCTTCACGATCTGTTATAATCACCTTCGCGTAGCCCTAACCACGGACTAAGGTGCTTTCGTGCTACTAGGGCAGCGATCTGGTTACTATTTCCCCAAGTCACACCACATATCTTACTTATCTTCTTACAATTGTTAGTTAACTTCACGTAACCAGATACTTTACCTTATATTCACTTAATCAACACAATCATATATGTGAAGAGATTTAAGAACTAATACTAAAACACTCATAAAATAAACAGTAGAAATATAGAAAAACCAAACATGGTGGAAAAGGCCTTAGCCTTATAGCATTCCTCACATTCTCATTATTAAAATAATGTTTATAATACATATAAATACATGAGGAATTTTGTCTCAAGATAGTCCGTCTATCTTGAACAAACTTGGTTGCGATATTTTCTCAACAAAACATTAATCTAGGATAACTTAGTTGGAGAGAATCTCTCATTCTAACTAAACTCCCTAGTTTGAGGAACTAACTCCCAATTCTCAAGATTTGATTTGTTTAATTATAATTTTGGATTTATAATTGTTTTATTATGAGAGTGAGGCTAACATTCCCACCCTTAATGATAAATCAAAAATAAGATCAAGGAACCCTCTTCCAAGTTCTCAAGTTGATCCTAAGAAAGTATTGCCTAAAAAACCGCCAAAGCTGGATGCTGAAGAAACTACAATATGAAGAGACCATGAGTCAGCTGCACATCTGATTCATCTTTGAATGTCGCTTGACAACTCCATCACATGCCAAGCTACAAAAGGATCCAACTGTCCTTTGCTTGAAATCGGCATCCTGTGTCCACTGAAAAAATTTGATGAACGCCCACTAGCGTATTTGTTTGTCCACTGAAAAAAGTTGATGAATGCCCATTAGCGAATCTGCTGATGATGATCACCCACTAGCTGATGATGTTGAAAAACAACTCACCATTGTTTTTGCTGTGCTTGAAAACTGCTCACTGCTAACTTTGTTGTCGATTGCCCATTGGAAAATTTGTTGATGCTCACTCACTGATGAAAGTCCCCACTGGCTGCTTCGTTGATGTTGTCGAGACTTTCAGTATGACAACCACTGTCAATTCATTGACATTTTCCCGCATTTGTCAGTTGAAAGGAGAGACAATCTTCTTCAAATGATTTCTGAACTCCCCCCCTTCAGGTGTAGGAGTGTTTCACTGGTGTACTCCCCCGTTCAACTGCACAAGAGTACCATCTTCATTTTTACTGTTGGCTGCAATATGTGTTAGTGAATTTGATTGTAAAACTTATATAGTCTTCTAATCGTGGTTGCCCATTCCCATGGGTCAATCCATGAGTAACTTATCTTCAATTTGGTTGATTGTTGTTATTTTCTGCATTGTGCTAATGAATGATTTGACTTTCTACAATGGTGACAAGGATGGAGATCAAAACATTGATTTTCCAGATGAATGGTTCTTTGACAAAGAAGGCATTTTGGTTTGACTTCAACTTCAGTTTGCGTGCATGTTTGTTTTTCTGCAACTTCAGTTTGTGTGTATTTCTGTTTCTCTTCAACTTTCTCAGAACTAGCCAATGTAATTTGTGCAAGAATCCCTACACTGACAAACTTAATGGGCCTCAAATAATCTGGGATATGCAAGTTGGCGTCATCTTTGACATATCCTAAGCCTCATCAATTTCTATTACTTTGGATTTCTTCCCATGGCTTGATGATTGGTTTGAAAGAAAGTTGAACTAGATCACGGACCACTTCGACACTTGAAGTTGGTTGGATCAGTGACTTGGAATCATCACTCTTCTCTAGCAACTCAGTTCTTTGTAGTTGTGACTCCAGTTGAAGGAACTCAATCATTTCATGTGCATGTTGAAGATGCACTTGGATATCAGCAAGAGTTGTTTTGCTGATGTTCACCATGTCGCTAGCTGATGATAAAATCAAATTGTTAAGAATTTGGGATAGTTAAATGTGTGTCTCCATGTTATCTTGCTCACTTTGAATTCAGGCTCGCTTGTACTGTTGCTTATTGCTGATGCTTTAAACACTTGCTAGAGTTTTATAACTTGGTTGCTTGAACTCTTGATTTCACGCTCGCTTGATGACGATTGCTTTGCTTGAATGCTTCACTGACACTTTGTGAATGCTTCAATCAACTTCACACTAGCTCGTTTGTTGTAGATGTCATGCTTTGAACTTTCGCACTTGATTTTGACACGCTCGCTTGCTTGGTTGTTTTAATGACACACTTGCTTGCTTTTTTGTTTGAATGACACGCTCACTTGCTTGGTTTTTTGAATGGCACACTCCTTTGATTTATTGCTTATTGCACTTGCGTTAAACATTGGCTTGATTTGATGCTCACTTGAAGAATAGAATACTAGAATTCACACTCGTTTGATGATGATTTCTTGCTAGATGGCTTGGCTGAACTTGCTTAATTGATTACTAACACTTTGTGCTTTCTTTAATGTATTCACTAAATGTACTGATTTAAAAAAGGAAGGGTGTCGAACAATGTCGAAAATGCACCTAAGAGACAAATGACAAGTTCAATCTTGATGACTTAGTTGAATATTTACTTGACTTAATCTATTCACCTTAACAATTCAAATTAGGGTGTCGGTTACAACCGAGAATGCACCTCTACAATTCAGTTAAAAAATGTTTATATGCAAGTGATACAAAAAGTGTTGATGATGTTGATGTCATCTTGGCTCGAAATGCTTGATTTTGTAGCGTCCTTAACTTGATTTCTTTGATTACACGATGTGAAATGTGCTTGCTTGGAAGATCATCTTATCAAGTTGATGATGTGACGCTTTGTGCTTTTGTACTTAAGCTTGATTACAGGAGCTTGATTAAGCGTTATTATACTTAAGCTTGCTTATGTGCATGTAATTGTTTAAGCATAATACAAAAAGAGCATTTTGATAATCTGAACACAAGTCATGCACACGCATTCATTACACACGATGTACCTAAGATCCCCTTATTCAATTTTAGGCAGAACTAGGACACAAGCACCACAAAAAATTATGACTTTATTAATTTCTGGAGTACATCATTCTTCAATGTCACAACATTGTCATGGAATCTTCTCAATGAGAATGTCACACTTGCAAACTTTGGAAACAAATTATCTTCAAAAAATGCCTGCACTGACTCAATCGCTCTCAAAGTAAAATATTACTTTGAATTACAATAATGAGTTTCACTTATCACTTCAAATACAAAAATTCACTTATGACTTCACATATAACTAAATGAAATTCACCTTACCACTCCACATTTACAAAACACAGCTTATCACTCCAAAAATGTTGTACAAATTAAAAAACATACCCTTATTACCCCCATTAACTTTATCATGATTACGAATATTTAAAATAATGCTTTCATAACCTTATCTCTGCAAAAGAAACACTTTACCTTCATTTTTTTTAAATCCCTTATTTAACCATTCCAACTTGACTTATACTTTTAATACACGCTTGATATGCCCGTTTTAAAAAAAGCATTACTTTAAATGAACTTTAGTGCAAAACTCATTTTAAAAAATAAAAATAACCACGTGGCCTTTGAATTTTTGTTTTTTAATATTTGACTTTAAAGAATATGGGCTGCTTCGTTCTACTCACATACCTTTCAAAGAATCCAAGCGGGAACTTCAACGATGCATCGAGTGTAGCAGGCCACTTCTATGTAGGTAATTCACAGTGTCTTACGCTGGTCTTCTGATAGAGATCTCAACAAAAATTACCACATTTTTTTAGGACATAAGATATTTAATTATCACTTTCTATCAATTAATTCCAATTATGGATTGAACCAGACGTCACGACATATTATAATTGCACTGCCTTCGAAACAGGATCATGGGATTATGAATAACCCATTTATGACAAACAGAGCCGATGTTAATGTACATAATGGTAAAACAATCAGAAGCCCAGGAGAATGACCTCATACGATCTCAGTTCCGGCATGCACTCCATGGCATAAAATGCGACGGTAAAATTAAATTTTGGCGAGCGATAGCATCCAGTGGTCGGGAATGGAAGGATTATGAAGATGAGGTATAGGAGAAGGACCTCGCGTGTGCTCTGCACTTACTGGAATCTCTTGAAGAGTGCTGGCCTTTGGAAGATTTACAGCAGCGGAGGTCACAATTGAGCGAATAAGACATTACCTTGGTTGCCACGTCCAATGTTCGAACCCCACACTATGGCACGAAGCAAGGAGATCCGAGGGAAATTCCACGATTTGATGGATGCGACGTGCGGTTTACCTGGCAAAGCGGCGGGGGCATCCCCAGCAAAGTCTACTGCTTACAGGCAGTCGCTGCCGCTTGCACCACGACACGGTCCTCTATCAGGCCACTCTATCGGGTCAACAAGGCTTAATACCCTGGAATGGAAAGCGAAACATTCTGATTGATAGGTTTGATGGTCAAGCACTTCTAGACTTCATCCAAGAGCCTGATCCCAAATTTTATCGGTCTCGAGAGAAAACTGAGGAAGAAGAAGAACTCGAGGAGTTCGTGAATTTTGAGCGTTATCGGGATTTAATTAAGCATCAGCACAGAGGATTCAAGATGAAGAGGGTCTGGAGAATGTTGATCAAGAGCTGGAGGCAAGAGCTGTTGCACCTTTTTTTTTATCAGACAAGTTAAATCCCAGATCACGAATATCGAGATCAAGATCACGATCAGTTTCACCATCATATTCTAGGCGTTATGATCGTGGACGTGGAAAAAACTCATGACCAAGGAACAAGACGAAGGATGCAACCTCGAAGATTGAATATATTACGGAATTTGGGGGCATAGCAGAAGGAGATGATTTCAAGTCAGCAGAAGTCTCTACATCACCATCACCTCCATCTCAAGCTGATTTATTGAACCACCGGCGAAGGATAATGAGCAAGCAGCTAAACAAACAAATTAAAAAGGATATTGTCGTGGAAATGGCAAAAAGGCGTGAGCAGGAGAGGCAGACAATTTGAAGCAGAGTGTGGACGAACCACAATACAGACAAAGATGGTGTCCTTGGAATTTACATTCAACAATCCTATTGTCTCTGACCGCCAACACGTCTTGGAGACGTTGCCTTCTCCTGGATCGTCCCCCGTTACAGAATCAGAATGCGTTGTTGATGATGTTGTGACAATCAAGCTCACTGAACAAGAGTTACAGTGTTGCTGCCACCTTATCCAATATATGTACATAGGACATCTAAAAGATCCACCAGATGCAAAGAGCACAATCATCCTCTTGCATCTCGCCGATCGTTTTGCCATCACATCATGCATAAAGGATCTTGCTTACGCTCTTCAAAAGTTACCCAATACAGTAAGTGGTTGTCTTCAACTTCTAGGGCTCCCCGAATCCTTGAAAGCATGCAACAGTACAGTCAGTAGTGGAACATTTCAGCAACTACTTTGGACGACTGCATCCATGGGCGGCCTCTCACTAGCGATCTCCCTAGTGCATGCCATTGCAATATCGTCCAGATTTGTGACCTCTCCAAACAATTTAATGAGTACACCTCAATTTATTCCCATATAATAAATGTTGCCACTGTTTTGATGTTGATTTCAAGGCCAAAGACATTTTAATTAGAATATCAAACTGCAAGTGCACATTATGCGACTAATATGGGTTTCGCGCACGATAAGACAGTAAAAATGTAATTCATACCCAATATACTTAATGCATAAAAACAGGAAATAGATACACAAAATTGATACGAAACTTCTCTTTATTAATGTTTCAATGGTTACAGACGCGACTCACCCTGCGCATTCAGCTGTAGGGGTTCACGCACTTAGTTGCAGACTACTAGGCCATTGCGCATTCACGTGCAGAGCCTTCTCCTACTCTACAACCCAAAGACTCAACTCTACGCTTAGATCTTTTGCTATGCTTCTATTCCCTCATCCTTGCTTCCATTCCTTATTTTACAACTTAGAGCCTCGCTCTATTTATACAATCCCATGGTCCATGGATCATGAGTAGATCTCTAAAGCTGACATTACATAACAAAAATGAGAGTGGACAACCCTATGGCTCATTTACAACTTTGAGCTCCGTGCCCACAAAATGCGAAGTCTTTACATTGGATTTACAACTTTTAGCCAAAATCTAGGCTCTAAGCCCCAAAAACTTTCCTTGGGGGATCCCACACCCAATAGGTCCCCAATACAAACATCGTGACTCACCCTCGAGTCACTCTGTCAGTGCAGAGATCTTCGGGTGGAGACCTCCCAACTCTGACTGACCGCTCCAAGATCGACAGCGCTGAGCAACTGCTTCATGCACTTCCTGGGCCAGTCAGATGGTCGGGCCACCTGTGTATGGCTTCAACCGACTATCGTTTACTTTTCCTGGGAAGAGTTCGCCATTCAATTTCACCAACTGCACCATGCCACCATCTGTGATTTCCTTAATAACATACGGTCCCATCCAATGCATTTGGAGCTTCCCCAGGAATTTATCAAACTTGCTGTCATATAACAGCACCAAATCATTCACCTTAAACATGCACAGCTTGATATGTCGATCGTGCCATGCCTTTTTGCACTGCTTTTGTACCTGCTGATGGAATCCAACCAAAAATTGTTCTTCTTCGAGTTCCTCCAATTGCGCGAGCCTCTCCTCTAGGGCTCCGTGATTTGTCATACCGATGAGCACTGCTATGCACGGACTAGGCATGATATACTCCATTGGCATTACAACTTCCACTCCATAGACCATCCTAAAAGGTGTATGTCCTGTCAGTTTCTCGCATATTGTCCTATAAGCCTATAATACTACGGGTACACGCAGGTCCCAATCACTTTGTTGTGCATTGCATACTTTCGTCAGCGCAATCTCTAATACTTTGTTAAACACCTCTACGATCCCATTAGCCTGTGGGTGATACGGTGTGCTTTTTTGATGATACACCTGAAACTCTTCTGTCAGCACGCTGATCGTTTCATTCAAGAAATGTGTACCATGATTGCTCATCAAAATCTTTGGACAACCGAATCATGTTAGTACGTGTTCAAACAGAAACTTCGCGGTCGTCGTGGTCATGCAATATTTTACTAACTGCGCTTCCACCCAACGCGTCAGGTATTTTGTCGCAGTAATAATATATCTCACGCCTATCTTTCCTTGCAGTTTGATAGGTCCTACAAAGTCAATCGCCCACTTTTCAAAGGGCTGCAATGTCATTTGCGGATTCAAAGGCATCTCGTCCCTCTGTGATGGCTTACCCATTCTTTGACATACATCGCATGCCTTGCAATGTGCTTTTGAATCCTGATGAAGGGTCAACCACCACAACCTTGCGTGGAGAATCTTCTGTGTGGTTGCTCTCCCTGCATAATGACCTCCCGTGGGGCCCCCATGAGTGTCCATAAGGATGCTACTTTGTTCAAACTCTGGTACATACCTTTGCAATATCTCATCATTCCTCATCTTGTATAGATTCCCGCAATGACAAAAAAATCTGCAGCGCGCACCACTAGTTCCTTCTTCTGTTGGACAGGGTAACCTTCCAACACAGTTCCAGTTGTTAGAAAGTGAATTATATCTTCAAAATTTCCATTCGCTATGCGCACAGCAAAAAGTTGCGCGTCGAGTAGTCCTTCCTCCAAACTAGTAGGTTCCTCCCCTGTCTCAATGCGCGACAAGTGATCTGGTCCGACGTTCAATCTGCCAGGCTTCACAACAACTTCAAAATCATATTCTTAGAACAATAAAATCCACCTACATATGCGCCCCCCCAACACAGGCTTATTGACCAAGTATTTCAACGCGGAATGATCTGTATACATATTGAAGTGTCCCCCTAGCAAGTAGTGTCAATATTTCTGGAGCGCATACACCATAGCAAGTCCCTCGCGTTCAGTGGTGGAATAGTTATTTTCTGCTTTAGCTAATCTGCAACTCATGAACGTGATACGGTGATCCAAGCCTTCTCCACCATCTTGTGTGAGTACTGCCCCCAGCGCTATACATGATGCGTCAACATGAACATGAAATTCTTTCTTCCAGTTCGAGAAGACAAGAATCATCGCAGTAACTATCTTCTCCTTCAATATATATAGTCTTTTCTTACAGTCATCATCCCAACAAAACGTGACATCCTTCTTCAACAATGTTTCCATTGGCGCGGTGATCTGGGCGTAACTCTTGATAAACTTTTTGTAGTATCCCGTATGTCCCAAGGTAGCGCGCAGCTATTTCGCACTGCGCAGTACCTCCAAATTCAGAATCAACGCAATTTTCGCGGGGTCTACCATCAACCCTTATTTACAAACCACATGCCCCAATAGGTTCCAAAAAGGAATGAGGAACATACATTTCTTGAGGTTGAGCGCAATTTGGTATCTTTGGCATGTATTCAGCATCAAGTGCAGGTTCGCTACATGGCACTTAACTAGCCCAAATATAGTCCAGTGATCAAAATAGACCTCCAAGAACTTATGAATATATTCCTTGAACGTTGCAACAACTATGCACAAAAAGATGGCTGACGTGTTCTTCAATCCAAACAGCATGACAGTGTATTGAAAGCAACCCCACTTAGTCACAAAGGTTGTCTTGCTCCTATCCTCTGGCATGATTCTGATCTAGTGGTACCCTGAGAACCCATTAGTGAAAGAATATTCTTCCTGACCACCTACATTGTCCAACACCTCATTTGTGAACGAATTTGGGAATGGATCATGTACACACGTGTCGTTCAACTTTTTGAGATCCACGCATATTCTTATTTCGTCTTTCTGCTTCTTCTCTTGTACCACCATCAGACTTACCCAATCGGATTCCTATACGGGCTCAATAATTCCTGTCGCAAGAATCTTGTCTAATTCTACACGGCCTTCTCCTTGTATTTGGGTTTAAGTGATACGACCTCTGCTTAATTGGCTTCGCGTCAAGTTTCAACATGATATTCATTACCCCTAAATCTCCAATTATTCTCTTTAAATTCATAAACTTAGTCGGGAATAAGTCCCGATATCCGCGGAGTAATTCGACGACCTTGTCCACCATCGCATCGTCCCAGTAATCCCTAATCTTTGTGAATTTAGGTTCCGCCTCTGTACAAATATTCACCTGCTTAGTCTTTACCAGCGCGGTTATGTCAGGGTTCTCGATTTGTGGTCCTTGAACCTTGCGCTGGCCTTCTATCTCTAGAATATCAATGTTCCATGGATCTTCAGCCTCTTCCTCAATAGTTACATTATAACACTCCAGTGTGCAACTTAACTAGGTAACCCATTCAGGCTGAATCAACTCTATTGGCTCCTGTGGCATCCTAAAGATGGCTGCTTTTACTTCTTGTAGCACTTCATCAATACTATCCCATCCATCCTCAAAATTGAAGGTCATCACGAACCCTTCGCACAGAACATCCCATTCACTTGTCCCATGCTGGAGCTTTGTTTCTATATACCAGTTCATTTGTATAACATCTAGGGTGTGATAGAACAGGTGCACCCACTCAGGTTGAGGCTTTTCCCCATAGGCTTGCGTCCACTTAGCCAGATGCGTGCGCGGATCATCCTGCCCATTGTATTTTTCTGTCAATCGCACTCTAGGCTTTCCAAACCGTGTGCACATCATCCTTCTACATTCGCACCAGTCATCAAAGCTCCCTTTGTGCGTACCCCACCACCTCGCGGGCGTAGCGCACAGTACCCAATTCAAGGCCTGGAAATGTTGCTTTTCCGACACCTCCCTTTCAAATTTGTCTAAGAAGGAATCTACCTCAACCCATCATAAGTAGGTAGATCTCTCATTTCTGTCAATACGCAGCGCAATGATCTTGTCATCATATTACAGTTAAGCGTGGTTATCTCATTTAACTGATTTTGCCATTGCTCTATCTCCTCATCTGAATCTGAAGTACAGGAGTTTTCGCGCTCCCATGAAATTCGTCCATCCGCGGTGGGATTTACCTAGTCTTGCTCTCACACAGTTATCTTGTAGATGCAGTCCAAATCATCATCACTTTCATAGTCGCGCATTGGCTCTATATAGCGCGATCCTTCAGTCAGGTCCAGAGGTATAACTATACATAGAGACTTCTTCTCAAAAATAATCTTGTGCTTCTTCAGATTAATCACCCCCTTCATGTCAGTGACCCAATCAATCCCTAAGAGCGTGGAGTAGGGATTCTTTTCATCAACAATCTCTATTACCTCGAAGTCTGCTAGCGCGCTCACTCCCTCAATACCCAGAGTGATTCCCTGCAATCACCCCATGGGTATATCTTCTGCTAGTTCACCATCCGCAGCTGAATAGGAGACCACTGCAGCGTAGGTCTCCCCATGCGCTCCCATGTCTGCTTTGGCAGAACATTCACATCCAATCCTAGATCCAGAATTACTTGGTCCATCTCATATTCTCTAATTTGCGCAGTTAGCCTCATTTTTCTTCCCATTCTTGTGTTATGTTTTCCAATCTTTCGGACTACGCACAGTTCTCCTGGAGCAGTCCC
This sequence comes from Pinus tabuliformis, assembly GCA_031772625.1. Classification (NCBI taxonomy): domain Eukaryota; kingdom Viridiplantae; phylum Streptophyta; class Pinopsida; order Pinales; family Pinaceae; genus Pinus; species Pinus tabuliformis. The sequence continues at coordinate 27,310,257 of CM062808.1, read as the reverse complement.
AGCACATCTGTTAATGAGTTCATGTAATCCTTTTACAACCTTACTATCACACAGTAACTTCATACATGTTTCTAGGAACGTCGTGAGCATAGATGGGTCCATCTCTGGCTCTGGTCTATCTTTTCTTCCTGAAGTGGAGGCATCAGCGAAGCTCTTCTTAGCTTCCATGAAGGTCTCTTGAGCGTGCTCCAAATCAAACTTCTATTCTTTCGCCGGAGCTTTGCGAACCCAAGTACTATCCTCTGGCTATTTTCCTTTGTCATCTATCATCACAATTCCACTTCAGAGCACAATGTTCACATTTGGATCTTCCTCACGCGGCTCAGACCTCATCATCTACAGGTTCTGAGTCGAGGGAGGTGGTAGCACTCCCTTGTCATGTTTCCTAGCTATCAGCGTAGGACAATCTTCCATCTCATGATCAAACAAGGTGCAATATAGACATGATGGACGCTTTGGGTTTGTACAATCGTGGGCATAATGTCCTAGCCCTTCGCAATTATAGCATATTAGTTGTCCACGACCTCTTCCAGGTCCTCCTCCACCTCGACCTCATTTGTGCCCCTGAAATCCTGTTCGTGCCATCCCTGCATTCTAGTCTAGGGGTCGTGTTTTTGCCTGAACTTTGTAGGTGGGAGTTCTATCCATCATCAGTTCATAGCTTCTACAATTGTGCTCATCGTGTCCCACCAATCAACAAAAATTATAGAACAACTGTTGTGAAGTCTGCGTGTACTTCTGTAACAAATGACAGTTGTGAGTAGCATGCTTTCCACCTATTTGACAAATCGCGCACCACAAGGCAGGCGTCACGCTCGATCCTGCTTGTGCTTCCGGCCTTAACGGAATCAGTCCTTCTCCCGCGAGGTAATTTGAGAAAACTGGGAAGTGGTCCTTGTCGTGTCCCTGGCCCTTGCATTTTACGCACCACACCTCTTCGCGCACTTATGGTCAAACTGTCCTGTCCTGTTTTAGACTCTGCATCTCAAGGCATAAGTTCTTCAACTGCACGTGGATTTGTTGAACTCCCAAGTCATGATCCTGAATTAGGGTCTTATGAAGCCTCATCACGATCTCTAAGGCCTCTTCCTAAGCCGTTAACTTCTGTTGCGACAGCACGCTCCTCAAATGTGGCGTTACCGATGCTACAAACTATTCACGGTGTTATCTATTCGTCAAATTCATATTAGCTTCGTGAATCATACCTTCAGCCTCTAATCTAGCTCCTAAGGAGTCTCACCTGGTAGCATCGTGATCTCTTTGAACCCAATGATTGGCGGCGCTTCTGATTTTGGCCTGTTAAATCCCTTATTTAGCACAATTTGGATATCTGCGATTCCCGCATTCAGATTATCATTTGAGTCCTTAATGTACTAGGTCAGTACGCGATCCTGCAAAGTGCTAACCAGTGTCACTTTCTTGATATTATCATCTGTAACTCCCTGTGCTTCCCATACGGCTCTTACAACAAACCAAAATTGTTTCGGGTCTTTATTTCCCAACCCCTTGAGCGTAAGAAGCTTTATCGTGCTTGCCATATTGAAACGCAGTGGGGGTGGAGGTGGTACGGGTGAAGATGGAAGTGATGGTGGTGAAGCTGGTGGCAGTGTGGGTGGAGGTGGTATGCACGGAATTCTTTTCCTTATCAAACAGATCGCACTTTGCGGAGAGACCTTCGTGAGCTCTTCCTCATCCCCTTGCGGAGGTGAAATCAAGGGTCTATTTTCAAGTCCCTTACTTCCTTCGTTTTTGTAAGTTTTTCCACTTCACGTAGCCCCAAACATCAATGCAACTGCATAATCTTCTTTTTGCACAATAGCATTTTAATACAAGTATTGAGAGATTTTACGTACTTACCTTGCGGTCCTTTGAGAAAGCGTCACTCTGCCTCGCTATAGCTGATTGAAGTGTCTACCACGAATTCAATAATGAATCCTCCCTATAATCCAACCGACCCAGTGATCAACAGTGCATGCGATCTTATCCCCCTATGTTTCCAATGTGTGCACCAACTCTAGGGTCCACACAATAGGACCATCGAGCTTCCACCTTCCTTGGCTAGCTACTAGCTTCGCGATCCACTCGTACAGCTCAATAGGGAAAGACACGAAGAAGATTTCATGGATCTCTGTGTATAGGTAGTAGTCTAACCACTCTTCCTTTTATAGTCACGAATTCTTGTTCTCCTGTGCCATGAACTCGTGAATTCTCCTGTCCAACCAGCTTTCAACTTCCTTGTTAGTTGGATTCCAATGATACAACATCAAACATATCTTATGAAGATTCTAGTCCTGGCAATAGAACCATTTGTTGGCTTGATGGGGCTTGACCCAGGTTTAGAGCTAACTAGCTAAACAGATCCCTACACTACTGGCCCTTTCGGCATCAGCCCACAATGAGTGGACTGAAATCCCACTCGAAGCAGTGTGAGGGGATGCTGGAACCAAGTTTCCGCACCCTTGAGAGGTGTCAATTTAGTCTAACTATGCCTACCTTTGCGCAAGTCACTTCGCATGTTGTCCTAACCTGTGATACCTTCGCGATCTGTTATAATCACCTTTGCGTAGCTCTAACCAGGTACTGAGGTGCTTTCGCACTTCCAGGGCAGCGATCTGCGTTATTTCCTAAAGTCACACCACGTATCTTACTTATCTTCTTACAATTGTTAGTTAACTTCGTGTAACCAGATACTTTACCTTATATTCACTTAATCAACACAATCATATATGTTCGCGCACCATAAGACAGTAAAAATGCAATTCACATCCAGTATACTTAATGCATAAAAACAAGAAATAGATACACAAAATTGATGCGAAACTTCTCTTTATTAATGCTTCAATGGTTACAAACTCGACGCACCCTGCGCACTCAGCTGTAGGGGTCTGCGCACTCAGCTGCGAACTATTAGGCCTCTGCTTACTCAATTGCAGAGCCTTCTCTTACTCTACGATCCAAAGACTTGACTCTACACTTAGATCTCCCGTTATGCTTCTATTCCCTCATCCTTGCTTCCATTCCTTATTTTACAACTTAGAGCCTCGCTCTATTTATACAATCCCATGGTCCGTGGACCATGGGTAGATCTCTAAAGCTGAAATTACATTACAAAAATTAGGGGGACAACCCTATGACTCATTTACAAATTCGCACTCCGCGCCCACAAAATGCGAAGTCTTTAAATCGGATTTACAACTTTTAGAGAAAATCTAGGCTCTAAGCCCCAAAAACTTTCCTTGGGGGATCTCGCGCCTAATAATACTGGCACATGTCATCATACCAAGAGTTTGTGAAAATAGTGGGGGAATCTTGCTCAACATTATACATTGCAATCTCCTCCTCCCATCTGGATGGATCTTCTTCTTTTTCATCACTTCTACTGCTAGCCAACAAAGACCATGGACCTTGATCATGTGAACTGACTTGAACTCTAATTCATACTCTTGCAAACCAGTCATCTAGTTCTCTCTTCTCTCACCCAGCTCTTGTTGAACAAATAGTGATCTGACTGTTGGGTGTGGAACAAAGATAATGCAATGATTCTTCAAGAGATAGGGTCAGAAGTGCTTATGTTAGGTCCCTATAATACTAGTGATTCCCCCATTACTATTATCATTGTAGCCCTTATTTTTATTATTGTGCCCCATAGAAGCCCACTATTGTTATTGTTGTGCCCTTATGTTATTTATTGTTATGTCGGCTTGATTATATTATGATCCCTTAGACTCCTATATATAGAAGGGAGGTTTAGTCATTTGTATCATCCAAGAATTGTTCATTTGTGGAATGTAAAGGAGGTTTCCCCCTCGAAGAGGCTGAATTCTAAGGCGTTGATCTATCTTTTCTATCTTTTTGTGAATTGGTTTCATAACATTTGGTATCAGAGCTTTGGATTCTAGGGTTTCGCTGCTCCAAATAGGTCATTGTGGAATTTTTGCTATCACTTTTTTCTAGGATGTTTCAAAAGCTAAAAAATAACCCATTTGAGCTGAAATAGTTCTGCATTTCGGGTCCAAATTTTAGAGCTTTTCTCGCTATATTTGCGGATATATGATATGAGGAAGTTACGGTTTTTGCAGACTCCCGAATTACATTCCAAACAGGGGACCTGGGGAAAAGCGTCATAAATTTCTTTTTGAGCATCAAATTCAAATTTCGTAAGAATTTTCAGAAAGAGGACGGCCTCTAGTGTTCTGTATATCAGGGTCAGTTACTAAGGTCGAAACAGTGACACATGACACTTTGTACAAGTTCGCTCTACTAAACTAGTCTATAATCAGGTAACCGTGGGAGAGTTGGCATAACTCTTCCTTGGAGAATCCAATCTTGATCAGTCTTGTAGGGTTTTAAAGAGGATTCAAAGGGCTACTGTAGGACGCGATTTCTGATATTCGAGATCCGCAATTACAGAGACACAACAGATTCAATATCGAGCTCTTACAAAGTGAAGAAAAGGTGTGTAGTTTTTTTTTAATTTTGCATAAGATTGGTTTGAAAATTAGTTTGATGGAATTCAAAGGGAATAGTGAAGAATTATTAGCATTAATTGATGCCCCAAAGAAAGAAAATAGAAACACCTAGTAAGAAACCTGGAAGCTTTAGCATGAATCGTGAAGAAGAGGAAGAAATGCAACATGATATATCAAAATTACAAGACCAAGTACAACAAATTTCACTCTCAAAAAATGGAATTGAAGCCAATATGAATGATGTGGAAGCTAAGATGGATGGCATGGAAGCTAAGATGAATAGCATGGATGCTAAGATGAATGGCATGGACACTAATATGGAATAATTGAAGATAAATTTGAATACGTTTCTACAAGAAATGGTTACTAATGGTGAAAGGGTAGTAAAGGAAACTCATGATGAGAACAAAAGAAATGTTAATCATGATTTTATAGACTCTAATGTTGGATTTAAGACCCATCATGTTCCAAAAATCGATATGAGGAAGTTTGATGGCAAGGATCACGGAACATGGATACTACAGATGGAGCAATTTTTCGATCTCCATGATGTGCAAAACACACAAAAGGTACGTATTGCAACCTTGTATTTTGAACCAGATCAGTTTGTATGGTATCGATGGCTTTGCTCTCGTAAACAAATTGTCACTTGGGTAATTTTTATAGAAGAAATGATAGCACATTATGAGGATACAAAAAGCAACACGTTTTTTAGCCAATTGATAAATCTCAAACAAAAGGGTTCAATGATGGAGCACATTGAGGACTTCCAAAAATGAACATAAGGGTAAAAGATATTCTAGACGAGCATAGGATTGATGTGTTCATAAGGAATTTAAAAGATAATATCCAACATGAGGTTCACCTTTGGGAACCTGATTCATTGGAGAAGGCATTCAGGTTAGCAAGAAAAATGGAAAGCAAAATTATGGCAACCAGGAAGCCCACCACTCACAACTATAAAGATGGAAGTGTTGTTTCCCCTAGAATTTCATAACCTACATGGTTGACACCACAAAAATTGGAAGAAAAAAGAGAAAAATGGCTTTGTTACAGTTGTGATAGCAAATACAATAAGGTCTTAAGTGTGCTGAGAAAAAATTATTCTACATAGATTTTGTAGAGGAGGAAGAAAAGGAAAAAGAAATTTCAAAAGAAGAGGATATATTCCAGGAACAAACCCTAGATAAAGAAGAAATGAATCCTACCATATCTTGTAATGCATTGGTTGGAATTACCACTCCTCAAACTATCAAGATAAAATGACATATCAAGAAGAAAAAGGTAATAGTGTTGATTGATTCAAAAAGTACCCATAATTTTGTTCATTGTAAGATAGCCAAAGAATTGAATTGCTTCTTATATCCAGCAACAGAGTGTCAAGTGATGGTTGCAACTGGAGGAACCATAAATTGCTTTGGAAAGTGCCATAATATCAAGCTATCCATGAGAGAATATGTATTGAATAGCCCAATTCTTTCCATTCCAATGGGTGGTGTTGGTGTTGTACTAGGAGTTCAATGGCTACAATCCTTGGGTACAATAGCTTTTAATCTTCAAGAAATTTTCATGAAATTTTGTGTGGAAGGAAAGGAAGTTGAATTAAGGGGTATTGCAGGGAAACTGGGAAAGATAATCAGCTCTAACGGTATGACAAAGCTTCTAAAGAAGTAACAATGAGGTGTAATAGCACAATTATGTTCGCTAGAGGTTCCCACATCGAAATCATTTATTTCTCCAGATCTCCAAAAAGTTTTGGACAATCATTCCAAGGTATTTGAGACTCCCAAAGGCCTCCCACTTATTCGTGATCATGATCATGCTATTCATTTGATTCCAGGAAGTGTTCCTCCAACCATCAGGCCGTACAGATATCCCTATGCCCAAAAGAGGGAAATTGAACGTATGGTTGCAGAAATGCTAGAGGCTGGTATAATTCAACCTAGTCAAAGTTCTTTCTCTGCTCCAGTAGTATTGGTGCACACGAAGAATGGATCATGGCGTATGTGTCCGAATTATAGGGAGCTCAATAAGCTCACTACTAAAGATAAATTTCCCATTCTTACCATTGATGAATTATTGGATGAATTGCATAAATCAATTTACTTCACCAAGTTGGATCTTCGTTTAGAATATCATCAAATTAGAATGAAGACTGAAGACATTCCAAAAACAGAATTTAGAACTCATGAGGGTCATTATGAATTTTTGGTCATGCCTTTTGGCCTTACCAATGCACCTTCTACATTTGAAGGTTTGATGAATTATATTTTCAAACCCTTCCATAGAAAATTTGCGTTAGTATTTTTTGATGATATACTAATCTACAACAAGTCTTAGAAGGATCGTGTTCAACATGTTGACAGGGTGCTCAAACTATTGGAGGAGAAACAATTATATGCAAAAAGCTCCAAATGTTTCTTTGGAGTACAAGAGGTGGAATATCTGGGTCATATTGTATCTCATGAAGGTGTTGAGGTAAACCCTAGAAAAATTAAAGCCATTAAGGAATGGAAAATCCCCACGTCCACAACGCATCTGCGATGATTTCTCGGGTCGCAAGTTTGTTAAGAATTATGGGCGAATAGCAAGACCTCTAATAAAATTATTGAAGAAAGATACATTTTCATGGACTCCAGAAGCAACGAAGGCCTTTAAGCATCTTAAAGAGGCAATGTGCCAAGCACCAGTCTTAGCTATGCCGGACTTTAGAAAAACCTTATTGTGGAATGTGATGCCTCAGGAAATGGAATTGGTGTTGTTTTAATGCAAGAAGAAAGACCCATTTCTTTTGAAAGTCATCCAATCAAAGGAAAGTATTTACACAAAGCCATTTATGAGAAGGAAATGTTGGCAATACTACATGCACTTAAGAAATGGCGAGCCTACCTAATGGGAAGACACTTCAAGGTAAAAATGGATCATTATAGTCTTAAATACTTTTTAGAACAAAGATTATCCTCTGAAGAGCAACAAAAATGGGTCACAAATATGTTGGGTTATGACTTTGAAATCATCTACAAAAAAGGGAAGAAAAATGTTTTGGCAGATGCACTCTCAAGAAAGGATGAGGATGTGGAAGCATTGTTGTGTGCCATTTCTATTATCCAACCAGATTGGATAAATGAAGCAAGGGATGAATGGAAGAATGATGAAGAAGTGTAGGCACTCATTCAAAAGTACAACAAGATCCCAGTACATCTGATACATTTAGCTGAAAAAATGATTCGTTATGGTAAATAGGTCACTTATACCTATGTAAGAATTCCGAACTCAAGCAAAAGATTCTTATGGAATTGCACACTTCTCCCTTAGGAGGGCACTCAGGATTTTTAAAAACTTACCACAGGGTTAAGAAGGAATTTTTTTGGGATGGCCTTAAATCGGATATTCAAAAGTTTGTGGTGGAATGTTTGGTTTGCCAACAAAATAAAGTTGAAACAATTAAGACCCCAAGTCTATTACAACCTTTATCCATTCCAAGACAACGTTAGGAGAAGGTTTCAAAGGATTTTATCACAGGTTTACCCAAGTCCGAAGGAAAGAGTGTCATCATGGTGGTAGTTAACAGACTTACCAAGTATGCACACTTTTGTGCATTATCGCATCCATTTAAAGCCAATATAGTTTCTACTACATTTATGGAAACAATTCAAAAGCTACATGGAAACCCAAAGATTATTGTAAGCAACAAAGATCCCATTTTCACTGGAAATTTTTTGACAGAATTATTTTCTTGTCTCGATACTCAGTTAGCTCATATCTCATCTTATCATTCTCAATTTGATGGGAAAACTGAGATAGTAAACAAATGTTTGGAAGGATATATTCATTGCTTTGTATCTGATAAGTAGACACAATGGGTCAAATAGTTGCCTCTGGCTGAATGGTGGTATAACACTTCCTTCCATACTGCAACAAAAATGACCGCATTTATGGCACTTTATGGATATCATCCACCATCCATCACATCATATTTAAGAGAAAATTCTAAGGTTCAAGCAATGGAACATCACATCGAGCATCAACAACAAGTTCTCCAACTCTTAAAGGATAACCTCACATTTGTGCAGAATAGAATGAAACAACAGGCAGTTCAATATCGCAGTGAAAGATGTTTTGAGGTAGGTGACTGGGTATTTCTATGGCTAAAACCATATAAACAAATGTCCCTCAAGCAAGCTAAGAAGGATAATAAATTATCACCAAATTATTATGGTCTGTACAAGGTGTTGCAAAAGATTGGTACTATGGCATACAAATTGGAGCTTCTTGCAGCTTCCTCAGTGCACCTAATTTTCCATGTTTCATGTTTAAAGAAGGTTTATAGGTGACAAGCTCCCAATTCAAACAATATTTCCAGAACTTGACAAGGAAGGAAAAATCATATTGGAATCGGAAGCAGTCATAGAAACAAGAACTCGATAGCTACGAAATCGAACAATTTCGGAGTATCTCATCAAGTGGAAGAACTTATCCGCTGAAGATTCCACATGGGAGGATGAGAATTTTATACAGAAGCATCCAGAACTACTCAAGCATTGAGGACAATCCTTTTCAAAAGGAGAGGGGCATGTTAGGTCCCTATAATACTAGTGATTCCCCCATTACTATTGTCATTGTATCCCTTATTGTTATTATTGTGCCCCTATTGTCCCCATATTGTTATTAGTGTGCCCCATTGAAACCCACTATTGTTATTGTTGTAGCCTTATGTTATTACTGTTATGTAGGCTTGATTATATTTTGACCCTTTAGACTCCTATATATAGAAGAGAGGTTCAGTCATTTCTGTCATACAAGAATTGTTAATTTGTGTAATGTAAAGGAGGTTTCCCCCTCGAAGAGGTTGAATTCTAAGGTATTGATCTATCTTTTCTATATTTTTGTGAGTTGGTTTCATAAAAACCTCACCTCCTTGTAGACTACTTACGCCATCTTATCAATGACAGGATAGTTAATTTATGGCCCTTTTAGGTTGGCACTTATGAAATATATTGGCCCCTCATTATTTTGATCATCCTTTTTTGTAAGCACAGTGGAAAGAGAAGTGTTGGAAGTGAAAGTATAGAGCTAAAAATGTTTATTGAAATGTTGGGTGTGGGGCCTGATAATCTTCTTTTCAGAGGTCTTTATTTCAGCTGGATGTATGCCCTGGGAAGACTGTACACCCCTCCATGCGGGGGGTGCGGGGGGCAGCGCCCTTGAAGCTAAAAAATATATGTAAAAGTTCCTTGTAAAATGTTGTAATTTTGTAGTCAAATAAGTCATTCATTAGGCAGATGATCTGACAGTAGGATTTATGTTTAATTTAGGGTTTTTGGCCATAGAAGGAAACCCCTCGCTATATATGAGGGAATTGTATTGTGGTTGTGTAAATGTGTATTCTAATCGAGAAAGAGAGAGTAGATTGTGTGAGAGTGAAGAGTAAATTATAATAGATTTGTTGTAGGTTGTATCTCTTCATTTTGCTGGATAATATAAAAGGAAGTACTAATTGTTTCTCCGTGGATGTAGCCCAAATTGGGTGAAGCATGTATATATGTGTCTTTCTTGTTTTATGCATTTTTGTGTTTGTGTTTCTGCAATATTTTATGTGTTCCATTGATCTGTAATATATAATTCTCTAACATGAAATTTGGGATGTACAAGGCAGGTGCTTCTGCAATAGCCTGCTTAATATAGGAGAATTCATTTTTTTCCCTTTTTTCCAACTTTTATATCACATCCTTCTTTACCATGTCATGCATGAGTTTCAAAATTTGAGCGTAATTAGAGATGAACTTGTGGAGAAAGTTAATCTTCCCCAGGAAGCACTGCTTAGCTTTCTTGTTTACTAGGAAGGGAATATTTGTAATAGCTTTGGCCCTTTATGGGCATACTTTAATCCCACTCTTTGCGATAATGTGGTCTAATAAATTGCCCTCGAACACAACAAAAATACTCTTCTTTGGATTAAGGGATATCACATATTTTGGACCTCGCTCGAAAATTTTCTTCATATGGCATAAGTGATCATAAATATTTTTGGAAAACACTATGAAATCATCAAGATAGACCACTATGATATGCCCAATCAATGTGTGAAATGTGATGTCCATTGCATGTTGAAATATCACACTGACATTGAATAGCCCAAATAGAATTCTTTGGAATGAAAATGTGCCCCACTTCGTGTGAAATGTAGTTTTTAGTCTGTCAGGATCTAAGACCAAAACCTCGTTGTAAGCTGAATAACCATCCAACAAAGATAACATCTCTAACCGCGATATTGTCTATAGTATCTATTCCATAGATAGCACAGTGTATTTTTCCTTGTCTGAGGTGTGGTTCAAGTTGTAGAAATCAACACACAAGTGGATTTCCCTGGACTTCTTCCTCACTAGGACCAGATTTGATACCCAGGTTGAATGTCGCACTTTGTAGATGATCCAAGCATCCAATAGTTTCCTTAACTCCTTTTGAATCAGAGGCTCAAGCATCATATGTACCTTTCGCAACTTCTTTTGGAAAGGCTTGGCCCTTTCTTTGATTAGAATAATGTGTTGGATTATTCCTTTGTCATAAGTTTTGAGCTCGTCATTTTTCCACACAAAAACATCTTGGTATTGCTTAAATAAGAAGATGAAGGTTTGTCTCTCTCATGGTGTGCAGCAAGTACCAATATTGACAAAATTCATATATTTCTCTGTTCCCAGATTTATCTATTCGTGCTATAACATTGTACTATGGTATTTTTCATTGATTGGCCCTTGGAAGTGATAATAAAATTCATACATCTTTTCCAGTGATACCACGTCTTTCAACATGGGGTTTTCCTTGTTTGCACAAGATGCATATTTCAACGCACTCTCGTGCTCGTCTTCATCAGTAGTTGCATCCTTGAATACATCAGTGTTTGCCATAAACTGCAGTATATGTCATACAATGATTTTAGAATCACCTACAACTTTGAAGATCCCAACAATGAGGTCAATGGCCTTCTTTAAGCCTGAGATGAGTGCCTCGTATTCTGCGATGTTATTCATGCACTCAAATTCCAAGTGGCTTGAGATCAAATGTTTTCTCTGCCATGGGTCTACTAAAACAAAACCAGCTCCAGAGCCCTCCTGCGTCTTCAAACCTTTAAAATAAAATGTCTAAAAATCGTATGTACAAGGACTATGCACTACACTAGTACGATTACTACTACTACTACTAACTGTACAACTGTCATTTCGCCAGTTGGACAAGGAAGGAGTTCCAACTATGTGTCGGGTAGAACTGGGGAAGGTTGAACAAGATAACACCCTAGATCAGTTTCTAAAAATAAATTTCGAAAGATAAGATATGTGAAAGCAACTGGCTCATTAATTCCCTCGAAGGGAGTGCCAATATGTTTCATGTAACGCTCTGAGTTTACCCAAATTTGGTTATTTATTCCTTTGTATGAAAGTTGTAAATGTGACCAATCCTTAGCAAAATACCCTTGTAATTTGTTGGACCAGTGTCTATTTAGCATAACACCGTATGCTTCTAGAATGTTCATAGTTACTATATTTATACATTGGTGAACTTGATGTTTGGAGGATAAGTGAATAAGCACATTTCTGAGTTCACCTATAGCATGGACAAGAGTCATGTCCAGTTGAATTATTTGTGCATCTGTCTTATCCCATTTTTCATTAATTTTATTTGCTACAGATAAAGGAATTATGTTTACAAATGCACCAAAATCACCTAAGCAACTGTGCACATTGTAATTAAAAATTTCAAATTTTAACAGAAATGGAGGGTAGAGTGTGTTGGCATCTAGTGTTAAATAATTAAGCACAAACTCAAGGGGACCAGAGGAATTACCAGATCCCTTCTGTGAAGAAGCATTATTACCTTAGGAAAACTATTCAAGAACGCGAACAAGTAGTTTCCGCTGGCTCGCGATCCTTGTAAGTTCAAAGAGAAAAATGTTTGCGTGAGATTTTTTCATGTCTTCGACGATATCATAATCAAGTGTGGTAGACATTGCAAAAGTGTTTGGAAAATTTTCTTTATCTACTACTTCCAGAATGACGGGCTTACTTTTGCTGTCCATGGAAGTATTTTTCATTGTAGCCCCATTTCTAGACTTTCTCAGAGTGTTCTGAGTTAAGTTTATGGGCAGAGTGATCTTCCTTAATAAGTTATCTTTCAATTTCTGCTTTGTCAACTCTTTTCTAGAGACCAGCCCTTGGCTTCTCAAGTTGTATCGAGTGTTCTGATTTTGGGTCGGGTCCTCACTCAATGGTTTTTCTTCGCACTTTTCTTCTCAGTTACGTAAACACAATTGAATGTATTCACTCCATGTCCAACACTCACAGTTTCTTTGGCTACAGTAGTTTCTTCCCTTTCTTCCGCTAGCTCAATCTGCTCATCAGAAATTAATGTATCAATGATATGCGTATCAAGAGAATCCATGTTGTGGTTCCATTGTAGACATGTTTTTTCTTAATGATATTCTTAATGAACTAGCAATATTGATCCATGCCCACACTCTCAACATTCAACACAACGTTTGAGCTCCGTGTAGACTTAGCCGGCTAGTTGTTGTTGCTGCTAGAGTTGCGGCCCTTCTCAAAAAATTGAATTTAGGAGGCTTACTGCTCATGGTGGTCTTCCTTGACCTCTATTTCAACTCTTCCAACTCATTTCACAGATACTTGATTGTGGTCAAGATCTCAAGGTCGGTAGCTTCCTTATCCTTGGCCTTACTCGCGGAGGCCTGAGACCTTTTTCTTGTGTCTTTAGAGTCCTTTGATAACTCATCATCTGTGATGGCTCCAATCGCACACAAGTCCTTTTCAACTGCAATTTCCTCTTCATAATTTTCAGCCAAAGTTGGTTTTGCAGTTCTCTTCATGAACTACGCAATGCTTGTCGGTAAGGAAGATGTGTAATAATCAATGGTGATGGAGTCATGAGGTTATGTATTTTCTGGAAATTTATTTATAATGTGATCAAACCTCTGATTAAATTCTTTCACTTTCTCTTTTTTCTCCATCTTAAGATTTCCCAACTCTCTTAACAGCATGTCAAGGGTTTTATCATCAGCAAACTTTTCTAGAAACAATTTCTTAAAACCCCTCCAATTCTAGATTGATTTTGAAATAAGACTATATTACCATACAGATGTTGTGCCATCTAAGGTAGAATGGAAAATTTTACATGCAACGCCATCATAATGTACCTCTAACATATTCATATGTAGGTAAAAGTTGTGGCATACCTAGGGGGGCTAGTATGGGGTACAGAGGGAGGTACCTAAGGGAATAATGTAATAATGTGATGGGCCATAGTTAATAAATAAAGTGGTTAACTCACATCATGTAAGGGACCACAAGTAGTTAGGAATAATGTGATAAGACCATTTTATTAGATACATGGTATTGAAAAAACTAGGGTATTATATGTATGAAGCTTATATAGAGGCTAGAGACTCCCCATGGAGATATGAAAAGGATTATTGTATGGACAAGCATATGGCTTGTGGAGTGTTCTCCTTCCTTAAGGAGTGATTTTATGGTGTTGTCATACCTTAAGGGTTTTGATTAATAAAGAGAAGCATTTCTATATTCAGATCTTGTTATTTCTGAGCATATTCCTATTTGTATATATTTGCAAGTCAGATATATTATAAGTGGTATCAGAGCACTTTCTTGGGCAAAGCAGGGAGATTTTTTTTTTTTTTTTTTGCAGGAATTTTTTGGGGCGACAAGTTTTCAGATCAGATATGAGACCTATGGTGCAAAATTTGCAAAAACAAATTGCAGATCTGGATTCTTTTCTAGAAAATACCCAAATTCAAAAAACAAATCAGCCAAATCGGAGTCTAGATGAGGGATATATTGCTGATTTAAAAATAAATTGTGTTGTAGAATTTTTTCTTACGAAAATTCGTGGACGTTGGATCTCCAGTCAATTTTTGTGGGGAATTTTGGGAAAAAAATTGCAGATCTAGATTCTTTTCTAAAAAATACCAAATTCAAAAAAAAAAATGGTCGAATCAGAGTCCATATGAGGGAAATATCGTTGATTTAAAAATCAGTCGTGTTGTAGAAATTTTTCTGACGAAAATTCGTGGACGTCGGATCTCTAGTCATTTTTTGCAGTTTTTGTGGGGAATTTTGAGAAACTATTTGCATATCTGAGATCCTCTTGAAACATTACCCAAATTTAAAAAACAAATCGGTTGAATCAGAGTCTGAATAAGGGAGATATTGCTGATTTAAAATTAGCGCTTTTTTCAGAATTTTTTTGTGACGGCGGGACGGTTGCAACGCGAATCTGAAATTCCAGAGTGCCCAGATCCAGATTTCTATTAGATGAGAATATGCAGAATGGTCATTCCATTTCCAAAAATAGGTTATAATAAGGATTTTGAGCCATATTTATCGCTTTGTGTCCATTTTAAATATTCGCCTAAGTAAGAGATTTTTTCAAAACCCTCTTCATGGCTTCTAGCAAGATTTTTTTTCAGGGAAAGATAATGGTCCTACTATTGAAGATGTCATAAAAAGACAATTTTCATTATGGCCAAAATATTGGAAAACTTTCACATGGCCTCTTTTTCAAGATGAGGTTGCCATATGGTGGAGCTCACTTAACATTAAGAAGTTGTTAAGCCTTCTTGATGAAGAATTTGAAAAACTCCTTTTAGACAAATGGTCTCCTACTAGAAAATAGGTGAATGAGACTCGTAAGGGGCTATTTTATGATGGTATCTCCTTATTATAGGTTCATGGATGTATTCATAAGGAGAAGATCATTGTGTCTATTAATCCTAGTTGCAAATATAATTTTATTAATGTTCAATTGGCTAAAAGATTGCAAGTCCTAGCCAAACAAATGGAGCACACATAGGTTAATAATGAGGAGGTGCAAGTTTATAAATATTTGAAGATTTCTATGGACAAGTATGTATTGCATTCTGATTTTTATGCTTCAAATATGGATAATGTGGATGTTGTTTTTGGATACCCTTGAATGGAATCTATTGGTACTATCAATATTAACGTGCAGAAGAAATTCCTGAAGATCTCGTATAAAAGGAAGAAAATTACATTACAAGATATTTCCATCAATAAATAGGTAGAGTCCAAGGACGCTGAAGCAGAAAATGTTGTAAGTACTGACACATCAAATGAGGAGTCTGTGGTTGAAGTAATACTAGAAGATAAGCAACAATTGCAGGCACCAAAACATGTATTAGATACCAATCAGGCTCCATTAGGTGGTGAATTAAAGAAAGATACACCATTGGTTAAAACTTCAGCATATCACCACCCAAATCACCTAGAAATAAAACAACCAACGCAATGGCAAAAAATTAGCAACATGGAAAAAAACCCACGCATGACAGATAAAGAGGTGTGCCAATCCACCTACAGCACATCAACACAGAGAAACTGCCAAGATCAACACCCATCTCAAGCGAGCGAGGTATGACTAGATCGAGTAATCACCTGTCTCTGGGATGGCTAGATGCATGTGCATGGTACCAGTGGACTACTCTTTTGAGTATATCTTATTATTTGTGTTCTTCTTGTGTTTTGCGGATGAAACATGTTTAAGAGGGGTTGAATGTAGTATACCTAGGGGGGATAGTATGGGGTATAGAGGGAGGTACCCAAGGGAATAATGTAATAATGTAATGGGCCATAGTTAATAAATAAAGTGGTTAATGCACATCATGTAAGGGACCACAAGTAGTTAGGAATAATGTGATAAGCCCATTGTATTAGATACATGGTATTGAAAGACCCATGGTAATGACCCAGGGTATTATATGTATGAAGCCTCTATAGATGCTAGAGACTCCCCACTTTGCCCAAGAAAGTGCTCTGATACCACTCGTAATATATCTGACCTACAAATATATATAAATAGGAATATGTCCAGAAATAACAAGATCTGAATATAGCAATGATTCTCTTTATTAATCAAAATCATTAAGGTAGGGAAACACCACACAATCACTCCTTAAGGAAGGAGAACACTCCACAAGCCATATGATTTTCCATACAATAATCCTTTTCATATCTCCATGGGGAGTCTCTAGCCTCTATATAGGCTTCATACATACAATATCATCGGTCATTACCATGGGTCTTTCAATACCATGTATCTAATACAATGGGCTTATCACATTATTCTAACTACTTGTGGTCCCTTACATGATGCGGGTTAACCACTTTATTTATTAACTATGGCCCATCACATTATCACATTATTCCTTTTGGTATTGTTAGCTACCTATACCAATAGGTTTCATATTTCATGATTGGCTATGAAAAGGTCCAAATATGCTCTGCTTTGATGATTCAAACATCACATATTTCCAAGAGAATCCAATCTGTGCTTATAGCTTGGTATGGACTCAAATTTTGATGGATGGTCCAACAGTCTAATCTGGACCATGTCATGTTTTAAATTTTCAGTTGTAGAATAGAGAAAGGAGTCTGTCCAAACTGTTTAATCTTGGCAGACAAGTAGTTTATGTAGAGAAAAAAGGCTCCCAACAGCTTAATCTGGGACCTTGGAAGAAATAAGGGTAGAAGTAGATAGAAAAACAAAAGAAAAAGCCAAAGAAAAGAAAAGGCAACGAAGGGTCTGCAAGTCCAAGTGCACCCTCCAAGAAGAAATAAAAAATGCTAGGCAAATAGATGGGTAGGCAGTTGGGGTTGCAGAAAGGTCATTTCTTATAAGTTGCATGTGTGCTAACTTTGTTTACCAAAGCAAAATCAATGAATTGAGAAGGTGTCATTCTTCATCAAGTTGCAGCAAGCAAGAAGCATGTCTAACCTCCCTTCTTCCCCTCTCCATTTCATTACTAACACTCCCTCATCAGCTGAGATTCATGGAAGAGATTATAGTTTCATGGTGGTTCTTAATCTTTTAGAAGCCACATTTCTTGTCTAAAAATTCTTTTCATTTTGATCTACTCCCTAAACTAAGTAAGTTTCAAATAAACTTAGTGATTTCCCCCTCATTCACATTTCCCCTATATTAACTCTAACTTTACTATGTAAATCCCCTATATAAACTTTCCCCTACTAGTATTAACACCACGGTGTATAAACCCCAAATTTTGTATAAATATCCCTCCCCTTGGCATTATAGCCATATGTTCTCTAAAAAGGAATCAAAATGACATCTGGTCACTTTGATGAACCTATACCTCATCTCTCTCCCTTATTTCAAGTCATTCCACTCATTAAACCGTCATTTACAAAGAAAAACCCTATAAAAACCCCTTCCTACCCATAACCCGTTTGAAATTATGAAAAAACCCAAAAAACCCACTTTTGCCGCTTAACCAAAGTTGGCGCATATATTTGATTTTTTGAAATATATTGAAAAACATTGAAAAATACCATATCTGAATCTTTCCCGCTGAGCACGTCTCCCAAAAGAAATATTTGTTTATTCCTCCGCCCGCGTCCGTATCCACCGATCACATCGCCCTTCCGTCAACCGTCGGATCAGACCCAAGTGATCCGATGGTCCTCATTGATATCGGAGCGGCCCCCACGCCCGACAGTTAGCGCCTGAGAAAATGACAAAGGGTTACGTCAGTCCTTGGCCACGCGTCACCCTCTCAAGGCTCTCGGAGCGGCCTCTAACAAAACCAGGGCCGTATCGTAAGCGCTCCGAGAAAACCGTAACCGCTATGGCACTAACCACCCGGTTTGCTGGTCCCGCGTCGTGCCCCCGTCAGAACCACGCCGCCATCGCATCAGTACTTTGTCCGCCTCTGTGCCAACGTGTCTGCCACCGCGTCATCCCCGTGGACCAATAACAGCTCGCCACCTCACCCAATGACGTCATGCTGACGTCATCCGAGCTTGACCCCACCCTATGACGTCATGCTGACGTCATCCGAGAAAAGGCGCCAAATTGCCAAAAGGTCCATATTTTGGCCAAAAATCACGTTTTGCATACTTTTTCGTTCATTCGCTATTGTTTCCGCTGCATGGTCTTTTACGTCCCAAACTGCGCCACCCCGCTGGAATCGACCTGGAGACCTCCAGAGCACCAATTCTACCCACATTTACGACCACTGCTCGTTGTTTACTAGGTATTTCTCATCATTTATCCTCCATACGCCTAAATTGTCTGTAAATTACTCAGAAGGCTCAAAGGACACTAAAACTCATCATTTTACCGGCAAATTCCCTCTGCAAAGCCTCTATTTCCAACTGCAAGCTCGAAAACCACCAGCTGAGCCTTGATTTCTCGAGTTCTTATAGAAAACTGTAAACTGCTCGCGCAATCGTGAGACAGTTGGTCAATCCATTAAAAACCTGCCACAAAAGACAGAGTGAGACCAGACATTGGTCTTATTCGTAATTCAAACAGTATTTCAAGTGTTGTGTGCCCACTTCACCCTCTGGTCCCTGAAATTCACACTTTCATTGCAAGTAATCACCGTTGTGTTGTTCTGCTTACTTCAACCAGTTCACCTGCAAATCAGAAGCTTAATAGACCATGGAAACTCCAATTGCACTGAACATCAAGCCTCTCAATACCCCTCACAGGGAGTTAGAATGGAAAGCTCTGGGAGATATGGATTATCAAATGTTGGATTGGTTTCCAATAGGCTCTAAATATAATATTCAGTTGCTAAATGAGTTGAAAGCCCAACACCTTAGTGGAGCTGATATCCTAGGGATTTGGGACTCAAACTTGCCCATCTATAACCTCCCCCAGGTAAATCCTATGCCAGAATTGATCCACAGATGCCAGGAGTGCTATGATCCATGCCAAAGAGCTGTCCTCAGCCCCACAGGCTCAATTCTGTTCCATATCACCCCAGAGAGCATAAATGAGATGCTGCATTTCCACACTGTAAAACCATTGACCCCCCTCTACATGCAGAACTTGATAAAGAAGGGGACTAAGTTGTCAAATGACCAGGTCATCAAAATCAACCAGCTGTTTGTACAACCAGGCTCTGAAGCCATCAGAACTCCTCCTATTGGATATGCATACTTAAATGCATTGGGCAGAATGCTAGTGGATTTGATCAGCTATGTCCTAGGGTTCAAGGGAGTGGAGGATGTGGATGATAGTATAATGGCAATGTTGTCTATATTCTCTCCTGGAAAGCCTCCAACTGTACATTATGACTATGCCACATATATTGCAGATAAGATCCATGACCAGCTGATGAATCTGCAAAGGGAAAGACTGTTCAGATACACTTCCTACATTTACCATCTATTCTTGTTTTATCAACCAGGCAGCTTCCTCTTTCCCCTTAAGCAAGTCAATGCCCAGGGGAATCCAAGGTTAGTTGTGTTTTGGACCTCTGTTTTTCATTGCACCTCTGTATCACCATACACATACTGTGAGTTCATAGACTTGTTCATTCATCCAGCTATGACCTTATTGTATGGTGTTTCTCTTCCAAGGTTAACTGATGACATGAGGAGAATTCTCCATCTAAACAAAACCTACAGCATTGGTAATTGGTACTTTTACCAAGACCACATAGTCATTAGAGTATATGGCTGTGAGTTGAAGCCTTATAGGCTGTCAAGGTATGTCCCCATGAGGCTTTTTGCCCTAGAATATTTCAGGAAATTTGGGAATGCCGACTACCTCCACTTCCAAAGTAAGAATAAGAAGGCACAGTTGAAGGTAAGGAGCCAGTTGGGCCCTTTCCTATATAACAAAAAAGAGGAGGGATGGAAAGAGGCAAATGGTATCCTAGAGGCCCTCAAACTGCAAACTAGCTTTGAGTGGATACCCTATGACCTCAATCATTTTGTTTCCCTCAGGAGGATAAGATACAAATTGGGTACCTATTCACATGTGAGGTAGCCTGAGATTGAGCAGTATGTCAATGCATTGAGTTGGGAAGAGGGTACCCTAGAAGAGGAAATTACTAGTGAAGAGCTGCTAGAAAGAGAGGCTAGAAAAATTCAAAAAGAAGCTGACTTAGAAACTTGTGGACAGGTCCCCCTCTCTTATCAAAGACAACTTCGAGCAGCTGCCTCATCCTCAACAACACATCAACAAGCTGCCATGAATACTCCACAGACAACCAACAAAAGCAAAGAAAAGCAGGTGGAACAACCACCTCCTATGACAGAAGAGCAAATGGAAACCCTAGTGCAACAACAAGAAGAGATGGAGCAGCAGGGAGAAGTGCAGCAGCAAGAAGAATAGCAACAACAGGAAGAACAAAGGCAGGAACAACCTGTCCAGCAAGAGAAAACAGTGGAAGCCCCTAAATCCACTGAACAAACTGTGCCTCCAAGGCAAGAAATTTCAGCTGAGGCATCAATCCTCCAAACTCCACAAAAGGAGGATACAAGTAGGAAAAGGGACAGGGAGACTCCCCTTACAACATCAGCAACTCATGGGGAGGAAAGACAGAGAATTAATCCCTTCTCAGAGGAAGAAATGCCAATAGGACAGTCTTTTGGTATGGTCCCACCCAGCAGGGAAGCGTCAGCAAGTTCCTTTCAACAGGAACATGATAGAGCAATGGGAGGTGAAGTGAGTTCCTCAAATCAGCAAAGAGAAGGTGGACCCAGCATTAAATAGTAGTTCATCGACATTAAGAGGAGAAATGAGCCCATCAAGATACAGCTGTATAACCATCTGTTAAACATGGCTCCCACCAATCAACAAAGACTCATGTTTGCATATGATGTGCAGGAAGGCAAAATGATCATGAGTCATTTTATGCCAACAGCAGTGCAGCCCCGATCTGCCTCTGACTACTTGAGGACTAACCTGGAAGTCCTTGCCAAGGATATCCACCCAATGGACAAGATAGAACTGCATAAGCAAACGGGTGAGATGGTCTATGCTTCCTTGGCAGACCAAACATTGGATAACTACAGGCTACAAAATAGCCTTAACAATACAGCCTCTCAGCTAGAGTTGGAGAGAGCATCATCCCAGGCAAAGGACAACAGAATAAGGTCCTTAGAGGACATCATCATAGAGATTGGGCATGATCCCAAAGATATCAAGGGCATACAAGAGATATTAAAATTGAGGGATGCAGACATGGCAGCCTTGAGGCGAAAGATCAAACTCCCAGCCACAATTCACCCTCAAACAGATGATGTTGCCCAGCAAAGACATGATCAAGAGGCCACAACCTTGTTGATATCTTTGTACAAGCAGCTAATCCAAACTCAGGAAAAGCTGGGAGAATCGGAGGCTGCAAAAGCAGCACTATAGGCAGCCTTGAAACAAAGAGAAGAAGGGAAAACCTCCAAGCCTCCTCCTGAAGTGATCAACCTTGAGGAAGCTGCTCCAACCACTGCCCCTCCTCCTCAGCAAACAGAACCTACAACACCAACTACATCGACAGCTGCACCAACAACAGAGCAGACTCATAGTCTGGATATGCAGAAGCTTCAAAATGAAATTCAAGTCCTGGAAGCTCAAATGTTAGAGCTTAATCAAGCCAAAGAATCTTTGGCTAAAGTAAATGAAAGATATGACAAGATCAAACAAAATGTGGCTGAGAAGGAAAGAGATATAAGAGCTCTCAAAAAGAGAATATCTGAGCTTGAGAAAGAGCTCACACTAGATAAGGTGACAGCAGAGCTCAAAACAGTCATGTGGGCCAATATTGGCCAGTCCATTACTGATCAGTGGTAGTTCATTGAGACCATAGATGAACAGTCAGTACTCATTACAAAGGCAAATAGGGAAATACACAGAGCAAGAGCAAGCCTTGGCAACATGCCTGATGCTGCCAATAGAATGATCAACATATTGAATAACAGGACAAGCTCTCAACTGGCCACCATGGGAATTGCTCACAGGACTGAGACAATCTCAATGGTTAAAAGGGTCCTGACATTAAGAAACCTGGTTGGAACATTAGAAAGAAGAACCCAAGACATGCAGACTGAAATCAACAAGTTCATGGACAGGTTTCAGGTATTGCAAAACAGAGGCCTCCCCAGCCTACTAAGCAGTGTGGGAAGACTGCTTACCCATGAAAACTATGCTAAAAGGGTCAATGCCTTTGTTGCAAGTCAAATTGCAGGACAACCCAGCACTTCAGCAGAATCAGGGCCAGCATCAGGGCAGACTCTATATAATAGGGTGGAAAACCTGTTTTTTATCATGAACGAGATCAATCATCTGTTCGATGTGCCTCCAAATTTCTATAAATATACAGAAGCAGATGAAACTATAGAGGCAATTGTCAAGCACCAATTGCCCACACAGGAGGTCTAGAATAAATTGACACAGATAATATTATCAAGACAGAACCTGTAATGTTATGTTTTGTCCAATTTATAAGTGATCATACACAGGGAAAATTTTGGTAGATCAGCATACAGAGGAAAGATGAAAGGCTGAGCCAACTCAACAGAGCTATTCGGTCACCACAGTAGCAAGCACAGTCACAGGTGGCAGGGCCGACAAAATACAGCGCAGCAAACATAAAGACACATTTTCCAGCATTAAAGCAAAGCGGTTCAACCGACTCACTGACCTCCAAAAGTCAAAATATCCTCTGACAGACTTAAAGAGCAGTTATGCTGCATTCAAAGCTGTAATAACTTCTTTTCTACTTTTCTGTACGAAGTAAATGAAGATATTTCTCTCTAAGATGACTCAATGCCTGAGATATTTTGTATAAACATTTCTATAAGATCCCCTTCGCATGAGTTTGCAAGGGTGGTTGTGGATTTCATTTCTATACTCTTGTTGCTGTATAACTCTCAGAGAAATAATACAAAAGGTAGATGGAATTTCCAAAGCTCTGTGTTCCTTGATGCACTGTGGTGGCTGGCTGATTGTTACAGGATTCCTGCATATTTCATAGCACAATAAGTCTTCTTTTACCTCTGTGTCATATGTTTTTCTAGTCTTTCATGTTCTTTCATGTTTTTGAGTTTTACACTTAATGGCAAAGTAAAAGAATAGTTCCAGGATTTAATCACAGATTACCCTGAACTCAATCTAAGCTGTTATAAATGTTTTCTTCCAGATAGAGTAAATAAGGTGTAATTCTTAATTGCTACACTTTCAAGCTATATCTCTCACTGTGATAAATATTTTCAGGAATTCAAGTTTTCTCCTGAGGCATCTATCTCTTCCCCACACCCCAGCTTTAGTGGAAAATTCTTAAATGCTTTTCACTGGTTGTTTACATGTCACCATCATAATCTAACTTTGTTATATGAAATATTTAATTGGCCCTGTAATCTCAGTAAATCACCTCAAGGTTTCTAAGACACTTGTAGCCACATACTCCATTGCCCAATGAAATAAACTCATCTGCAGATTGCACACTTCAAGTACAGAAAGATATCCCTCAACCAAAGCATAAAACTAAACACCCTCACTTCATAGCTAGCCTAAAATCATTTCAAAACAGAGACAAATTATAAAGAGAGAGCCCTCTCTGATTACAGTGTGGCTAGGCACTGTAATCCAAAGATTGGCTAGTGGTTACCCCGGCCGTATTCCCTTGGGAGTCATAGGGAACAACCTGGGTGTTAACATAATTGGCGACTCCACTGGGGACCTTCTTAGGATTTTCCAATTTCTATACATCCCTCAAAGCCTGAAATCAAGCCTGAAACAAGTCAGGAGGCCTTCAAAACTGTTTCTGTGCAACATTGACAGTTTTCAGGGAAGAGCTCTTTCAGTGAATTTTCATCTCAGCTTTGAAATATACATAGCCATTTCAAATCTTTATCCAGTCCTTACAGATATAAAAACTTCCTATAAAATCCTAAAAAACAGTTAGAAGCTGGCTCCCAAGAAAAATCCACGGCACACTAGGGCAAATCCTGACCCTAATCCACCCATCATTGTTGATAATCCAAATACCATCCCTAGAAACCTTAGAAGGCAGCAAAGGCAGGAGCAGCCTGCTGATTTAACATCAGATTCAGATCATCCCAGCCTTATCTCTACCCCATGCAAGGTCCTTTTCCGGTCTACCCCTAATTCCCCTAGTTCACCATCCACATCTCAGAGTCCTCCTCTCACATCTTCATCCACTGCACATATCCCCTTGACCAACACTCTAGGTTCACCCCTACTTGTCACCCCTGTGGTACCCACTGTTCCTATTATCCCAGCTGCCCCTGTTAATCCTCTAAATCCTGTAAATATGGCTAACAGATATGCACCCTTGCAGATACCAGCTAATGCTGCAGCTCTACCCCAAGATTACCAAACCAAAATCTCATATTTTGACTCCAACGACCCTCTGACAGCTGTCCAGCATGCTAAAAGGATGCAAGACCATTTTGAGACCTATGAAATATATGATGACAGTGTCAGAATGAGGATGTTTGTTCAGAGCCTAATTGGGGATGTAAGAACTTGGTTTAGATCCCTGAATGCAAATTCCATCACAACTCCTGATGAACTGTATCAAGCCTTTACTAGTAGATGGGAGAAGAAGAAAGATCCTCTGCACATACTTGGGGAATATGACACTATTAAAAGAGGTCCCCAAGAGACTGTTTTGGAGTATTGTGCAAGATTTAACAATGTATATAACGCGATTCCACAAAATTTAAGACCTCCTCCTGATTTAGCCTTGTACAAATTCCCTGATGGTTTTGACCCTGACATGGCCTATCAGTTGAAGGAAAGAGATCCTCAATCCCTTGCAGAGGCCCAAAGGGTTGCTGTCACAGTGGAAGCCAACCTTATTGCCAAAAGGAACAGGGCAAGGTTGGAAAAGAGGACTGCTTTCAAAGAGGAACCCTCTGCCTTTGATCAAAAGCTAGATGCAATTCTCACTGGAATGAAAAGATTGGGTGATAGAGTGGAATCGGTTGAAGGAAAATCATCATGGGAACCACCACAAAACAACCCTCCTAGGAATCCAAATTTTAGGAGAACTCAAAACCCAAATATTGGCAAGGCCAGTGCTGACCAAGACATAAGACCCCCTTTCCAAGAAAATTATGCAGAAACTTCCACATCAATAGAGCCCAATGAAGATCCTGAGATTAATTTAATGGGTCTAGATGGTGAAAGTCAAGTTTTCTTAACACAAGAAGATCATGAGGATGATGAAATCAAACTGTTCCAAACTAAATTAGGTGAATCCTTTGACTTCAAACAAGGCTATGATACTGCTGTCTATGAAGTCCATAAACAATACAAGCTGAGGAGCAGAACTGTAAATGTAAACCAGCCTGAAAAGATAAAGAATAATCAGCAGCTTGAAAGAGTCATAGTCACAAAACCTAATGACAAAATAAATTCACCTACAGAAGAAGTGATTGTTGAGGAGATCACTGAACCACTGTCTTTAAAACAGCAGCCTGTGGCCACTTCACCTTCTCAGCCTAATTTGAATGATACCCCAAGAGATGAGTAAAAGGGGCAAGTCCCAAAGTCAAGATAAAAATCAAGAAGAAGATTTAATGAACAAGGAAAGGACTGTTATCCATAACCCCAAAACCCAATCTGAAAAACCTTTTGACCTAGAAACTGAAATTGGAAAACTAAAGATAGCTATTCCTCTTTTAGAACTAGCCAAGCATGACATCTATAAACTACAGATCAAGAAGTCCCTTCAACTCACTAGCAACAAAGATGATGTCAATGTGCTGGATGACACCCCAGAACTCCTGTTTGGCCTAGAAGTGGATGGAAAAACGGTAGTCACAGGGGTATTACCTTTCTATGTCAGCTTACATATTCATGATAAAATATTACATAATGCAATGTTTGACTCATGTGCCTCTCATAATCTCATGCCAAAAGCAGTCATGGAAAGATTGAATTTAGACATAACAAGACCATACAAGGACCTGTTTTCCTTTGACTCCAGCCAAGTCAAGTGTCTAGGTCTCATAAAAGATTTATGTGTGTCCCTGGTTCAATACCCAAACAAGACAATCCTAATGGATGTGGTAGTTGCTGATATTCCACTTAAGTATGGGATGTTGTTATCAAGATCTTGGGGAGCTAAACTCCAAGGTTCCCTGCAATTAGACATGTCATATGCCACCATCTCTGTTTTTGGGCAACCAAAAAGACTGTACAGAGAAACACTCATGAAATACATGGTCAGCAGTGAAGAAAAGCCTCAAAACTTTCCCATATATGCTGTCCATTCAGACATAGACTCATACATTCTCTTCAATGACACCACAACTCCCTCAAAAGGTGAGGTTGAAACCAAGATACTCATACAGGAGGAAGACTCAAATGAAAGTAGTACCACCCATGAAACAACAGTCAATCAAACACTAGATACTGCTGTTGTTCCAAATATCAAGCATACCCAATCAAATGTTGAAACTGTCCTAGGAGACAAGCTAGATGAAAAACCACAACTTCTACTCACATTGCCAGCCCATGAACACATCATTAAATCTCCTTCCCAACAGGATATTCTATGGTTCCTTGAATTTGATGGCTCAGTCAACAAGTTAGGGGCAGGAGCTGGAGTTTGGGTACACAATAAAGAAAATAGTCATGCAGAGGGCAGAGCTTATAGATTGAACTTCAGATGTACTAACAACATGGCTGAATATGAGGCTCTTTTACTAGGTCTCAAACTAGTAAAGTCCTTACAAGCCATAAAAATTTCAATCCTAGGAGATTCAGACCTAGTTATCCAACAAGTCAAGGGTAATTTTGTCACTAATGACAAAAGACTGAGGTCCTACAGGTCTGCTGCTGCTGAACTGTTAAATTCATTCACTGAATTTCAGATCACTAAAATTCCTAGAACCCACAATCTACATGCTCATAGTTTAGCCACCTTTGCAAGTACCTGCAAGCTGCCTTTTGAGCCTCATCATTGTTTTACAGCTGAGGTAAAACACAGACCCTCCATTCCAAACAATGTTAATGATTGGCAAGTATTTGAGGATGACAAGCAAATAAACCATTTTTTAACCCTGCAGCATGAATTTGCAGGATTGAATATTGACACTGATACAGCAAGTCAATCACAAATACTTGATACAACAAGTCAATCACAAATACTTGATGCAGCAAGTCAATCACAAATACTTGATGGAGTAAGTCAATCACAAATACTTGATGGAGTAAGTCAAACACAAATACTTGATGGAGCAAGTCCATCACAAATACAGTTTCAACAGATTACTCACCCAATATCACCTAGAACAGCAAAACAAATGCTAAATCCAACTATTTTCAACGAAGACAACATTCAACAAATTCAATCAATCAATGGTGAGGAAGTGGCCAATGCTGAAACTGAAATCATAGAGCTGAAAGACAATTTTCTACCAACAGGCCTAACCCCACTAGAGGACATCTTTGATTCAAATGATATCCCCAGAAAACCAAAAATGCAGCCCTTAAATGCAGCCATTGAAGAATGCAACATAGGTACAATTGACAAACCCAAAATAATTAAATTGTCTGCTTCTTTACCTCCTGACCAAAAGCCTAAATACATTGACCTCTTTAAAGAGTTCCAGGATGTCTTTGCATGGAGTTATGAGGACTTAAAGTCCTATGACACCTCTGTTATCCAGCATACAATCCCTCTCAAACCTGATCAAAAGCCCTTTAAACAAAAATTGAGGAGAATCAATCCTATGCTTCTCCCAGCAATGGAACAAGAGGTACAGAAAATGTTCAAGGTTGGCATCATAGCACCAATCAGATTCTCTAAATGGATCTCCAACTTAGTCCCTACAAGAAAGAAGACTGGTGAAATTAGGCTGTGTGTGGACTTAAGGAATCTGAACCAAGTATCCCTCAAAGACAACTATCCCTTACCCAAGATGGATCACATTCTCCAAAGGGTGGTAGGGGCCTCAAGGATCTCATTACTGGATGGGTTTTCAGGCTTCAATCAAATCCTGGTGCACCCTGATGATCAAGATAAAACAACATTCACTACCCCATGGGGAACTTTCAAATATGTAAAGATGCCTTTTGGATTGAAAAATGCAGGGGCAACTTTTCAAAGAGCAATGGATATTGCTTTTTCCAAAGAGATTCATGACATTTTAGTCATTTACCTAGATGACCTTACACCTTTCTCAAAATCAGACCAAGAACATATAAAACATTTGAGACAAATCTTCCTAAAATGCAGAAAATATGGAATTTCCTTAAATCCCAAGAAATCCCTGTTTGGTTTAGAGGAAGGTAAGCTGTTGGGCCACATCATTTCTAAAGATGGCATTAGAATTGACCCAGATAGGATACAGGCTATCCTAAAAATGCCCCACCCAAGAAATGTCAAAGAGTTGCAAGGATTCTTGGGAAAAATCAATTTCTTGAGAAGGTTTATCCCAAACTTAGCAGAACTAATCAGATTATTAAATAACATGCTAAAGAAAGATTCAAAAGTCAAATGGACTGTTGAAGCCAATCAAGCCTTTGAAGGTATAAAACTGGCCCTTACCCAAACCCCAGTCTTGACCAATCCTCAATTTGACAGGGACTTTATCATTTTCTCTTTTGCCTCCCAGCATACTATTGCTGCTGTTTTATTGCAAAAAGATGACCAAGGAAATGAGAAGCCAATTGCTTTCTTTAGCAAAGCTCTTAGAGATGCACCTTTAAAGTATCAAATCATGGAAAAGCAAGCTTATGCTTTGGTCAAAGCCATTAAAGACTTTAGGATTTATATCCTTTATTCCCATGTTATAGCATATGTGCCAAGTCCTATTGTCAAAGACATTCTCACCCAAGAAAATTTAGAGGGCAGAAGAGGAAAGTGGATTGCCAACATCTTGGAATTTGACATTGAGATAAAACCTACAAAACTAATAAAAGGACAAGGCTTGGCCAAATTAATGACAGAAGCAAATTTCCAAGCCTTAGACATTAACCAGCTGGACAGTGAACCGGAGCTGGCGACTCCAAAGATCAATGTAGCCTTTGAACAATCCCCTTGGTACTCTGATATATGTTATGTATTGCAAAACCTGTGTGCTCCCCCAGGATTGTCCAGAACTAAATGTAGGTTTTTAAAAATGAAAGCTTCTAAATTTTGTGTTATGGATGGAAATTTATTGTGGAAAAACCATGAAGGAATATTGCTAAACTGCCTAATTGAGAATGAAACTGACAATATCATAAAGGAATTTCATGCAGGTGACTGTGGTGGACACTTGTACTGGAAGTCCACTGTGGATAAAATACTAAGGGCTGGGTACTACTGGCCCACCATGTTCTCTGATGTCAAGAAATTCACCACCTCATGTCATAAATGTCAAGTGTTTGAGGGAAAGAGACAGTTGCTGCCACTTCCCTTAAGGCCTATTGCAACAGAGAGACCTTTTCAACAATGGGGCTTGGATTTCATTGGGGAAATTCACCCCTCATCCTCAGGCCAACATAGATGGATCTTGACAGCCACAGACTACTTCACCAAGTGGATTGAAGCTGTTCCATGCAGACAAGCAAATGATTCCACTATCATTCAGTTCTTGGAGAACAACATATTGGCTAGATTTGGCTGTCCTGACAAAATAATAACAGACAATGCTGCTGCTTTCAGATCCAAGAAAATGGTGAACTTCTGCCATAAATTTCACATCACCCTGGGCCATTCTACTGCATACTATCCCCAAGGTAATGGCCTTGCTGAGTCATCAAATAAAAGTCTGGTAAACATCATAAAGAAAGTACTAGAAGAGAACAAAAAGAATTGGCATAAGAAGCTTGTGAATGCCCTATGGGCAGATAGACTAACAACCAAAAGATCAATTGGGACCAGCCCATATGAGTTGGTTTATGGATTAGAGGCCAAATTTCCTTCATCACTAGGAGTGCATGTTATGAAACTTCTTCAAGAAAGCCAAGCTGAACCAAATGATATGCAAAGAAGAATCAATCAAATCATATGTTTACAGCAAACTAGAGACCAAGTTTTCAGCAGAGTTCAAGTTCTACAAGAAAAATTAAAGAAGGCCTTTGATAGAAGAACTAAGGCAGAAGATTTCAACATTGGTGACAAAGTCCTCAAGTGGGATTCAAGAAGAGAGGATAAGGGAAAACATGGAAAATTTGACTCCCTTTGGAGAGGACCATTTGCTGTCCAAGCAGTACAAGGAAACAACACTTATTTCCTTAAGAGTCTCAATGAAACTGATTTGGATGAAGGTCCTGTGAATGGCAGGATGCTGAAGCACTATTTTGAATATCACCCATAAGTGCAGCCTGAGTTTTCCCTTGTACATATCCAGATGTATATATTATTTTCTGTCAACATGTAAATATGAAATTTCTCAAAGTTTTCTTAAAACTGCCAGCAAAAGGTAAATAGAATCAGAGGTCTACCAAGAAGAGAAGCACACAATTTTGGCATTTCAAAGCAGCAAACTTCAAGATTGGCAAGAGCAGTCAAGGAGCAAGGCAATCTGACCTGCTGTTCTTGGTCTTTCAAATGAAACACCATCCCCATGTGGAGCCACTGTTAGCTACCTATACCAATAGGTTTCATATTTCATGATTGGCTATGAAAAGGTCCAAATATGCTCTGCTTTGATGATTCAAAGATCACATATTTCCAAGAGAATCCAATCTGTGCTTATAGCTTGGTATGGACTCAAATTTTGATGGATGGTCCAACAGTCTAATCTGGACCATGTCATGTTTTAAATTTTCAGTTGTAGAATAGAGAAAGGAGTCTGTCCAAACTGTTTAATCTTGGCAGACAAGTAGTTTAGGTAGAGAAAAAAGGCTCCCAACAGCTTAATCTGGGACCTTGGAAGAAATAAGGGTAGAAGTAGATAGAAAAACAAAAGAAAAAGCCAAAGAAAATAAAAGGCAAGTAAGGGTCTGCAAGTCCAAGTGCACCCTCCAAGAAGAAATAAAAAATGCTAGGCAAATAGATGGGTAGGCAGTTGGGGTTGCAGAAAGGTCATTTCTTATAAGTTGCATGTGTGCTAACTTTGTTTACCAAAGCAAAATCAATGAATTGAGAAGGTGTCATTCTTCATCAAGTTGCAGCAAGCAAGAAGCATGTCTAACCTCCCTTCTTCCCCTCTCCATTTCATTACTAACACTCCCTCATCAGCTGAGATTCATGGAAGAGATTATGGTTTCATGGTGGTTCTTAATCTTTTAGAAGCCACATTTCTTGTCTAAAAATTCTTTTCATTTTGATCTACTCCCTAAACTAAGTAAGTTTCAAATAAACTTAGTGATTTCCCCCTCATTCACATTTCCCCTATATTAACTCTAACTTTACTATGTAAATCCCCTATATTACCTTTCCCCTACTAGTATTAACACCATGGTGTATAAACCCCAAATTTTGTATAAATATCCCTCCCCTTGGCATTATAGCCATATGTTCTCTAAAAAGGAATCAAAATGACATCTGGTCACTTTGATGAACCTATACCTCATCTCTCTCCCTTATTTCAAGTCATTCCACTCATTAAACCGTCATTTGCAAAGAAAAACCCTATAAAAACCCCTTCCTACCCATAACCCCTTTGAAATTATGAAAAAATCCAAAAAACCACTTTTGCCGCTTAACCAAAGTTGGCGCATATATTTGATTTTTCAAAATATATTGAAAAACATTGAAAAATACCATATCTGAATCTTTCCCGCTGAGCACATGTCCCAAAAGAAATATTTGTTTATTCCTCCGCCCGCGTCCGTATCCACCGATCACATCGCCCTTCCGTCAACCGTCGGATCGGACCCAAGTGATCCGACGGTCCTCATTGATATCGGAGCGGCCCCCACGCCCGACAGTTAGCGCCCGAGAAAATGACGAAGGGTTACGTCAGTCCTCGGCCACGCGTCACCCTCTCAAGGCTCTCGGAGCGGCCTCTGACAAAACCAGGGCCGTATCGTAAGCGCTCCGAGAAAACCGTAACCGCTATGGCACTTACCGCCCGGTTTGCTGGTCCCGCGTCGTGCCCACGTCAGAACCACGCCGCCATCGCATCTGTACTTTGTCCGCCTCTGTGCCAACGTGTCTGCCACCGCGTCATCCCCGTGGACCAATAACAGCTCGCCACCTCACCCGATGACGTCATGCTGACGTCATTCGAGCTTGACCCCACCCTATGACGTCATGCTGACGTCATCCGAGAAAAGGCGCCAAATTGCCAAAAGGTCCATATTTTGGCCAAAAATCACGTTTTTCATACTTTTTTGTTCATTCGCTATTGTTTCCGCTGCATGGTCTTTTACGTCCAAAACTGTGCTACCCCACTGGAATCGACCTGGAGACCTCCAGAGCACCAATTCTGCCCACATTTACGACCACTGCTCGCTGTTTACCAAGTATTTCTCATCATTTATCCTCCATACGCCTAAATTGTCTGTAAATTACTCAGAAGGCTCAAAGGGCACTAAAACTCATCATTTGACCAGCAAATTCCCTCTGCAAAGCCTCTATTTCCAACTGCAAGCTCGAAAGCCACCAGCTGAGCCTTGATTTCCCGAGTTCTTATAGAAAACTGTAAACTGCTCGCGCAATCGTGAGACAGTTGGTCAATCCATTAAAAACCTGCCACAAAAGACAGAGTGAGACCAGACATTGGTCTTATTCATAATTCAAACAGTATTTCAAGTGCCGTGTGCCCACTTCACCCTCTGGTCCCTGAAATTCACACTTTCATTGCAAGTAATCACCGTTGTGTTGTTCTGCTTACTTCAACCAGTTCACCTGCAAGTCAGAAGCTTAATAGACCATGGAAACTCCAATTGCACTGAACATCAAGCCTCTCAATACCCCTCACAGGGAGTTAGAATGGAAAGCTCTGGGAGATATGGATTATCAAATGTTAGATTGGTTTCCAATAGGCTCTAAATATAATATTCAGTTGCTAAATGAGTTGAAAGCCCAGCACCTTAGTGGAGCTGATATCCTAGGGATTTGGGACTCAAACTTGCCCATCTACAACCTCCCCCAGGTAAATCCTATGCCAGAATTGATCCACAGATGCCAGGAGTGCTATGATCCATGCCAAAGAGCTGTCCTCAGCCCCACAGGCTCAATTCTGTTCCATATCACCCCAGAGAGCATAAATGAGATGCTACATTTCCACACTGCAAAACCATTGACCCCCCTCTACATGCAGAACTTGATAAAGAAGGGGACTAAGTTGTCAAATGACCAGATCATCAAAATCAACCAGCTGTTTGTACAACCAGGCTCTAAAGCCATCAGAACTCCTCCTATTGGATATGCATACTTAAATGAATTGGGCAGAATGCTAGTGGATTTGATCAGCTATGTCCTAGGGTTCAAGGGAGTGGAGGATGTGGATGATAGTATAATGGCAATGATGTCTATATTCTCTCCTGGAAAGCCTCCAGCTGTACATTATGACTATGCCACATATATTGCAGATAGGATCCATGACCAGCCGATGAATCTGCAAAGGGAAAGACTGTTCAGATACACTTCCTACATTTATCATCTATTCTTGTTTTATCAACCACGCAGCTTCCTCTTTCCCCTGAAGCAAGTCAATGCCCAGGGGAATCCAAGGTCAGTTGTGTTTTGGACCTCTATTTTTCATTGCACCTCTGTATCACCATACACATACTGTGAGTTCATAGACTTGTTCATTCATCCAGCTATGACCTTATTGTATGGTGTTTCTCCTCCAAGGTTAACTGATGACATGAGGAGAATTCTCCATCTAAACAAAACCTACAGCATTGGTAATTGGTACTTTTACCAAGACCACACAGTCATCAGAGTATATGGCTGTGAGTTGAAGCCTTATAGGCTGCCAAGGTATGTCCCCATGAGGCTTTTTGCCCTAGAATATTTCAGGCAATTTGGGAATGCCGACTACCTCCACTTCCAAAGTAAGAACAAGAAGGCACAGTTGAAGGTAAGGAGCCAGCTGGGCCCTTTCCTATATAACAAAAAAGAGGAGGGATGGAAAGAGGCAAATAGTATCCTAGAGGCCCTCAAACTGCAAACTAGCTTTGAGTGGATACCCTATGACCCCAATCATTTTGTTTCCCTCAGGAGGATAAGATACAAATTGGGTACCTATTCACATGTGAGGCAGCCTAATATTGAGCAGTATGCGAATGCATTGAGCTGGGAAGAGGGTACCCTAGAAGAGGAAATTACTAGTGAAGAGCTGCTAGAAAGAGAGGCTAGAAAAATTCAAAAAGAAGCTGACTTAGAAACTTGTGGACAGGTCCCCCTCTCTTATCAAAGACAACTTGGAGCAGCTGCCTCATCCTCAACAACACATCAGCAAGCTGCCATGAATACTCCACAGTCAGCCAACAAAAGCAAAGTAAAGCAGGTGGAACAGCCACCTCCTATGACAGAAGAGAAAATGGAAACCCTAGTGCAGCAACAAGAAGAGATGGACCAGCAGGGAGAAGTGCAACAGCAAGAAGAACAGCAACAACAGGAAGAACAAAGGCAGGAACAGCCTGTCCAGCAAGAGCAAATAGTGGAAGCCCCTAAATCCATTGAACAAACTGTGCCTCCAAGGCAAGAAATTTCAGCTGAGGCATCAATCCTCCAAACTCCACAAAAGGAGGATACAAGCAGGAAAAGGGACAGGGAGACTCCCCTTACAACATCAGCAACTCATGGGGAGAAAAGACAGAGAATTAATCCCTTCTCAGAGGAAGAAATGCCAATAGGACAGTCTTTTGGTATGGTCCCACCCAGCAGGGAAGCGTCAGCAAGTTCCTTTCAACAGGAATAGGATAGAGCAATGGGAGGTGAAGTGAGTTCATCAAATCAGCAAAGAGAAGGTGGACCCAGCATTAAACAGCAGTTCATCGACATTAAGAGGAGAAATGAGCCCATCAAGATACAGCTGTATAACCATCTGTTAAACATGGCTCCCACCAATCAACAAAGACTCATGTCTGCATATGATGTGCAGGAAGGCAAAATGATCATGAGTCATTTTATGCCAACAGCAGTGCAGCCCCAATCTGCCTCTGACTACTTGAGGACTAACCTGGAAGTCCTTGCCAAGGATATCCACCCAATGGACAAGATAGAACTGCATAAGCAAACGGGTGAGATGGTCTATGCTTCCTTGGCAGACCAAACATTGGATAACTACAGGCTACAAAATAGCCTTAACAATACAGCCTCAGCTAGAGTTGGAGAGAGCATCATCCCAGGCAAAGGACAACAGAATAAGGTCCTTAGAGGACATCATCATAGAGATTGGGCATGATCCCAAAGATATCAAGGGCATACAAGAGATATTAAAATTGAGGGATGCAGACATGGCAGCCTTGAGGCGAAAGATCAAACTCCCAGCCACAATTCACCCTCAAACAGATGATGTTGCCCAGCAAAGACATGATCAAGAGGCCACAACCTTGTTGATATCTCTGTACAAGTAGCTAATCCAAACTCAAGAAAAGCTGGGAGAATCAGAGGCTGCAAAAGCAGCACTACAGGCAGCCTTGAAACAAAGAGAAGAAGGGCAAACCTTCAAGCCTCCTCCTGAAGTGATCAACCTTGAGGAAGCTGCTCCAACCACTGCCCCTCCTCCTCAGCAAACAGAACCTACAGCACCAACTACATCGATAGCTGCACCAACAACAGAGCAGACTCATAGTCTGGATATGCAGAAGCTTCAAAATGAAATTCAAGTCCTGGAAGCTCAAATGTTAGAGCTTAATCAAGCCAAAGAATCTTTGGCTAAAGTAAATGAAAGATATGACAAGAGCAAACAGAATGTGGCTGAGAAGGAAAGAGATATAAGAGCTCTCAAAAAGAGAGTATTTGAGCTTGAGAAAGAGCTCACACTAGATAACGTGACAGCAGAGCTCAAAACAGTCATGTGGGCCAATATTGGCCAGTCCATTACTGATCAGTGGCAGTTCATTGAGACCATAGATGAACAGTCAGTACTCATTACAAAGGCAAATAGGGAAATACACAGAGCAAGAGCAAGCCTTGGCAACATGCCTGATGCTGCCAATAGAATGATCAACATATTGAATAACAGGACAAGCTCTCAACTGGCCACCATGGGAATTGCTCACAGGACTGAGACAATCTCAATGGTTAAAAGGGTCCTGACATTAAGAAACCTGGTTGGAACATTAGAAAGGAGAACCCAAGACATGCAGACCGAAATCAACAAGTTCATGGACATGTTTCAGGTATTGCAAAACAGAGGCCTCCCCAGCCTACTAAGCAGTGTGGGAAGATTGCTTACCCATGAAAACTATGCGAAAAGGGTCAATGCCTTTGCTGCAAGTCAAATTGCAGGACAGCCCAGCACTTCAGCAGAATCAGGGCCAACATCAGGGCAGACTCTATATAATAGGGTGGAAAACCTATTTTTTATCATGAACGAGATCAATCATCTGTTCGATGTGCCTCCAAATTTCTATAAATATACAGAAGAAGATGAAACCATAGAGGCAATTGTCAAGCACCAATTGCCCACACAGGAGGTCTGGAATAAATTGACACAGATAATATTATCAAGCCAGAACCTGTAATGTTATGTTTTGTACAATTTATAAGTGATCATACACAGGGAAAATTTTGGTAGATCAGCATACAGAGGAAAGATGAAAGGCTGAGCCAACTCAACAGAGCTATTCGGTCACCACAGCAGCAAGCACAGTCACAGGTGGCAGGGCCGACAAAATACAGCGCAACAAACGTAAAGACACATTTTCCAGCATTAAAGCAAAGTGGTTCAACCGACTCACTGACCTCCAAAGGTCAAAATATCCTCTGACAGACTTAAAGAGCAGTTATGTTGCATTCAAAGCTGTAATAACTTCTTTTCTACTTTTCTGTACGAAGTAAATGAAGATATTTCTCTCTAAGATGACTCAATGCCTGAGATATTTTGTATAAACATTTCTATAAGATCCCCTTCGCATGAGTTTGCAAGGGTGGTTGTGGATTTCATTTCTATACTTCTGTTGCTGTATAACTCTCAGAGAAATAATACAAAAGGTAGATGGAATTTCCAAAGCTCTGTGTTCCTTGATGCACTGTGGTGGCTGGCTGATTGTTACAGGATTCCTGCATATTTCATAGCACAATAAGTCTTCTTTTACGTCTGTGTTATATGTTTTTCTAGTCTTTCATGTTCTTTCATGTTTCTGAGTTTTACACTTAATGGCAAAGTAAAAGAATAGTTCCAGGATTTAATCACAGATTACCCTGAACTCAATCTAAGCTATTATAAATGTTTTCTTCCGGATAGAGTAAATAAGGTGTAATTCTTAATTGCTACACTTTCAAGCTATATCTCTCACTGTGATAAATATTTTCAGGAATTCAAGTTTGCTCCTGAGGCATCTATCTCTTCCCCACACCCCAGCTTTAGTGGAAAATTCTTAAATGCTTTTCACTGGTTGTTTACATGTCACCATCATAATCTAACTTTGGTATATGAAATATTTAATTGGCCCTGTAATCTCAGTAAATCACCTCAAGGTTTCTAAGACACTTGTAGCCACAGACTCCATTTCCCAATGAAATAAACTCATCTGTAGATTGCACACTTCAAGTACAGAAAGATATCCCTCAACCAAAGCATAAAACTAAACACCCTCACTTCATAGCTAGCCTAAAATCATTTCAAAACAGAGACAAATTATAAAGAGAGAGCCCTCTCTGATTACAGTGTGGCTAGGCACTGTAATCCAAAGATTGGTTAGTGGTTACCCCGACCGTATTCCCTTGGGAGTCATAGGGAACAACCTGGGTGTTAACAGGTATGTCCCTTTGTACCCCATACTATCCCCCTAGGTATACTACAAAAGTTTTCCAAGCGGTCCTCTGCTTTCACTACTTTTTTAGGGTCATACTTCATTCGTCTAACATCCAGATGAATAGTCCACATAGATGAGACAAGCATTGCAACCATTATAGCACATTATCAATATGATAATGACTAAAATCACTGAAATAGTTCAACTAATTTAATACACATGAAAACATACACGAATCATAAACATTCACAAAATAGTATTACAAATATTCATAATGCATGCATGAAGAAGGTGTTGGCCATCCAGCTTCATATTAAGTAAAAGTCCAAAGACATGTATACATCGAACACCACTAGCTCCAATAGTGGAGCATTGGAGCCACCACTTGCTCCTCAAAAGAACTATATTTTCTCTCTAATTCCTTACGAGAGGAGCCAAGGTGAAATTCCTTTGCTCATACAATGAGGGTGTATATATAACTAATGGGGTTATGCTTCACCTCCCTTGTGACTCTTTGATTACCCTCGTGATTTTTTTTACTTCCTATGACTTTTCGACTTTATATGACTCTTCATATTCTTTATTTTCCATTTAGACTTCTACTTTGCAATACCTTTTGAGTAGATAATTATATAATCCATAATAATGATGTGGCATATGATGACTCATGACATGACATGAAATGACACTACTGACATGGCAATGTTAATCCATTATTGTTGCTACTTTCTATGTGTCTTCTTTCGTATGCTCTTCTATCTACCTCCATATGGCTTAGAGGTAAGGAGTCTTCAATGATGTCAAGTCTTGAGTTGCGGTCGCAAACTGGTGTCCCTTTGCTTTGTGTTGATAGATCAACTTTCATAACCAGGTAGAAATATGTCTTTAAGCATGTTTCCCTTCTCCATCTCCTTCTTCATCATCCTATCATGGACTAATAGAGTATATTCTTCTGCAATTCACTCATTACAAGATGACATTAGAATAATAAAACCATAGTCTAAGATGTTGCATGTTGATCCACTGATTGAGCCGGACCCAGGAGACAGGTTGAGGGAGGGGCTCACTGACTGCGTATTTGTGCAAATTAGGTAGTCAAGGGTGAAGCTTGAGCCTTGAAACTACACAATGCATAGTTCAGGCTAGACTAGTTGGGAAAATTGCGAAGTTTTGGGACTCAGTGAGTCGGGCTAAGGGGTTTTGCATTGTTTCATCCAATTTCATAGTTATCGAAGGCAGAGAAGACTTGGTGATTTCACAATTTTGCATCTTAGGATCTCAAGGGTTCTTCTTGAGCTTAGCGACTGCACAATGCACAGTTGGGGCTATATTGAAGGGCTAAATTGTGAAATTTTGGAGGTTAAGGTCTGGACTTGGGCACTGAGGCTATGCAGTGCGTAATCCTGGGAGGCAAGAATTGTGCATTGTGTAGTGTCAAGAGGTAAGGTTGTAGCTTGAGAGATGGGACTGCACAATGCACAGTTCAGGAAGGTCGAATGAGGCTAAGTGACTTGATATTTTTTGAAATTTGACTAAGTGTGGGATCGATGAAGTTGATGTGAACAATGATGAGACTTAACTGTGATCAAACACTTAGAATAATCGACAACACAACATAGATCATTCAGAACACATAAATATATATCTACCTCAGTGTGACAACCTTTGCAACAACTTACGACAAGTGTGACACTAAATTTACACTTTGCGACGACTGTGACGACACTAGTGCGATAATTCTTACAATGTTATGGAACTAGCTCACAAAAGATAGAAAAGATAGATCAATGCCTTAGAATTCAACCTCTTCGAGGGGGGAACCTCCTTTACATTACAAAAATGAACAATTCTTGGATGATACAAATGAAAAAACCTTATTTCTATATATAAGAGTCTAAGGGGTCACAATATAACCAAGCCGACCTAAAAATAATAATATAAAGGCACAAAAATAACAATAGTGGGATTCTATGGGGCACAATAATAACAATAAGGGATACAATGAAAATAGTAATGAGGGAATCACTAGTATTATAGGGACCTAACATGCCCCTCTCCTTCCAAAAAGTGTTTTTCTCAATTCTTGAGTAGTTTTGGATCCTTCTATATAAAATTCTCATCCTCCCATGTGGAATCTTCAATGGGTAAGTTCTTCCACTTGATGAGATACTCTGAAATTGATTGATTTCATAGCTATCGAGTTCTTGTTTCTTTGACTACTTCAGGTTCCAATATGAATTTTCCTTCCTCATCAAGTTCTGTAAATATTGTTTGAACTAGAATCTTATCACCTATAACCTTCTTTAAGCATGAAACATGGAAAACTTGGTGCACTCGGGAAGCTGCAGGAAGCTCCAATGTGTATGCCATAGTACCTATATTTTGCAACACCTTGTATGGACCATAATAGTTTGGTGATAATTTATTATCCTTCTTAGCTTGCTCGAGGGAATTTTGTTTATATGGTTGTAGTTGTAGGAATACCCAATCACCTACATCAAAACTTATTTCGTTGTGATGTTGATCTTCCTGTTGTTTCATTCTATTCTGTGCCAAGGTGAGGTTACCCTTTAAGAGTTGGAGAACTTGTTGCTGATGCTCGATGTGATCTTCCACTGCTTGAACCTTAGAATTTTCTCTTAAATATGATGTGATGGATGGTGGATGATATCCATAAAGTGCCATAAATGGGGTCATTTTTGTTGTAGTATGGAAGGAAGAGTTATACCACCATTCAGCTAGAGGAAACCATTTGACGCATTGTGTCTATTTATCAAATACAAAGCAACAAAGATATCCTTCCAAACATTTGTTTACTATCTCATTTTTCCCATCAGATTGAGAATGATATTGTTTTGGGAAGTTTTAGTGTCTACGGATAAACGCTTAAACCCCTAGACTAGTAGCTAAGTCTAGAACAACAGTTCAAAGTATTCTCTACCTTTTCTATAAGCAATAGATTAAATAAGAGAACAAAGAAACCTACTTGTAGCTTCCGCTTGTTCCTTATCTCCCTTGACCAATTCTGTTGCTCCTTCCTGTACTTAAGTTGCTTGAAAAGTACCTGAACACAAACAGAAACAAGAACCCATCAAAGCATATGATAATGATCTATTGATTAAACATAGCATGGAATCAAGTACATGATAAACATATGAAAGCATCAATGAATAACACAAGCATATGGAAAAAGCTTTGAACACTTTATTAGTAAAAGGAAGAGTTACAACCCAATTTGCCTGATTCAGCATCACTCTTCTAGTTCAATCCCATCCTCTCCTCATAACAAGCAAGACACTTGGACATCGTTACAACACTTGCAATCAACTCAAGTCTCATACTAACAGCATATCCCTATAATTCAATAATTTCCAGCCCCTGATCACTTAGATGAGTGGTCTTCTTATAGGTGAATGAAGGAAGTTATGCCATAAATGGTGATAATGAATGCCCTCCCAAACTTAGAATTTAGTTCCATGGAGGAAGGGATAAAGGGATTGATGTTCCTTAACTCCCTTCCTCATCCAAATATGAACCCAAAGGAGTGGATAGCCTTGAGAAACTTCTAGAGGCACCCAATGGATAAGGAATCTTTCAAACCCTCACGGAAATTCACTCAAATTCGCCCAATGCAGGCCAAAGAGGGACCAAGTGCGCTACAATGCACACTGACAATGTATTGGCTGCACTACAGCGCACCCTAATGAAGGCCTACCTGCGTTGATCTTCTTAGAGGCAGTTTCTAGATGATTTCAGTGATGGAACTTCTTGGGAAGCTAGGCATTCTGATGGTTGACTTCTTTAGGGCATGTAACAACTGTATTAGGGGTTGATGGGCCCTAATAATATTGATCTGTTAGTTGGGGTTGATGTGCCCAAATGGATCTATAACAGTTGCCCCCTAAAGCATGAAGTCGTAAATATATATGTCGAGTGAAATGCTTTATCATGTGGAGAGGAGGTTTCGAAGCAGAAGGTGACCTGCATCAATTACAATACATATATCATGATAATTTGATTTTCTCATGATCTTGCTGAGGGAAGGCATACCCATGCTCAGCTTATAAACTTTCATTACATGTACAAATATAGTCATCTAAAGATATAGACCCATGAATGGATGACCATGAATGTAAGGCCATTGTACATTTGATTTAGTACTCCTGAAAATATCATAGCCCGGATGGATGAAACTAGATCTGGGATCTTCAATCCTGTTAAATATTTCGCTCAAGTACAAGTCTAACCATGTGAACAGATGCTCTAAAGTCGAACATGGGAAGACATCGTTTGATTACCAGCTAATTATGTAAGTCGTTAACAGACGCGAGAGGAATCACCAATAATGATAATGACCCTCAAGGTACTACAGTACATTTTTCATGGTGTGAATAAATGATTTGATGTCGAACACCATACAAAGTCTTTCGAGCGAAGGCCAATGATGTTAACCTATCGCTGGAAGCGAGAAACCTGCCATTAATGTATGCAAGCCTCAAGGCACTGAAGGGGTGTTTCTAAGTCAACTTCTTGGATAATGTGTTGATGTCGAGCGTCTCATCGCAGGAGGGCCTTGATGTATCCCACATCAACGACATGAAACGAGGTAAATGATTTTGGAGATGAGAATCGACTGACGATAGAAGGTTCAAGAATGGCAGTCATGAAAATGAAGGTTCATGGTATTGCAAAGGATGAAGTTTGAACTGAAAGACTTCTCTTGAACATGTTGGTGACACTAAGATGAATTGGTAGCATTGACCCACAAAGTAGTAATGGATGGTGTGATAGACCAACGATGTGATAACCATCAAGCTAAATGAGCCAACCCACATAGTCATGGTGATGAGGTGAAAGTGTCATGTTCAAGAGCGAATTGCTACCATAAAGTGTTTTCCCATTTTTCCAATTTTCCCCAGTCATTGCTGACCAGTACCTCTTTATTTTTAATCAAGCTTGAGAGGAGGATAACATATTCTTGTTGTATAATTTCACCCTTCAGGTGAATCCATCGCTATTTGATGCTTTAACGACTCTAGCGAAGGTGAAAATTGGTCTTGTCTAGATGGAAAAGTTTGTCACTATGTGATGTTTTTTAACGAGTTTAACAACAAAGATAACTCGGTCTTGTTCATGTTTATAGAGTTTGAAAAGGGACAAAAAGAAAACTCCACAAGTTCTTTTTCGTAAATTAATCTCTCAAGTCTGAAAAAGCATAAAATAATACAGGATAGATATCATTTCCTATCCTTTAACGAGCTGGAAAAGACAAACACTCAGCAATCTTTTCATATTTAGAAAGTTTGAAAAGAGCTTAAAGAGAACTCC
Organism: Pinus tabuliformis; assembly: GCA_031772625.1. Taxonomy (NCBI): domain Eukaryota; kingdom Viridiplantae; phylum Streptophyta; class Pinopsida; order Pinales; family Pinaceae; genus Pinus; species Pinus tabuliformis. Next base: position 27,266,821 of record CM062808.1, on the reverse strand, counting down.
AAGGGGGTTCCTTTTTCGTTTTTAAAAAAGCTCAAAAAAGAGATAAAATTTTGCCTTGTGGTCAAAGATGATAAATTTACATTTGAGCACGTCAAATTCTACCTTTCAATTGTTAAACCTACTCAAAACACCATCAAAGTGGATTAAAAATACCTGTTTCATGGATAAAATGAATAAAAACTAATGTTTACTCGATTAATGTGCAAGAAATAAACATAAAAACAAGTTTTACCATTCATTTTTACCATTTCACATTTACCCTTTGACTTTGGTGCTCTGGAGCAGTTTTTACCTCGAAGTTCACTAGCTGATTGTGGAGGATTCAGTGGACCGTTCCTCGTGATGTCCAGACCAAGTATGAGCTATCTCTGTTCTCTTTCATTTCATTCCATATTTTCAGTTTAAGCAAAAATTTTGAGTTTTTGAGGCCCCTAGGGTTTTAATTTTAAACTTTGGGATCAGCGCACTCTTTCAACATCGAAAGGTGCGCTGCATTGCATACACCTATAAGGCTGCATGCATTGCAGTGCATTGTCTCTAAGGTAGGGGTGCACTGAGCACAAAACTCAAATTTGTATAGTTGTTTTCTCCCAAATGTTTCGCTGCTTTTTGCAAAAAATGGATCCTAATTTGTCTAATGGTTGCATTGTAGACATTCATCAGATCAAAATGGTGATTATATGGAGAGAACGAGAGCATGAAGAACAAGATATGATTTCCCTAAATAATCAGGGTATAGTTGAGGCCCTAAAGAATTGCGAGTTACTCAAGTATTTCCAACTATCTAGCATGCGGTAGCAGATTGAGCTTTTACAGTTCCTTGTTTGTTCATGGGATCCTACTGATCAAGCCTTTCACATTAGGGGTAAAGTGATCCCATTTACCATCGATGACATCTACTTTCTTACTAGACTGTCGAGGCAGGGTGCCCCCATCTCACTATTAGGATTTGCCAAAGGAGGTGAATCAGTGAGAGACTATATACGACAGTTCTGCCGGGAAGGTGCTCAACCTAGCAGAGACGGAAAGATTAACATCAAGGATGTTAGTGATTTACCATTGAGGAAAATCCTCTTTACCCTTGCCAAACTGGCTGGTAGCGCGACACTACACTTGGCAAACAGGTCATACATGTAGTATGCTTTAGAGTGTTTAGAGCCAAAAGTGTTCAACTGGTGTGAGGCAGTTCTTTCATCAACGAAAGAACAACTGACCAAGGTGAAAAGTGGAAAGACAAAGAATTTTGGCTATGGGTCGATCCTGATTTCTTTCGCCTTGGAGAGAATTCCACTTATGCAGCCACAACTTGTTTCACTAGGTGTATCTGGACCTAGAGATCCATGGATGTAGAGATGGGTAGATCTTATGGCTAGGCATGTTGGTCAGTCATTGATCTCATTTACCCCTACATTCTTTGAGTGGTTTGATCGACAGGATATGGCCATTACAGAATATCCATATTCAGGAATGGATTTCCGTGGAGATCTAGACTTGATGTTGCCAGTTGGAGCACAATGGGGTGCTATCGGTAAATTGTTTGACCAAAGTGTTTTTTATTTTAAAGTTTCTACTTTTTGTGTTTTTTATTATTTCCAAGACTAAACAAAACATTTTTTATGTATGCAGATGTTGGACCTGTTCGACCTATGGGACACCAACAAGAGGCAGGTGGGCCAGGACAAAGACCTGTTGGGAGAGAAGTTCTCCAAGACTTGGATTTAGCAGAGACATTGGCTGAGCTATAGGATCACATAGAGGGTTTGACCCTAGGCATTATAGATGTCCGGATCAAGGAGTTACCTATGCAACTGCAGCACCACACCATTGGTGTGCCGAGTCGTTGGATGAGACTATTACGCATGATAGCACAGGCTATGACCTGTTATCATGAGAAGCACTAATCTACTTAGATGTCTTCTACATACATTTTTAGTTTTTGGGTCAGATGACCAATTTTTGTCTTGGACACAAACAGTTTGTAAAAACTTTTAAAGCAACTATCTATTTTACTTTCAAAGTTTTATTATGGTTAAGTGATGCAATCCTATTCAACTAATGATGTGAATTGAAAATATTTACTTTACATATGTCGCAAATGTCTATTTAACACATAATTCGCTAAAGAATCAGTTAATGTGTTTAGATTTCTGGAAATATGCTGATATTGAATAAACTCAAAATACCTTTCCAAAATACGAACTCTAAGGAACATGCAATGAATTACTGGGTTTCAGATGGTACAGATGCTAGTAAGTTGTAGTACAATGAGTTGCGAGTTTAGCCTAACGATGATTCAGCATATGCCAAGTGAAATGGCATCAAAGAGGAGTTCAATCAACGCGTTATACTCAGCAATATTTTTTGTCGATCATCCAATACATATCCCTCTAAAACTCACTAACTCGCCGCTTGGAGTGAAAATGGCCCATGTTGTAGAAGATAGATTATGCATACTATGACTAGCCCCATCGGCATAACCACCAAATGGTTACGAAAATTTTGACATCTGCAACAAATGCGAAGTGGATTACTTAACCAAATAAGAACTCTAAAATAAACATGCACACACATGCAATCAAAGCATATATACAGTGAGTTTTACTACACTTAACTAAGCATAGTAACGTTTAAGGTACAACCCATTTTGGGGCTGTGACAATGGAATCCCATCATAGTCCACTAACTCGTAGGCACCTTTCATCAAAACATGCTTAACAATATAAGGGCCCATCCATAGCAGTTCAAATTTTCTCGCTCCAAGTTTATCAGACTCCTGATCGTAAAGCAAGACCAAGTCACCTTCTGAGAAGACACGAGGCTTGACATTTTTATCATATTGCGCCTTAATATGTTTCTTATGCGCCTCACTAGCCAATGCGGCATCACGATGGGTTTCATCCAGATGGATTAACTCCAAGTGTCACACAGAATCAGTCAAAAGTGCGGACACAACCGACCTTCTTAGAAGTCTAAGACATTCTAATGACAAACAAAACAAACTAGAGCTATCCTTCTCTAAACATGCATTATGATATGAGAAATCAAGTGTTTCGTTCTTACCTTTGTCCAAACGCTGTTGTAGAAGTCCAAGCTTTGTTGATCTGGATGAGCTCCTCCTTTTCTCCAAAACCTGCAATCACCAACAGTCAAACAATTAAATAGCACCTGATTATAACATAAAACAAAGCATATTCAACATATAGACCAAGGAGTACATGAAATAACTCATAAACAACAAGTTATTGAGAAGAATGGACCAATTTGCATTAAAGGTAATCAAAAGGAACCATTACAACCTGAGCCTTGGTGTTGTGCAAGCTCCTTCCAGGGTCCACAAGAGTCTTCCTTTACTTTGACAAAGCTCACCCACTTCCAAATAGAACAAGCAAAGATGGTAATCTCTCCTCACAAGCTTCTAAATGGGAGTCCTAATTCCTGCAGCATTTACCCTTAGAAATGTGTAGCTTTCAACCTCCCTCCTTCTGGCCTAATGCCTGTATTTATAGTGCTCAAGAGGAAGTTAATCAGGTCCACCATCAATGGGATAGTCCCCTCTTTGGATGGGATAGCTCCCTTATTGATGGGATAAGTTCCTCTTTGGTAGGAGTGCATGAACCATCTGGAGGCGCTCAATACACGTCGAACAACCTTCTAGAATGCTCTAGAAATGACCACAAGTGACTTTTTAAAGATGAAACTTGCACATTTTAACCTTTTCAGGGGGACGCACCTGCACCTTTACATACAGAGCGTCCAAAGACGCAGCTTTTGTGAACATTGGGTGCGTCCCCGCAGGTAAGGTTGAGAGAACCTGCGTCCCCAGAGATAAATACATTTAGAAAGACTTTCTCTCTTTTTTGGAGTTTGACATAGAGAGCAGAGGCATAAGACTTGCCTAAGAGGGTAGTATGACTGTTGATAGAGTCATCCTAACTGTAAATAATCATGGTGACATTTTTTAGTGTAACAGATTACCCCCTAAAGTGCGAAGCCTGGAATAGATTAGGGTTTTGTATTATCTAGGAAGGGTGAAGCGCTTTATCATTTCAAGGATTATCTCGTGGAGAGCCTGGTCAGAACCTGCAATTTTCAACACAAAATACATGTATAAGATTATATCATCACTGAGGTAGGCATTCCCATACTCAGTTAAAACTTTAACTAACAGACTAACTACTCTGATACAGGAATGATCTTGCAGTACATCATAATCATAGACTTTTGTAGACACAGTATGGGCGCAGCCATCTGTTTATGATTAGTCTACTTAGATAATGAATACAAAACTCCTCGCAGCCTGGATGGTGGAAACTAGATCCAGGGTCTTCATTTCTACTTCTCGAATTGGTACGATTCTAGCCATGCGAATAAATGAGTTGATGTCGAACATGGTAGAAACCACTTGATTACCAATCGATGATGTAAACTGTTAACAAGCGTGAGAGAGACCACCAGTAATGTCAATGGTTCTCAAAGTACCCAGTACAATCCATGAGATGTGAATGAATGAGTTGATGTCGAACATTTCACGGAATCCTTCGATCGAAAGTCAATGATGTAAACTGACGTCAAAGGCGAGAAACCTGCCATTGATGCATGCAGACTTCAAGGTACTGATGATTTCTAAGTCATCTCTCTAGATAATGTGCTGATGTCGATAGAAAGCGACCCGTTGCAGGCAAGCCCGCAACACAAAATCATTGTTCAAGTTGAAGAAATGTTGCTGTAAGGACTGACTCAGGGATGGTCAAATGGATGACAAGTATTTTGCAGATGAAAGTTTTATTTGCAGACCTCTTGAACACATAACGACACGACAGATGGTTTGGTGCTGAATAACTCAAAGTTAATCCCCGGAACCCGGCTGAAGACTTTCAAAGTGGTTTGATCAACTGTGAGGTAAAGGATTTCCCAACCCAGGTGAATGAAAAGTGTCGTATTCAAGAGTGGTAATAAAGTTTCTTCTGAGACAAAAGGTAAAAAATAGGCTCATTCTTCTCTCTTTTCCCCCACCATTTCTGGCAAGTACCTCTTTATTTTTAACAAGCTTGAGGAGGATAACATATGCTTGATTATAAGCTCATCCTTCGGATGAGTCCAACCTAGTTTTGGTTCGAACCCTAGGAAGGAGTGGTTCGTTCCTGTTTGTAATTGAACAGGTCCTTTACTGTGAAATTTTTAACGAGCCCAGTATAGGAGAAACTCGGCGTTTTTCAATTTTAGAGAGTCTGAAAAACTTAAGAAGACTCCAAGTTGAACTTTTTCGTAGATTTGTGTCCCTCAAGCCCGAAAAAGTATAAAATAATACCTGGGGGAACCGCTTGATCTTGCGACCAAGGAGTACTTTCATAATTAGTGTCACTGACCTGAAAAGTAAAAAGCGATCAAAGACACGTCGTTTTATTTCCGTATCGAGTTTGAAACGAGAAAAACCCGGCAATCTTTTCTTGATTTTACGGTCAGAAAAGAGCTATAAGGGGACCATATTTTAATTTCGTTTTAACGAGTGTAAAAGAAACGCTCGGCAATCTTTTCATTTTTTAGGAGTCAGAAAAGGGCTTAAAAGATGACTCTGATATTTTGGTTTGTGAAAAATGACAATTTTCCCTCTAAATCCCTTTGTCCTGCACAAAAGCGACACATTACTCATACCTGTTTAAGATAGGCAAAAATACATCGAAAAACATCTTTCCATGGTGAAAAATGAACAAATTCATCCAAAAAACCTATAAAAAGACTTTTTACCATGTCATTTTTACCGTTTGACTGTTGAGGTTGAAAAAGGAGCTTTTGGCAAGAAACTTCCCGTGGTCGCTACGGAAAATCCGACCGTCAAAATCGAACGCCGTCTCTTCCAGGTATTTTACAACATCCTACTCTTCAATTTCATCCGATTAAAGTTGATTTTTAGGTTTTAGTTTTGTTTTTTGGGGGGGTTTAGGTTTTAGAATGCGCCCCTCGGTGGACGCAGGTGCCCTTCGGGTGACCTGTGTCCCCCGACTTTTTCCTATACAGGAAAATGGTCGGGGGACGCAGCCCACCTTCAGGCCAGCTGCGTCCGGACGCCCTGTGTTGTAAACGCGGGGTGCGTCCTCCGTGAAAGGCGGATTTTAAAACCCCAAACTCCACAAATAACCATTCAAATTTCCCCAAATCAGTTCTAATTATTGTTTCTTGGTGTGTAGGGCACTCACCATGTTGGATTGGAGAGAAAGAGAGCATGAAGACATTGATTTAGCTGCAATTGAACATCAACCTTCCATTGATGCCCTAAAAGAATGCGGGCTATATAAATACTGGGCCATACCTGGCATGAGGGCTCAGGTAAGATTCTTAGAATGGCTGGTTGAGAGATGGAACGTTGAAGAGAAATGTTTTTACATAGGAGGGCACCAGCTCGAGATAGAGCCCTCGGATGTATACTTTCTCACTGGCTTGCCAAACAGAGGCGAGCAACTCAATCTAGCCGGGACTAGGCCGGGTGGCCAATCCCTTGTTAGTCTCCGGGAAGATTGGTGCTCACCATTCGAAAGGCGTGGAGATCAAACACATCTCTCTGCGTGAACTCAAAGTCATAGCGTTCACGGTTACTAGAATTTGCGGCGCGGCCGCTTTACACATTGCTTCCGGGTCCCAAATGCGGATGGCAATTGACTGTTACCAAGGCACCATTTTCAACTGGTGTGATGCTGTGTCGGCTAACGTGAAGAGCCAACTGACTAAGGCAAAGAACGGATGACTGAAAACTTTTGGATATGGGCCTTTAGTCGTGAGCTTTGCCTTAGAGATAGTTCTGATGCTGATCCCTCAGCAACTCACTGTTGATATCTTGGGTCCTCGGGAGCCAAAGCTGGTTCGATGGGTTGCGGTGATGGCCCGGCATCCTGACGAGGGCGCGGCAGTTGTTCGATTTTCTGATAGTTACTTTCACTAGTTGGAAGACCAGGTTTTCTCGATCCAGGAATTTCCGTATGCCGGAGTAGATTGTCGAGGTGATCCGGACATGGTTCTTCCACAGGGAGAACAATGGGATGACAGAGGTACTTTATTTTTCACAAGTTTTCAAATTATGTATTTTTTTGTTTTTTATATATATCGTCTCAAAGCTGACAGTAAAATTTTCAAAATGCAGATGTTGGTCCACAGCGCCCAGCCAACCTCCGGCCTTTTGAGAGGAGACATCCAGTTGCACCAGTACCGGCCCCATAGGACGCGGCGGCTGCAGAGGTACTAGCTGAGTTGGAGCAAGATCTAGAGCGTCTGACGGCGGATATGCCTGAGACTACTATGGATGATATTCCTATCAGACTTCAGCGCTATGTAGTCGTGGTCCCTGGACCGTTTAGGAGATTTTTGCGCAAGGTAGCCCGTGCAGTGGTGTCGTATAGGGAGCACCACCAGTGATTGGCTAGTCACTTTGTAGACACATGCGACATTTTGATCTTTTTGTACTCTATCATTTTTGCCGATCATAAGGTGTTTTTCAACCTATGATCGAAGACGATGTATATTTTTTGACACACTCCTATCTATATATATATCACTATTACCGGCTTATCTTGTTTAACATGTATGATGAAATGTTTTTTAATTTACTTGCATGATTATCGTAAATGTCTGTCCAACACTCGAGAAGCAATTGCATCTGCTAATGTATTTAAAGACCTTGGAATATGCTGATATTCAATGTAATCAAATTCATGTTCCAAGAGACGCACTCTCAAAAACAACCTTAATAACACAGGATTTCTAATGGCATAAACTCTATTAAGCTGTAATACAACAAGTTCAGAATCTAACCTCACTATCAAACGTCGAATTCCAAATGAAATAGATTCGGATAATAATTCAACCACTGCACTGTATTCTGCAATGTTGTTCGTTGTTTGACCGAGGCTTACCCCATGCATAGAAACTAACTCGTCAGAGGGTGAATAGATAACCCAAGCTGCGGAAGAGATATTTTGTGTACTACGACAAGCACCATCAGCAAATCGAATGTATGTTTGGAGAGGCGTCGACATCTGCAATATCAAGAGTAAAACCAAGATAAGCCAGAATAATGACAAAAAAAAAAACACACTCGCTAAGCTAAGCACACTGACTAACTAACAAACATACTAGCTAGAAAGAAAACCTAACCTAACTAAAAATTCTCCATACCCACCATTTAAGCATAATACCTCTTTAAGTAAAGTCCATTTCTGGGTTTACCCAAAGAGTCCCCATCAAAATCTACCAGCTCATAAGCCCCTTTTGCTAGCTTTCGCTTTACAATATAGGGTCCATGCCACATAGGAACGAATTTTCCAGCACCTAGCTTATCGTTAGCTTGATCATATAAAAGCACTAGGTCTCCCTCCGAAAAACTTCGAGGGGTCAAATTTCTATCATACTGAGCTTTCATTCGCTTTGCGTGAGTATCGATTGCCAATGTGGCGTCACGTCGAGTCTCATCTAATTTAGCTAAGTACAATAAACGTTTCTCCTCTTCGGAAGTAGCTGGGAGTAATTCGACAGCCATTTGAAGTGATGGGATTTCGCATTCAATGGGTAACACAACTTCCAAGCCATAAACTAGCTGGAAAGGAGTGAACCCTGTTGAGGTTTTCACTGAGGTTCGGTATGCCCATAGCGCCGAAAATAACATGTTGTGCCAATTCGACCGATGAATACCAATGGTTCGTCGGATCATGATAACCAGAACTTTGTTGATAGACTCAACCAAACCGTTGGCTTGCGGATAATAAGGAGTAGAGTTGTCGTGGCGCAAACCAAGCTGGCTTGTAAGCTCAGTCATCATGATTTTTCGAAAATGGCTCCCATGGTCAGTAATGATTGCTTGTGGGACACCAAACCTAGTTATAATATGATTGAATACGAAAACTGCAGCTGTTTTGCCGCTTGCGTCGAATGTAGGCATCGCCTCGGCCCATTTAGTGAAATAATCAACTGCGAGGATGATATACGCATGCCCCCCGACCGAGTGAGGGTTACAAGTAATAAAGTCGATACCCCATTTAGCGAATGGACCAACGACAATTATAGGGTGGAGAGGAGCAGGTGGTGCGCGCATCTTTCGATCAAACACTTGGCAGTTGTGGCACTTCCGGACTGCGATGATACAATCTTTAAACATAGATGGCCAGTAGTAACCAACGCGCAACACCTTCTGAGCTGTGGCATACCCAGACATATGTCCGCCACATGCTCCAGAGTGACAATCATTCAAAGCCCTCTCAGCCTCTTCGTGAGTTAAACAACGTCGAAAAACTAAGTCTGCCCCCCCGGCGATAAAGTGTATCTCCAATAATTTTATATTGTTGGGATTGAAACCGAATTTTTCGACGTTCCGCCTTTGAAGCTTCAGGCCAAAAGGTTTGGGTTTGGAGATAGATGATTATATCCCCTACCACGGATCTAAAGTACTGATAAGAAACAAAGATTCGTCCGCAATGGACTCCTCTGCCACAGTCTCTGTGTCAGTACGCGGGAAATCACACATCAATTCCGCAAAAACTAAGGATTTCTTAGACTTGGACTTCTCGAACTCCAAGTCGAACTCTTGCAGGATAACGATCCATTTAGAGTACTTGCCCCCTAGCAGTTTTTTTGTCAAAATGTAAATCATAGGGTTGCAATCCGAAATAACTGTAGTTTTACGGAGAAGAATGTAGTGACGAAAACGCTGGACAGCTTGAACGGCTGCCAGGGCCAATTTCTCCACATGCGAATATTTTAGCTCAGTGGGATTTAAGGTCCTACTAAGATAATATATCACATGCTCCGCTCCGAATTCATCTTCTTGAACTAACACCATTCCAATGGTGGAATGCGAAGCTGCGAGGTATAAGAAGTAGTCCTGGTTGTAGTTGGGAGGATGCAGCAACGGTGCATGGGTCAACGCGTGTTTAAGTGCATCAAAAGATTGTTGGGCAATCTCGTCCCAAAAGAATTGAACGTTCTGTTTCAACAACCGTGTAAAACCTTTAGTGACCTCGGCGTAGTTTGGGATGAATCGGCGTAAAAAGTTCGCTTTCCCCTGCAAACTTTGGAGTTGGCGCAAACTTGAAGGAGGAGGCAATTTGATGATAGCCTCGACTTTCGAGGGATCGACGCGAATGCCGGCTTTTGAAACAACAAATCCCAGCAATCGACCTGTTTCTATACAGAAAACACACTTGTGGGGATTCAACCGAATTCGATAATGCCTACACCTCATAAAGATTGCTCGTAGGTGGACAAGGTGATCAGCTCGATGTAATGAATGAGCAGGCAAATCATCGAGATACGGTTGCACAATGTGCTTGATGTCATGAAATGCGTAAGACATTGCCCGTTGAAAAGTGGCCCCGGCATTCTTAAGGCCAAAAGGTAATTTGCAATAAGCAAATGTCCCCCATGGACAAATGAATGCCATTTTTGGTTGGTCGGCAGGTAGAATATTGATTTGATTATAGCCCAAAAAACCATCCATGAAGGAAAACATTTCACTTCCGGCACAATCATCAATAATTTGATCGATATAAGGCATAGGATAGTTGTCTTTTGGACAAGCTCGATTGATATCCCTATAGTCGATACAGATTCTTATTGTTCCTTGTTTCTTATTGACCGGAACAATATTCGATACCCAATCCGTTAACGGGATCGGATAAATGAAACCTGCTTTCAACAAATTTTCGACTTCTGCTTTAATCGCAGCCGCTTTTCGAGGGTGAAGATCAACTTACCCTTGATCTAAGGGAGCGTGAATCTATCTTTTACAGTCCTCCTAGAAGTACTACTTGGTACCTTTCGTTAACTAATTATTTAGACAACTTTGGGCTAGGTTTTTCTACACCTCGTACTCCTTTTCCACCTGGAGGTATTCATACTCCTGTAAATATGTCTGGTCAGTCGTCCGTGTTTACACAAAGTCCTGAATCTTTTTTACATGGCGGTCCTTCTGTTCCCACTGGGTATCAATCTCTTTCTAGTACCTTTGCGGGGGCATCTCCTCAACCCGTTGATCATGGGTTATTAGTTGGAAACAGTGGTAATGTACCATTGGGTGTAGGAGACATTTACATGATGTCAGGTTCAGTTCCCGTTTCCCAACCTCAAGGTGGCCAATTACCGCCTGGGGGGCAGCCTCAGTTAATGCCTGGGGGGCAACTTCAAGGTACTTCATTCGTGTCTGGGGGGCAACCTCAAGGTCAGTACGCTCCTATGGGGCAATACATACCTCAAGGTCAACCCTAGGCTCAATATGTACCCCAAGGTCAACCTCAGTATCAATATCAACCTCAAGGATGGCAACCTCAAGGATGGCAACCCTAAGGGTATCAACCTCAAGGGTACCAACCTCAAGGTCAAGGTCAACCCCAGTACCCGTATTTACCTCAAGGTTACGCTACTTTCCTTTTTCAATGAAATTCTTAACTAAGAGAGTTGAGAGAATGCAAATTTTAGAGAAAACAACTTCCTTAGAAAAGACAATCAAAGAAACAATTCTCTTTTTCTTTTCAAACACACAAACTTGACCACTCTTTACGTGCACGAAAAAACTCTTTTTCTTTCAAAACTTTTCAAAGCTACTTGAAACAAAACTTTTCAAAGGAGACTTTTTTGTATTTTCTCTTGTTAATAAAGCATATAAACCTATCTTAACAAAAAACAATCTCAAAAGCTACAAAATCTATGAAAACTTGACTTACAAGCAAATCAAAAGAAAAATTACTCTAAGCAAACCTAACAAGGCAAAAGCTCACAAAGGTGATTCTAGGTTGTTTTACTTGATCAAAATCAAATCAAGGACCAGCCAATGCAGAATCAAAAGACTAGTCAAAACAAAACTCAAATCTTTTTGTTCTTTTTGTAAAATGGAATTCAAGACTTAAACAACAAGCACTTCGAAATTGGCCCAAGAGACAACTCAATGGTAAGTTGCTCTCACAGGTAGACTTTATGACAGGTCTGACTTCTTAGAATGCTGACAAAACCAGAGAGATCTAAGGCTTGACAACTTCTACCGCCAAAGTCACTACAAGACCTACACAAAATCAAACCCTAGGGCTTATACTTCGATGAAATCCACAAAAACACTCAATGCTATCGAAACAAGTTCAGGTGAAGATCTTTGACAAGGGACTAATGAATCTGGGCAGTAAAAACTAAGAAAAAACAAAATCTAAGAGCAAAAAATGCAAAAAATGGAATTTTCTCAAATTTTAGCAGGGGACGCAGGCAACCCGTTAGCACAGGTGCGGGCCCGCTCTGTGCACACAGCAAAAGTGCGTCCAGGGACGCACTGTGCAGCACTCAGAGGGTGCGTCCTACTGAAAAACTCAAGAAAAACCAAAATAAAACTAATCCTAAGCTAACCCACCCAAAGACAAAGTCACAGAGCCAAAACCAGAAAAATAAACCAATTTTCTCAAAGCAAAGTTCACACAAAGGAAAAGACTTTTCTCATTAATGGATTCCCCAGTATGGTCGCCAATTTGTCACACGGAATCAGTCAAAAGTGCGGACACAACCGACCTTCCTAGAAGTCTAAGACATTCTAATGACAAACAAAACAAACTAGAGCTATCCTTCTCTAAACATGCATTATGATATGAGAAATCAAGTGTTTCGTTCTTACCTTTGTCCAAACGCTGTTGTAGAAGTCCAAGCTTTGTTGATCTGGATGAGCTCCTCCTTTTCTCCAAAACCTGCAATCACCAATAGTCAAACAATTAAATAGCACCTGATTATAACATAAAACAAAGCATATTCAACATATAGACCAAGGAGTACATGAAATAACTCATAAACAACAAGTTATTGAGAAGAATGGACCAATTTGCATTAAAGGTAATCAAAAGGAACCATTACAACCTGAGCCTTGGTGTTGTGCAAGCTCCTTCCAGGGTCCACAAGAGTCTTCCTTTACTTTGACAAAGCTCACCCACTTCCAAATAGAACAAGCAAAGATGGTAATCTCTCCTCACAAGCTTCTAAATGGGAGTCCTAATTCCTGCAGCATTTACCCTTAGAAATGTGTAGCTTTCAACCTCCCTCCTTCTGGCCTAATGCCTGTATTTATAGTGCTCAAGAGGAAGTTAATCAGGTCCACCATCAATGGGATAGTCCCCTCTTTGGATGGGATAGCTCCCTTATTGATGGGATAAGTTCCTCTTTGGTAGGAGTGCATGAACCATCTGGAGGCGCTCAATACACGTCGAACAACCTTCTAGAATGCTCTAGAAATGACCACAAGTGACTTTTTAAAGATGAAACTTGCACATTTTAACCTTTTCAGGGGGACGCACCTGCACCTTTACATACAGAGCGTCCAAAGACACAGCTTTTGTGAACATTGGGTGCGTCCCCGCAGGTAAGGTTGAGAGAACCTGCGTCCCCAGAGATAAATACATTTAGAAAGACTTTCTCTCTTTTTTGGAGTTTGACATAGAGAGCAGAGGCATAAGACTTGCCTAAGAGGGTAGTATGACTGTTGATAGAGTCATCCTAACTGTAAATAGTCATGGTGACATTTTTTAGTGTAACACCAAGAAACGCGCTTCTTCTTCAAAAGTGTCAAGTAGCAGGTCAATCACGAGTTTGAGAAACGAGATTTCACATTGGATTGGTAAGACTGCTTCCAAATCATACACCAACTGGAAGGGGGTGAATCCGATCGCATTTCTCACCAAGGTTCGATATGCCCACAGAGCCGAGTACAAGATTAAACGCCAATTCCTCTTATGAACTCCACTCATTCTTTGCAACATGCGCTTAAGGAATTTGTTGATAGCCTCAACTTGTCCATTAGCTTAAGGGTAGTATGGAGTAGAACTATCATGTGACAGTCCTAATTTTGAAGTTAATTCAACCATCATGTGATTGCGAAAATGTGACCCATGATCTATAACTATAGCTTGTGGTACACCAAACCTGGTAACCACATGGTTGAAGAAAAATAAAGTAGTCGTTTCGCCAATGTTGTTCAATGTTGGCATCGCCTCGGCCCATTTGGTAAAATAGTCAACGATGACTACAATATGTTGAAAATAGCAACAAGAAATGCTAAAAATAAAGGTGCTAAAAATAACACTGCTATAAATAGCAGTTTGGATACCAATGCTGGATTGGGCAACAGGGAATGAAAAATGGAAGTGCTAAAAATAGCATTCTATTTTTAGCAGTTCAGGATGGATTCCTATTTTAGTCAATCCCTGGACTAAAAATAGGAAGTAAAATCCGAATTTGATATTAACAGCAGTTTGTAAATTAATTAATTAATTAATCTTGAGTTAATTAGTTAAGGAAAATCAATCTTCAAGTCTATGTGAGGACATGCAACAATTTATCTATTAATTGAGGAATTTATCAATCAGTTAAAGAGATAAAGATGAGTTGTAATATTGAGTTGTAATTAGTTGGCTCAATTAACTGAGTCAAGTCCAGTTAGATTAATTTAACCGTTTGTTAAATTAATGAGAGTTCAGTTAGTTAATGCTTGCATGCATGTAACTAGTGTATTTCAGATAACTGATTATTTACTCATGGATAACTCATGCATGTCAGTTCAGACAGAGAACCAGTTGAGATCAGAGAAGGGACAGTGTACTATCAGTTGGATGAATATTTTTCCTATAAAGGAAGCTCATCCATGATGAGGATTGATCTCCTTCTGGAATGTGTAGTTGGATTAGAGGTTAATGAGTGCGTGAAGAGGCCAATTCACATAAGTGGCTGCACTGGACCCCAATCAGAATTTCTCAAAGAAATAGGAGGCTTGGAGGGCAAACCAGAGGTTAGATAGAGGTCTTTGACTATCTATGAGCAGCAGAGGTATTGTAGAGAGAGTAGGATAGCTTTTGAGTTGATTCTTTTTATAATATTGGCTATATTTCCACTTGTATGATAATACAGAGTTGGGGTTTTAGGCTGAGGCTTCCCCCTGGTAAATTCTTCTGCGTTATGTGTGATTTCTCCATATCAGTTATATGTGTTCTTATTGATGTTGCTCATGTTCGATTAAGCTCCAGCTAAATTGGTTGTAGAAGTAGATCAAGTATTTTTCTTTAGTCTATTGCATTATTAGGTGATCTACAAGTGGGAATTTCTACATAATATACCCATACTCCCTGATCAAGGTGGGGTTACATGTCATAAAGTCAATTCCCCATTTGGCGAATGGGCCAACAACAACGACTGGATGTAGTGGTGCAGGTGGTAGTCTGGTTTTACAGTCAAATATTTGGCAATCATGGCAACTCCTGAAAGCAAGAATGCAATCTTTGAATATGGTTGGCCAGAAGTAACCAGCACAGAGAATTCTCTGTGCAGTAGCGTAACCAGATAAATGCCCCCCACAAGCACCTGAATAACATTCATACAAAGCTTTTTCGGCTTCCTCATGAGTGAGGCACCTACGCAAATCGTATCGACACCACGATGATAAAGTGTATCACCAATGATTAGATAATCTTTGGCTTCGAATCGAGTACATCATTTTTCAGAGAGAGAGGTATTAGGCCGAAAATATTGGGTATGGAGATAGACCAGTGTATCCCCATACCACGGATCACTTGACGAGATAAGAAATAGAGACTAATCCAAGATTGATGCTTCTGATGTTAAATCATTGGAGGATGAGGGAAGATCACAAATTAACTCGGCAAAGACAAGAGATTTCTTTGATTTAGATTTGATGAATTCCAAATCAAACTCCTACGAGGTAACTATTCATTTAGAATATTTTCCTCCCAGCAATTGACATGACAAAATGTATGTCATAGGGTTGCACTCCAATATAATGGTAGTTTTACGAAGGAGGATGTAATGAAAAAATCTCAGCATAGCTTGAATGGCTGCCAAAGCTAACTTTTTGACATATGAATACTTACTTTATGTATCGTTGAGACTACGACTCAAGTAATAAATAGGATGTTCAGTTCCATTTTCTTCTTGGACTAAAACCATACCAATGGTTGTATCTACAACGACGAGATAAAGGTAATAGTCTTTTTTATAGTTTGGTGCATACATTAATGATGCTCTAATAAGGGAATCTTTAAGAGCATCAAAAGAAGCTTCCGCAACTTGGTCCCAATGGAAGGGTACCCCTTTCTTCCATAGGTGCGTAAAATCTTTAGCCAATTTAGTGCAGTTTGGAATGAACCTCCTCAGAAATTTTGCCTTCCCTTGAAGTCTCTATAACTATAACAAGTTTAAAGGTGGAGGCAAGTCAAGGATTGCCTGAACCTTAATTGGATCAAGTCGAATTCCATCTTTTGAGACTATGAATCCAAGCAATCAACCAAAGCCAACACAAAACACACACTTATGTGGATTGAGTCTTATCTTGTAGTGTCGACACCGTAAAAATATTACTCTTAAATGTTGCGAGTGATCAGTCCGCTTTCGTGAATGAGCAGGAAAATCATCAAGATAAGGTTGAACAATGTGCTTGATTTCATGGGAGGCATAATTCATTGCCCTCTGAAATGTAGCCCCTGCATTCTTCAAACCAAAACGTAACTTTTGATAGGCGAATGTGCTCCACGGACAAATAAAAGCAGTTTTCGATTGATCCTGTGGGTGGATATTGATTTGATTATAACCAAAAAATCCATCCATGAATGAGAAGATTTCACATTCGACACATTCGTCAATAATCTGGTCGATAAAAGGTGTGGATAATTGTCTTTTGGACATGCTTGGTTTACATCCCTATAATCGACGCACACTTGGATTATCCCTTGTTTTTTCATCACTAGAAAAATATTAGATACCCAATCAGTAAGAGGTACCAGGGAAATGAAGCCAGCAAGCAAAAGTTTTTCAACCTCTGCTTTAATGGCAACGACTTTCTTAGGATGAATAGGTCGAAGCCGCTATCATACTGGTTTGAGATCAGGGTACATTTTAATCTCATGTTCAACAATACTTGAGTCAATGCCCAACATCTCCTCGTAATACCATGCAAAAATATCTCTAAATTCACGAAACAAAGCACGGTAATTATCAAGTTCCAATGGAGAACAAGATTTGCCGACATGAATGTTCTCTACAATGTTAGGCTTGGTCGAAATGTTTATAGAAGTTATTTCTTCTATGATTGACAAATTACGCTCAGAATATACAACATTTACTATAACAAAATTTGACAAGAAATAAATGATCGATGGGTGGTTTAGTTCATTTGAATAATCTTCAATGTCATCTAGAAGGGGGGAATGATGATGATAATCCTCCCGCAGTTCCTCTCCTATCATCATTGATTGGGTGATTCCTTCATCCGTAGAATGTATACATGAAAAAGGATCTGAAGAGGTACCATATTCTAATGATCTATCTACCCATACAACTGTTGAATGCAGATTTGGGTTTGTCGCACAAGCCCGAAAGATTGATTGCTATGATGATTCAATGGGGCTTAACGGCAACACCTCACTATTACCATCAACTCCAAATTGGTTGGAAATCCTCGTGAAATCAGATGAGGTAGAGGAAATCATGTTGCAAGTCTCTACTCTTGCCACTTCCACCAAATCAAATGGTGACGGGAGGGTAAAAGTACCCATTAGGGAAGGATCTTTAAAGAGACCTACTCCAACACTTTGAAGTGCCAGCAGGGGTCCGTGTACCAACGGAATTCTTCCTGTAGCCTATGAACTATTGGCAAAGAAGGCTAGCTGATCAATGACTGTGATTCCACCCTTGAAAGAGAATGCAATAGTATGAAAGTACGTGGAAACCACAACAGCCATAGCATATACCCAAGGCCTTCCCAATAAAATGTTGTAATCGAGGGGTCCATCAACTACCTCAATTTCAACAGTAACTATTTTTCCCCCTAGTTCGATTTTCAAGTTACTCAAAATCCCACATGGAGTATATGGTCTTCCATCAAAGGCTTTTAACGTAGTTGGTGATCGTGACAATGGTGGTGAACCAAGTGTTTTCCAGCAGCTCATGGACATAATGCAAGTAGATGCTTCCTCGTCAATAATAGTTCGGTGAACATTCTTATTGAGAGCTTTTACTTGGATTAGGAAAGCTAATTGCGCTGGTAACTATGGTGAATATCCTGCATGGTTAAAAACCACAAGATTTGAATCCGTAGCATCTATTCCACCTATCGCTGACAATAAAGCTTGTTTTTGGGAGGGATAGTTTTGCAACACCTTGAGTGTCGACATCGCAGAAGGTGATTGAGCAAGATCTTCCACTATGTTATAGTTTTGAGCTACTCGAGAACGAGGGTTGAATGTAGATTTGTGCACAACTCCATTTGGTGGTTTTATCATCAATTCAGGTACAACTGGTGGAATAACCTCAGATGAAGTCGAGGTCGAAGTAATAGGTTGATTAGTGGCCTGATTATTCGACGACGACGGATTTCCATAATCTTTGTTTCTTGTTGACACCAAAACATCGCTTTGTGGCTTTGTGATGGATAACATGAGTACTTGGGATGTGGAAGCATGGTCTGTTGCAACCAAATGTGTCTCCGGTGTTGCAAATGGATCTGTCAACACTGCTAATGTGTTTGAAGTCTTTAAAATTTTAGAGACCTCAGAGCGATGTGGACAATCTCTTGTATAATGCTCTTCATTACATATCAAACATGGATAACGAGGTTTCCTGGTCGAGGTAGAGGAATCAGAGGATTTCTCTAGAGGGGAATTTTCTTGTTTCTTTTTGTTGTTCTTCCCCTTTTTCTTACTGCCTGGTTGCTTTGGATTTTTGCCTTTGTCAGATGACACAGCATTAATCTCGGAGGCAAGAGTGTTTTCTGATGCATTGGTAGTTTGATTGGAAACAGCAAGAGTTTGACCAGATGGTCTTCCTACTGCTTGCATGCTTGAAGAACCGATCACACCGTCGCCAGCATGAGAGTCCTTACTCGATTGTGGAGGTGGTGGAACATTGAAAGTTGTTCTAGGTGCATTAGGAATTTTATCATATAGTGTGCCAGATTGTGTGTAAATCAAATCCAAGTATTGGGCACAAGAAATGACTTTCTCTTCTGTGATACCCCACCTTTTGCCACATCCTCAGTGATTAATGGCAACAAGGATTTTATGAACCACTCAGCTAAAATCTGATCGAGAACATATGTCTTAACCATTCGACAACGCCGCCACATGATCTGATATATGGGTAGAAGTAGTCTATTTAAAGTTGGTTAGGAGCTCCATTCCAGTCTCGTATCTGATAGGTAACTGGAAGTGGGTCAAAAAGGTAGTGGCTAAAGTGGTGAAGTTATCGAAAGAAGCTCTTGGTAATTCAATGTACCATTTAGCAGCTAGACCAGTAAATGTTCTTTTGAAAAGATGAAGTCTCACCAAATCATCATTCAAAGTGTTTGATGAACACCATAAATGAAAGGTCATAACATGATTTGATGGGTCTTCTCCAGGATTTCCAGTAAACTTCGGAATCTCAGATGGTAACTTATGCGGAATTACCAGCCACCAAGGTGCATATAACATTGGATCATTGGTGAGCCGATTTAAATCTGGTAAGTCTAAAGTTGCTACAAATGGCAACTGTCAATTCAAGTTAGGTTGAGCATACCCATGATATGATGGAATTTCATGTGCAATAGGTCTTTGCATACCGACATAGGGCATATGCATTTGGTAACCTTCGTATGGTTGTTGAACAAAACTAGTATAAGGTGGTTGTTGATAACCAAGTTGAGTTTGTGGTTGTCCATAACCTGCAAAGCCTTGTTGTCCAGCACCTTAGTAAGCTTGAGATTGACCAAAACTAGGTTGAGATTGTGAAACAAGTCCAAACTGGTGTTGGAATTGCTCGAATTGGGGTTGTTGTAATTGCGGCTGCCACAGTTGTTGAACCAACTGTTGTTGTTGTTGGTACAACTGTTGTGGACTTAACTGTTGTTGTCCAGGAATGAAAGGTTGACCCAATTGTGAAGAAACTATACCAGTGTAATCCTGGGTCAATCCAGATAAAGGTATACTAACCTGAGGTTGTTGTTGAACTCCAGAAACAAGTGGTTGTTGTATAACAACTTGAGAAACTTGAACTTCTTGACTTGAAACTTGTGGTTGCAAGGTAGAAGGATCAGTTTGTATCAGTTGAGATACAACAGTTTGAGCTTGTGACTGTGGTACAATAGTAACAACAGGTGTAGTAGGAATAGTTGACACAGTTTGCATTGGTTGTGTTGGATACACAAGCCTTGGTTGAACTGGCATTGTTGGTTGCCATTGACAAACTCTAATTCTAGGTTGACTTGAATATTGTGGGATATTACCATATGGTTGTCCTCTGGAATAAGGAGGATACGGTGAATAAGAAAATTGCTCTCCATATGGTGGCAATCCAGTATTTAATGGATACATAGGTCTTTGTTGACCAGATTGCCCAGCCTGATACTGATATGTAAGATCAAACTGTTGAGTTCCCATTAGAGAAGAACCAGGTAAAATTCTAGTTGAGGACATGGGTGATGACCATGGTGTAGAAGCAACCCCTGAGTGGGTTCCAGACAATGATTGGTAACCAATTGGGACGGACAATTCACCATACAGGTGCGACTCAGGTGTGGTAGAAAACATCGAAGAAGTTACAACAGAAGATTCTACTGCAGCTGCATCAGATGATACAGTCTGGGATGTTAACGGTTGTTCAACCATAGTTAACTGACCCAAAAGTTGTCCTAAAGATTCGACGGGTACTTGAAAGGAAGCAGGATCAGATGAAGCAAAGTAATCAAGAGTAGTAGGGTAAAGATAAAGCCTAGTTCCAAAGTGAAATGGGGTTCCAGGTGTGGAATCTTCTACTAATTCCTCCTCTATGGCAATCAAACCTGGTGGAAGAACTTCACCATCAGGTCCGTAAAAGATTTCTGGTGTTGATGAAGGTGTAGTTTCAATAGTTACTGATGTCTGAGGGGTAACCGGTTGATCGTCTCCCGGTAAAGTAACAACTTTTGAATGTTCAAATTCGAAGTCCAGATGTTTAGGTAAATGAACAACAGTTTCAAAGGGAGGTTCCTGAACAACTTCAGGTTCATATGTAACTTCTGTTTGAACTAGGATAGATTCTAGATTAACTTCTGGTTGGACTTATTCAAGTTCAGAAGTACTTTCTTGTTGAACAATTTCAAGTTGAGTATCAACTTTTTGTTAGACAACCTCGGTTATTGTTTCACTAGGATCAGTGCTAATGTCCTCAGTGCAACTTCTTCTTTAGGAAGAGATGTACCAGAAATAATTGGAGTAACTAGAGTCTCTTTACTTACCAAAATAGATGTTTCAGGTAACTCAGATGAAGAACTAGGAGTTCTTGATGTACTAGACTCAGTTAAACGAGACCGCTTTGTCTGAAGTGGTGTCACTTCGGGAAACAAAGGTGGTTTTCTCACTGTTCTCCGCAAACGATGGGTTATGGGTTGATGTTCCTCCATGATTGCTGATTAATTTTATTATCAAAAAAGAAATAAACAAAAAGGGGTAACTAGGCAAAAGGTTTACCAGTCAACTGTGAACTGCAAAATACCTCCTGGCAAACCAAGAAGTACGAGCAAGCAATCTCCCCGAATGTTGTGTTCAGTGTATCACATTTGCAAGGCGGCCGACTCCGTTACTTAAGGATGAATAGAAACCTATAGTTGTCCTCCCATATATACCCGAAGGTACGTGGAGGCCCAGTGTTGGCATTATGGCTAAAGTGTTGTCCTTGATGGCAACCCATTCAGGTGATAGATCACAGTACTTCAAGTCAGCAGCAGAGATTGATGATCAGCTATCAAATATTGAAGAAAATAAGGGGTACGCAGGTACACCTTGCATAAGGTGCGTACACACAGGTCAGTGTTACATAAAGTGCGTACATACCCGCAGTTATCCCGTTCAGGAGGTGCATACCCCCAGTGCACACATTTCAAGGCAAAGAAATTCACATGTGGGGTTTTCTTATGTTTTACTCTTGGTATTTAGCCGACGGTATTGTGTTATTATGGTGTCGGCTCGTGGTATTGATCCATGATTTAAGGAAGAGCTTTCCTATATAAAGCAAAGGAGATCATTTGGCTTGAGCATGTTTTGGGTTGATTATCTTATGAGGGCTAGATCTGACATATTATGATCTCTCTTGGGAGTATGTCTAGATCTAAATAAGGCGAATCTACTGATGGATTTAGATCTCTTCAGCGCATGTTCAGATCTGTAGATCTGACTGTCTGGGTTATTTTTGAAATCTTGAATTCATCTATGCCCGAAGGTACGCAAGTACAGTGAAAGAAAAGTGCGTACATACGCAGGAATGAAGCGTTTCAGGTGCGTACATACGCAGGCACAGAAGGGTTGCAGGTGCGGAGGTCCGTAGGCAGTTCAATGGACTCAGAGCGAGGTACGCAGGCTAGCAGTTGAGTAGGGTGCGTACATAAGCAGGCTAGCAGTTAAGCAGGGTGCGTACTGTAAGCAGGCAAGCAGTTGAGCAGGGTGAGTACTGTAAGCAGGCCAGTAGTTGAGCAGGGTGCTTACGTAAGCAGGCGAGCAGTTGAGCAGGGTGCTTACTTCTCTTAAAATCCTTGTTTATCATTGTTGTGTTCTGGGTTTGGTCCTATTATTGTTGATCTAGTTACTACAGTTGACTGGGTGATTCTCTTATAATTGATGATTATTTGATGCTTATGAAAATTTATGAAAAGTGGTCCTTGTAAGAAAAGAAGTAGGGGGTTGTAGCTCCCTTCCAGGAGAGACTAGAAAACGAGAGAGAGAGTTGTAGCTCTCTGCAGGTTGGAGCCTGCGTACTGGTAAAGGACTGCACCAGTACAAAACCATTGTAAAAGGAGTTTCTAATTTGAAAGAAGATAAAGACATATTGCAGCAGGTGGTTTTCACCCACATTGGGTTTCCACCTTACATCTTGTGTTCTTTGGTGTGACTATCTATTTTCTTTTGTTCATGATCATTATTTTATGGTACTGACATGCAAAAATAATTCAAAGAACAAATAAAGAAGATTTATTAAAAGAATTAGATAATACTGATTCACCCCCCCTCTCAGTATTATTTCCCACAATTGGTATCAGAGCCGGTCCTTCAGAGAAGCTTGATCGCTTGAAGGTAGATCGTTCATCATGAGCAACTACGAGAGAGAAGCATCAATCAGGCCACCAGTTTTTGATGGGACAAACTTCAATTATTGGAAGGTAAGAGTTACTGCCTATCTTCAATCTCTTGGTACAGAAGTTTGGGACATCGTAGAGACAAGCTACGCTTTTCCTTCAGCTACTCCTATAGATGCAGCCGAGAAAAAGAAGTATGAAACAAATGCGAAAGCAGTCAGTACTCTATTAGGATGTATATCTCAATCATAATTCATGAAGGTAATGCACTATAAATCCGCAAAAGAGATATGGGACAAAATTGTCACGAGCTATGAAGGAGATGAACAGGTAAAGCGTGCTAAACTTCAAACTCTCAGAATTCAGTATGAGACTCTCAAAATGTATAATGATGAAAGTGTGGCTAACTATTTTCTTCGGGTAGATGAGGTTGTTAACTGTATGAAAAATTTGGGTGAAGAAATAAAAGAGGCTATTGTAGTTGAAAAAGTTCTAAGATCATTGTCCCCCAAGTTTGAATCTAAAGTATCTGCAATAGAAGAAAAGGAAAATCTACGAATTCTTACTATGTCTCAGCTACATGGAATTCTAACTGCTTATGAAATGAGAAAGGGAGGTCCATCAGACAAAAGAGAAGCTGCTTTCAAGGCATCAGGCAAAGGAGATTATT
Source organism: Pinus tabuliformis (assembly GCA_031772625.1). NCBI lineage: Eukaryota > Viridiplantae > Streptophyta > Pinopsida > Pinales > Pinaceae > Pinus > Pinus tabuliformis. The sequence continues at coordinate 27,243,065 of CM062808.1, read as the reverse complement.
ATGAAGCGAGCCACGTCCCAAAAGAAGAGGAAGAAGAATCAAATTTTGTCAGAAATCTTCAAAGGGGTTCTGGAAGGTTCAGAGGTAAGTTACCTTTTAAATGCTTTGCTTGTGGAAGAGTAGGTCATTATGCTGCAAAATGTCCTTATAAGGATAAAGGAAAGGAACCTGCTAGATGGAACAAGAAACAGAATGCAAATAAGAAAAGCTACTACACTCATGAAGATAGTGATGGTCTATCAAACAGTGATGAAGATGAACAAGGTAATGAATATAAGTTGTTAATGGCATTTGAAGATGATGATTATATGGATGCTATAGATGTGGATAACCTTTATGATGAAATTACTAGACTCAAGAGATGTATAGAAGAAAAGAACATGATCATTGATACTCTACAATTTCAAATTGATGAAAAGGAAAAACATCTTGAAAAATTAGAAGGTGAAATTGTTGGTCTTAGAAAAGAGATTGAGAAAACAAAAGCTATTAATCTCAAGTTTGTCAAAGGATCTGAAACTTTGGATGAGATTATCAATGTGCAGCGGTCTCCACTAAACAAGACAGGTCTGGGCTATAATGGAGAAACTTCTCAAGCATCCACCTCAAAAAGTTATCTTGATGCAGCAAGAAGAAATGAGCAAAAGCACAATGAAGATCATCAGGTAAAGTAGGGACGAATTACAAACAGAAACTATCAAGGGAAATCCATCTTAAGGGTGAACAAAAGCTACAACCAGCCACAGGTAAAATCTTCTCAATTTGGTTCAAGAATAGATGACAATAGAAATTACAATCAATTGGCTGGTAGATTCGATAACCGCAGAAGTTTCTTCAATGGACAATGCTTTTCTTGCCATAACTTTGGTCACAAAGCAGCTCAATGTGTTGCATATAAAACAATCATGACTAGAGAAGCTCAAAAACAAAGAAGTATGACCAGGATTACAAAAAGGACCTATAACATCTTTTCGGCTCTTGAAAATGAATTTGAATGTTCTATTTGCAATAACTTTGGTCATGAAGACTCTGAATGCAGGAGCAGGTTTCAGCAGAAAAAGGAACAAGCCTCAAGCACCAAAACATGGAGAATAAAGGAACCACAAACAGAAAGATGTGGGATAGCATTTTATGCAGAGGGACAGGAAAATCTATGGTACATTGACAGTGGATGTTCGAAGCATATGACAGGTGATAAAGAAAAACTTGAGTCATTTTCTGCTCTAGAAAAAGGAAAGAAAGTCTCTTTTGGAAATGATACTCCTGCAACTATAAAAGGAAAAGGCATTGCTCAGTTAAAAGAAAAGGTCAAGGCTGGAAATGTTTTGTATGTTGATGGATTGAAGCATAATCTTCTAAGTGTCAGCCAGATGTGTGATCAAAGAACCGAGGTTATATTCAGATCAAATGGATGTCTTGTTCGTGATCTTGATACAGGTAAAACAGTGATCAAAGGCAAAAGAACTCCAAATAATATGTACATATTTGAAGAAGGACAACAACAATGCTATCTGAGCAAGGATGATGAGCACTGGTTATGGCATCGGAGGTTGGGACATCTAAGCTTTTCACAAATAAGGAAAGCATGCAAATATCAGGCAGTTCGCGATCTTCCAGATATCAAAATTCCTGACAACACCATATGCAAATCATGTCAGTTTGGAAAACAAACCAGAACTAACTTTCCAGAGAAAGAAGGATCAGCTAGCATGCCTCTTGAGCTAGTACATACAGATACATGCGGTCCTTTCAGGAAAAGAACACCTCGAGGAGAAGAATACTTGATATTATTCATTGACGATTTCTCCAGGTTTGTCTGGTTAGGACTTATGAAGCACAAAGATGAAGCATTCGAAAAATTCAAATCCTTCAAAGCCTTGGTTGAAAATGAATCAGGTCACAAAATTAAGTGCCTCAGATCCGACAGAGGTGGGGAATTTACTTCAAATGAATTTTTCGATTTCTGTGAAGAACATGGGATAAGAAGAGAATTCTCTACAGCAAGAACTCCTCAGCAAAATGGAGTTGTGAAAAGAATGAACAGAACAGTCCAACAAATGGCTCGTGCTATGCTTGATGAGTCAGGAACTCCCGCAACTTTCTGGGGTGAAGCTGCACATGCTGCGGTTGTTATTCTCAACAAAACAAATGTCCGGGTGAACAGAACTCAAACTCCTCATGAGCTCTGGAGTGGTAGGACTCCTTCGGTAAAGCACTTCAAAATCTTTGGGAGAAAATGCTATATCAAGAATACTGATGAGCAGCTTGGAAAACTTGAACCTAGAGCAGATGAAGGCATTCTTCTTGGTTACTCTCCACATAGCAAAGCATACAAATGCTACAATAAAAGACTTGGCAGAATTGTTGACAGCATTGATGTAGTGGTTGATGAGAAGGGATACATTCCTAGGCAAGTACATCATGAAGACATCGAAGAAGATGAAGGCTACCCCCAATGACAGAATGATGAAGAAGAAGAAACTCAAGAAGAAACTCAAGAAGAACCAGAGGAGCAAACAAGAATAGAAGAAAAGACTCCATCCAGATATGTCCAGAAGAATCATCCAGAATCTCAGATTATGGGGCAGAAAGAAGCAGGTGTACAAACAAGAAGAACTGTTGCAGAAGCTTCAAGCTATTTGGCATTACTCTCCTCTACTGAACCACAAAATGTGAAAGAGGCATGCAAAGATGAATGTTGGGTGAAAGCAATGGATGAAGAACTTGAGCAGATCGAAAAGAACAACACTTGGGAGCTGGTTCCTAGACCAAAGGATAAGAATGTTATCAGAACAAAATGGGTCTTCAAAAACAAATTGAATGAAAATGGAGAAGTAATTAGAAACAAAGCCAGACTTGTTTGTAAAGGGTATGCGCAGCAAGAAGGAATAGACTTTGAAGAAACCTTTGCTCCTGTTGCAAGACTTGAGGCCATCTGAATGTTCCTTGCTCTCTCAAGTTTTCAAAACTTCAAAGTATTTCAAATGGACGTGAAATCAGCCTTTCTGAATGGAGACTTGGAAGAAGAAGTGTACATTGAACAGCCAGATGGGTTCATTCTTGGAAATGATCCAAATCTTGTATGCAGATTGAAAAAGGCTCTCTATGGTCTCAAACAAGCTCCAAGGGCTTGGTACTACCGTTTGGAAAAATATCTTCATCAACAAGGCTTTTCAAAAGGATCGGCAGATAGCAATCTTTATATAAAAGTTGAAAATGACAAATTGCTAATACTTGTTGTGTATGTAGATGACATTATTTTTTGGAGCAATGAAGAAGCTATGAGTCAAAACTTTGCCTTGGTCATGCAGAAAGAATTTGAAATGTCCTTGCCAGGAGAACTGACATATTTCCTTGGTTTGCAAATCCAACAAAAAGAAGGAGGAATCTTTTTATCTCAAACCAAGTATCTCAAACCGATTTTGAAGAAATATGGTATGGAAGATGCAAAACCAGTATGTACACCCATGGTCACAAGATGTAGCCTCAGTGCAAATGATGAATCTGCAGCAGTACATCAACCAACCTATAGATCTATGATTGGAAGTTTACTTTATTTGACAGGTACCCGACCAAACATCATGCATGTAGTTGGAATAGTTGGAAGATTTCAGGCAAATCCGAAGGAGACTCATCTTCAGGCAGTGAAGAGAATTTTCAAATATCTTCAAGGGACTCAAAATTATGGCTTATGGTATCCTAGAGATACAAATCTTACACTTCATGCTTATACAGATGCAGATTGGGCCGGAAGCGTGGATGACAGGAAAAGCACAAGTGGTGGTGCGTTATTTATGGGTTCCAGACTGGTATCTTGGTTCAGCAAGAAACAGAGTTCGATTGCCTTGTCTACAGCTGAAGCGGAATATGTTGTTGTTGCATCTTGTTGCACCCAACTCCTTTGGATGATGCAGACTTTGCAGGATTTTCAAATCACTTGTACACCACCAATCCCCATCTTATGTGATAACACAAGTGCAATCAGCATCTCAAAGAATCCTGTTTTGCATTCAAAAACCAAGCACATACCAATCAAGTATCATTTTCTCCGGGAACAAGTGCTTGAACAGAAGGTCAAGTTGGAGTATGTTCCTTCTAAGGAACAAGTTGCTGATATTCTCACCAAACCATTGCCCAGGGACACTTTTGAATACCTCAGGAAAAAGCTGGGGGTTGTTGATGCATCATCTTATTGCTGAACCTCTTCTGATTGATGGTACAGGTTCAGGGGGAGCATATAATGCATTGTTGGCATTATGGAGGATGTGCAGAAGGAGATCTTGGAAGTAGCTGCAATATGTCTCTATCTCTTTCATGGTGGATTATGGTTCTTCGTTACAAATCTGGTTCATATTTAGGGGGAGCATGTTCTTAGGGGGAGCATAACCCTTTGCCCTTGATGTCAAAGGGGGAGAATGAAGCTGAAGCTTTGAGGTTGCCATCAAGTCCAAAGGGGGAGATTGTTGGCATTATGGCTAAAGTGTTGTCCTTGATGGCAACCCATTCAGGTGATAGATCACAGTACCTCAATTCAGCAGCAGAGATTGATGATCAGCTATCAAATATTGAAGAAAATAAGGGGTACGCAGGTACACCTTGCATAAGGTGCATACACGCAGGTCAGTGTTACATAAAGTGCGTACATACCCGCAGTTATCCCGTTCAGGAGGTGCGTACCCCCAGTGCACACATTTCAAGGCAAAGAAATTCACATGTGGGGTTTTCTTATGTTTTACTCTTGGTATTTAGCCGACGGTATTGTGTTATTATGGTGTCGGCTTGTGGTATTGATCCATGATTTAAGGAAGAGCTTTCCTATATAAAGCAAAGGAGATCATTTGGCTTGAGCATGTTTTGGGTTGAATATCTTATGAGGGCTAGATCTGACATATTATGATCTCTCTTGGGAGTATGTCTAGATCTAAATAAGGCGAATCTACTGATGGATTGAGATCTCTTCGGCGCATGTTCAGATCTGTAGATCTGACTGTCTGGGTTATTTCTGAAATCTTGAATTCATCTATGCCCGAAGGTACGCAGGTACAGTGAAAGAAAAGTGCGTACATACGCAGGAACGAAGCGTTTCAGGTGCGTACATACGCAGGCACAGAAGGGTTGCAGGTGCGGAGGTCCGCAGGCAGTTCAATGGACTCAGAGCGAGGTACGCAGGCTAGCAGTTGAGCAGGGTGCGTACATAAGCAGGCTAGCAGTTGAGCAAGGTGCGTACTGTAAGCAAGCAAGCAGTTGAGCAGGGTGAGTACTATAAGCAGACTAGCAGTTGAGCAGGGTGCTTACGTAAGCAGGCGAGCAGTTGAGCAGGGTGCTTACTTCTCTTAAAATCCTTGTCTATCATTGTTGTGTTCTGGGTTTGGTCCTATTATTGTTGATCTGGTTACTACAGTTGACTGGGTGATTCTCTTATAATTGATGATTATTTGATGCTTATGAAAATTTATGAAAATTGGTCCTTGTAAGAAAATAAGTAGGGGGTTGTAGCTCCCTTCCAGGAGAGACTGGAAAACGAGAGAGAGAGTTGTAGCTCTCTGCAGGTTGCAGCCTGCGTACTGGTAAAGGACTGCACCAATACAAAACCATTGTAAAAGGAGTTTCTAATTTGAAAGAAGATAGAGACATATTGCAGCAGGTGGTTTTCACCCACATTGGGTTTCCACCTTACATCTTGTGTTCTTTGGTGTGACTATCTGTTTTCTTTTGTTCATGCTCATTATTTTATGGTACTGACATGCAAAAATAATTCAAAGAACAAATAAAGAAGATTTATTAAAAGAATTAGATAATACTGATTCACCCCCCCTCTCAGTATTATTTCCCACACCCAGTGCGTATAAGCATTGTCTAATGCAAAACCGTACAGTGAGAGCATTCCCATATACTTTACATACTGTAACACTGCCCTATATACCTGAAGGTATGTGGACAAGCTACGATATACTCACGTACGTGGAATGAGGTATCACACTCGTGATGTATTGCAAACAAGTTAGCGACAAATGCTTTGTTTAACGACTCCGGAACACGTCTCTAGCCTAGAACCACTAAATGTTCTCATTAATGACAATGCTCAATTAGGTAAATTGATGTTTATTTTAAGTTGATCTTGCTTAGGAATTTGCCTTTCAAGTTCACATGTGATGTATTTTGAAAATCCTAGGAATGCAATTATCATGATAAGCATTCTTTCCATTCAGTTTAAGGATGAAAATCCTAGCTACTTAGGGATAGAGCAATCAGATTTCTTTTGATCAAAGAGAAAATAACACAATCTAAATGCAAATTCCCTACACTACTCCTTTCAACACACACAAACTCTTTTCAATGCAACATGCATGTATTTATTTTCAATTTCCCTTAATGTGGATGATTAAAAATGAAAACTAATGAACAAACAATCAACAAACTCTTTTAATAAAAATGACGATTTCGTGACAATTTCTTTTCAAGGAAAGGAAGACTCTACGATACTTTCATTTTCAAAGAAATGAGGAATTATGACACTTTCAATGAAGAGACTAATCATATGCACATATCAATCAATCGATCTTTCATGAATGAAGATTTTACAAAAATTCAACTTGTGAAGGAAAAGACGATTTTACGACACTTTCTTTTGCTAAAGATCAATCGATCAAAACTAACTTTCGACTATAGATTGAAAATGATAAAGTAAATACATAAGAAACATTTACCAATGCTAGTCTAAGTAGGGCCAAATTAAGGAGATGAAAAAACTATTTTCAGAGACAAAACATCATTGACATTCAAAAACTCATTCAAATAGGAGAAAATTGGCAAAAACGTTCAATTCCTAGATGGGAAACTGACCCTCAAGGGATCGACGGAGGTAGCAGTGAAAGACAGTGCACTGAAGTGCATTGGATCTATGCAGGAAGTGCACTGCAGTGCACTGTGTCCTTCATTGGATTGCGCTGATGACAGTAAGCCATTTTGAAGGCAATGTTGACACAGTTTCGGCTCAATTTTCAATGAAAGAAGACTGAAATTCAATCAACGACCACAAGTACGATATGTAGAAATGTCTTAAGAGGATGATAAGCTACTAAGATGGATGATCGCTCCCCAGTATGGTCGCCAATTTTTTTTGGGAAGTTTTAGTGTCTACGAATAAACGCTTAAACCCCTAGACTAGTAGCTAAGTCTAGAACAACAGTTCAAAGTATTCTTTATCTTTTCTATAAGAAATAGATTAAATAAGAGAACAAAGAAACCTACTTGTATCATCTGTTTGTTCCTTATCTCCCTTGACTGATTCTGTCGCTCCTTACCGTACTTAAGCCACTTGAAAAGTACCTACACACAAACAGAAACAAGAACCCATAAAAGCATATGATAATGATCTATTGATTAAACATAGCATGGAATCAAGTACATGATAAACATATGAAAGCATCAATGAATAACAGAATCATATGGAAAAAGCTTTGAACACTTTATTAGTAAAAGGAAGAGTTACAAACCAATTTGCTTGATTCAGCATCACTCTTCTAGTTCAATCCCATCCTCTCCTCATAAAAAGCAAGACACTTAGACATCATTACAACACTTGCAATCAACTCAAGTCTCATACTAATAGCATCTCCCTATAATTCAATAATTTCCATCCCCTGATCACTTAGATGAGTGGTCTTATTATAGGTGAATGAAGGACTTTATGCCATAAATGGTGATAATGAATGCCCTCCCAAACTTAGAATTTAGTTCCATGGAGGAAGGGATAAAGGGATTGATGTTCCTTAACTCCCTTCCTCATCCAAATACCAACCCAAAGGAGTGGATAGCCTTGAGAAACTTCTAGAGGCACCCAATGGATAGGAATCTTTCAAACCCTCACGGAAATTGACTCAAATTCACCCAATGCGGGCCAAAGAGGGACCAAGTGTGCTGCAATGCACACTGAAAATGTATTGGCTACACTGCAGCACACCCTAATGAAAGCCTACTTGCGCTGATCTTCTTAGAGGCAGTTTCTGGATGATTTTAGTGATGGAACTTCCTGGGAAGCTAGACATTCTGATGGTTGACTTCTTTAGGGCATGTAACAACTGTATTAGGGGTTGATGGGCCCTAATAGTACTGATCGTTTAGTTGGGGTTGATGTGCCCAAATGGATCTGTAACAGCAATGAGATAACTGAGTACCAAGACAAGAAAATAATTATGTCCAAAAATTTCTAGTGAAAATGGGATCTTTGTTGCTTACAATAATCTTTGGGTTTCCATGTAGCTTTTGAATTGTTTCCATAAATGCAGTAGAAACTATACTCGCTTTAAATGGATGAGATAATGCACAACTTGGTAAGTCTGTCAACTACCACCATGATAACACTCTTTCCTTCGGACTTGGGTAAACCTGTGATAAAATCCATTGAAATCTCCTCCCAATGTTGGCTTGGAATTGATAAAGGTTGTAATAGTCCTGGGGTCTTAATTGTTTCAAATTTATTTTGTTGGCAAACCAAAAATTCTGCCCCAAACTTTTGAATATCTAATTTAAGGCCATCCCAAAAAAAATCCTTCTTAACCCTGTGGTAAGTTTTTAGAAATCCTGAGTGCCCTCCTAAGGGAGAGGTGTGCAATTCCCTAAGAATCTTTTGTTTGAGTTGAGAATTCTTACATAGGTATAATTGATCCTCGTACCATAACGAATCATTTTTCCAGCTAAATGTATCAGATGTACTGGGATCTTGTTGTATCTTTTGAATGAGTGCCCACACTTCCTCGTCATTCTTCCATTCATCCCTTGCTTCATTTATCCAATCTGGTTGGAAAATAGAAATCATTTTTCCAGCTAAATGTATCAAATGTACTGGGATCTTGTTGTATCTTTTGAATGAGTGCCCACACTTGCTTGTCATTCTTCCATTCATCCCTTGCTTCATTTATCCAATCTGGTTGGAAAATAGAAATGGAGCAAAGAAATTCTTCCACATCCTCATCCTTTCTTGAGAGTGCATCTGCCACAACATTTTGCTTCCCTTTTTTGTATATGATTTCAAAGTCATAGCCCAACATCTTTGTGACCCAATTTTGTTGCTCTTCTGAAGATAATCTTTGTTCTAAAATGTATTTAAGACTATCATGATCTTTTTTTTTACCTTGAAGTGTCTTCCCATTAGGTAGGGTCGCCATTTATTAAGTGCATGTAGTATTGCCAGCATTTCCTTCTCATAAATATCTTTGTGTATATACTTTCCTTTGATTGGACAACTTTCGAAAGCAATGGGTCTTTCTTCTTGCATTAAAACAACACTAATTCCATTTTCTGAGGCATCACATTCCACAATGAAGGTTTTTGTGAAATCCGGTGTAGCTAAGACTGATGCTTGGCACATTGGCTTTTTAAGATGTTCAAAGGCCTTTGATGCTTTCAGAGTCCATGAGAATGCATCTTTCTACAATAATGTTGTTAGAGGTGTTGCTATTCTCCCATAATTATTAACAAACTTGCGATAATACCTTATCAACTTGAGAAATCCTTGTAGATGCTTTATGGATGTGGGGATTTTCCATTCCTTAATGTTTTTAATTTTGCTAGGGTCTACCTTAACACCTTCATGAGATACAATATGACCCAAATATTCCACCTCTTGTACTCCAAAGAAACATTTGGAGATTTTTGCATGTAATTGTTTCTCCTCCAATAGTTTGAGCACCATGTCAACATGTTGGACATGATCCTTCCAAGACTTGCTGTAGATTAGTATACCATCAAAAAATACTAACACAAATTTTCTAAGGAAGGATTTGAAAATGGAATTCATCAAACCTTGAAATGTAAAAGTTCCATTAGTAAGGCCAAAAGGCATGACCAAAAATTCATAATGACCCTCATGTGTTCTGAATGTTGTTTTTGGAATTTCTTCAGTCTTCATCCTGATTTGTGATATCCTGAACGAAGATCCAACTTGGTGAAGTAAATTGATCCATGCAATTTATCCAATAATTCATCAATGACAGGAATGGGAAGTTTATCTTTAATAGTGAGCTTGTTGAGCTCCCTATAATCTAGACAAATGTGCCATGATCCATCCTTCTTGTGAACCAATACTACTGGAGCAAAGAAAGAACTTTGACTAGGTTGAATTATACCAGCCTCTAGCATTTTTGCAACCATACGTTCAATTTCACTCTTTTGGACATAGGGATATCTATAAGGCCTGATGTTTGGAGGAACACTTCTTGGAATAAAATTAATAGCATGATCATGATCACGAATAGGTGGGAGGCCTTTGGGAGTCTCAAATAACTTGGAATGGTTGTCCAAGACTTTTTGGAGATCTAGAGAAATGGATTGTTTCGATGTGGGAACCTCTAGTGAACATAATTGTGCAATTATTCCTCATTGTTCTTTCTTTAGAAGCTTTGTTATTCCATTAGAGCTAATTATATTTCCTAGTTTCCCTGGGATACCCATTAATTCAACTTCCTTTCATTCTGCAGAGAATTTCATGAAAAATTCTTGAAAATTAAAAGCTATTGTACCCAAGGATTAAAGCCATTGGACTCCTAGTACAACATCAGCACCACCCATTGGAATGGAAAGCATTGGGCTATTCAATACATATTCTCCCATGGATAGCTTGATATTATGGCACTTTCCTGAGAAATTTATGGTTCCTCCAGTTGCAACCATCACTTGACACTTTGGTGCTGGATATAGGAAGCAATTCAATTCCTTGGCTATCTTAGAACGAATAAAATTATGGGTACTTCCCTAATCAATCAACACTATTACCTTTTTCTTCTTGATATGCCCTTCTATCTTGATAGTTTGAGGAGTGGTAATTCCAGCCAATGCATTACAAGATATGGTCAGATTCATTTCTTCCTTTTCTAGGGTTTGTTCCTGGTGTATATCCTCTTCTTTTGACATTTCTTGTTCCTTTTCTTCCTCCTCTTCACAATCTATGTAAAAAAAAAAACTTCTCGGCACACTTATGACCTTTAGTGTATTTGCTATCATAACTATAACAAAGCCCTTTTACTCTCTTTTCTTCCAATTGTTGTGGTGTCGACCTTGTAGGTTGTGGATGGCTAGGGGCAGCAACACTTCCATATTTATGGTTGTGAGTGGTAGGATTCCTTGTTGCCATAATTTTGCTTTCCATTTTTCTTGCCAACTTGAATGCCTCCTCCAATGAATCTGGCTCCCAAAAGCGAACCTCATGTTGGATGTTATCTTTTAAAGTCCCTATGAACACATCAATCCTATGCTCCTCTGGAATATCTTTTACCCTTATATTCAATTTTTGGAAGTCCTCAATGTGCTTCCATCATTGAACCCTTTTCTTTGAGATTTATCAATTGGATAAAAAAAGTGTTTCTTTTTGTATCCTCATAATGTGCTATCATTTTATCTGTAAAAATATCCCAAGTGACAATTTGTTTATGAGAGAAAATCCATCGATACCATACAAAATGATTTGGTTCCAAATATAAAGTTGCAATGCGTACCTTTTGTGTATTTTTCACATTATGGAGATCGAAAAATTGCTCCATCTATAGGATCCATGTTCCGAGATCCTTGCCATCAAACTTCCTCGTATCGATCTTTGGAACATGGTGGTTCTTCAATCCAACGTTAGAGTCTATGAAATCATGATTAACATTTATTTTGTTCTCATCATGAGTTTCCTTTACTACCCTTTCACCAATAGTAAGCATTGTAGAAACTTTGTCAAATCTGTCTTCAAATATTCCATGCTTGTCTTCAAATCTATCTTCAAATCTATCTTCAAATCATCCATCTTAGCTTCCACGCCATCCATCTTAGCTTCCACGTCATTAATCTTAGCTTCTATGCATTTATTTAAACCATCCATCTTAGCTTCCATGCCTTTCTTTAAACCATCCATCTTAGCTTCTACGTCTTTCTTTAAACCATCCATCTTATTTTTTGTTACTTTTTGTGCGAGTGAAATTTGTTGCACTTGGTCTTGTAATTTTAATATATCATGTTGCATTTCTTCCTCTTCTTCATGAGTCATGCAAGAGATTTCAGGTTGCTTACTAGGTTTTTACATTTTATTTCTTTGGGGCATCAATTACCGATAATAATGCTTCACTATGCCCTTTGAATTCCTTCAAACTAATTTTCAAACCAAGCTTATGCAAAAATTAAAAAAAAAATACACACCTTTTTCCACTTTGTACGAGCTTAATATTGAATCTGATGTATCTTTGTAATTTTGGATCTCCCAGGTCTGAAATTGCTTCCTGCGGTAACCCTTTGAGTAATATTTCTAACACCATAAGTCTGATCAAGATTCTATTCTCCAATGAAGAGTTATGCCAAATCTCCCACGATGGCCTGAGTATAGACTTTTTCAGTAGAGCGAACTTGTACGACATGCCACGGGTCACTGTTTCAACCTTAGGTTCTGAAAATGGTACCCAAAAAACTGCAGTTTGTCCTCTATCTATAAATTCTTACAAAAATTCAATCTGATGCTTACAGAGAAAGTTATTACGATTTTACCAAGATGACCTGTTTGGAATGTAATTCAGGGGTCTGCAAAAACCCTAACTTCCTCAGATTATATCTCCAACAATATAGAGAGACAGGATCTAAAATTTGGAGCCAAGGTTAAGACCAATTTCTTCTCAAATGGGTTTTTCTTTTAGCTTCTGAAACTTTGTAGAGAAGGCATTATAGCGAACATTCCACAATGACCTGTTTTAGATGAAATTCTGGAACATGGAAAAACCCTAATTGCCTCAGATGATATCTCCGAAAATATAGCGAGACAAGATATGAAATTTGGATGTGAGGTTCAGCATGATTTCTTCTCAAATGGGTTTTTTTTCGCTTCTGAAACGTCTCAGAAAAAAATGTATAGAAAAAATTCCACGATGACCTATTTGGAGAAGCGAAACCATAGAATCCAAAGCTCTGATACCAAATGTTATGGAACCAGCTCACAAAATATATAAAAGATAGATCAACACCTTAGAATCCAGCCTCTTCGAGGGGGAAACCTCCTTTACATTACACAAATGAACAATTCTTGGACCATACAAATGACAAAACCTCCTTTCTATATATAGGAGTCTAAGGGGTCACAATATAACCAAGCTGACCTAACAATAATAATATAAAGGCACAAACATAACAATAGTGGGATTCTATGGGGCACAATAATAACAATAAGGGGGCACAATAATAACAATAAGGGATACAATGACAATAGTAACGGGGGAATCACTAGTATTATAGGGACCTAACATACAACTTTGGGAATGAGTGTGATAGATGTTTACATGGTAATATCAACTCATTCACACAAATATAACCCCTTGAAACCACCAAAACAAACTTATATACATCGTGGCACACTTATCATGTGAAAATATGACATTTTTATTTTCATGCAAAAGGTACCAAAACACTTAGAGAAAACACATGGAATGGATTTCAATGTTTGCAATGATAATATACAAGACCAAGGTATGCTCTGAAATTTGGTGCAGGCCAAAATTTTGGAGGGTGTTGCAGCGGCGAAAACACAACGATTGCCTGAACTCAATTGTTTTGATATAGGAAAGGGTAATATATAACTATGAGTTTAAGATAATCAGAGTAGCAGTTTTCATCTCTAGTGTTGCTCCACTGCCCGCAAACCTGGACAATACCTCAGTGGAGTCACTATACAAACACAAGCATCACTTCACTACCAGCGAACCTGAACATTACCCTGGTGAAGTTACTTGTTTCACCTCACTATGCAAGAAGTCTTGCTCTTCTTTCACCCTTTATTTATTTTATTTATAGAACTATTCTTAGGCACTTATTTATTTCACGAGTGGAAGAGGGATCCTGACTTATTGAGAGCAGGAGAGGTTGTTCCTTCAGAGAAGGTAATATATACCTTTGATATTGGTTTTGTTGCTAATTTATTTTCCACTTACCTTTCTCTACTCGATTGGATCAGCAAGGGAAACCACTATTTACTTATAATGTCAAGTTTAGGAATGAGGATCCTATAATAGATAAGGGATTTATAGTTCGACCAAATAATTTATGTTTGAGTGGATCGTATTTTCCATTCAAACATCATTGAATTTAAAGATATGTAAACCCAGATAGAGGAGATAATAGATTAGCCAATCATTATTCTCCATCACAATTTCCCTTTTCAAGTTTGCCACATTTCCTTGTTAGAAAAACAAGAGCATCTTTCATGCAAAGTATTATAAAGAAACAATGAAAAAAATAAAGAACAAAACAAATAAGCAAGGTAAAATACAAAGCAAATGGATATTGAACCCAAAAGCATCATGTAAAACAAAAATACGAAAATAAAACAGATGCAAAGACTAGATGGAGAGCACGAAAGAAGGTGGATGCAATGCAAAGGAAACTAAATGCAACTAAGCCTACTCCTAACCTAACCAACTAGAAGGTCTGGGTTAAGTGTAATGATATTTCCAATAAATCCATTGTAATAAGTCTCGACCTGCAAACGCAAAGATAAGAACAATTATAACTGATATATGATAATGTGCAAAAGAAAAGATAGAAGCTTGGAAATTTTGCATCAAATATTGAAGGTCTTTCTTAAAAGAAGAAAGATGTGTCATATCACCTAACTTTACCCAACCTACCAAATTACCTTCTCGATGAAATCCATAATCAAATAAAACTCGATGGTTCCCTGTGAATGTACCTATACTTATATTGTCTTCCTTAGCAAACATCAAGAGAGATCAGAACTTTCTTTTAGCAAATGGACTCGCTAAGTAAGATGCTTCTAACTGATTATAGATTGGATCATGAAATTCAAAAACATCCTCTTGAAAAACCTGAAATCCTTGAAAAGATAATTTCTCAATTAATGGCATGGAATCAGGACGAGAATCTTGTAAGGGAAAATGAATATGATCATATTTAGAAGGCTTGTCATTATAGTGAGAACCTTACATAACCATCAGTGAAGGTTGAAGTGCCTCAACTACTTGACAAGTGTCTAAATATTCAGATGATAAAACATAAATATCAGTTGATGTAAAACAACCATCATTAGGTACACTAGTGGGAAAATGATCAATTGAATGGAAATTGTTAGAACAAGAACCATGATCAGATGGGTTGATTAAGACATAAGATTCTCAATTAGGAGACAACAAAGATTAGTTTGAACAGCTTCACAAATTATTTGAATGAAAGAATCATCTTCCTCATATGTTGAATGTGACAAACCATCTACCTTTGACTGGATTCAACCCAAACTAACATCATAATCATTAAAAATTAATGTCAATATGGAAAACATATGAAATCAGTCTAGATGTAGTGGTTGGAAAAGAGGAACTCGATTCACCAATTAAATCAAGCATTCACTAACACTCAAGAGGAGATATAGTGCCAAAACGAAAATTATTAGCATTAGAATATTCAAAAGAAATAATAAGAGTTGATTACATCCATGGAAGGTATGCATTCCAAACCTGAGTTTAATATGAGATATATTCATGAGGAATGATAAATTGAAAAAAAAAAGCTTAATCTAACCAGAGACAAAATATTGAAAGCTTGAAAATTTATATCTGAAACACCACACAACTTTCAAGAAGGAATTTACATTAAGTGTGTTATCACATTTGATTAAGTTTAAGAAAAATTAAATTTTGAAAATTACAGTATCAGCGAAAAATTTGTAATAAATAAGGAACAATGTTGATGAAGGGACTATCAACGCTCTTGTAATTTTGAAAAAAAAAAACGCTGACAATGGGAGTGCCAGCGTTATCGAGTGTTTCAAATTGCAGACAAAAGAGATTTCACGGATAACCATGGTATCAACGACAAATTCAAATATTTTTGTTATATTGCACTGACATATTTGACATCAACAAAAAGGGTAATCATTTCTCAAACACACTCTATTAGATCTGAAAAGAGAGATCACGTGCTAAAGGGATCGTTTCTGCCACCGAAGAGGTATGTGAGTTTAAATTTCATGATTGAAGGGTTAAATCCTTTCTAATATACTGTCAGTCAGTTATCATAGTACATGGCAACACACATTTTTTAATAAATTACCACATATAGAAAGTCACCTATATCAATTATGATTTTGTTATCCTCTATGCTAAAACACTCGTTTTGTTGAGTGCTCGCCGGAGATCAAGGATCGAATCCCGATCCCTTGTTTTTGTGTGTTCGTTAGGCTATGAAAGAGAAATGGGAAAAAGTGGAAAGTTGAATAGGAGCGAGCCGAAAGGGCTTGATATTCTTGAGGTATACCCGAAGATCCAACAATGGTTTTGGCAGGACGGATGGGAAGAATTCTTCAAGCGGTGCACCGATTTTCACAATGAAGTGGCCCGAGCGTTTTCCCAGGGCTTTGATGGACAATGAGTAGAGGTTGGAGGAATTTCTTTTCAGGTGACAGAGGAATTAATATTTGAGGTTACATGTCTTCTCACAGATGGAGAGAAAGCTTTCAGAAGCCACATCTTGTCTAGAGCTGATGTGTCTTTCTTTTTAAATGGTGATAGCGTGATTATCAAATATTGCAGGACAAGAACTCGAGAACATAAGATACGCAATAGAAATCCATTTTTGAATGACTGACAAGGTGTGATTCCTAGCAAAAGAGGCAGAACAATGATGCACTTTTTAGTCCTTGTTTTTACCCTGATTTACATCAAGTCAGTTTGATTAGATATAGATATGTTTTCAAAGACATTTTACATGCATGTACTTAATGATATACATTGTTATTTTTATATTATTGTAATTAAATATAAGCTAGAAACCTGTTTTAGCTATTGTATTTTCTATATAAACAATTTTTGAAGAAGGAAAAAGGGTTGGAATTTATTTGAAATATAGGTTTTTTATGTATTGTGTGATCAGATTATAATAAAGCAGTATATGTGAGCATTTTTTCAGAAATTCTTGTGTCATAATTCTCTTTCTGTCTCTTGGTTTAATATTTTCTTCAATGTTTGAATGCTAAGTGGTTTGAAATTGGAATTCATATTTATGTGCTCCATTTTCTTTATGTTTCAGATATTTTGATAATTGTTTTTCACATATATATCACACTGATTTCCTTCATTATCCTCCAAATTTCCTAAAAGTTGTCAAAGGAATTGTTACTATCTCACTTTTTTTATGTTTTCTCACTGAAGTTATGATTATATAAGCCTGATTGGGTCAAACTCCATGCCCAATGGTGAAA
Source organism: Pinus tabuliformis (assembly GCA_031772625.1). NCBI lineage: Eukaryota > Viridiplantae > Streptophyta > Pinopsida > Pinales > Pinaceae > Pinus > Pinus tabuliformis. Next base: position 27,225,838 of record CM062808.1, on the reverse strand, counting down.
ATTTCCTACAATCCAACCAACCTCATTTTTTCTTAAATAAATTTGGCCATAGGACTTATTGCAAACATTCTACCACTGTGACCTTGGGTAGTTGATTTTTAGGGAGAGAACCCTCTCCAGGTTGAAGGGTCAGCTTTCAACCTCAAAGAGGTTTGAGGTTACCTTAGATTTTTTCCTGCAGCCAGGGTTTTCTCTAAGTGATAACATAGTGAAACCATGCAAAGGGAAGAATTATGTGAGAAAATACATGTATACTCTCACATTTATCATGGAGAGACTATCTAGAGTTAGGTATGCATTGAGAGTCATCTGAGTCATGGTTTAGCGATATGTATGGGATTATGTTGTCATTGTACAATCGTGTATTATCATTTTGGAAGCCACGACCTATGAAGCCCTGTACTCTATTTCACATCATTTGTTCATAGTCATTGGTCCATGTGAAGTAGCCTCTTAGATATGGCAAGGAGACATTGGAATCAATATATATATATATATATATATATATATATATATATATATATATATATATATATATATATATATATATATCAGTTTACTTTTAGCCATGGAGATGTTTGCATTCAGTGGAGTATGGTTGGTCATATTGTTGTGACCTATCACCGTGTATTTGTTGCTACCATGTCTACTTCAGAGATGTTTCCTCTAGATAGTCATTATTGCTACTGATGTATGAGTTATTTGCTACCAGATAGTACATTATGGAAAGGATGTATTTGTTGACGTTGCTTCAGAATTGGTTGGATATATGGTGTTGACCAGAGTTGTTGTTTTTGGTTGGTCATATTATGTTGTTGTTGCTATATTATGATGATTTTATCTATTATTGTTATTATGACATGGATTATGTTTTTGTTGCTTCAGGGGAGAGAGCATGTGTTTTCAGTTATTATTGTTGCTTGTTATTTTCATGTTTCCTTGGGAGTGAGAGAGTTTATTGTTGCTGCCCATAAGAGATGTATATTGCTACTCTAGTCTGTTGTTGATTGGGAATAGCTTGTGTCCAACGGGAGTTTAGTGCACATAATTTTCAATCATGTGGGGGACAGTTGTTGCCTTTCATTCTTGCACTCTAGTGTTCATCACTTGCATATGATATTGAGTAGAGTATATGTTTTTGTTGATAGAGCCCATTGCTTGTAGAGGAGCATATAACATTTTTCCTTGACATGTTTATCCCTTTTCCAATGACGTCAAAGGGGGAGAATGTAAGAATGAGGATCAATTTTCAAATGGTTGCTTTCAGATGAGGTTGTCATCAATGCCAAAGGGGGGGATTATTGGCATTAATGAGTGTTGCAGTGTTTCATATGTGTTATTGGTTGTCATTGATGTCACCCTGGTTGCTTAGGTTGCAAGTGAGTTGGTTATGCATGTGTATGTGTGGCTACAGGTGGTCTCTGTATGGATGATATGTAGATGGTCATTTGTATGTCTACTAGCATAGAGATGTGACTAGCAAGTGTTGCATATAGAGTGTGATTAGAGGATGTCATGACCCTCATGATCATGTTGTTGTTGTTGAGTTGGATGGTAGTGTGTTGCACTGGTTTGGACACCTTCTCATGATGATATTCTTGATCTTGTTGTTGCATACAGGTTTTGGAGGATATCTAACATGTTCTAGAGCTGCATACTGATGGAAGAGTTCTTGTGGAGGATTTTTACGACCCATGTGCTAGTATGGTTGTTGGTTAGCATCCAAGTCAACCTAGTTCAACTCATGATGATGATAGTGATATGGACAATATTTGGTGCAGTTTTGCAGAGGTGTCAATGAATTCCAAAGGTCCTACATAGGACTTTCAAGCTCTGGAATAATTTTGGGAAGGTTTTGAGGTTAGGAAAGATGATTTTGACCATCCTCTACCCCAAACACATCGATAATGGGTCATGGGAGTTATTGAAAAGCTCCAATCACTGGCAAGCAGGCCTGTGGGGGAGATTGAGGATATCCAGTCGAATATAGCATGTGTTGTGTGTGCGACCGAGGTTTTTCACAAGAATTTGTCTACATTCCTTATGCAACTCAACTAATTTTGACATTGAGGCGATGTTCTTGATCAAAACATTTCGTCATATGGTCAGAAAAGGTAATAGAGCCTCGAGAAGCTGATTAAAGTTGAAGATATAAAAAGTCTAGTGGAGTTAGTGGTTGATTTTCTCAAGAATCCTATCTCAACCAAATTTGAAACATGTAAAAAGAGTTGTGGAGTTATCCATGACCTGTAGCATTTACTAAGTTACTCAACACATAAAACTGATAAATAGAGAAAGGCTTTGATTCTATTTGGCTAGTTGATTGAGTGTGTGAGAGTATTCCTTTGTGAGGGCATTGAGAGTGAGTATAGATTGCATCATTTTCTCACATTGTTTTTGCAGAGTTATATTAGAGAATTGTGTGCAAAACTCAGAGATGGAGTTGAGAAGAAGATTCATAATTTATGTGTTGTTTGTGGGAGAGAATTGGTAGCTTGTGGTGTGTTAGAGAGTAGAGATTGTTGTGAGTAGAAGAGAATAAATAACCCTCTCCAGGGAAAAAAAAATTATTCATATTTGATGAGCAGAATGATGGAGTTGTTAGGTTGCTCATGTTGAGCGAATTGAAAATCAAGTGTGAAATATTTTGAAATGTGGTTCACATAGAGGAAGTGAAGGCGTGAAGATTCATAGTAGACAGTGATTTGGTGGATTCAATAGAAGGAAGAGATTTCTCCTTCCAATAGGAGTTGGATACTCCAATGGTAGTTGGGTGAGGATCATTGGTCGTGTGATCTTCGAATAGATAGATTTTTGTAGATCCATGAGAGACAATTTTCCTGTCTGATAGGTGCAAACATACTGTGAAAGAAGTTGAGTCTTCCAGCTTATGGGTGTAAGTTAATCCATGTACAATTTGTTCAGTTGATAATAAAAGAATTGAACAATGCATCAATACAAGGGTGGTTTTCTCCTGAAATGGTTTCCATAAAAAATATTTGTGTCTTCATGTGTGCTTATTTGTGTTAATTCTCTCTATGGTTATTATGCTTTGAGTTTATTTCTAATTTCATGTTTTGATAAGCTAATATTGTGGATGTGTGTTGCTAATTGAGAATCCATCCAAAAGATTAAAATTTATGTAAATGCTATCACTATTGATTCAACCCCACACCTTGCCCCTCTTAGTAGTGATCTAGTTTCCAACACATTGTTATAACTCCAATGGTACCAATTCCAAATTGGTACATTGGTTTGGCATGACTCTCTCCCTTTCCAAGAATACATAAAATTCATCGCATTCTGTAATAAGAGCAAAATTTAAGAGAGGGCTCAAATGGTTGAGTTTTACATGCACAATTTAATATTGACTGACATGAATATGTGGGATCCCAACTCATTGATGGGAGATGTGAAATTGACGGCCTTAGCCTCTTGGCTCACCCATGAAGAGGCCAAAGTTGAATAGATCAAAAGAGTCATGGCCATAGAAGTAGTTGAGCCCCTGTGGATCAGGGCAAAGTTAAGAGGCCCTCATATCATCATTAGTAACCATAGGAGCATAGGTATTGTTGACATCTAATCATCAGGATTAGGTGAATAAGTGTAACTGATGTAAATAAATAATAAGAAATATGAATAGTCACCGGGAGATGAAGTGAACAGTCTCTCCCTTATGTATATAATAAATACCAACCTGAATGAATATGAATGAATTGTTTTTGAGGAATTACTGCCTGGTCTGACATGGTATCAGAGCCAGTGACATTTTTGGCTTCTAACTGCCATTGTAACTCCCTTCTGCCATTTTTTAGAAATCTGGATCTGCCCTTTGCATGATAATTAGGGTCTTCCCTCTGCATGATAATTAGGGTCTGCCCTCTACGTGATAATCTGGGTAACGCTTGAGCGAGGAAGCCATAAATGTTGTTGAATACTCCATACGTTGTTGCTCTCTCCACGCTGGTATAACAATGCTCCATTGCCAGACCTGCTCCATCTGCTATTTACCATTATTCTCTGCTCCGTTGATTGACTTTGTTTTTTATGTTGCTCCTACAAAATGCTCACCAAAAGATGGTTAGGTTTGGGTAACCATATTCAGTGAATAGGCCCTAATTGACATTCATTCTTTGCCCGCTCGAGAGAAGGAGGCCCTGCTCCCATCACTTTGGGTGAAAGCTTACCAAACGAGTGAAACCCTTCATCTTCCAGACTTGTACAGACATTCTTCTACTTACCAAATTGATGTTTCAATTGTCTCTTTCTCGGAGGTTCTATAAGATACTTACCTGAGTTCTTTTTACTGTTGCGCAGAAAAAGGAGAAGTTATATACACCTATAGGGTTTTATCTCCTGGAGCTTTGGCATGCATGACTGAAACCGTATATTCGTGCTATGTCTATCATTCAAACCTTAGTTCTCCAGGTTCTAGGTTCCTTACGCTGCTCTCTCCACGCTGATGGCCAGCGTTCCATTGATATTCTATATGGATAGAATATAGTTCTGCTCCAAGCATGCATTAGTTCTGCTCTTTGGCTAGCTGGTCTGAAAAAGAAGTACCTGCCTCTTGATTTGCGTCCCCAGAAGAATTGAAGACTGAGAGACAAAAAAAGAAAGAGATGTATTTTCCAATGAAAAAGTATGCAGTCAAGGTGTAAAGCATAGGATTTGAGCTTTCATGCAAGTTATGGTATCTTGGTACTCGCGGGATGATATTGCCTATTATATTTCCGTCCAAGTTTTTGGCAAATTCTGATTTGCATCAGAATTCCGATTCGCTTTTGAGCAGTTGATATTGTTTATCTTTTATTTCTCTTGAATTGCAACCATATTGTAATGCAAAAAAAAATGGTGATATTCTATATGGATAGAATATAGTTTTGCTCTTTGTATATTAAATCAATTTCTTACCTAATCAAGAAGGAAGAATAAGGCTGTATTATTTTGAAGCACATTTTGCTAGCAGAAGTATTTTTTTACAGTACACATATTTTTTTTGCGAGTAGATGTATTTCTTTTACAGTATGCATTCAATCATATCTATTGTACCTCTGCTCATGCACAACATTTCTCATACAACTCTCATAATGAAGAAGGTACACTTCCATCAATTTTATTATGGCATGCTAGATTTGGAAATTTGAACTATGATAGCCTCTGCTTGTTGAAGAAAAATGGTGTTGCTGGTTTTCCTACAATTCCTAGGAAACTTAAGCAATGTGATGCTTGCATTCTAGGAAAGCATAGCAAACAGTCTTTTCATGATTCACATTCAAGAGCACATAGAAAACTTGAACTCATTCATTCAGATTTATGTGGTCTAATGCCTATTCTTTCTGCAAATGGAAATAAATATATGATGACATTTATTGATGACTACACCAGAATGTGTTGGGTTTATTTATTGAAGAACAAATCTGATGCTTTTCAAACATTCAAGAACTTTCATAAATGGATTGAAAATGATGCACAATCTCATATTGGCTTTATTCGCACTGATAATGGAAAATAATACACTTCAAATGAATTTGAAAACTATCTTCGCCGACATGGGATCAAACATCAAACAATTGTGCCTTATAATCCCCAACAAAACGGTGTAGTTGAAAGAATGAATAGGACAATCTTAAATATGGTGTGCTCCATGATGTTTTTCAAAAATGTAAAGTTGATGTTTTGGGCTGATGCAGTTCTATGTGTTGTATATATAAAGAATAGATGTCCATCTAATGCTATTAGAAACAAGACTCCATATGAAATGTGGTATGGGCACATTCCTTCGGTAAAGAATCTCAGGGTCTTTGGTTCCACCTGTTATGCCCTGATACCAAAGGTACATAGAAACAAACTTGGTGCAAGAAGTCGTAATTGTGTCTTCTTGGGGTATTCAAACACCTCCAAAGCATATCGTCTCTATGATGAAGTCAATAAAAAGTTTGTTGTATCTAGAGATGTAATCTTTCTTGAATCATCCAAAACTGACAATGTTGTTGAGCAGCAACTTGATCGCTTGGATAGATTCGCAAATGCAAAATAATTTCAAGAATTTGATAATCAGATTCCACATCTTGAAGGGGGGATTCCTATACTAGATCAACATGTGGAATCTTCTTCTGAAGAACTCTCTCCCCCGCATGAAACTCCAACAACGGATGATGCTTTAAGTGATGTGATTGATAGAATTGGGAGACTCAATCTTGATTCAGTCCCAACTCAATCAACGGAGTAGCCTGGACCATCTGAGAAAGGTCCCCCAAAGTAGCTAATAAAGACACTTGAAAGTTTTCATCCTGATGAGGTTGGAAAGACAAGAACTAGAAATTCAAACTGGAAAAATGGAGGTGATGTAGATGACTCTGATTCACCTATTGATATGGATGTTTCTTATGATTGTGAATTGAATTTGTCTACATATTTCGAACCAACTTCCTTCAAAGAAGCTGCTTCTCATGATGAATGGAAATAAGCAATGCAAAAGGAGTATGATGCCCTGATAAAGAATGGCACTTGGAAGCTGGTTGATCCTCCATTAGGAACCAAACCAATTGGCTGCAAGTGGGTCTACAAGAACAAGTATAAAGCTGATGGCTCACTTGACAAGCACAAAGCTAGGCTTGTGGCAAAAGGTTTAGCACAGAAGGAAGGGGTCGATTATGAGGAGACTTTTTCCCCCAGAAAAAATGGGCTACCATCTAGACACTCTTTGCCCTAGCAGCTCAGAACGGTTGGAAAGTCCATCAAATGGATGTAAAAACTACTTTCTTGAATGGAGATATAAAAGAGAATGTTTTTATGTCCCAGCCTGAAGGATTTACTCTGAAATGACATGAACATAAAGTATGCAAACTTGTGAAATCCTTGTATGGCCTAAAAAAAGCACTGCGAGCCTAGTATGAAAAACTAACTGAGCATCTTTTGAAACTCAATTTCAAACATTATGATCTTGATGATGCAACTTTATTTGTCAAGAAAGTTGGCAAAACAATTGTATATCTTGTGGTATATGTAGATGATCTTTTGATGTTAGGGAACAATGAAAGCTACATTTCATCCATAAAGAAGGAATTGAAGAAAGGTTTTGAAATGTCTGATTTGGGCTATGTTCACTACTATCTTGGTATTGAAGTAACTCAACATCCGAAGTCCATATTCCTTTCCCAAAAGAAGTAAATTGTAGATCTGTTGAACAAGTTTGGCATGACAAAATGAAATCCTCTTACTACTCCAATGGAACAAAACTTAAAGCTCACATCCATTAAAGGAAAAGAATTTGAGGATGCAACAAAGTATAGACAGCTTGTAGGAAGTCTCAACTACCTAACTACTACCAAACCAGACATTTCGTTTGATGTTGTAATCCTCTCCAGGTTTATGCAAAAGCCTTGTGAGGGACATTGGTCTACTGCAAAAAGAGTTCTAAGGTACTTGAAGGGAACTCAAGACTTTGGAATCAAGTATACACAGGTGGATGACTTCAACTTGATTGGATACTTTGATTCAGACTTCGATGGAGACAAAGAAACTGGGGTATCTACTTCAGGTTATGCTATGAGTCTTGGATCAAGAGCTGTCTCCTAGAGATCATGCAAACAATCAGTTCCAGCAGATTCCACAATAGAAGCAGAATATGTGGCAGCAGTTGAGGCAACAAAAGAAATTGTGTGGCTTGGGAAAATTCTTGAAGATTTGCAGGTAAAACAAGAACGATCGACTCCACTCATGATTGACAATACCTCAGCAATAAAGTTGGCCAAGAACCCAAAGTTCCATGATCGAACAAAGCACATCAATACTAAATATGATCTGATTCGACATCTTGTTGAGGCCAAAATAGTCCTTCTTCGCCATTGTTACACTAATGAGCAAATTGCAGATATCTTCACCAAAGCACTTGGAAGAGAAAATTTTGAACGATTCAGAACGATTCTTAGACTCACCAACATCCATTCAGATTAAGGGGGGGAATGTTGACACCTAATCATCAGGATTGGGTGAATAAGTGTAGCTAATGTTAATAAATAATAAGAAATATGAATAGTCATCGGGAGATGAAGTGAACAGTCTCTCCCTCATGTATATAATAAAGACCAACCTGAATGAATATGAATGAATTTTTTTTGAGGAGTTACTGCTTGGTCTAACAAGTATAAATGGCACGTTGGTACCAGCCTATATAAAGAAAAAAGAACATGCAATATTACACTTTGAAGATATTTTCATATTACTAGGTGTTATATGTAAAATTCACTTTTGCGAACAAAAATGAACTCCCTAGATCTAGTGGTATGATCTAGAACAACAAAGGGAAAAATATATATATGTTTTCCTTAGAGAGATTAAAATATGGAAAAGATACCTACCTGGAATCTGTAACAATTCCTTCTCTTCTCTTTACTTGTAAGCTCTAATCCTAGCTTCACACACTATAAATGGAACCTGCAATAATGACTAAAACAAACAAAGGAACTACAATATCCACATGTCATAATCCAATATCTCTATTTAATGCGTCAGTGTGGTATTGAAATACATAAGTATAACACTAGTATAGGAAAACAAGATTCCTTTTGTATTAATAAATAAATGAGAGTTAAAACCATATATAGAAGTTGACTTTGTAGATGTCTCCCCAAATGTCTTGTCCTTCCTTGTCATAAACCAAACCTTCACAGTCAACCCTAATGTAAATGGATAATGATTCCTTAATCTCAAAGTAGCAGCATGAGGGCACTATAAAGGCTCCAAATTCTTGTTGGAAAATCTAACTAGGTTCGGTCTTCATTAAATGTATTTGAGTCATCTTGTAATGTACTTGTCAAAAGAATAAAGAAAATAATTTTTATTATTATTATTTTTGTGACTTATTAAAGCATATGCTTCATGGTTGGGTCACCGTGTCTTAGGTCAAATTCCCCATTGAGGACTTCTAGGATTTATTCTGAGTCAATAGAGTCATTGTACTTTTAAAGAGACCCTTTTTGGGCTTTTGAATCATGTAAAAAGGTTAAGTATTGACTCAAATGTAATTTATTCATCCTCCACACCAACTCAGCCTAAGGACACTAAATCGACCTCACATGGAGCCTATATATACAAGCAAGTCAAATTCATTTGGAGCACATCATCTCAACCAAGTTCTATATCTCTAAAGAAGTTTGGAAGTGCAAATTCTGAAGCTGGGAAGCCAAAGGAAGTGAGTGTTGGGTGGAGTCTAAGGAGAAGAAGAAAATCTAAATTTTGGTGCCTCTCTCTCTCTCTCTCTCTATTTTGTGCCCTATATTGGTAGATCAAAGTATTCCAAGTTTCACTGATGCCAAAATTTTGCCTAGTCGAAGTTGATGGAAAGGAGGTCGAAAATATGGGAGGCTGACTTGGTGTGGAGGGAATGTATGAGATTTTTCTAGGGTGAAGAATCTCAAAGAATACTATTGAAAGGAAGAATTTTGTTGACCGATATTTCCCCTCGAGGGGAGTTTTTCCCTGGCATAGTGCCTACATATGATGTCCATTATTTTATGTGTTATTTCTTTGGTAATTGTTTGATGAACTAAAATAAATAAGATATAAATAATCATAATAACAAATCAAGAACATTGTTTAGTAATCTTCGGCAAAATCACATAATCAATCATATGTCGACGCGTTTCGAACCAACCAGTGTGGTTCATCGTCAGGACAAGATGAAGAACTGATCTGGCTTAGCTTGAATAAATAGAGTGTGCAGAGACTCCAACGGCTATATTGCAACGGCTAATTTTGACCTGATGACCAAAGTCAAACTAATATTTTTATTGTTAATAGAGACATATTATTATTAGGTAATTGAATAATACCACAAATTTATTGTTTTAAATATAATGGTCAATAAATCTACATATTTATTAAAAACCTATATTTTTTATTATTCGTAAATTATTTAATTACAAATAAATAGTATTAAATTACTATCTGTGTATTTATTTGATAATAATTGTTAATATCTAGGGACCCAATGGTAAACTAGATATAAGGTCATTAATAAATTATGGTAAATTAATAATGGTAAACTAGATATAATGGTCATTAATCAATTATATCTTCATAGAACCTATATTTATTATTATTCAAATTATTTAAATAACCATTCTTCTCGAAGACATCAAGGAGATGAGCCTTCTCCGCTTCCAGTTTTACCAAATGACCCTTAGGTTAAATGGTAAACAATAAAAATATATGATAACATGAGATAATGGATATACTTTTAATAAACTTTTATTTTTATTTCACCTAGGTTAGGTGCCTATTATAACCATTCTTCTCAAAGACATCAAGGAGATGAGCCTTCTCCGCTTCCAGTTTTACCAAATGACCCTTAGGTTAAATGGTAAACAATAAAAATATATGATAACATGAGATAATGGATATACTTTTAATAAACTTTTATTTTTATTTCACCTAATGTAACTATATTCTAGGAATATTAGTGGTTTATCTAGAACACTATTTATTGTTTTTAATAATATTAGAACTATAAATTAGCAAGAAAATATAGATTACTGTATAGTACTTATTATTTTAATTTCGAATGGGCCTTTACATTAAATGAAAATGATTTATTGGATTTGAACTTTTACCTTTGATAACTAAATCCTAAGAACAATTTAATAATATTTAATCGTATTTAAATAATTTGAATAATAATAAATATAGGTTCTATGAAGATATAATTGATTAATGACCATTATATCTAGTTTACCATTATTAATTTACCATAATTTATTAATGACCTTATATCTAGTTTACCATTGGGTCCCTAGATATTAACAATTATTATCAAATAAATACACAGATAGTAATTTAATACTATTTATTTGTAATTAAATAATTTACGAATAATAAAAAATATAGGTTTTTAATAAATATGTAGATTTATTGACCATTATATTTAAAACAATAAATTTGTGGTATTATTCAATTACCTAATAATAATATGTCTCTATTAACAATAAAAATATTAGTTTGACTTTGGTCATCAGGTCAAAATTAGCCGTTGCAATATAGCCGTTGGAGTCTCTGCACACTCTATTTATTCAAGCTAAGCCAGATCAGTTCTTCATCTTGTCCTGACGATGAACCACACTGGTTGGTTCGAAACGCGTCGACATATGATTGATTATGTGATTTTGCCGAAGATTACTAAACAATGTTATGGATCACAGAAGTCTAAATTCCTTAATAAATCAAGAACATCACAAGTAATTATCAAGAAAATAAATTATTTATGTCTTTCTAATTTTCTAACATGGAATCAGATATTTGGTGAAGAAAGAAGAAAAAGGCAGTCTCAAGCACTTGATCAAGGAACCATTCAAAGGATTATCTCAGGGGAGGAATCTACTATATTCAAGGAACATGTATAACACAATCAAGGGAGAGAACAAACTTGAAGGAGCCTCAAACTATAGGTCTTGGAAGAAGAGGATTGATCTAATACTTAAAAAGAACAAGGTACTATACTTGGTCAAAGGAAAAGTAAAGAAGCCTACAAATGACTCAAGTGATGCTGACAAAGTGAAATTCAGGGAACTAGAATTGGTGGCCATGACTCTAATGGTAGAAGGAATAAAGGAAAACCTTGTCCCATTCATAGTCAACATCAATCATGCTCAGGAAATGTATGAAGCCTTGTCAATTTTATTCACTATTAAGAACATTGGTCAAGTAGCAAGTTTGAAGAATGAGCTAAGGACCACAAACATGAATAAATAAGAAACATTGAAATCCTTCTTTGTAAAGATAGCAAGAATCAGGGATGATCTTTTGGCCATTAATGAAATTATTCCAGACAAAGAACTCATGATCACTGCCCGATTAGGATTTCCACCTACTTGGGGTACATTTGTTGTAGGACTTAATAGTTGGAAGGTAGCTCCCACTTTTGAAGAAAAATGGACTGCCTATAGTCAAGAAGAATTAAGGATCTCATTAGTTTCCATTCCTAAAGGAGTGTTAAATGCCTACATTTCTCAACATAAAGGAAAGAAATCGAAATGATTGAGGAAGAAATTTGACATGTCTAAGGTAGAATGTTATCAATGTCATAAGAAGGGTCACTATAGGAGTCACTGTTCCGAAAATCAAAGAAACAAGAAGAGGGAAAGAGATCAAGCCAACATTGCTGAAGAAGGAGACGCAAAGAAATTCAAGCATGAAGAATCTAACATTAGGAACTTACACCACTAAGTCCTTTTCTTTTAGTCTTAGATATTCGATTTTTGTAATTTTGATGTTTAGGATTTATAGGTTTTAACATGTTTTTTTTTTAAATACTTTTTCTTTTGTTTTATAATTTTATAGGTATCCCTCAAGCTTTGGATGGATCCCCCAACAACTCCCAAAGTTAAGAATCCCACTTCCTTTCAGTTTTTGGTTTCATGAATTTATTTAAGTTTTGATTATATTAATACTAATCATCATTCTCCCTCTATTGTCTTGACTAGGAAGACATTTGCTATATCCTCAAGGAGTATGGAAGAAAGCAACCAAAGACAAGGTTTGTCAAGAAATAAAGGTATTCCTTAAACCACAAAAACATTGACTTATTTATTAAATGTTTATTCATTTGACGATTTGCTACTAACATTGTTTTTTCTAGCTATATTGAATGATATTGATTCTTATTTTTGGGTTATTCGTCACTTGATAAATCTACCCCACTCCTATTCTTAACTAATTTTATAGAACCCTAGACAGGCTCTCAAGAAACCCCTAACCTAAGTGTATGTTAATGTGAAGATTTGAAATCCTAAACTGTTTAGGAATATTGTGAAATGTTATTTGAATTTTTATTGATGATGTCACATTTGGAATTTTGGTATGATCAAGAAAACCTAACTTGTTAGGGTTGAATGATAAAGTCTAAAATCCTGAACTTTTGGAATATTGTTAATTTTGGGATTGGTATGTTCCTATATTGAAATCCTAACTCATTAGGGTTTGGTGGAATGTGTAAGAAAAACCCTTATAATGTCTAAGAAATGATTTCCTTGGTATGTGCGTGTTTGTCTGATCAAACCCTAGTCTAATCAAGTTTGTTGTATGTCTAACTCTTATTGATATTTTTGAGGTTGGGTTTGACGATCACATGATATGAAATGCCTTTGCATGATGATGAAACCATATGTATATATAGATATTTCCTTTTGGTTGAAACCCTATCTTGGTCTAGTTCAGTATATATCTAATGTATTAATGTTGTGAGGACATATGATATGTTTTTGCATGGTAATGTATTCCTAGATACATGTGTTGACCTAGTTATTGATGGTCATAAGTCTTAGGATTTAATATAATTCCTTGTCTAGGATTCTAGGATGATGATATTTGGAAATCTAGGGTTTTACAATTAAACCCTAGTAGGAATTAAATTCTCTAGTATGTGTGATATAAAAATTGAGATCTATTTATATAATGGTTGTTGATATTGTGAAAAGAAAATCTAGGGTTTTGGAGTTAAACCTTAGTAGAAGTAAAATCTCTTATGTATAATGACAATATGATAATTTGAGATTTGTGTAAGTTCGTTGAAATCTCATTTTTGGTTGGGATTGATGGTTGATTGAAAATATATGGTTTGCAACTAACCCTAGTGGAAGTTGGTCATGTTAATGACTAAGCTGTTATTGGCTTTGATTAATTCTCATGTATGAAATCTAGGACTTGTATAAAACCCTAGTGGGAAGTCTAACATATGAATTTTGAAAGTTGTTATATGCCTTGTAGATTTATATTTTGTTTGAATTTTTTCTAGGGTTTTATATATGTTGTATTAGGGTATATTAATCCTTTGAATGAAACATTGAAACCCTAGATAGAATGAAAGTTGTTATGAAGTAGTCTAGGGTTTATGACAAAGTCCTTAGCAATGTGTTGAAGAGTATGTGTCTCTTGTTTTAGTATCTGATATATGTAAGGTTGAAATGCTTCTGTAATTATGATATGGCTATCTTCATGCTTCTATAGATTTTGTTGTAATTTTTATCTAAGTTGTGCAAGTACACAATCTTCAATATGGTGAAGATGCTCATTGATGTGATCAGCATGATTAGGATGATGATAACTATGATAAAATGGTTGGAAGCCACGAAAGATTCTCCTATGAAGAAAAGAAGAAGTTGATCTCCCTAAGAAATCCTGAATAGAATATATATCCCTAAGATTAAGAGGGACTCTAATAAAGAGATGTTGCATGGTTGAGAGGGAGGGAATAGCTTGGTTTTGATTGAAGAATTAATTTCGAAGGATATGTTGTTACGTGAGAAGTAAGAAAGGAAAGTGTATGATGGATGAATCTTATGTTAGAGATTTGGTTGATAGTCCTACTATGAAAGTTTAAGAAGCAACATCAAGTTATTTGAAAGACACCGAAGGTTTGTATTTGTTTATGTACATGTGAAAATATATTATTTATTGGGGTTGTGTTTGTACAGGTGAATCTCTCGAAGGATTTTCTACCATGCTAGTTACCAATCAATTTTATTGGGAGAGATTGGTCCTCCTTAGTCTATTAGATCAAGGAGTGTTGAGGCTTTGTTAGTGAAGCATTGCCTGGGAGGACATCTGGTCGGAACTTTGTGTTGATGTCTAGGTACCGAAGTTCAAAAATGTGGTATTGATTATAGAGCTCTATTTTGATACACACCTAAATCTTTGGGTTGGTGGTTAGAAAGTAAGCCTCATGGTACCTAGAGCAGCTGAAAGCTTGAGTCTAACTTATTCCCACCTAGATAGATTTCCCTGGTTAGGAATCTAGTTTGTGGCATTGCAGTTCCTAAATTGTTGAGAGACAAATGGATAGATTGTCCTAGTGAGGAATCTAGTCCATGGCATTGCGGTGCCTAAAGTTCTTCATTGTTCATATAGTTTGAGATCTTCCATTGTAGTTGTATATGATGAATACCTCCTTAGTTAAGAGGGAGTGTTGGAAAATGTAACTAGGTTTGATCTTCATTAAAAGTATTTGAGTCATCTTGTAATGTACTTGTCAAAAGAATAAAGAAAATAATCTTTATTATTATTATCGTGACTTATTAAAGCATGGGTTTCATTCTTGGGTCACCATGTTTTATGTAAAAGTCCCCATTGAGTACCTCTAGGATTTATTCTAAGTCAATAGAGTCATTGTACTTTTAAAGAGACCCTTCTTGGGCTTTTGAATCATGTAAAAATGTGAAGTATTGAGTCAAATGTAATTTGTGTATCCTCCACACCAATTCGGCCTAAGGACAGTAATTCAACCTCACATGGAACCTATAAATACAAGCAAGTTGAATTCATTTGGAGCATAGCATCTCAAGCAAGTTTGATATCTCTAAAGAAGTTGGGGAGTGCAAAGTCTGAAGCTGGGAAGCCAAAGAAAGTGTGATTTGAGTGGAATCTAAGGTGAAAACGAAAATCAAAATTTTGGTGCCTCTCTCTCTCTTTGTTTTTTGCCCTAAATTTGGAGATCAAAGTCTTCCAAGTTTCACTGATGTCGGAAGCTTCCTAATGTCAGAATTTGTTGCCTAGTCAAAGTTGCTGGAAAGGAGGTAAAAAATATGGGAGGATGACTTGGTGTGGAGGGAAGGTATGGCCTTTGTCTAGGGTGAAGAGTCTCAAAGAATACTATTGAAAGGAAGGATTTTCTTAACTAGGTTTTCCCCTCGCGGGGGGTTTTTCCTTGGCATAGTGCCTACATCTAGTGTCTATTATTTTATGTGTTGTTTATTTGGTAATTGCTTGATGAACTAAAAGAAAGAAGATATAAATAATCATAATAAAAAATCAAGAACATCACAAGTAATTATCAAGAATAAGAAAATATTTGTTATCTTCTAATTTTCTAACAAATATAACCCAATAGTCTCCAAAAGCCAACCTAAACTCCATGGGAGGCAGTAAATTTATAGGGTAAACATGGTAGTTTAGGATTTACCAATCTAGGATTAAGATCCACTCATGAGGGAGGATAATCTCAAGGGATAAGAGATATGACCACTAGAGTAGGATCAATAGGAATTTGAGGTCTCTATCCATGGAAAATGGTTAAAACTACCTTAGAGGCTTCTGGAAGTAGAAGATTCAAAAATGTTTTTTTATTTTATTTTCTCAAAATTCTAGAATCAATGCACCTACAGAGTAGAGAAACCTGAGTTAATCAACGCAGATTCTCAGTCATGCAAATTGCATCCAATGCAGGTGGACAAGCATGTAGGATGCATTAGGGCTAAAAACATGGCTTTTAAGCAAATAGACCAAAAAACGCAAACGTTTTGGAGAAGTGATGCTTATGTATTTGCAAAGGGATTATGAAAAGGTTGTTAGAAGATGTTGATTGATTTGGTTTTTAGGAATTTTTGGGCTGATGTGAAAAAATGGCCTATAACAGATTCCCCCCTAAAGTAGAAAGTCAAAAGCAGTGGATGAGGACTAAAGTTCTTTACCTTATGGAAATTCTATATCAAGAACAAATTGGTCGAGATAATCATCTATTACAATACATATTATCATCATGATATCATTACTGAGGGAGGCATACTAATGCTCAGCATATAAACCAATATTACATGTACAATGATCAAGAAGTCTCGTCCATTGATGACAGAAAGTGGACCCATACTTGGATGATTGTCTAGATTATCATAGCCATCACACTTTTTAATCTTGTATAAATCCTAAAATCTCATCCCAGACGAATAAAACTAGATTGGGGGCCTTCTACCTCATCACTCGATAGTAACGAGTCTATCCATGTGAATAAATGAGTTATAGTTGAACATGGTAAGATGTCATCTAATTAACTTCCAATGATGCAAGTCGTTAACAGATGCGAGAGAAGCCACTGATGATGTTAATGTCTCTCAAGGTACTATAGTACAATATATGTGGTGTGAATAGATGAGCTGAAGTTGAACACCACACAGAATATTTTTGTCAAAGGTCGAAGATGAAGACCTTTCGCCAAGAGCGAGGAAACTTTCCATTGATGTATGCAAGATTCAATGTACCGAAAAGAATTTCTAATTCAACTTACTAGATAATGAGCTGATGTTGACAAGAAGTGGCTTGTCATAGGAGGGCCTCCATGTATCCCCCAGCACCGACACAAAACAGGTATTGTTATGCAACCAACTCATTAATAGATATATCAACGACTTAAAAAATATCATCTTTGAGGGTGAAGCCTCCTTTACATTACACAAATGAACAATTCTTGGATGATACAAATGACAAGACCTCCTTTGTATATATAGGAGTCTAAGGGGTCATAACATAACCAGAGCCTACATAACAAAAAAAATTTAAGGGAACAACAATAACAATAGTGGGCTTTTATGGGGCACAACAATAACAATATGGGGGCTACATGGGCACAACAATAACAATAAAGGGGATACACTAGTATTATAGGGACCTAACAGGTATCAATATTTGAGACAAAATGATGTTGATTAAGAGTTGGTTCAGAAACAACAGACATGATGAAGGCTTAAAATTATTGTAGCAGATATCAATTGAAGG
Source organism: Pinus tabuliformis (assembly GCA_031772625.1). NCBI lineage: Eukaryota > Viridiplantae > Streptophyta > Pinopsida > Pinales > Pinaceae > Pinus > Pinus tabuliformis. The sequence continues at coordinate 27,208,297 of CM062808.1, read as the reverse complement.
ACTTCTCTTGAATATTGATGACACTTTAAGGAGTTGGCACTATTGACCCAAACCGATTATGGAGGATTTTGAAATGGTGTGATAAAACAAAGAGGCAAGAAGATTTCCAAACCAACAATCATGGAGATGCAGGGAAGGGGTGTCATGTTTAAGAGCGACTCACTGCCATTAATGGGTTAAGTACCATGTTTTCCCAATTTCCCCAACCATTTTTGGTCAATACCTCTTTATTTTTGACAATCTAGAGGAGGATAACATATGATTGATCTATAAGTTCACCCTTTGGATGAACCCTTTCGAGTAATTTTAACAAACCCTGAGAAGGAGTGGTTCAGCCTCGTCATGTTCAATGAGTCAAACGTTGTTTGATTATTTTATGAGTCCAACGAAGGTGTAAATCAGTGCTCTTTTCATGTTTTGAGAGCTTGAAAAGAGGCGAAAAAGAAAACTCCAAAGATTCATTTTCGTAAATTTAGTCTCTTAAGTCCAAAAGGTAGAAAACGATACCTAAGAGAACCTTTTAGTCATATTCGACTAAAGTATTCCCTTTTCATAAATAGACTATCTCAGTATAGAAAAGTGTTAAACTTATACTGGGTAGATGCATTTTCATTTACTTTAACAAGTTTGAAAACACAATTGTTATGCAATATTTTCACATTAGAGGAAATTTTAGCCTAAAAGTGCCCACGAAATTTTCACGTAATTTCCATGTCATAATATGTAAACCAATCAAAATATTTTAAATTTAGAAAGAGATACATGTAATTATTTCGGAGAGAAAAGAAGAAAAACTAAGTATTTTAATTGTATTTTTGGCTTATCTCCTTATATGTTTATTAAAATTTCAAGTGTAGACACTGGTTGGAGGCGGAATTAAATTATGCATCCACTGAGTACCCATTATGCATACTTTTGATAATACCCACTTTGACAAAAAATTTAGATACATTAAAAAAATGTGTTCAACACGCTTTTTTAATGTATCTGCAATTTTTATCGATGCGTGTCTTATCAAAAGTATGCATAATAGGTGCTTGTTGGATGCAGAATTAAATTTCGCATCCAACAAGTGTCTACACTTGAAATTTGAGTAAACCTAAAAGGAGATAAGCCAAAAATACAATTAAAAAGGTAGTTTTCTTCTTTTCCCTCCAAAATTCATAGCTATTATTTTATTATTTTAACTATTATTTTACTATTATTCCTTAGGAGACCACTTTTAGGCTGAAATTTCCTCTAATGATGTTTTGGGAGTCTAAAAAGAGTTGAAAGAGGTCTCCTCCTAGAGGAACAAGTGGTATAAAGGGTAGAAACTAGTTTCGATCATGATGGAACTATTCAAAACACATAGAGGTAAAGAGGCTAGCTAACAAGACCACTCATCGCAACGGTTCCTCTAGAAAGGGTAAAAAAAACTAAGTGAAAGTGTATGATCATCCAAGAAGATGGTGACGATGGAATGAGAAAATCAAGGCTCATCTGGCAGAAACAGGCTGATAAAAAGTGACAATCACACGAGATAAAATTAGAATGGTTTCATTTTTACACAAGCTTGAGACATAGGAAACTATGCTTGAAATTGGTTTCATTTTTACGTAATATTGAAACAAGAAAAAACTATGCTTGAGAGATAGTTTCATTTTTACACAAGCTTGAAACAGAAGAAAATTATGCTTAAGATTAGCCTTCATGCCCCCAACATAACAATGCAATTTGAGGTACATGCCCCCCAAGCTTCATTTCATTCACATAAGAATACTATGTTTACCAATAGGAAAATGGAATAAAGGTTCATTTACGAGATTAAGTGAAAGAATCGACTTGAAATTTACGAGATCTAATCAAAGACTCAAATTGGAGGGAAATTTTTCTAATTTTTTAACGATCTTGACACAATAAAAGAACTATGATCAAGGGATCTTGTTTCATTTTTTAACGAGCTTGAGTTAAATTGATTTAAGTTCAGTTAAACTAGTTCCAACTTTTGGAGGAACTAGTAGGAGGTCTAGCAGTGGGGTGCGGCTTCAGTATTCAACCAGTTAACTGATCAATCAGCCTTAATTAACTCATGCATGCATGAAATTTGAGTTACCCAGTTGAGATTGGAGTTCAAGGGAAGTGTACTATCAGTTGTATAATTATCCAAGTTGTATATTTGGTGCATGCAGTCAGAGAAGGACCCTATAGGGATTGCGCAATTCTAATTGGGAATTTCCATAATTAATAGGGGGCTAATCAAAGTCAAGCTTAGTCTTTTTATTATTTTGGTCATTCCGTAAATTTTTGTTATAATTCCTTAGACATCAAGTTATTAGTCTTTTGAAAGAAGTGTGAGATCATGTGATTAGTTTGATTCTACGTTAGGGTTATGTTAAAAATGTGTCAAGTAATGATGGAAATAGTCAATGATTTCCTAAAGTCTAGGTTTAGTAAATCTAGGGTTAATGTATCATCCAAGTCATGGATAAGGTCATAGTGTGTTTGGTGTTTTATCATTGGGACAAGTCAGTGGTGTCTTCTCAGTTACTTACATAGTCAAATCTGATTACACGTCATATCAATGTCACCACTTGCAAGTACCAAACATGTAAGATTTTTGTTATGTTTCTTCCTCGCACTGCACGTTCTTGTTGTGCTTTCAGAGGTGTTATGGTTTCTTGCACCTTGATGACCTCCAGGTTCTAGAAGTTTGTTTTTCTTGTTCATTTTTTGTTTAATACCTCAAAATTTATCTCAAAATGTTCAAGAGGGCGCTCAGCTAGTAAGTTTCACATATATTCCTTCACCGCTATGCTTTTCTGTTGTGCTACTATCAAAGAATATAAGATATGAAGAAAATCAATGATTTTGCACTTATTTTCATAAGTGGAGTTTCAAAGAGGGTTCATGAGGTTGTAAACATCATCTACCAACTATTTTTCTTGGTCAGATATTTCAACACTTGGTCAAACCCATGCAAATGAAATTCGTTGCACTTTGTTGTTGCGCTTTTGTTGTAGGTGGTGATTTTCAAGAAGGGAGGTTTGAAATTTGGAAAAATGTTTTCTAATATGTCTTTGATTATTCATGGGTTTCTTCCACCTATTTGACACATTCAAAAGTATGGAAGATGGTTGGAAGTATGCAAAGGATGAACTTGTTGTGTTTTGGCTATAGGGGATTTGTTATGTTTTTAACTGTTTTAGCAGTTAACTTCAAAATCGGTTTCTGGCCAAACATAGATGAATATTGAAAAAAAAGGTGTTTTTCAAACACAAGATAAATAATAAAAAACTCCTTCATTTTTGTAACAGGTGTCATATATTGGAAGGCTCAAATGAATCTTTACAGCCTATTTTTTAGATTTCATCATTTCTTGTTTTAGTAATGATTTTTAGGCATGGATTCTAAGGAGATGGAAAAGAATTTTTGGAAACTGAGAGAGGTTTCTCTCAAGGAAAAGCTCATATACAGAAACCACACCCGGTTTTTACACAGTTCTTACAGTTTTGAAATTAAATGTGCCACTTTGAGACTCATTTTTCATAATTTCGCCAAGCGAGATTTGTTGACAAAGTTCTAGGATTTTTTGAAATTCGACTTGGCGGACCTCCAACTTGGCATAGTTGAATCCAAATTGATTTGGATGATGAAGTTTGAAGATTTTTCTGCCCAATCCCATGATTTTCTCTTTAGTTAGCATATTTTTGGTTAGTCAAAAACCAAACCCTAAATAGTAGGATATGGGCAGAGTTTCCAAATATTTTATACCTAAAACATTGTAAGCTCTTCCTGTCTTTGGGAAAAGGATGGATGTTGACTTCCTTAGTCCAGGGATGATGTAATTGTATATAATTCATGAATTTTAGTCTGCAAAGGATTGGTTGGTTAGGGTTAGAGAAAGAAAACATTGTGCATTGTACTTTTCCATTTAAAAGTTTCCAGTGAATGATGAAGGTTGAGGTCTGATTTTTCATGGATTAATGTGTTGATTTATGATGGTGATGTTTTCTCCTGTGTATGTGAGTTTTTCTCTTCTTATAATCATGCTTGAAATTTTATGTCTTCATGTTTAATCAAGCAAAATTTGTTCCATAATTCACTTTTTAAGTGCTTTGTTGTGGCTTATTGAACATTTAATGTTTTTCTTCCATTGAGATATCTAGAGTTCATCCTCAACTAGATGCTTTAGATGTTGTCAATTCCATTATTCATATGTTTTAGGGCCCTATAATTTATAGTATCTCAAGGTGATTGAGTATTTTATCTCATAAATCTCATATTGTAAATAATTGTTAATCTGCAAATGATTTCCAAAAAAAGAAATAGAATAAAAATGAAAAGAGGGCATAAAGAAATAAAAAAAAAGGAAAACAAAAAACATTGGAAAAGAATAAAAGATAGAAACCCATAAAAAGAAATAAAAATAAAAGAAAATAATACTGAAAGTGTTGCAAATCTAAATGCCACCACTGATAAATAGTTCTCTTCATGATTGATTAATAAAGGTTGTGTGCAGCTTGTTTAAAATGCCACAATGAATAGTTATTTGTTTAATCATACAGTATAATCATGCTTAAACATGTTTGAATTTTTGTAAATTAGATCAAAGAATAAATATTTGCCAAACAATTTAATCTTGGTAAATCAGTAGTTAGGTAGAAAATGACATTAATTCAACTGTTTAATCTAAATCAATAGGAGAAATAAGTGATAGGATTTAGGTAGTTTTTTATTTTCATAAAAGAAAATAATTATGGGTTTTCTAGCCTAAATGCACCCCTTTAGAAAAATAAAATGTTAGCTTAATTAAAGGGTAGGCAAAAATAGTTGGTTTTATAAATGTATTTATGTGCCCTTTACCCGAAGTCTCAATGACATTGTAAAAAGAAAAGTGCACGATGGGATAATCTATATTCATAACATGTTTTATATTCCAAACATTATCCTAAATTTTAAAAAAACAAAAAATCAAAGGCACATATGGACAAAAAAAAATTGTTGTTTATGGTTAAAAGGGGGCCGCAGTCAAAGCATCGGGATTCTTCACTCTTCACGATTGACGACACTCATTTATTTTGGGCGCCCCCACTCCATACTACCTTTACCGCGGGGGGGGGGGGGGGGGGTCTGAAAAGGTGGTATTCTCTGTTGGCATTATGATTCAAGTGTTGTCCTTGATGGCAACTCACTCAGAGGATGGTACAGGTGCTCAGAGGTTGGTACAGGTGATGGCAACTTAATCAGAAGACAGATCTCAGTACAGCATGCCAAGGAAGCTCATACACGCCGTTTCGTTAAGCCCAAGTCGCGTGTACACGCTAGTTCGATTCAGAAAAAGCGCGTGTATGTGGAAAGGTTCCTATGGTTCATGGTGGTTAGTCCTTGGAAGTTGTGCCTATGATTGCAGACCATTATGTCTCGACGGGCGTGTCGATCCCTAGTTTTAAAGTTGATGGTATTGTGTTACTATGGTTTTGGCTCTTGGTATTGAGAAAGGCCTAAGGCTATATAAGGAGAAGAAGATCATTAGGCAAGATCATCTTTCGACAAGGCTTGAATATCTAAGAGAGAAAGAGATCTGATATGCAGGTTCTGAGTTGTTTGATCTAAGCCAAGGAGAGATCACATCGGTTGATGGAAGACTAGATCTAAGGATAGATCGGGATCTAATGGTTTGAAATGCACTATCATGATATGGTTGATTATGCGTATTTCTAGATCTGCATATTGTCGCAATGTTACGTTCTGGGTCTAACTAATGTCTGGTACAGCTGCAAATTGAGAAAGTTTATTTTTAGATCTGTACGCAGGTTGGCTTCGGTAAAAGAGCGTGTATACGCGGGTTGTGCTCATTAAAGTAGCGTATATCTTTTGAAGCTTGATTTTGGGTTTACAGTGGGGTCTGACTGTTATTGCAGAGTTCTGTAGTCTGCTCTGTGTTCTGGTAACTGGTGATTGACAGGGTTCAGTAGTTCAGTGATTCAAAGTTTGGTTGTTTTATGCTTCAATGATCTGTTGTGGAAATTGAATGAATTGTGGTCTTCAGATTGTAATGTTGTGCTTCAGGAATATCCAAGTCTGAAAATGTATGAAAAGTGATACCTGAAAGAAGGAAGATTGTAGGTCAGCACCTACGTACTAGTATCTTGGCTAGTACAAGAGCAAAGGGGGTTGGAGCTCCCTTCCAAGGAAGTTTGGAGAACGAGAGAAGGTTGAAGCCTTCTGCAGGTTGTAGCCTGCGTACTGGTATAAGGCTGCACCAGTACAAAAGATTGTAAACTGAAGTTTCATATTAAAGAAAGATAGAGACAACTTGCAGCAGGTGGTTTTCACCCACATTGGGTTTCCACCTTATATCTTGGTGTTCATGTGTGTGGCTTTTTATCTGTTCTGTTATACTGCACATGTTTACTGTTAATGTGATGAATAATGTCCTGATGCACTTAATTGAAGAATAAGCTAACTAAATTGTGAGTTTTCTTCTTATACGCTGTTTTACTTCGTCACAGTAGCGTGTACACGCTGGTTCACTTAACTGAAGTAGCGTATATGTTTCTGAGCATTTAAAAAGTTTGATTAATCTGATAATACTGATTCACCCCCCCCTCTCAGTATTATTTCCAACAATTGGTATCAGAGCAGGTCCTTCAGAGAAGCTTGATCGCTTGAAGGAAGATCATTCATCATGAGCAACTACGAGAAAGAAGCATCAATCAGGCCACCGGTTTTTGATGGAACAAATTTCAATTATTGGAAGGTAAGAGTTACTGCATATCTTCAATCTCTTGGTACAGAAGTTTGGGACATTGTAGAAACAGGCTATGCTTTTCCTTCAGCTACTCCTACAGATCCAGCTGAGAAAAAGACATATGAAACAAATGCAAAAGCAGTCAGTACTCTATTAGGAAGTATATCTCAAACAGAATTCATGAAGGTCATGCACTTCAAATCAGCAAAAGAGATATGGGACAAAATGATCACTAGCTATGAAGGAGATGAACAGGTAAAGCAAGCTAAACTTCAAACTCTCAGGATTCAATATGAGACCCTCAAGATGTATAATGATGAAAGTGTGGCTAATTATTTTCTTCGGGTAGATGAGATTGTTAATTGTATGAAAAATTTGGGTGAAGAAATAAAAGAGACTATAGTAGTTCAAAAGATTCTAAGATCATTATCCCCCAAGTTTGAATCTAAAGTATCTGCAATAGAAGAAAAGGAAAATCTCAAAGTTCTCACTATGTCTCAGCTACATGGAATTCTAACTGCTTATGAAATGAGAAAGGGAGGTCCATCAGACAGAAGGGAAGCTGCTTTTAAGGCATCAAGAAAAGAAGATTACTATGAAGCAAGCCATGTTCCAGAAGAAGAGGAAGAAGAATCAAATTTTGTCAGAAATCTTCAAAGGGGTGCTGGAAGGTTCAGAGGTAAGCTACCTTTCAAATGCTTTGCTTGTGGAAGAGTAGGTCATTATGCTGCAAAATGTCCTAATAAGGATAAAGGAAAAGAACCTGCTAGATGGAATAAGAAACAAAGTGCAAATAAGAAAAGCTACTACACCCATGAAGATAGTGATGGCTTATCAAACAGTGATGAAGATGAACAAGGTAATAAATATAAGCTATTAATGGCATTTGAAGATGATGATTATGAGGATGCTGTAGATGTGGATAATCTCTATAATGAAATTACTAGACTCAAGAGATGCATAGAAGAAAAGAGTGTGATCATTGATACTTTGCAATTTCAAATTGATGAAAAGGAAAAACATCTTGAAAAACTAGAAGGTGAAATTGTTGGTCTCAGAAAAGAAATTGAGAAAACAAAAGCTATTAATCTTAAGTTTGTCAAAGGATCTGAAACTTTGGATGAGATTATCAATGTGCAGCGGTCTCCTCTAAACAAGACAGGTTTGGGCTATAATGGAGAAACCTCTCAAGCATCCACCTCAAAAAGTTATCTTGATGCAGCAAGAAGAAATGAGCAGAAGAACAATGAAGATAATCAGGTAAAGCAGGGACGAATTACAAACAGAAACTATCAGGGACAATCCTTCTTAAGGGTGAACAAAAGCTACAACCAACCACAGGTAAAATCTTCTCAGTTTGGCACAAGAATAGATGAAAATAGAAATTACAATCAGTTGGCTGGTAGATTCAATAACCGCAGAAGCTTCTTCAATGGACAATGCTTTTCTTGCCATAACTTTGGTCACAAAGCAGCTCAATGTGTTGCATATAAAACAATCATGACTAGGGAAGCTCAAAAACAAAGAAGTATGACAGGGATTACAAAGAGGACCTATAACAACTTTTCGGTTCTTGAAAATGAAGTTGAATGTTCTATTTGCAATAATTTTGGTCATAAAGAATCTGAATGCAGGAGCAGGTTTCAGGAGAAAAAGGAACAAGCCACGAGCACCAAAAAATGGAGAATAAAAGAACCTCAGACAGAAAGATGTGGGATAGCGTTTTATGCAGAAGGACAGGAAAATCTATGGTACATTGACAGTGGATGTTCGAAACATATGACAGGTGATAAAGAAAAACTTGAATCTTATTCTACTTTAGAAAAGGGAAAGAAAGTTTCTTTTGGAAATGATACTCCTGCAACTATAAAAGGAAAAGGTATTGCTCCTTTGAAAGAAAAGGTCAAGGCTGGAAATGTTTTGTATGTTGATGGATTGAAGCATAATCTTCTAAGTGTCAGCCAGATGTGTGATCAAAAAACCGAGGTTATTTTCAGATCGAATGGATGTCTTGTTCGTGATCTTGATACAGGTAAAACAGTTCTCAAAGGCAAAAGAACTCCAAATAATCTGTACATATTTGAAGAAGGACAACAACAATGCTATCTTAGCAAGGATGAAGAGCACTGGTTATGGCATCGAAGGTTGGGACATCTAAGCTTCTCACAAATAAGGAAAGCATGCAAATATCAGGCAGTTCGCGATCTTCCAGATATCAAAATTCCAGACAACACCATATGCAAATCTTGTCAGTTTGGAAAGCAAACCAGAACTAACTTTCCAGAGAAGGAAGGATCAGCTAGCTTGCCTCTTGAGCTAGTCCATACAGATGTATGTGGTCCATTTAGGAAAAGGACACCTCGAGGAGAAGAATATCTGATATTATTCATTGATGATTTCTCAAGGTTTGTTTGGTTAGGGCTTATGAAGCACAAAGATGAAGCATTCGAAAAATTCAAATCCTTCAAAGCATTGGCTGAAAATGAATCAGGACACAAAATTAAGTGCCTCAGATCTGACAGAGGTGGGGAGTTCACATCAAATGAATTTTTTGATTTCTGCGATGAACATGGGATAAGAAGAGAATTCTCTACAGCTAGAACTCCTCAGCAAAATGGGGTTGTGGAAAGAATGAACAGAACTATCCAACAAATGGCTCGTGCTATGCTCGATGAATCAGGTACTCCTGCAACCTTCTGGGGTGAAGCTGCACATGCTGCTGTTATCATTCTTAACAAAACAAATGTCCGAGTAAACAGCACTCAAACACCTCATGAGCTTTGGAGTGGTAAAACTCCTTCCGTGAAGCATTTCAAAATCTTTGGGAGCAAATGTTATATTAAGAATACTGATGAGCAACTTGGCAAACTTGAACCTAGAGCAGATGAGGGCATTCTTCTTGGTTATTCTCCACATAGCAAAGCATACAAGTGCTACAATAAAAGACTTGGCAGAATTGTTGACAGTATTGATATAGTGGTTGATGAGAAGGGATATATTCCTAGGCAAGTTCATCATGAAGACATTGAAGAAGATGAAGGTTACTCTCAAAGGCGAAATGATGAAGAAGAAGAACCTCAAGAAGAAGAAGAATCTCAAGAAGAACCAGAGGAGCAGACAAGAATAGAAGAGAAGACTCCATCCAGATATGTCCAAAAGAATCATCCAGAAACTCAGATTGTGGGGCAGAAAGAAGCAGGAGTACAAACAAGAAGGACACTTGCAGAAGCTTCAAGCTACTTGGCTCTACTCTCCTCCATTGAACCACAAAATGTGAAAGAAGCATGCAAAGATGAATGTTGGGTCAAAGCAATGGATGAAGAACTTGAGCAAATCGAAAGGAACAACACTTGGGAATTAGTTCCTAGACCAAAAGATAAGAATGTAATAGGAACAAAATGGGTCTTCAAGAATAAGTTAAATGAAAATGGAGAAGTAATTAGAAACAAGGCCAGACTTGTTTGTAAAGGGTATGCACAGCAAGAAGGAATAGATTTTGAAGAGACCTTTGCTCCTGTGGCAAGACTAGAGGCCATCCGAATGTTCCTTGCTCTCTCAAGCTTTCAAAACTTCAAGGTATTTCAAATGGACGTGAAATCAGCCTTCCTGAATGGAGACTTAGAAGAAGAAGTATATATTGAGCAGCCAGATGGGTTCATTCTTGGGAATGATCCAAACCTTGTATGCAGATTGAAAAAGGCTCTCTATGGGCTCAAACAAGCTCCAAGGGCTTGGTACTATCGGTTGGACAAATATCTTCACCAACAAGGCTTTTCAAAAGGATCAGCAGATAGCAATCTCTATATAAAAGTTGAAAATAACAAATTGCTAATTCTTGTTGTTTATGTAGATGATATTATTTTTGGCAGCAATGAAGAGACTATGAGTCAAAACTTTGCCTTGGTTATGCAGAAAGAATTCGAAATGTCACTTCTTGGAGAATTGACATATTTTCTTGGATTGCAAATCCAACAAAATGAAGGAGGTATCTTCTTGTCTCAAACCAAATACCTCAAGCAGATCTTGAAGAAGTATGGCATGGAAGAGTCAAAGCCAGTATGTACACCCATGGTTACAGGATGCAGCCTCAGTGCAAATGATGAATCAGCAGCAGTTCACCAACCCACTTATAGATCCATGATTGGGAGTTTGCTTTATTTGACAGGTACTCGACCAGATATTACACATGCAGTAGGAATGGTTGGAAGATTTCAAGCCAACCCAAAGGAAACTCATCTTCAGGCAGTCAAAAGAATCTTCAAATATCTTCAAGGGACCCAAAACTATGGCTTATGGTATCCTAGAAATACAGATCTCACTCTTCATGCTTACACAGATGCAGATTGGGCTGGAAGTGTGGATGATAGGAAAAGCACAAGTGGAGGTGCTTTCTTCATGGGTTCCAGATTAGTATCTTGGTTCAGCAAGAAACAAAGTTCGATTGCCTTATCTACAGCTGAAGCAGAATATGTGGCTGCAGCATCTTGTTGCACACAACTTCTTTGGATGATGCAGACCTTGCAGGACTTTCAAATCACTTGCACTCCACCTGTCTCTATCTTATGTGATAATACAAGTGCAATCAGCATTTCAAAGAATCCAGTCATGCACTCAAAGACCAAGCACATACCAATCAAGTACCATTTTCTTCGGGAACAAGTGCTTGAGCAGAAGGTCAAGTTGGAGTATGTTCCTTCTAAGGAGCAAGTTGCTGATATTCTCACAAAACCACTGCCCAGGGAAACTTTTGAATATCTCAGACAAAAGCTGGGAGTAGTTGATGCTTCATCCTGTTGTTGAAGTTTGTTTGTTCTACAGAAAAGTTGGTATACGCAGGTTACGGAAGGGATATGCGCGTATACACGCGGATTCATGCTGGGTAAGTCGCGTGTATACTGGACGCTTGTTGCAGAAAGAATATCCGCGTACATACGCTGTTTTATACAGGATAAATCGCGTATATGAAGTTCTGAACAGCAAGGGAAAACTCTGAAGTTCTGAACAGCAATGGGAATGTCAGAATTCTTCAGGCACAGTTTCAGGGAGTGCAACAGGCACAGGTTCAGGGGGAGCAGCTTAAAAGTCTCATAAAGCATTGTTGGCATTCAGATGTTTTGGTTTCAGGAGAAGGAGCTCAGAAAGAAATTCTGGTTGCTGATCTAACAAGATGTTTATCAGATGCTGCTGGTGCCTTTCCTAAGTCTTGGTCTAGATCTGTTGTCTCTATGTCATGTATCTCTCTTGTCATATCTCTTTTATGGTGTCAAGGTCATGTAACGGCCTATGTTGGTTTCCCCACTATGCCTGGGATGAATGCTGTAATATAATTGGTTGTTTCTGATATGTTATGGATGTATGTATTGAGTCCTTTGGTGATAGGAAGGTCCCTTATGGTGTATAAGTCTTGGTTCTTGTTGAAGAACATCTTTTGCAGATCTGGCCTACTGTCAGGGGGAGCACGAGTCAGCACAGCCAAGCAGAGGTATCAGCATGTCCTCAGGGGGAGCATAGCCCTTTGCCCTTGATGTCAAAGGGGGAGAGTGACTTGGTGTGGTGGTTGCCATCAAGTCCAAAGGGGGAGATTGTTGGCATTATGATTCAAGTGTTGTCCTTGATGGCAACTCACTCAGAGGATGGTACAGGTGCTCAGAGGTTGGTACAGGTGATGGCAACTTAATCAGAAGACAGATCTCAGTACAGCATGCCAAGGAAGCTCATACACGCCGTTTCGTTAAGCCCAAGTCGCGTGTACACGCTAGTTCGATTCAGAAAAAGCGCGTGTATGTGGAAAGGTTCCTTTGGTTCATGGTGGTTAGTCCTTGGAAGTTGTGCCTATGATTTCGGACCATTATGTCTCGACGGGCGTGTCGATCCCTAGTTTTAAAGTTGATGGTATTGTGTTACTATGGTTTTGGCTCTTGGTATTGAGAAAGGCCTAAGGCTATATAAGGAGAAGAAGATCATTAGGCAAGATCATCTTTCGACAAGGCTTGAATATCTAAGAGAGAAAGAGATCTGATATGCAGGTTCTGAGTTGCTTGATCTAAGCCAAGGAGAGATCACATCGGTTGATGGAAGACTAGATCTAAGGATAGATCGGGATCTAATGGTTTGAAATGCACTATCATGATATGGTTGATTATGCGTATTTCTAGATCTGCATATTGTCGCAATGTTACGTTCTGGGTCTAACTAATGTCTGGTACAGCTGCAAATTGAGAAAGTTTATTTTTAGATCTGTACGCAGGTTGGCTTCGGTAAAAGAGCGTGTATACGCGGGTTGTGCTCATTAAAGTAGCGTATATCTTTTAAAGCTTGATTTTGGGTTTACAGTGGGGTCTGACTGTTATTGCAGAGTTCTGTAGTCTGCTCTGTGTTCTGGTAACTGGTGATTGACAGGGTTCAGTGGTTCAGTGATTCAAAGTTTGGTTGTTTTATGCTTCAATGATCTGTTGTGGAAATTGAATGAATTGTGGTCTTCAGATTGTAATGTTGTGCTTCAGGAATATCCAAGTCTGAAAATGTATGAAAAGTGATACCTGAAAGAAGGAAGATTGTAGGTCAGCACCTACGTACTAGTATCTTGGCTAGTACAAGAGCAAAGGGGGTTGGAGCTCCCTTCCAAGGAAGTTTGGAGAACGAGAGAAGGTTGAAGCCTTCTGCAGGTTGTAGCCTGCGTACTGGTATAAGGCTGCACCAGTACAAAAGATTGTAAACTGAAGTTTCATATTAAAGAAAGATAGAGACAACTTGCAGCAGGTGGTTTTCACCCACATTGGGTTTCCACCTTATATCTTGGTGTTCATGTGTGTGGCTTTTTATCTGTTCTGTTATACTGCACATGTTTACTGTTAATGTGATGAATAATGTCCTGATGCACTTAATTGAAGAATAAGCTAACTAAATTGTGAGTTTTCTTCTTATACGCTGTTTTACTTCGTCACAGTAGCGTGTACACGCTGGTTCACTTAACTGAAGTAGCGTATATGTTTCTGAGCATTTAAAAAGTTTGATTAATCTGATAATACTGATTCACCCCCCCCTCTCAGTATTATTTCCAACATTCTCCACCAGGCCCCATCCTTACATGGTTTCTTCTCCTCATTTCGCACCCCCCCTAGACAATACCATTTACCGCCTCCTACCCTCTCCGAGAACCATCTTCTCCTCATCCCTTTATCGTGTCCCTACCTGACACCCCTGCCACTCCTATCATGCCATGTTTCATAGTTGTTGCCCAATTAAATGACTTCCCGGCAAAATTACCGTTGAGCATTCAATTTTCCTTCCACCGTTCAACTTCAACAGTCCCACGCTAACCTCCAACAGAACTTGACATCCTTCCTTAAAAAAAACCTTGAATTGTCCTCTTTGTCCCTTTCATTGCCTTATTCTCCTTAATTACCAAGTTTCTCTATAAATTTACCAAATTCAAATGATTATTGAAGCAGATAAAATTGTCAACGTTCAATATCCCCTCCCTTGACGGCTCATAACCTCAAATTTATCTCCGGTAAGCTTTTCCTTCCATCAACGTTAATTTTTCACTAATCTAAATATGCCTCCAAAGAGAAAGAAATAGGAGAACCATGTTAATCCATTAATCCCTCCATCCATAGACTTAGATCATATTCCATTAGTTGATAGGGATTATAGGATCAGTGAGACACAGTGCAACTGTGAATTTTTGGATCTTTACTGTTGGCTGGAGGACAAACATGTTGAAAAAAAATATGAAATTGGACTCTGGGAATCAAATATTCCTCACTATATTTTCCCTCTGACCTTCCATGCCCCTAAATTCACCAGGAAATGCCAATCCTGCTATGTTCCCAGCCAAAGAGCCATTATGACCCCTTCCAGTGAGATCATTTTTCAATCACTTCCCAATCCAGAAACAAGATGATGCTAGCTCCCCCTATAGAAAATAGTGTCACATTTTCCTTAGAATCCCTCACCAAACTCTATCAGAAGCTTGATTTTTCTAGAAGAGCCAAGATTTTCGAGATCTTCTTACCAAAAAATGCCCAATTGCCAAAGAAGAATCCTCCATACCCTTCAATCTTCCTTGATCAAGCTAAACAGATTATAACCATAATTTCATACATTCTGGGTTATTATTCTGATTAGTGGGTAGATGAACCCATTCTAGGCTTCCTTTCCATTTTTTCCATAGATAGCAAACCATCTATTTTGTTTAATTTCAATCAATTCTTCGCTGATAACATCCATGAACAGTTTCTTGAATTTCCAACAGAACAAGTGTTTAATTACACTTCAATTTTAGTTTATATGTTTCTATATTATCAAGCAGACATGTTTAGTTTTTCCATGCAGAAGCTAGATGAAGAGGGAAACCAGCAGCCTGTAATATTTTGGACTTCTTTAGTCATGAAAGAGCAGCAAGAATTCTCCTATAAAAAGTTCATTGAAGATTTTGTTCACCCAATTATGAATATCCTAAATAGCTCAGAAAAACCCAGAATCAATGAAGACATCAAAATGATTTTGCATTTGACAGGTCAGGCCAGGACTAGAGATTGGTATTTATACCAAAATTATACATAAATCGGAATTTATGGATGCAAGTTAACACCATACAAACTCCCAAAATACCTCCCCATGAGGATTTTTTCCCTTGAATATATCAGACAAATGCTAAATTCATATGATATGCACTTTGTGGTGGCAAAGAAGAAGTCCTAGTTTCAAATAAAGACACATGTGGGCCCTTTCATATGCAACACCAGGTCAGTAGGAGAAGAGGTAGATAATATTCTTAAAGATATGAAATTCAGCCTGAGTTTCACATGGTCTTATGACCCTTGGGGTATCATTTCTAAGTTGAGAATAGAAAACAAAACTAATCAATATATACATACCTCAAGGCCTGAGATAGAGAAATATGTCAACTAGTCAAAATGGGCAGAGAATACATTGCAAGAAGCTGAAGAACAAGTTTTTTTCAACTTCAAATTTATAGACTCCCACTCCTCAAGAGAAAAAAACTAAAAGACAGAGAGACGAGGGATCATCATTGACAATAGGTAGTGAGGCCAAGGAGTTCAAAATCAATTACATGAAGAGAGCCAACATGACTCCTAGGTTAGATGCAAAAAGGGAGGTAGAATATCAACATGCCATCATAATTGTAGAAACACCATCTACAAGCAGCAAGTTTGATGCATCTCCTACTAGACCTCAATATCACATGATCAAAAGGATACAGAGCTAGTTTCACAGAATATCCAAGAAGAAAGGGAAGAGAGTGTTTTTGACAGGTACAAAGAGACCAAACTTAAGAATTAAATTCTTAAGAACAACAACTACAATCAGTTTTGGAAGCAGACTTCTAGTTCACAGAGAATATTACTATCAGTTTTTGATACAGAACAAGGAAAGATGCAGATGGCCTTCCTTGAGGCCCAAATTCCACATCCAGAGATTCCAGCAGACTACAAGAGCACATCATTTGAATTCAGCACTAAAGATATCCATCTCATTGATCAAATGGAGATGCATAAACAGACCAGTGAGATGATTTCCTCTACCTTAACTAACATTTCCATGTCATTGTCAAAGCTGCAAGTTTCATATGCAAATATTCAGTCCCAGTTAAAAATTGAAAACGTATCTTCTTTAGCAAAGGACAATAGGATCAAATCTTTGGAAGATTTGGTAGTCAAGATAAGATATTATCCTAAAGATATAAATGTTGCAGAGGATATCATCAAGAAGAAAAATCTAGAAATTGCAGCATTGAGAAAGAAGTTGAAACGGCCAGCCACAGAGGATCTCTTGACTAAAGATATTGCAAAAAATGAGACACAGAAGGCTGACATGATGAATCTAATCATAGAGAAGAATGTTCAGATTAGAAATATGGAGGTATAAATGGAGAAAATGATCAAAGAGAAAGAACAAAGTCAAAGGGTATCCATAGTCCCCCTGGATGCTATACCCATCACTGAAGTCCCAGCTACAGGAATAGCAATTGCAGCAACTTCTTCAACTCAAAATACAAGTGTTGAATAGGTGACAAAGACACTAGAAAATATGTCAATCCAGTCAGAAGAAGTTAATAAGTTGCATGGACAACTCAAAGCTCTGCAAGAACAAAAAGTCAGAACTAAAGCTTCTGATTTGGTTGAAGTACAGAAGTCACAAAGGCTGCTAGAGAGGCTACAGAAGGTGGAGAAGAATACATCAATTGGTAAAACCTTGGCCCAAGCCAAGGAAACCATTTGGATGAGTATTCTAGACTCCATCAATAAGATTTGGCGATACATCCAAATAATTTTTGAACAAAAAGAAATGATACAAAAAGCCACTGAAACCATTGTTCAAGTTGTTGGGTTGTGTTATATTCTTTCCACGAGTAGCGCACATAGTTAACCGGGCGGTTAGAAGGGGGTGGAGCCCCCCTTTGTTGCGCTGATTGCGTAGCGGGGGGAGTCATAGGGGGTTTGAGGGGTGCAGGTAACCCCACTCTATGGGGTCTGGGGCAGCGCCCTGGAAAATTTTGGTTTTGGACCCCATGTTAGGTTGGGCGGACCTACCTATGGTTTTGTTCATGATTTTCACACATGGTTTTGGACGCGATGGTTTTCGGTCCATGGTTTTGGACACGATGGTTTTTGGTCCATGGTATTGGATGCTTCGGAATGTATAAATATGTATTGTAACATTGAAAGGAACATAATGAAAAATCAAGTTGGTAGTCTCGATTTTAGGATCCAGGGGAAAATATTTGTGTATATGTGTTTTATGTGTTATGCTCTCACATTTTTTATTTTCTATGTTTTAGAATTAGGTAATTTTTGTATGGGGTTAAAAACTACATTTGGTATCAGAGATGTTTTGGCTTCAAGGGGATGCCTTTGTTTCTAAGGAGTTTCACTTGGGCCTGTGGTAGACCCTGTTCAGTGGGAGATCTGCAAGATTGATTCTGGTGGTGAAAGAAGATGGCGAGAAGTGGAAAGATAGAGATCGAGAAATTTAATGGTCAGACTTTTGATTTATGGAAAAACAAGATGGAGGATCTGTTGGTGGATAAAGATCAGTGGATCACGGTAGATCCGGGTACTAAACCAACGGGAGTGTCTGATGAAGAATGGAAGAAGTTGGATCGGAAGGCAAAGATCATAATACGATTGTGTGTCTCAGATTCAGTATTTCTGAATGTATCAGTGGAAGCTACGGTGAAGGCTTTGTGGTACAAGTTAGGGACTTTGTACCAATCTAAGTCTCTGGTGAATAAATTATTCCTTCAGAAAAAGCTGTATAACGTTAGGATGAAAGATTGAGACTCAGTGACAGAGCATCTAAATGTGTTTAATACTGTGGTAAGTCAATTATCGTCTATTGATATGAAAATTTAAGTGCATTAGTTTGTTGTGTTCTCTACCAGATTCGTGGGATAGTCTGGTTATTGCAATAGGTAGCAATGCAACTGCCTTGCAGTTTGATGAAATAGTCTCATCCTCATTGATGAAGGAGATGAGATGGAAAAATATGGAGAGCCAGAATGGTGATTCCTTGTCTGTATGAGGATGGTCCCAAAACAGAAACAAAAGTAATTCAGTGAGTGGGAGATCTAAATCTCCAAGAAAACCTGTAAAGGTGGTGTGCTGGAAATACAGAAAGGAAGGGCACTACAAAAGGGACTATAAATCTAAAGCTCCTGACAAAGGAAAGGGATCTGATGATGCTCCTTCTGCAGAGGCGAAAACCACCTCAGATGAAGGTGGGGATGTGTACTTGGCTTCTTCAAGTACACATGTAGATCATGAGGCATGGTTGATTGACTCATGTGCATCCTTTCACTTCACTCCTCATAGAAAGTGGTTCTGCGAGTATGAAAAACATGATGATGGTGATGTCCTCTTAGGGGATGATAGGAAGGCTAGAATCGTTGTTCGTGGAAAATTAAAGTTGAAGTTGCAAGGTGGAAGGGTTAGAACACTTCCGGGTGTTCTACATATTCATGCATTGGCTAGAAATCTGATTTCTGTAAGCAAGTTGGATGATGCAGGTGTAAAAACAGTGTTTGAGAAGGATACCTGCAAGATGGTTCAGGGGGCACTTATATTGATGCGGGGAGTTTGAATTGGAACTCTGTACAAGCTACAAGGTAGCACTTTTGTTGATGGGTGCAACTGTTCTGTGGTTCCTGAAAGTGGAGCAGAAAATCTAGTGATATCTGGAGAGAAGACCATGTTGTGGCATCAAAGGCTTGGACATATTGGAGAGAAGGGCCTTCGAATACTTCATGGAAAAGGTATGGTAGAAGGTATGAGTTATAGCTCTCTGGATTTTGATTTCTGTGAAAATTGTGTATATGGGAAGCAGAATCAGGTGAGTTTCCCCTCTAGTGGTAAGAGTGTGAAACAGATATTAGAGCTTGTGCACAATCATGTGTTTGGACCTTTGAAGGTTCCATCACTGAGTAAGTCTGTGTACTATGTATCCTTTATAGATGACTTCTCAAGGAATACATGGATATATTTCCTTAAAAATAAATCTGAAGTCTTTGAAAGGTTTAAAGAATTTAAGGCTCTGGTGGAAAACCAAACAAAGAAGAAGATAAAGGTGTTGAGGATAGATAACAGTGGAGAGTTTTGCAGTAAGGAATTTGAAGAATTCTGTAAGAAGTGTGGTTTAGCACAGCAGAAGACTACTCCATATACACCTTAGAAAAATGGAGTTGTAGAAAGAATGAACAAGACGTTGATGGAAAGGGAAAGAAGCATGCTCAGTGGTGCCGGGTTAGGACAGGAATTCTGGGCAGAGGTCATGGATATAGCATGTTACTTGGTCAATAGATCACCTTCATCAGTGTTGGAGGATAAGACTCCACAAGAGGTATGGACTGGTAAGAAACCCTCTCTTTCACATCTGAGGGTTTTTGGATGTGATGCATATGTACATGTTCCAAAGGAGAAACAAACCAAGTTGGATAGTAAATCTGAAAAGTGCATCTTTATTGGGTATAAGGATGGTTTAAAGGGTTATAAGCTTTGGAACCCAGTAACAAGGAAGGTTTTGTACAGCCGAGATGTGGTGTTCAGAGAGGTGAAAGATGTTATTAAACATGAAGTCCAACCAAAGGAACATGAGAAGATAGAGTTTGAGCTAAAGGAGGAAGAATCAGACTCTACAATAGAGGAGGAATTAGAAGATGAAGAGCCACAAACTCCGGGTGTGAAAAGATCAGTTCGAGAAAGAAGGCAACTAGAAAGGTATAGTCCATCTACTTTCTGTTCAAATTTTACTTTATCTATTACTGATGATGATCCCAGAACTATGAAGGAAGCAGTAGATTCAGAGGATGGAAAACTCTGGAAAGAGGCCATGGTCAATGAAATGGCATCTTTGCACAAAAATGAGGCTTGGGATCTGGTGGAGTTGCCGACTAGAAGGAAACCCATTGGCAACAAATGGGTGTTCAAGAAGAAGACAAATGCAGAAGGAAAGGTGGAGAAATACAAAGCTCGGTTGGTAGCAAAAGGTTATTCCCAGGTGTTGGGAATTGATTTTGGTGATATTTTTTCTCCTGTTGCCAAGGTAACTTCTATCAGATTACTTTTATCTGTTGCTGTTGCTTTTGATTTTGAGGTAGAACAAATGGATGTGAAGACGACATTTTTTCACGGGGATCTCGAAGAGGAGATCTACATGAAGCAACCTAAATGCTTTGCGGTGAAGGGTAAGAAAGAACTGGTATGCAAGTTAAAGAAGTCTCTGTATGGGTTAAAACCGTCACCAAGGATGTGGACATTTATATGGGGACATGGCTTCACCAGAAGCAAAGCGGATCACAATATGCATTTTAAATTAATTGGTGACCATGTTATTTATCTGGTCTTGTATGTGGATGATATGTTGCTGGTTGGAAATGACAAAGAAATTATCCAGGATTTGAAGACCCATTTTTCCTCTAAATTCGACATGAAAGATCTTGGTGCTACAAACTATATTTTGGGCATGGAAATTAAAAGAGATCAGACAAAGAGGAAGCTCTGGTTAAACCAGAGGAAGTATGTCGAGACAATATTGCAGAGGTTTAATATCCAGGATAGTAAACCAATGAAGGTTCCTATTCATGTAGGTGTAAAGTTATTTGTTAAACCGTGTCCCAAGACACAAGAAGAGGAAGAGGACATGTCCCGTGTTCCATATGCAAGTGCAGTCAGTAGCCTGATGTATGCGATGGTCTGTACTAGACCAAACATTGCACATGCAGTGGGAGTATTGAGCAGGTTTATGTCAAAACTAGGGAAGGAGCACTGGATAGCAGTGAAGCGAGTTTTCAGGCATTTGCGTGGCACTAGTGATTATGGTTTGTGCTAACAAGGAAGACTAGGATTGGACAGAGTGTTGGATACTCGTGGCTTTGTTGATGCGGACTGGGCTAGAGATCTGGATTAGAGAAGATCTACAAGTGGGTATGTATTTAACCTATTTGGAGGTGCAATCAATTGGATGAGTAAGAAACAATCCGTAGTGGCACTATCAACTACAAGGCAGAATACATGGCAGCCAGTCATGCAAGCAAGGAAGCAGTTTGGTTGTAGAGATTGTGTTCAAGTATGGGGTTAGTACAAGGAGCTATAAGGATAGATTGTGAAAGCCAAAGTGCAATTTTCTTGGCAAAGAACCCTACATATCATTCAAAGACAAAGCACATTGATCTTTAGTATCACTTTGTGAGGGATATGATAGAAGACAAAAAGGTGTTGCTAGTAAAGGTGGACACTTTGAAGAATACTGCAGATGCATTGACAAAATCTGTGAGCTCTGGGAAGTTCTCTTGGTGTAGAGAAACAATGGGCATTGCAGGGCTAGATAAATGACTAAGCTTTCTTGTGTCCCCCTGTGGAAAGAAAACAACAAGTGTGAGAATTTTGGGTTGTGTTATATTCTTTCCACGACTAGCCCACGTAGTTAACTGGGGAGTTAGAATGGGGGTGGAGCCCCCCCTTCGTTGCACTGATTGCGTAGCGAGGGGAGTCACAGGGGGTTTGAGGGGTGCAGGTAACCCCACTCTATGGGGTCTAGGGCAATGCCCCATAAAATTTTGGTTTTGGACCCTATGTTAGGTTGGGCAGACCTACCTGTGGTTTTGTGCATGATTTTCGCACATGGTTTTAGACGGGATGGTTTTCAGTCCATGGTTTTGGACGCGATGGTTTTCAGTCCATGGTTTTAGATGCGATGGTTTTCGGTCCATGGTATAGGATGCTTCGGCATGTATAAATATGTATTGTAACATTTAAAGGAACATAATGAAAAATCAAGCTGGTAGTCCCGATTTTGGGATCCAGGGGAAAATATTTGTGTATATGTGTTTTATGTGTTATGCTCTCGCATTGTTTATTTTCTGTGTTTTAGAATTCGTATGCAGGTAATTTATGCACGGGGTTAAAACCTACACAAGTAAGGGAAAAGTTGGGAGACATGCCCATAGAAGCTTCCAACATCATCAAATTCCTGAATTCAAAAGAATAAGTATGAACTTGAAGAGTTAGGAATTAGTGACATGACTTCCACCATCTTGGAAGTCAAGAAGGTTTTGACTAAAATAAATCTCGTTGATCAATTGGAGGAAAAGTGTGAAACACTAGAGTTGGGAGTGAACGGGTTTTCCAACAGGATTGAAGCATTAATTCAGAAAGGATTGCCCAGCATATATGTGATTAATGAAAAATTGATTACTCAAGAAGATTATGTTTTAAAGATGAAGGAAGTGGCCAAAAGAAGTATTAAATTCAGTGGTATAAAAGGCAACATGACAACTAGAGAATTCTTAGAGACAATGGGAACTGACTTCTTTATCAAGAATGAGGTAAAACATGTCTTCACAGTAAAGCCAACGTTTTCAAAGTATACTGAGGTTGATGAGATTTATCAAAGGGTAATTAATTTAACCATTCCATATGAAAAAAGGTGGGATGAACTATGTGATATATTGGACTAGAAAGTAATTCGAATGCAGTAAGAATATCAGCCAGCACATTAGCTAGCACAACACGGTTATAGGTTGATTCATCAACCGAATCCTCCAAAACAGAGCCACCTCTTTACGCAGTTATCCACCTTTCCTATGGTTCATCAAAAGATCAATTTTATTGTTTAGGATAATGCTAATAATACATTGTCGGTTGAGACAACGATTTTGTAATTATTTTGCAATTATTTTTATAAATACTTCATTGTTTGAAGTATTAGGGGTTGATTGTTGAATATAATTTCCTCTGTAAATTGTAATTTTTCAATGTTGCTGGAAGCATCAATAATACAGGCACATTTTCACAGGATTCATGTGGTGTACGAAATGGTGATGTTTCTCTTTAGTTGAAGTGTTTAATCCTTTCTCTGTTGTTTTTGAAAATCTTAATTACATAACAAAAATGGTGATGAATAGGATATGTTATACATAACACCCTATTCTGGCTATTAGTAATTTATATTTTTTTGTTGAAGTCAAATTAAGGAATTCTTTGTTGCTCCTTAGTTTCTACTAAATATTACATTCTTCTGTTTCATAATCCATCTAAAATTCTGAAAGATCCAACTAGTGCAACCTAGCTTTCCCTATGAAACTCCTTCAAAGTTTGATGTAGATCCAGTTAATCTTTAGACTCCATGGCCCAATGGAATTATAATGATTTAATCAACCAAACAATCCAATAAAAAACAATCAGTACAGTAATAACTAGCCTAAAATTCATATGAAACATAGATAAACTTTACAGAGAGATCCCTCTCTGAAGCTAGCAGGGCTAGATCCCAACTTCCAAAGTGGTTTTGATGTTGTCCTATGTGTTTACTCCCTCAACCTCAAAAATACAGAACGACAACATAGTGGCAACCATATTGGGGAAGAATACTTTTTAAATTGAAAATAATTATTCCTTGGTAGTCAATCAATATTTATATAAATAAAAACTCTTATATCACAATGAAATACATGATCTGAGGTTGTAATCTTGTATATATTTGAGTGTGTTATTATTTTTAGTTTTATTAGTTGTGTGATGAGTTTTCAATAGATCTGGCTCCTAAAATAATTTTCACTAGAGCTCACCTAGATCCCAACCCTGCTGAATTTTTAGATAATCCAGAGAAATTAGTGAGAAAGAGAAGTCTTACAGAGAGCCAGGGTAGTAATAGTCCTTTGTCTAGGTTCAATTCTCTTCCTGAGAATAGTCCTTTGTCTAGGTCTAACTCTCTTCCTGAGAAGTTTGAAATTATTCAAGACATAGATTTTGACTTGCCTTTCCTGCATAGTTTATTTAGGACAAAATCTGAGAGCTTTGTAGATCAAACTATCATTGATGAAGCTTTACTACGACCATATATACCCAAAACTCAGCATCCTGAATTAGATCCTGATCTAGAATACCTACAATAATTTGATAAATTATAGGGTCTAGTCTCGATTTTGGACCAAGCCATCAAAGATGCTTATATTCAACAATCTGATGAATTTTCAGCTTTAACAATTATAGCAACATGTTTGTCGACCCAGTCTTCCTAGTCTATTAATCTACAACCCCCTAGTCCTACTCATTCTATAGTCTCTACTTTTTCACCTATAACAACTCAGAATGTTGTTCATACTATCCCTGTAATTATTACAACTACACCTTCCACAGGTCCATCTTCCAGTCAAATTCTCAGCCTAGCTATGGCAGCTAGGTATGCACCTTTGGTTTTACCAGACCAGCTAAATTTTATGCCTACAAACTATCAATCAAAAATTCTAACATTTGATAACACTGGTTCTAATACTGCTCAGAAACATGTGGATAAAATGAATGATGTCTTTGACCTTCAAGAAGTAGATGAGGCTAATGTAAATATGAGATTGTTTGCTCAAAGTCTAGGAGGTGATGTCAAAAAGTGGTTTAGGAGTTTACCTACAGGAAGTATAGCCAAACTTGATGAATTCCATCAAACTTTCTTAGCTAGATGATAAATCAAGAAAAATCCACTTCAACTCCTGAATGAATACAAAAGACTTAAAAGGAAACCCAATGAAACTATGGAGGAATACTATGAACAGTTTAACATTGTTTACAATCTAATTCCTACAGACATCAAACCCTCCCCTGGCCTAGATTTAATTGATTTTCCTAATGGTTTTGATGTAGACATGGAGTATCAACTTAGAGAGAGAGACCCTGCCACTTTAGAAGAAATGCAAGCCAATTCTATAAAAGTTGAAGCTAGCATCTTAGCCAAGAAGGCCAAACTAAAATTTGAACGTAGGGTTACCATTAAAGAAGATCCTTCCACTTCTACTTCTGATCACAAAATTCATAACCTAGTGAGGGTAGTGGAAAAGATGATGCAGAGAATAAACATAAATGATCAAGCTTAAATGAGAGAAAATCAAATTGCTCCTCAAACTAGGAATCAAAACTTCAGAAGGAATGTCCCACACATCAAACAACGAGAACAAAAGGGTCCAGACCAGCAAGTCCAGCCTCCTTTTTAGGAAAGCTATATTGATGATGAGGGTAATATAATTGAAGATTTAGATGACAATCAAGAAAATCTGATGGGAATAAATGATGATGAAACTGTTTTCTCACTCAAGAGGAGCAGGAACGTTTCCTCGTAAATCAAACGGAACTTGACTCTGAGGAATCAAATGAATATAAATAAGGTTTTGGGAATAACATTATGGAATTCCATGGGCAGTATAGCCATAGGAGAAAAAATACTTCAGTCACTCTCAACAGTAAGAACTCTGAGAATCCTACTAAGAAATCCTCTGACACTGATGCTAGGAAAACCACAGACAATTCTCCTAAGAAAACTGTTGATAATTCTGGCCAAAAGGAAGTAGAAAATTCGGTCAAAAATATAGATGATAGTGTTTCCAAAACTACTCAAACTGATATCCCAACCACAAGTCAGCAAAAAGAACCTATATCAAAAGAAATTACTGATCAATCTGATTTTCCCAACCTGATTAAGATTCAAACATTGTTCAACATTGAGAATGAATTAGCAAAACTAAAAATTAATATTCCCCTAATGGAGTTAAAGAAAAAAATTATGTACCAACCTCAAGTGATGAAATCTCTAAACGTAGGGGAAAACACAAACTCTATTAATTTGAATGATGACCAGCCTGAACCCTTATTTGGGCCAGAAGTTGAGGGTAAACCATTGGAAGGGGGTGTTCTTCCATTTTATGTTAGCCTAAATATTCATGATAAGACCCTCCATAATGCTATGTTAAGTTCAGGCACTTCCCACAATTTAATGCCTAAAGTTGCTATGGAAAAACTAGGACTTGACATTACCAGGCCTTATAAAGATTTATATTCCTTTGATTCTAGCAAAGTAAGATATTTAGGTCTCATGAAAGACATGTGTGTTGCTTTAGCTCAAATCCCATCCAAAAGTCTGGGAATGGACATAGTGGTCGCAGATATACCCCCTAAGAATGGCATGATGTTGTCATGCTCATGGGGAGCAAAGTTACAAGGGACCCTACAAATGGATATGACCTTTTCCACCATACCAGCGTTTGGACAGCAAAGAAGATTATATGGGGAAACTTTGATGAAATTCATGGTGAGTAGTCAAGAGAAGCCTCACAGCTATCCTCTTTACTCTATCCACTCAAATTTAGACTCTTTCATTCTTTATAATGATGGAGACATCAACACTCGGGTTACCAAAGCAGAAACTGATATTTTGAAAATAGATCCAAACGAAATACAAGAAGTAGAAAAAAACACTCTCCATGAACCTCTTTAGAACATGAGCTTTGATGGCTCTTATAGTAAAGAGGGTTTTGGAGCAGGAGTGTGGGTTGCAAACATAGGAAACAATCATGTTGAAGGTCATTCATACAAACTCAATTTTTAGTGTACAAATTATATAGCATTCGTCGCTGTACCGTGTGCCATACCGTACGGTACCGTGCATGTCCAGAGCTATGTGGGGTGCTTTATGTTACTTCCTCCTTCCTGCAAAAGAGTGTATCAAGCCCATCTCTCTCTGTATCAATCAAAGAGTATCAAAGCCCATCCACCTCGTCCAACCCTGGCTTCCTTAGTCCCGCCGGGGTGCGAGAATATAAAGCGATCAACTTGGATAAACCAAATTTTCATTGAATTCAATCTTTCCATTGAAAGGGGCTCGTATATGTTCTGAAATATCACCAGTAAATACCCCCCCAGTATGAAAAGTCCTTAGTGTTATTTGAGTTTCTGGTTCTCCAATGCCGGTCCTTATCAGTCGAGCCGATGGCAGCCTTATTAGTCGAGCGTGCTACGCACCCTAACGGACCTCTCTTTTGGGGCCCCTCCCCCAAAAGGGAGTTGTTCGTCTCCTCTCCTCTCGATGGCGGCCCTCTCCCTCTCCCTCCCCTTAACAGTCGAGCACCGAGTATGAACCACTTACAATAGGATTGCAATTGTTGAAGAAAATGGGTGCCAAGAGAATCTCCATTCAAGGGGATTCTGAGTTAATTATAAAACAAATTAAAGGAGAGTATTCTTCCAAGCACCCTAGATTAGGAGCATACATAAATGTTGTGCTTGATTTTCTAGAGAGTTTTCTAGAATATGACCTTTCTACAATTCCTAGAAATCAAAATATCCTGGCCAATAGTCTGGCATTTTCAGCTAGCTCTTGTAAATTGCCTTACCCTAATCGACAGTATACAGTGGAAGTGAAACATCGATTAGTTGTACCAAATAACATGAAATATTGGCAAGTGTTTGGAAATGATAAAAAAAATGAAATCTTTCTGTAGTCTAAGGATGAATATGAAGATGATAGTATAGACTTAGAGTGTAAATTAGAAAATCAAATAGTTGTACATTCTAGTGTAGAAAAGCAGTTAGACAACTCAAATGTAAATATACATATAAATAAAGTTGTAAATAAATTAGAATTGGTTGAGATAGATCCAAAGAAATAAGAGTTTGAAACACTTCAGTTACAGGATAATGTTTTACCTAGAGGTCTAGTTCCACTGGAAGAATTATTTGATTTCAATGATGTGGTTAAGAAGCCTAAGATTGATCCCACAGGGGCAACAGTGTAAGAATGCAATATAGGGAGTGAAAAAGATCCTAAAATGATAAAACTATCCAAATCACTGCTAGCTGCTAAAAAACAAAAATACATTGCTTTATTCAAATAATTCAGTGATGTTTTTCCCTAGAGCTATGAATATCTAAAAACTTATGATACAAAGATTATACAACATAAAATTCCAATTAAGGAGGATCAGAAACCATTTAAACAAAAATTTTGAAGAATAAATACAGTATTGATGCATCTAATTGAGAAAGAAATTAAAAGAATGTATGACTCTAAAATCATAGTCCCTCTTAGGTACTCTAAATGGGTTTCCAATATAGTACCGACTAGGAAGAAGACAGATTAAATTAGATTATGCATAGATTTCAGAAACCTTAATAAATTTTCCCTAAAGGACAACTACCCTTTACCAAAAATGGATCACATCTTACAAAAGGTAGTTGGATCTTCTAGGATTTCTTTATTAGATGGTTTCTCGGGTTATAATCATGTTTTAGTTCACCCTGATGATCAAGATAAAACAGATTTTACTACTCCATGGGGAACCTTCATGTATGTGAAGATGTTGTTTGGGTTAATGAATGTTGGAGCCACATTTCAATGAGAAATGGATATTTCCTTTCCTGATGAAATTGGTAGGTTTATTGTGATCTATCTAGATGACATTGTTGTTAACAATGTAAACTTTGAAACAGGAACTGATACTGTTACCTGTTTCGTAGAGATAGAAAAAAAGCGACTTGATTTTGAAAAGGGGTGATGCAGAATGAACATGTTTTTTTTAGAGCATAGTTTTTGGCACTTTAATTTTTTTATGTACATTATGTTTTAGAATCGTTTTAGAATGGTAGTGATTTTCATGCTGATTTTAAAAAGTGCATACTCTGCATCACCCCCTTTTTTTAAAAGACCTGTGTTTTGGCTTTAAATTTTCTAATGTATAAAATGTAAATAATTATTTTGTAAATTTGATCATTTTTGAAGTGGTCGTTTTCTTCACATTTTCTTGTTTTTTATTTTAATTTTAACTTTTTTTTAGTGAGGTTTTTATTGTTTTGCATTTTTAAATTAGGAGGTCGATATTTAGAATTTTTGATATTCTACATATTTATACATCCTTAATTAATTTTTCAATCCACATGAAATAATTGTTTCTAAAGAACAATATTTTTTAACAACAGACATAAAAATAACCATTTTTAACATAAATATAACTAAAAAACTACACGTCTTGATAATTTTTTGCTAGAATTGACATGTCAAAATCACAATTTTTATACGATAATTTTAACATAAAATGGTTAAATAATAGTTTTTTTTATGAATTTCATGTCAAAAAAATAATAATAATCACTCTTTTTTCAAAAAATAATGATTAACTTAAAAATCAATGCGAAAATCACATATTACAAATATTAAATGTATAACAACCCTAATTGAGTGTTTATTCTTCTCATAAAATGTCAAAGTCAAAACATTGCAAAGCTTGATTTACAAGCATAACTTAAATTTAATCAACAATGTCACGTAATCCAAACTCTTCGTCCTCTAGAGTTTCATCATTGTCTTCTTCCACAATATTTTCTATTTCCTTTTGCTCACTTTCCTCTTCTAATGGGTCTTTGATGTTTGCTAATCTCCCAATGTATGTCTTTCCAAACATTCCATGCACTGGTGGTTGGGGTTCCTTTGTCTTTTTTGCCACACGTGATTCACTAAAGTCCCCTTTATTCAACCCAATTTCTTTCATTGCATCTGGAAGAAATTGAAGAACATTAATTCTTTGTTGAATGAAATTGCACTGTACTATATCTTTTTCAATTGCAATGCAATTTATTCCTTTTTGAAGGCAACATGCTAGCGTTGTACCTAATTATCAAGCACAAAAGAAATAATGAATTAAATTAGTACAATGACATATTAATTAAAAAATAACATATTGAAATTCAATTCCATATAATAAAACTTACTTGAGCCAGAAAATAAATCCAGAACCCAATCTCCTTCTTCTGAAAAAATGCCTATAATATAGTTAACCAATAATTGTGGTTTTTGATAAATGTTAACTATCTCTCCTTTTGCTTTTGATTTTGGGAATCAACCAGCCACCAGCCAGGTGGGCGGCTGGGTGATTCCCACCAGCCGGGCGGGCGGCTGGTGGTTGGTTCATTCCCAGAATCACCCAGCCACCAGCGGGGCGAGCAGTTGGTGGCTGGGTGATTCTGGGAATTAACCAGCCACCAGCCGGGCGAGAGGCTGGTGGCTGGGTGATTCTAGAAATCAACCAGCCACCAGCCAGGAGGAATCAACAAGACACCAGCCGCCTAGGCAACTAGTCACTGGTTGATTCTGGGAATCAACTACTGGCTGGTGGCTGGTTGATTCCTGGAATCACCCAGCCACCAGCCGCTTCCCGGAATCATCCAGCCACCAGCTGCCCAGGTGGCTGGTTGATTCCGGGAATCAACCAGCTACCAGTCGGGCGAGAAACTCGTGGCTAGTAGATTCCAGGGATCAACCAGCCGCCCGCCCGACTGGTGGCTGGGTGATTTCGGGAATCACCCAGCCACCAGCTGAGCTAGGCGGGCGGCTGCTGGCTGGTTGATTCCCGGAATCAACCAGCCACCAGCCGGCCAACCAGCCACCCGCCCGGCTGTAATCACCCAGCCATCAGCCATCCGCCCGGCTGGTGGCTGGGTGATTCTGGGAATCACCCAGACACCAGCTGGGTCGGGCGGGCGGCTGGTGGCTGGTTAATTCCGACTTGTGGCTGGTTGATTCCCAGAATCAACCAGCCACCAGCAGCTCGCCCGGCTGGTTAATTCCGGGAATCAACCAGCCACCAGCCGCCTGCCCGGCTGGTGGCTGGGTGATTCCGGGAATCAACCAGCCAACAATCGGGCGCCTAGCTAGTGGCTGGTTGATTCCCGGGCGGCCGGCTGGTGGCTGGTTGATTCCTAGCTGGTTGGTGGCTAGTTGATTCCTGGGAATCAACCACCCACCAGCCGCCCACCCAGCTAGTGGCTGGTTGATTCCCGGAATAACCTAGCCACCAGTCGGGTGGGCGGCTGGGGGCTGGGTGATTTCGGGAATCAACCAGGCACTAGCCAGGGAATCAACCAGCCACCAGCCAGGCGGCCAGCTGGTGGCTGGTTGATTCCGGAAATCAACCAGCCACCAGCCGGGTGGCCAGCTGGTGGCTGCTTTATTCGGGAATCGACCAGCCACCAGCCGGGCGGTCGGCTGGTGGCTGGTTGATTCCCGAAATCACCCCCGGCTGGTGCCTGGTTGATTCTCAGAATCACCCAGCCACAGGTGGCTGGTTGATTCTCGGAATCAACCAGCCACCAGCCGCCCGCCCGGTTGGTGGCTGGGTGATTCCGAGAATCAACTAGCCACTAGCCGGGCGGAAGGCTGGTGGCTGGTTGATTCTGGGAATCAACCAGCCGCCCGCCCGGCTAGTGGCTGGTGGCTGATTGATTATCAGAATCAGCCAGCCACCAGCCGCTAGTTGATTCCGCGAATCAACCTAGAGGGAGGCTGGTGGCTGGTTGATTCCCGGAATCAACCAGCCACCATCCGGGTGGACCGCTGGTGGCTGCTTTATTTGGGAATCAACCAGCCACTAGCTGGCCAGCCAGCTGGTGGCTGGGTGATTCCGGGAATCAACCGGCCACCAGCGGGGCGGTCGGCTGGTGGCTGGTTGATTCCCAAAATCACCCCCGGCTGGTGGCTGGCCACCAGCGGGGCGGTCGGCTGGTGGCTGGTTGATTCCCAAAATCACCCCCTGCTGGTGGCTGGTTGATTCCCGGAATCACTCAGCCACCAGCCGGGTGGGTGGCTAGTGGCTGGTCGATTCCCGGAATCACTCAGCCACCAACTGGGCGGGCGACTAGTGGCTGGTCGATTCCCGGAATCAACTAGCCACCAGCCTGGTGGGCGGAATCAACCAGCCACCAGCTGGGCAGAAGGCTGTTGGCTGGTGGATTCCTGGAATCAACCTGCCCGGCTGGTGGCTGGTTGATCAAACCAGCCACCAAAGGCTGGCGGCTGGTGGCTAGTGGCTGATTGATTCTCGGCGGCCAACTGGTGGCTGATTGATTCTCAAAATCAACCAGCCACCAGCCGCTGGTGGCTAGTTGATTCCCGGAATCAGCCAGCGGCTGGTGGCTGGTTGATTCTCGGAATCAACCAGCCGCCAGCCGCTGGTGGATGGTTGATTCTCATAATCAACCACCCACCAATGGCTAGTGGCTGGTTGATTCCAAGAATCAATCAGCCACCAGTTGGCCACCCATCTGGTGGCTAGGTGATTCCGGGAATCAATCAGCCACCAACTGGGCGAGCGGCTGGTGGCTAGTTGATTCCGGGAATCAACGAGCCACCAGCCCGGTGGAGCCACCAACTGGGCGGGCAACTGGTGGCTAGTTGATTCCCGGAATCACCCAAGCACCAGCCGAGCGGGCCACCAAATCACCCAGCCACCACCCACCCACCCGGCTGGTGGCTGGTGGCTGGTTGAGTCAACCGTCCACCAGCCGCCCGACCGGCTAGTTTCTGGGTGATTCCGGGAATCAACCAGCCACCAGCCGAGAAATCAACCTGGAGGGAGGTTGGTGGCTCGTTGATTCCAAGAATCAACCTGGAGTGAGGCTGGTGGCTGGTTGATTCCAGGAATAAACCAGCCACCAGCTGTGTGGCTAGTTGGTGGTTGCTTTATTCGGGAATCAACCAGTCGGGTGGCCAGCTGGTGGCTGGTTGATTCCGGGAATCAACCAGCCACCCACCGCCCGCCCGGCTGGTGGCAGGTTGATTTCGAGAATCAACCAACCACCAGCGGATGGTGGCTGGTGGCTGATTGATTCTCGGCACACAATTGGTGGCTGATTGATTCTTGGAATCAACCAGCCACCAGCCGCCAGCTGCTGGTGGCTGGTTGACTCTCGGAATCAACTAGCCTCCAGCCACTAGTGGCTGGTTGATTCTCGGAATCAACCAACCGCTAGCCGCTAGTGGCAAGTTGATTCCGAGAATCAATCAGCCACCAGTTGGCCGCCCGTCTGGTGGTTGGGTGATTTCAGAAATCAATCAGCCACCAGCTGGGCGGGCGGCTAGTGACTAGTTGATTCCGGGAATCAACTAGCCACCAGCTTGGTGGAGCGACCAACTCGGAGGATGGCTGGTGGCTGGTTGATTCTTGGAACCACCCAGGCACCAGCCAAGTGGGCCACCAAATCACCCAGCCACCAGCCGAGCGGGCGGCTGGTGCGCTCGGCTAGTGGCTGGTTGATTCCCAGAATCAACCAGCTACCACCCACCCACCCAGCTGGTGGCTGGGTGATTCCGGGAATAAACCAGCCACCAGTCGGGCGGGTGGCTAGTGGATGGTTGATTCGGGGAATGGTTGGTTGAATCAACCATCCAGCAGCCGCCCGCCTAGCTGGTGGCTGGGTGATTCCGGGAATCGCCCAGCTAGCCCGTCTAGTGGCTGGTTGATTCCCGGAATCAACCAGCCACCAGCCGGGCGGAGCCACCAACCGAGCGGGCGGCTGGTGGCTAGTTAATTCCCCAGCCGCCCGCCCGGCTGGTGGCTGGTTGATTCCGGAAATCAACCAGCCACCGGTCGCCCGCCCGGCTGGTGGCTGGGTGATTCCTAGAGGCTGTGTGATTCCCGGAATCAACCAACCACCAGTCGCTCTCCCAGCTGGTGGTTGGGTGATTCCCGGAATCAACCAGCCACCAGCTGCCCGCCCGGTTAGTGGTTGGGTGATTCCGGAAATTAACCAGCCACCAGGTGCCCTCCCTGCTGGTGGCTGGGTGATTCCGGGAATGACCCAGCCACCAGTCAGGCGGGTAGATGGGCCGCTGGGGTGGGGTGGCCCAGAATCTCCCAGCCACCAGCCGGGCGGGCGGGCAGGCCACCGGGGTGGTGCCACCCTAGGCTGCACCACCCCGGTGGCCCGCCAGCCTACCCGGCTGGTGGTTGGATGATTCCTAGAATCACCCAACCACTAGTCGCCTACCCGGATGGTGGCTGGGTGATTCCCAGAATCACCCAGCCACCAGCCGGGCGAAGGGAATCGCCCAGCCACCAGCCAGGTAGGCGAGCGGGCCGCCGGGGTGGCGCGGCTAAGGCTACGCCACCCTGGCAGCCCGCCCGCCCACCCGGCTGGTGGCTGGGCGATTCCCAGAATCGCCCAGCCACCAGCCGGGCGGGCTGCTGGTGGCTGGGTGATTCCAGCCGCCTGGGTGATTCTCGGAATCACCCAGCCACCAGTCGGGCGGGCGCGGGCGGCTGGTGCCTGGGTGATTCCTGAAATCACCCAGCCACCAACCAGCCGGGCAGGCGGGGTGGCGCGAATCACCCAGCCACCATCCAGGCAGGCAGGCGGCCTGCCGGGGTGGCCCGGCCTGGGCTGGCGCCACCCCGGTGGCCCACCTGCCCACCCGGCTAGTGGCTGGTTGATTCTAGGAATCACCCAACCACCAGATGAGCGAGCGGGCAGGCCACTGGGGTGGCACAGCTTGGGCTGGCGCCATCCCGACGGCCCGCCCGCCCACCCGGCTGGTGGCTGGGCGATTCCGGGAATTGCCCAGCCACCAGCCGCCCACCCGGCTGGTGGATGGGCAATTCCGGGAATCACCCAGCCACCGGGTGGGCGGACCGCCGGGGTGGCGCGGCCTGGGCTGGCGCCACACTAGCTGCCTGCCCGGCTGGTGGCTGGGTGATTTCGGGAATCACCCAGTCACCAGTTGTGCCACCCCGGCGGCATGTTCGCCCACCCAGCGAGTGGCTAGTCGATTCCCGGAATTGCCCAGCCACTAGCCGGGTGGGCAGGCTGGCCGCCGGGGTGGCGCGGCTGGGCTGGCGCCACCCCGGCAGCCCGCCCGCCCACCCGGTTGGTGGCTGGGAAATTCCTGGAATCATTTTTCTTTTGTATCTAGCATGTTATGGTTGAAAACATGTTGAATTTATACTTTGGAAAGAAAAATGATATCCTTCCAAAAACATTAATGTGTTTTTTTCCTCATAAACAACTTTGTTTGACACATAAAAATTTGGTTTTTACTAGAATTTTTTAAAAAGTTTGATAATTGACCCTAAAAAAAAAGTCATTGTTCCAGTATAATTACTTTCGTTTTGAAACTATATTTTGCACGAAAATTTCGTAGTAAATTTCGTAGTCATTGCCATTTTTAAAACATGTTCAAAATTGACCCCTAAAAAATAAAATCATCGTTCCAGTATACACAATTTTCATTTTTAGCATTGTTTTTGATGTTTTTTCGGAGTTTTTTGGCTAGAGTTCCCGTTTTAAGTTTATAGTTCTCATTTCAAAGTTTACATTGTTTGTTTATTCCAAGACTGATGAACATTTTTTACATCTGAGAAGATTATTTGAGAAATGCAGAAGGTTTGGAATTTCACTAAATCATAAGAAAACACTTTTTGGCATTGAAGAGGGAAAACTTCTAGGTCATATCATCTCTAAGGAAGGTATTAAAATTGATCCCAAAAGGATTGAAGCCATTTTGAAAATCAACCATCCTAGAAATATCAAGGAACTTCAATCATTTATTGGCATAATAAAATTCCTAAGGAGATTCATTCCCAACCTTGCAGAACTCCTCATAAACATAACAATTATGCTGAAAAGAGATTCAGAAATAAGATGGAACATTGAGGCTAGGCAATCATTTGATCAAGTTAAACAAGCATTAACAAAAGCACCAGTCCTAATCAATCCAGATTTCACTAAGGATTTTATAATCTTTTCATTTTCACTGAACACACAATTGCAGTTGTCCTTTTACAGAAAAACAATCATGGATTTGAACAATCCATTGCTCTCTTTAGCAAGGCTTTAAGGGATACTGCATTAAAATATAACATAATGGAAAAACAAGCCTTTGCATTAATAAAAGAAATCAAAGATTTCAGGGTGTATATCCTCCATTCTCACATAATTTCTTATGTACCAAATGTTGTGGTCAAGGATATTTTAACCCAAAATGGATCAGATGGTAAAAGAGGCAAATGGATTTCCATCATTCTTGAGTATGACATATAAATCAAGCCCACCAAACTTATCAAAGGGAAAGGGTTAGCCAAATTGATGGTTGAGTCTAACTTTAATACATTGGATATCAACTTTGTAGCTACATTAGATGATCAAGAGGAGCAGGCGACTCCACAATTAGATGAGGCTTTTATGACCTCACCCTAGTATGCAAACCTCATTTTTGTTTTATTCAATTTAAATTCTCCTCCTAGTTTAACTAAGACAAAGGCTAGATTTATAAAATTAAAAGCAGTGAAATTTTTCATCATAGATAATGTTTTATATTGGAAAGATGCTGGTGGAATTTTACTAAAGTGTCTATTGAAAGATGATGCAGAAAGAACAATGTAGGAATTCCATGAAGGTGATTGCGGTGGACATCTATACTAGAAAACCACGATTAACAAGATCCTTAGAGTTGGTTTCTACTGGCCTGCCCTTTTTCCTGATGTTCATAAGAAGGTAACCTCTTGCCAAAAATTCCAAATATTTGAGGGGAAAAGAAAACTATTACCTTTTCCTTTAAAACCCATATCTGTTGAAAGTCATTTCCAACAATGGGGATTGGATTTCATTGGAGAAATCCATCCACCATCCTCTGCCCAACACAAATGGATCATCACAGTCACATATTACTTCACCAAATGGATTGAGGCCACACCTTCCAGATTGGCTACTAATGTTGTTATTATCAAATTTATGGAAACCAATATCCTGTCTAGATTTGGATGTCCCAACAAGATCATTACAGACAACACTGCAGCTTTTAAGTTCAAGAAAATGATAGACTTCTATAATAAGTATCATATTACTTTGGGACATTCAAATGCTTATTACCCACAGGGTAATGTTGAAAATAGCAACAAGAAAAGCTAAAAATAGCATTGCTATAGATAGCATTTAAGGATATATTCCAATTTTACTTTGCACTTGAATTAAAATTTGAATTTAGTCTCACTGGTTGTTTGGAAAATAATTAATTAATTCATCCTGATTTAATTAGTTGGAGAAATTCAAACATGAAGTCTTTGTGAAGTCATGCAACAGTTATCCCTTTGATTGAGGAAGTTATCCCTTAATTAAGGAGATAAGGATGAGTTGTATTTGAGTTGTAATTAGTTAGCTCAATTAACTGAGTTAAGTCCAGTTAAATTAGTTCCAAATAGTTTGTGGAACTGATTGTGAGTTCAGTCAGTTGATGCATGCATGCATGCAACTAGTGTTCTCCATATAACTGAATATTCTCTCATAAATAACTCATGCGTGTCAGTTCAGACAAAGACCCAGTTGAGATTAAAGGTAGGGAGAGTGTACTATCATTTTCAAGAATATTCCTATGAGGAAATCTCTTGCATGTAGAAGGAATTCATTCCTTGAGGATTGCACAGTTTCTACAGAGGTCAGAGCAGTGTGAGGTGAGAATCACATAGGTTACAACTGGATCACCCAGGATAAATAGCGCAAGGAAATAGGAGGCTTGGAGGGCAGAGGAGAAGGTTTGTGAGAAGCCTTGTTTGCCTATGAGCAGCAGTGAGGGATTGCACTGAGAGCTGGATAGCTTGAGAGCTAAAGCTTTGTGTAATCCTGAGATATTTCCACTTGTATGATAATACAGATAGCGGGGTTTTTAGTTGAGGCTTTCCCTAGATTATTCTTTTGTGTTTCATGTGTGATTGATTCTTCTTCTCTGTTATATGTGTTATTCTTGATCTTGCTCAAATCCATTAAGCTTCTGCAAATTTGATTGTAGAAGTAGATTAAGTATTTTGCTTTAGTACATTGCATAATCAGATTAATCTAGAGTGATAATTTCTACAAGTAATTGTTTGGTTGAATCCTCAAATAAGAGTCTGGTAAACATTATTAAAAAATTGTTAGAAGAGAACAAAAATTCATGGCACAACAAGTTAATAAATCACTTTGAATTGATACACTTACAACAAAGAATTCAATTGGCATGTCACCATACCAATTGGTTTATGGGATGGATGTTGTTTTTCCATATTCGTTAGGAGTCCCAGTTGTTAGCACCTGGATTGAACCTCAGGTTGAAGGAAGGCAATGCCAGGGTAACCACAAACCACGCTTAGCCAAGTAGTTAGCCCTACTAGGCCACGAGAGGGCTCTCTCGGTAAATATCTCAGCCAAATTGACTCGATCTAGAAATTGATATTAGGCTAGGTATAGTAGCACAAGGTTTGATTTTGAAGGTTTTTGCTGGATCAGGAGGAGCCAAACAGTTAGGGCAAGGAAATTAGGTCAAAACTGCAAGGTGTTCAATGGGGCAAGATAGGCACAATGATCAAAACCCTAGGGTTTGATGGATGAGGTGTAAAGATAGGTGAGGAGCTAGGAAGAGCATGTAAACCTCATGGATTCTTCCTAAACTGAATAAAGCACAGACTTTGTAATTTCTACCCAAAACAAAGCATAAGAGTTATGGATTCTGCCTTTCAGACTTGTATACATTCACATAAAGAGTATGAAATGATGAAACGGAGTCAACAATACATTTTAACACATCAAAACATAAGAAAAACTAAACTGAGCATCATACCACATGGATCCCAAAGAAATAGTTGCAATTTTTCATTAATCTCCTGCTTTAACTGGTACAAAATGATGTATATCAAAGCCTAAGCATCCCACTGAGTCCAATCCTTTACAATGAGAAAGAAAAAGAAGATATGGACCTCAATTCAACCTCCTCCCATCCTCAGGGGTCGAATCCCTAAGATGAGGAACTAATCCATCAAAAGTTTAACAAGAAACTAGAATCTAGGCAACCCTAACAACTTACCTCTAAAAGGGAAGGAACTGATTCATTTGACTTCAAGAGAACTTTTGATCCAATGAATCTCCCCTCCAGTAACTACTAATCATCTTATTTACATGCCTAGTCACCATTTACATAAGTAAAAACATCATCCATGAGAGAAAACCCAAAAATTACATTCATGGCACAGTAAAGTAAAAATTTAGCAGAAAATTGTCCTATGCATAGCGCCAAAAGGCTATGCGCATCACTTTTTGCAGGGCCATTTTGGAGGCCTTCCTGGTGTCCAAATTGAGCTCATGAAAGATCATTCAAAATCCTATCCTATCTAATTTCCAAATATGCATTTAGTTTCCCATTTGGAGTTGATTTGACCCCTAAAAAACTATTTCTCCCAAGACTTCTTCTATGTGCAGCGCCATGGTCAAAAAGAGGGCAGAAAGGTCATTTTTGGGTGTTTTCTGACCTTTTCACCAACCAGTTTTGCTCCAAAAGCTTAGAAAATGAACAGGGAGCATGCTTACATCATTTGAAATCCAATGGTGGTCTTCTTTTGGTCATTGGATGCTCCTATGAAAATCGCAGCGACAATGGCGCTGCGCATAGAGCCAAATTAGAAGAAAATTGTCCTATGCGCAACACTTTTTTCAGACCACTTTTGGAGGCCTTCCCAGTGTCCAAATTAGGCTTGAAATAGCTCATAGATAGCTCATTGGAATTCTTGTCAAGTCTAATTTCCAAATATGCCTTTAGTTTCCCATTTAGAGTTGATTTGACCCCTCAAAAAATGATTCTCCCAAGTTTGCTCCAGAAGTGCAGCAACTCTCCTTTGACACCTGTAGGTTTGAAATTTCTCCAAAACCATGACACCTTTATAAAAAATGAATGAGTTTTTTCTTCCTTGTTCTATGATGGACAAAAAACTCTCTCACTTTTGTCAAATTCATCTTTTCTTGGTCAAAAACACAGTTTGAAGAATAACTAGCCCTTATGTGTGGTGAATGACTTGTCCCTTGGAATGACTTCTTGACAAATGATGGAGACATGATGTTGATGATATGATATGGCCTCATCCATGTTGATATCCCTTATTCCTCCTCTGCTCAGATATTTTTGATTCCATAGCAAACCCTAGTCCAGTGGGAGAGGAAATTAGGGTTTAGTGAAGGGAAAACAGGGGATTTGTAGAAATTTATAGGAATGAAGGGAAATAAAGGGGATAGGGGGCTTCTAAATTCTTAGGAAATTTTTGGGAGGTAGGGAGGGATTTTAGGAAGTAGGGGAAACTGGAATTTCAAGGATCTGAGTGAGGGGAAGGGGTCCAAAAGGGAAAAACACAGACCTAGTCTAGAAAAGTGTCAAAAGCGTAGCAATAAGCTAGGGTTTGTAGAAAAATGATGATTTTGAGTGATAGGAGTTATGGAAAGCATTTAGGAAGGTATATTAAGGATAGGGAAAGGTGTAAGAGCATTAGGATACAAATTTTGTTGATGATTTAACCATGAAGGTCATGAAACCAAGAAAAATGCCCTCAAAACCCCAGGAGAGGGAAATGAGAGGAATGGGCATGGGAAAAGGTCAAGGGAGGTAGATGGAGTGTAGGTCAGTGAGATATTGATGGATAAGAGTGTAAATGAGCCTTCTCTTGTTATTTTATGGCCTTTATACCTTGTTTAGATTTTCAAAATTAGTCTTGGGACCCACTTTTTCTTCCTCAAACTTGACTTGTCTTTTACAATTTACCTTTGGACTTGATCTTCTGATTTGATCTTCTTGGTGGATTTGGAAACATAATGAATTTGAAACTCTTCCTTTTGGATGATGGAACTTTGAACTTACAACACTTGGAACCATGAGAATTATTACATATTAAAACCATAAAATTACATTTTTGCTTGAATATTCAAATTACAAACTATTTTGTTGATGAAATATTGTTTATTCTTACTCCCTCACTTGCTGGTCTTTTATGCAGGAGATGGTGTTTTAGTGGACCTTGGAAACCCTAAGACCTAATGGAGACTTTGAATGGTTGTAACCATGATGAAAATGACTGTCATGATTGATACAAATGGCATGATAAAAATAACTTTATGAATGATGTACAGTCAACAAGATATGAAACTATGCCAGCAAGTAATCACATTTAGGGAAGAGTGATGTTTTTGAACTAGGACTACCATTAGTGACTAATTTTTTGCATGACCTAGTGGAATGATAAAAAATTCTGAGTGGGACCCTTAAAATGATATGAAAAGAGGATTTTTTTATCACTGATGGCAGTATGCAAATACTGACTCTAACATTGGCTCCATTGGGGATGGTAGCTCCTTGGAGGTGCCAAGAACACCATAGACCAAGTAGCCTTATCCATTGGGCATGGAGTAAAAAAAAAAAAAAAAACTCAATCTGAAATACATGACTGAATATTGATGACTCAAAGACACAAACTGACTTTTACTCAACTGAAAACTGACTCAATACTAAAACACAACTGAAAAACTAAAAAAGATGCTCAAAATGGAGCTTATTCAATAAAACCTACTCTAACTATTCCATTCATCACCTGATCAAGTGAAATCAAACAACCAATGAAACCAAGTAAGCATTATGGCTATTGTTTGAATTCTCCACAAGTGCTTGTTTATGAGCAAGAAGAGAGAACTACTGAAAGGCAACTCCCATGAAAATTTGTCAACAAATTGAATCTTGATGAAATTGCAAAGCACGAGCCCACCTGCTGACCTCAAGAATGCTGCGAAAGTATCTTCATAGGAATACATATTGATTTCTAGCCCATCTAATACGTTATTTCTCCGCTCTAGGTAGTCTTCGTACTTTCGTTTTAAAATTTTCCTAACATCTATGTTTTCTTTCTTTGATGACTGCAGCAAATTGACAAAAGGATCCTGAAACTCATGAATGACTAATTTTTCTTGATGATCAACAACAAAACAAAAATATTCTTCATTACTCTCCTGATATGACTACAAATCTTGGTATGAGATTTGTAATGAAACTCCTGTTGAACAAGACAATGAAGTCAGCTGTCGGATCAAGTTTATATCAACATTCTTTTCAGGCTCATAGTTAGCTAATGGAGGACTTTTACTACAGATATCATCCAACACATTAGTTATTGGGTCATGAAAAACTTGCAAAGATTGTTGCAACCTATTTTCCATCAATTTTAATGAGACTGCATGAAACTCTACAGGCTGCTCATCCTTTGCTTTAGATATATTATGAATTTTTTTTAAAAAAATTGAAATGTTTCAAAACATAGTGGTACATAGTGATCTTGCATCATTTGATCATATGTTTCAGCTTCCAAGACTTCGTCTACAATTTAAAATTCAATGGAACTCGGTGGTTGCAAATCTAGAGCTAGGGAGGCTTCTATGTCACAAATGATTTCCTTGACCAATTCATGAGAAGGTTTATCCTTTATAGTGTTGACCACTCACTTATCTACTTGCTTACAGTTTTCTCTCATTTTTAGAAATGAGGAGAAACACAAGGGTAAGGAGCTCTGATCAAAATTTTGATTATCCTCTTGATTGTCAAGATCAAAACTCAATGAATGTTGATTTCTAATCGCATCAAAGTTACCTCTGATGAACTGAAATGAAGTAAAACAAAGAGGCAAAGATCCTTCACTTACTTCCAAATTTTCAGCACTTTCCTTATCACTGTCATAGATGATATGCTTCGGCTTATTACTGTATTCGAGCTACTAAAATTGAACTTCCTCCTCTCACAAACCAACTACTAATTGCTCTGCAAGATTAGCTTTTGTTTGGAGAACATAATAATTGTCATACTGATCAAAATTTGGCAGATCATCAATATAATTAATGTCACCAATCATACACATTATTATTATCATATTGTTTCTCCTCGAATTGATCTACAAACCCATTTTCAAATCTATGGTAGCTAGGATTAGCAAGAAAATTTTAGGGCTAGCAATCTTTTCTTTTCCTGGGACAGGTGGGTCATGGTGATATTGAATAGAAAATTCATCTCTCAAGGTGGATTTTTGCATCATTTCTTCCATTTTACTTACCAAAATGTCGAGATTTACCTCTGAAGATGTTATGGGCTTTACAATGTTCTCCCTCTCTTAATCCTTCAGCTTTGCCCTTCTGATCAAAAAATTAGCCTCTACATCTACTGCACCGTTCTACATCTCTTCAAGTGTTGCAAGGTTCCTTTCCCTCAACTAAAACTCCATTTCCGGATCAAAGGAATCTGGGTAGTGCAAAAGAGAGGATTCAGGAGGATGCCTTATATTAGCAGGCATCGAAAAATAGCTTTGGTTAAACCTGGCAAAAAATTGTTGTAGTGTCTCCCCTATAAGTATTTTTAGCTGGTTATACTCTTCTAGAAGCAAGAAAAGGTTTTGTTTGACTACCCACTTGTGAAGGAAAACTTTGACAAACTGCTGGAAATCTGAGATGCTCGCATCAGGCACGTTTTTGAACCAACTCTTGACTTTTCCTTGCAAAGAAAGAGCGAATAGCCTGATACTGACATCCTCTTAATCAACTTCAAAAAGGTCGAGGAAAGTCTCAAAATTCTGCATATGTCTCTCAATAGTGATATTGTCATATTCACCATCAAACCTTGGCAAGTATAGGTAATTATTTTCAGGGAAAGCATGGATTATAGGAGGTAAGATTAGTGGTTTGTATCGATCTGGAATTTTACAAGGTGTAGGAGTATATACAGAAGTTGTAGAATCAGTCTTGATCTCTTTAGGCTCATCGGTTTTAAGATGGTCATCATAAGATTCAGAATAAGGGTCTTGATCAAGATCAAAGGTGTATGAAGAATTTGTTTTCACAATCTTTAAAGGGAAGGAATCACATGCAAGTCTAGGATATTTTCTCAAATACAATGTACTTTGTAAAACCTTTTTGACATTCTCGGGAAAAGAGAAAAAATAATTGATGACAAAGAACATAATGTCTTTGATGAAATTATAACTTGAATACCTAATTTTTCCATATTGTCCTTTCACGTTTCTGTTGGTCGGGTTCATCCTCTAGTGGAGTCTTTGGATATGATCTCGAAACTGATTTGGAGTCATGAGGTGAATGATTTCAGCCTTCCTATGTCTGATCATTGTCCACCATCAACAATCAGATCTAGATCTAAACTTTGATGATATTTCACAGGGAATACAAAACCTTTTACTCTTTCCCCAGTATGGTCGCCACTATGTTAGCACCTGGATTGAACCTCAAGTTGAAGGAAGGCAATGCTAGGGTAACCACAAACCACGGTTAGCCAAGTAGCTAGCCCTACAAGGCCAGGAGAGGGCTCCTTCCGTAAGGATATCAGCCAAATTGACTGGATCTATAAAATGATATTAGGCTAGGTATAGTAGCACAATGTTTGATTTTGAAGGGTTTTGCTGGATCAGGAGTAGCCAAACAGTTAGGGCAAGGAAATTAGGTCAAAACTGCAGGGTGTTCGATGGGGCAAGGTAGGCACAACAATCAGAACCTTAGGTTTTGATGGGTGAGGTGGAAAGACAGGTGAGGAGCTAGGAAGATCATGTAAACCTCATGGATTCTTCCTAAACTGAAGAAAATATAGACTGTGCAATGTCTACCCAAAACAGAGCATAAGAGTTATGGATTCTGCCTTTCAGACTTGTATACATTCACATAAAGAGTATGAAATGATGAAATAGAGTCAAAAATATATTTTAACACATGAAAACATAAGAAAAACTGAAATGAGCATCATATCACATGGATCCCAAAGAAATAGCTACAATTTTTCATTAATCTTCTACTTTAACTGGTACAAAATGATGTCTATCAAAGCCTAAGCATCCCACTAAGTCCAATCCTTTACAATGAGAAAGAAAAAGAATATATAGACCTCAATTCAACCTCCTCCCATCCTCAGGGGTCGAATACCTAAGATGAGGAACTAATCCATCAAAATCTAAACAAGAAATTGGAATCT
This sequence comes from Pinus tabuliformis, assembly GCA_031772625.1. NCBI lineage: Eukaryota > Viridiplantae > Streptophyta > Pinopsida > Pinales > Pinaceae > Pinus > Pinus tabuliformis. The sequence continues at coordinate 27,163,662 of CM062808.1, read as the reverse complement.
AGGCAACCCTAACAACTTGCCTTTAAAAGGGAGGGAACTGATTCATTTGACTTCAAGAGAACTTTTGATCTAATGAATCTCCCCTCCAGTAACTAATATTCATCTTATTTACATTCCTAGTCACCATTTACATCAGTAAAAACATCATCCATGAGAGAAAACCCAAAAATTATAGTCATGGCACAGTAAAGTGAAAATTTAGCAGAAAATTGTCCTATGCACAACACTAGAAGGCTATGCGCAACACTTTTTGCAAGGCCATTTTGCAGGCCTTCCCAGTGTCCAAAATGAGCTAATGATAGCTCATTGGAAATCATGTCTTGTATACTTTCCAAATATACATTTAGTTTCCCATTTAGAGTTTATTTGACCCCTAAAAAACTATTTCTCCCAAGGATGCTTCTATGCACAACGCCATGGTCAAAAAGAGGGTAGAAAGGTCATTTTTTGGGTGTTTTTTGACCTTTTGACCAACTATTTTTGCTCCAAAAGCTTAGAAAATGCATAGGGAGCATGATTACATCATTAGAAATCTAATGGTGGTCTTATTTTGGTCATTGGATTCTCCTAGGAAAAAGCCAAATTAGCAAAAAATTGTCGTACGCGCAACGTTAGAAGGCTATGCAAAGCACTTTTTGCAGACCAATTTTGGAGGCATTCCTGGTGTCCAAAGTAGGCTTGAGATAGCTCGTTGGAAAGCTTGTTGAGTCTAATTTCTAAATCTGCCTATAGTTACCGATTTGGAGTTGATTTGACCCCTAAAAAACTGATTCTTCCAAAGTCTCTCTAGAAGTGCAGCAACTCTCCTGTGACACCTATAGTTTTGACATTTCTCCAAAACCATGACACTTGTGTAAAAAATGAATGAGATTTTTCTTATTTGTTCTATTATGGACAAAAACCCTCTCTCACTTTTGTCAAATTCATCGTTTCTTGGTCAGAAATACAGTTTGAAGAAAAACCGACCCTTATGTGTGGTGAATGACTTGTCCCTTGTAATGGCTTCTTGAAAAATGATGGAAACCTGATGTTGATTATATGAAATGGAATCATACTTGCTGATATCCCTTATGCCTCCTCTGCTCAGATATCTCTGATTCCATAGCAAACCCTAGCTCAGTGGGAGAGGAAATTAGGGTTCAATGAAGGGAAAACAAGGGATTTGTATAAATTTATAGGAATGAAGGGAAATAAAGGGGATAGGGGGCTTATAAATTCTTAGGAAAAATTTGGTAGGTAGGGAGGGATGTTAGAAAGTAGGGAAAACTGGAATTTCAAGGATTTGAGTGAGGGGAAGGGGTCCAAAAGGGAAAAACACAGGCCTAGTCTAGGAAGGTGTCAAAAGCGTAGCAATAGGCTAGGGTTTGTAGCATGATAAATTTCAGGGACGAATTTTAGCCCACGGGCGAAATTTAAGGGGTTTTTCATTTTAAAGGTGCGAAATTTTTATAAAACACCCATTAAATATATTTACCCCAACTTTTATTTAAGAAAAGACTCATTTGACCCGATTTGCCTAGTTTGGGAAGTTATATTCCATTCCAATCACCCGATCTTTGCTTTGCAATGTTCAATTTGCTTGCAATGGCCTATTTTCTGGTTTGGGAGGTTGTATTTGGTCCCAATAAATAAAAATATAAATAAAGTGGAGGTATGGTAAATAAATAAAACCTATTTTTATACTTTACTCCAAAGGTATGGTGAATAAATAAAAATATAAATAAACTAGAGGTATGGTAAATAAATAAAACTTCTTTTTATATTTAGTCCATAATCCTCTTTCTATTTAAGAAGGCTAAAAAAAGAGGTTTTGTTTAAGTGAATCCTATGGGCCAAATACCATATTTATAAAAGAGGTATGGTAAATTAATAAAAATATAAATAAACGAGAGGTATGGTAAATAAATAAAACATTTTTATATATTTACTCCATAAGTCACCTTATATTTAAGAACACGCAAGGGTGTAAATAAATAAAAATATAAATAAAGTAGAGGTATGGTAAATAAGTATAACCTCTTTTATACTTACTCCAAATGTATGGCAAATAAATAAAAATATAAATAAACTAGAGGTATGATAAATAAATAAAACCTTTTTTTATATTTAGTCCATAACCCACTTTCTATTCTATTTAAGAAGGTTAAAAAAAAGTTTTATTTAAGTGAATGCTATGGGCCAAATACCATATTTATAAAAGAGGTATGGTAAATTAATAAAAATATAAATAAACGAGAGGTATGGTAAATAAATAAAACAATTTTTTATATTTACTCCATAAGTCACTTTATATATAAGGACACTCAAACATGCGTTATATTTAGGTGAAACCTATGGGCCAAATACCATGGGCCAAATTATTATTAATACCATGCAAAAAAACATTATTAACCCTAATATTAGTATTAATAAAAATAAAGATGGCACATGGTATTGACCCATGGTATTCACGTGGAATGTAGCCTATTTAAAGTGGGGAATTAAAGCAACATATATCCATCTTTACTTTGGATCTACTAAGCCGAGAGGGATCAAATATCGTGATATGAAAACTAGCATAGAGAGAAAAATTATTTGATCCCTCTTGGGGCTTGGTAGATCAAGAGTAAAAATGGATCTTGTAATTTAATGTCACTTAAACATTTTAACTTGGTTAAAATAAAAAATAAAAAAATAAAAAACAATTATTAATTTTATTAATTTTTATAAACTACTAATAGTAGTTTTTAAGCTCGAGGTTTATGATAACCCATGGTATTGACCCATGATAATACCATGGTATTCATGTGAGAATAGACTATTTAAAGGGGAAATTCTATCAGCTTAGATCCATCTTAATTCTAGGTCTACCAAATGTTGAGAGGGATAAATAGATTTCATCCCTCTAGGAGTGGTAGATGTGGAGTTACAATGGATATAAGTTAGTTTTTATGATAATGAAGATACTACATAGACTTAGGAAATTATACTGTAAAAAATGTCTTAAGGTGAATGGTTAAAGCTACATTTAGTCAATTCACAAAATTTAATAAAAAATACCAATATCTCCATTAATATTGGTTTTTATGATTTAACAAAAAAAACAAAATTCAAAACGGTGAAATCTTCGCAGAAGAGAGATAATTGTTGCCCAGATTTCCCACCATTTTTCAAACGTTCTCAATATGATATCTTCATGAAAAAGTTAAGGTACTGATGTTGGATTAGTTGTTTGAAAAATATGTTAGTTTGTACAACCTTTCATCTTCTCTGTTATTCTTAGTCTGTCGTAATGATTTGTAGGGGTTGGGCCACTGCACCATATTGTCCTAAAAGGCGGAGATTGTGCACCAAAAAGGAAATTAATCCACATGTTATAATGTTGTTGAAAAATTCAAGACATATGAAAGCAGTGGATTATGCTAATAAGCAATTGATTTGTAGGGGTTGGGCCACTGCACCATATTGTCCTAAAAGGCGGAGATTGTGCACCAAAAAGGAAATTAATCCACATGTTATAATGTTGTTGAAAAATTCAAGACATATGAAAGTAGTGGATTATGCTAATAATAAATTTAGATTTGGTGGATTATGCTAATAAGCAATTTAGATTGGGAGAGACGTAATTAAATTTTATTATTTAATTGGAGATTTCCAATTAAACTAATAATAAATCTACATTTATATATTTATATATTGATTGGAAGGCTTCTGACAATGGTCACTTCTTCCCATTAGATCCCCTTCAGACCTTTGGGATACCTACTACTTTCTTATATTATATAGTTGAGGCTTGCTACTTGTTGGGGTCTTGGGGTAAACAAACTTGATGTGTTTTTTTTTATCTCACAGTTGGAGTATAGGGAATAAGAAAGAAATTTGATAGCTTGAAAAAAATGGTAGCTTGACAAAAGTGGTAGAGAAAAGATTAATCTCTCCTACCTTAACAGAACTGGTGGTCAAGATCAACACCTACAAGAACTTTGTTTTGGAATATTATCAAAACTAATAGAAGGATATGAAAGAGTGTACATTAAGAACCTTGACAAACACGACCACTAAAACAAACACAACCACTGAAACTTGCAACATTGTTTGTAGGAAGAGAAAATTATGTTTCTTTTTTTCAAACATGTATGTTAGTATATTACAGTTTAATGAATATGTTTTCCTATTATCATATATGGTTTCATAATTTAACAAAGCATTTGCCAAGATCTTACAAGATTTTATAATTCAATGAAAGATTCACCATGACTTTACAAGATAATATAATCTGGTGAGAGATTTGCCAAAAAAAATTATATATACATATTATATTATTGACAAAATAATCTCCCATTTTTCCTATGTATCATGGGGATTCACCCATTTATTATACATATAAATTTAGAGTGGTTCTTAAAATTTTCCCTAGTTTGTATAAAAATGATGATTTTGAGGAATATGAGTGATGGAAAGTATTTAGGAAGGTATATTAAGGATAGGTGATGAGCCCCAAAAATGGATAATTATATGGGCTCATTCAGCCTCCTAATTCAACTTAATCCACCATTCTCATTAGTTTATTGCATGTTTTTTATTATATTTATGCTAATAGAGTGAATTGGGTTAGTCATTATGCCAACAAGTCTAATGGGTGCTTTGTGCAGTTTTTTGGTCAATTTTGAGACAAAATCACAGGTTTTAATGAGCACTTGGCAGCCAAATTCATGGAAGAACAAGGGAGAGGATCTGTAGGAAGGTGTCTCCTTCATTTATGGGCCCTTACCTCGAATTCTCCACCATTAGCTTGGATTTCAAGGGCCACCAAATCAATTATCTCAAGGGCAGCCGAGCAAGGGCTAGTAAAGTTGTTGTTAACTACAAGTTTTGGCAGCTGAGTTCCTAAAGTTTAGGACTATTGGGGTCCTCAATTTGTATGAATAAGAGGGCTTAGGGCCTCATTTCAGTTAGTCACTTTGTAGGCAAAAGTTAACTAGTTGGTAGTTCGATTTTAGTCATTTTTTAGGCAGTAGGTTAGCTCTGCATTTCAGCACATTTTCAAGATTTTCTTGTAGACAGTTTTTGGAATGTAACTATTCTTCTTATCAATAAAGATGAATCCAACTTTGAACCAGCTCTAATCTCTCTTAGGAGGCTGTAGCTCTTGGGGTTGGGCCCAACCCAAGTGCCCAGTACCTCGTTTGTTTAATTTTATGTGTTTTTGTTGCATTCTTAGAATAAAATCTGATATTTAGATTTAAATCTTGTTTTGTTATTTAGGTTGCTTTTGATGATTAAAAAAGGCTTTTCATGTTTAGATTGATTTGATAGGTTAATAACAGATAAGTTCTTCAGAAAAAGACTATCAAGCACCTCTGATCTCACCTCTCCCTCAGTGGGACCCTGAGCTGGGACCAAGGTGTCCTTTGCTGCCACCAAAAACACTGTTTTTGCTTCATCATGCAATTATTAAGTGTTATATTCTCATTTGCAGAATTTGATACTAGTGGTGGTTACATGCTCAGGTTCATGATTGCTTATTTTGCATAGCTATTTCACATGATAAATTGTTGTTCATTTTCTTTGCTGTTATTTAGGTCAAATTAGGTTAAAACAGCTAGATCTTTGGTTTTCTTAGTCTTTGTTTGTTTAGTTTGAGAAATAACGTGAAGAGCGCCTGTGAAACCTCCTCTCCTACCCTTACCCCATCCATGCAACCTGCTTCATCCTCCAACTTAGATTCTTGCCTCTCATTTGCTACGTTTTCTCCCTTTGCCCTAATTTCTACATTCTTGTGCATCATTGCTCCCTCCATCTTTGAACCAAATCCAATCGCTCCTTAGCCTCATGCGCCAGGTCCTAGACCCCTTAACACCCTTATCCAACCTCCATGTCCACTTTCCCACCGTTGTTCCTCCATCAACCCTCCAAAATCCTCTTTTCAGAACATCCTGTAGAAATTTCAGAACATCTTGTAGAACCCCTGCAGACTTCCTATAGAAGCTCACGAAAGCGGTTTCTTGAGATCCAATCACTGTGAAACTCTTTGGAAGGGTGCTAGGGACCCCTTAGGCCCTCTTCTAACCTTCCCAAACTCCTGCAAGCATTTCCTTTCACCAATCCACCTCTGCACAGTCAAAAACAACTAAAGCAAATGCACAATAATTCTGTGAACTTACTCAAAAATACAAAAAGATGTTTCTTTTCAGATTTCACCTCAGAAATAGCTTAGTCACATGCATTTTACCTTTATAAGAGTCAATGGCATTCCTTTTTGTAGCTTTCATCATTTTTCTTGCACCAGTAGGGTTAGTCAATAAAACTAGGGTTTGCTAGGGTTTGCATTTCCTTTCCGCTTTCAGTTTCTTTTTGCAAGTAGATTAGCCCCCTTTGAGTTAGCTTTCATCCATTAGTTAAAAAGCTTCTTCTAAGAGCTCATAGAAGTTGGCTTAAGCTCCTAGCAGACTTGTGCCAGCTAATCAAGTGACAGTCGCGGCAAGAGCTAGTACTTGTGCATACAGCACCATCGCTTCCAAGTTTGTTACGAACTACCGGGTTGATAAAATTAAAGAAGGGAGTTCCAGGAGTTGCAGCATTATTGCTGCAATACTGGGGCCCACCATCTTTTTGGCGCCATTGCCGGGGAAGTGTCAGAGTATTGGTGATTGCTGCTTTTCTTCTATTTTCCACTACAACCTTCTGCTAAGTAGTTTATTTCATTTCAATTCCGCAATTTCAATTCTGCAAGCGTAGATTAGCATTTCAATTCTGCAAGCGTAGATTAGCATTTCAATTCCGCAATTTCAATTCTGCAAGCGTAGATTAGCATTTCATTCCTGCAATTTCATTTGAGCAAAATAGATTAGTCCTTTCCTGCTTTCATTTCAATTCCGCATTTTCATTTCAGCAAGATAGTTAGTTGCAGTTCAATCTATTTTAGTTTTGTAGGTACAAGCAGAAAAAAAAGCAAAAATCAACCAAAAAGATTTCCTTTCATGCCTTGTAGGAGTAGAGATAATTCAGAAAAATGATTGCACAACACCCCCACTGCTTCACACAGCCAACCTTCTCTCTTCTTCGATGGCTGTGATTAAAGAACCCTTAGGTGGACTGCAAGACATATTTGAAGAACCTCAAGGGAAGAAGAAGAAGAAAAAATTCCTCTGGAGCAAATGGCTACAAATAGAAATGTTGGGAGCAGTACCTTGTCCAAAAACGAATTTTCAAATCAGATGGAAGATTTCAAGAGCAAGATGAGGCAGTTTCTTGCCATGCAACTGGATACCTTGCAGATCCAAAGGAAGCAAGAGGAAGCCAAGAGGGCTTTGGCCATCTTTTGTCCCAGGTGCACTAGAAAGCATCCTAGGAACGAATGTCCATTGCACTCCATAGAAGTGTGTTTTCTGTGTGAAAGAGGCTGCATATCAGAAAGCCAAAGGAGCCACTGAATCACTCTATTATATGAACCAAAGGAGGCCACATGGACCCATACCCTACCAGCAGGGAATGCAAGGGACATCCCAGACCTATTACGACCCCTATCAAGCCACTTCCATGCCTTCTTGGGGTCCCCCTACTCATCCTTCCTGGTCCACACCCCCTCCTTGGTCGTATCCTCCTCAATACCATGCTTCTCCAGTTGCTCATTCGTTTCACTCTTATGCTCAGCCACAGCCTCAGTGGAATGCACCTCATCAGGGGTGGAGGCCCCAATACAACTCTCCTCCCGCTCCTTTGCCTCCACCACCTACCCATCCACAACCCCATCCACATCCATCTCAAATATACACCCCCACTCAACTACCCGTAACACCATTTCCAAACCCGCACATTGGAATAGCTCAACCCAATTGCAAAGCTGAGGCACAACATGTCCAAATGACTCCTCTTGAGCTCAATTATCTTCACCATAGCTCAAGAAGAGTATTGCAAAAAAGAGATTATCTTAAAGGCATTGAAGGACCACATCCAGCAAAGGAAGATTCAAAAGAGGAGATCAAAGAACCACGGGCTGCACTTGATGAAGAGAAGACATCAGAATCAGAGATTGAGAGAGCTCCCTCGTGGTTACCATCAAATCCTCCATGTATTCAAGAGAAAACTCAACAAAAAGAGGAAGATGTGAATGTCATGATAGAAGAAGATATGGAGAATGATCAAGATCAGCAAAAGGACCAAGGATATCAGAGCTATATTGAGATATGGTTTCAGACGGTCACTAAGTCGCAGCAGTACTCTCTTCCTCAGCTATGTTTGATCCCTTCAAAGTCAAATCATTTGGTTTTTGAAATCCAGATAGCTGTCAAAGCATGCATTTCAAGCCTCCACATCATTTTGTCTCTAATCTCGATGTGCACATGGCTCCATTGGAAGTATTCTTATACTTGAAAATGATTTTGTTTTTCAAGTAGCATAGGGTAGGAAAAAAGAAAAAAATGAAAATAAGAAGAAAATAAAAATCTAAGGTGAAAACCTCCTCGGAGGCACCTCAGATTGGCTCATTGATTGAAAACCTCCATGAGGTGGTCAATGGGTTGGAAAAAAGAGAAAAGAAAAAAGAATAAGATCCCTGGGTGAAAACCTCCCTTGGAGGCGCCCAGGGCAGGCAATTAGGGTGAAAACCTCCATGAGGCGCCCTAGTTGTTTTCCAAAAAAAAGAGAAAAAGTAAAAGAAAAATAAACCTAATTTCCATTGAATAATTGCAGGTTGCAGCAAGGACATTGCAGGTTAGGAGGATCACTTAAAACAAAGACAGAGGAAGTTCTGTGCCTTCTACAGGAAATTCTGTGTCTTCTACAGGAAGTTCTGTGTCTTCTACAAGAAGCCTACAAACAAGCCAAAATTGATCTCCGAAGAGGACCAGAAGGCTAGGAATACGTCCATGAGGCTTGCAAGCATCCATGTTTCCATCCCTCACCCCTCTCCATCATTTTTTCCATCCCATTGTGCTTCTTTCATAAAAATTGTGTGTTCTACAGGAAGTTCTTGTAAAAATCACAGGATTTCTACAAGAAGCTAGAAATGGATTTCAAAAAGGCAGTTTGGAAAACATGATAGCTTCCTCTCGGGTTCATAAGTCCTCCTACAATCCTCAAACCTCTCTCCAATCAATTCCATGCCTGCATCACAGCCCAAGCTCATTTTTCTTACCATGCAAAAAAACTGCAGAATGCTTGGAAGCAAAAATACATAGTGCTGAAATTTATTTTTTCCCTAGCATGAAAATCATGCATCCATTTGCAAAACTATTACATGGGGAGTTGTATAGGGACGATGGCAACATGCCCGAGAAATTTCAGCCAATTCTGGTGCATGGTTTCCAAGAAATTAGCCCTATCACCTTCAGCCATTTTTGCATTTTCTCCATATCCGTACATCCGTTTCAAAACCTGTTTCATGGGGAGATTCATATGGGTGATAGTAACCTACCCAAGCCGTTTCAGCTGATTCCGATGCATGGTTTCCAAGAAATTGATCTCTGTAATCATCAGTCATTTTCAATTTTTCTCGAAATCTGTGCATCCATTGATCGCAATTTTTCTATGGGAGGTGCATAATGATGATAGGAACATGCTCAGAAAGTTTTAGATCAATTCGGTCTATCGTTCAGGAGCAATGGAGAAAATAAGTCGCTGCCTTGTAAAAATTCAACATCAGCAGCTTGAGGGTGCAAGTCTGAACGTGGAAACAAACTCCTGCAGCTTAGATCCGGCTAGAGGACACCTGCACAAGGAAAAAAGCCATGAATCAGCAACCAAGCCATCATGCAACCACAAAAACCAATGCATGCAGCAAATGAAAGGCCACAACACCTCACAGCAACCACGCTCGACTTCCAGGTACGTGACTAACCTCGTTCCTCTGTTGCATGAATCTAATTTAAGAACTGCATGAACGAATGAAATGGTGGGATTCAGCCAGAAAGCTAGCCAGTTTGATTGCACTCATCCAAGGATCACCAGCGCACGTGTGTAGTCATTCACGGGAAATTAAAAAAAAAAAAACAGACAGTGGTAGAGATTTTGAACTCCAGCGCAACTAATGGTAAGGGATTCCAGGCAGAAAACATCCAGTCCCATAATAGCACTGCAGTCTGCATGTGGCCACGTACACCTGGCCACTTCACTCCCTCACCACGAATCATGCCGCAATTAAAAAATGCTCGGCTGAAACCACCTGCTGTTCATGTGCACTTGCAACATCCTCAACTGAAGTATGCATCCTCCGCTGCCACAAAATGATTAACTAGTTGTCCTCCACTGGTTTTTCTACCTGTCTTCGAGATTCTGTTGTGTATCGGGCTCGCTTAGAGGCACAGTGGCGTTCTACAAGAACCGAGGGGGTCTTCTACAGGAAGTACGGCATAGCTTTCAAGGAGCAGAGGAGCCTGGACTTTTCTTCGTCAAATTTGGAGTTCCGAGAGAGGTAGGCTCAAAAAAACTCTTCCATGCATGGTATATTTCGAAAAAGTGGTGAACTGAACTGTCTTGAATTGGAGGGTTAGATACAAGTCTTCCTGTGAGTCGAAAATAGCAGTTTGCCTGTGTGTTGCACAAAATTTCAAAGTTGGTTCTGCATCAAAATTCTCCTCGACTATTCCTGTTAAGAAAATTCTTCCTGTAGAAAAGATAAAGCACTGCGAGGGCTAACCTGTGTATGAAGAATGTGAATTTTACATGGTTGTATGTATGCTAGGGATGAAAATTGAGCTATGCACTCTGTCTGTGGAAACCTAATTCTTCCTTATATACACGGACAACCGATTTTTGGGCAGCGAAGGCCTTAGAACCAGTGAATTGGTGCAATTTACAATTTAAACACCCGAGAGATCCTTTCCTGAAGTTCAAAGGAGGAAAACATAAACAGCATTCCCTTTTCTGATCAGAATATAAAACAAAGCACTCTCACCATGCCAGGGGGATTCATAACTCAGCATTATCCATGGTTATCATTTCAGGTTGTTGTGTCAACTTAGACATAGAATTGATTTAACTCCAGAAATGAAACTAAGAATTCCCTATTTTCTTCTTCAGTCACTGGTTGAATATGGGACAAAAATTAATGAAGGGATTCCAGACCAGTTGGCCCATCATGGGCTCATCAAATTATTAGTAGAAGACACCCTGCACACGTACATTGTCCCCATATCATGGGAAATTTTTCGAAAGATGTCCCAGGATGACAATATCAGAGTTTTGGCCAAAAAAGAACACATTGCAAAAGGTGAGAAGACTAGTGATGAAGAAACACAAGACATTTAGACACAGCAATAACAAAGAGGAAAAGAAGAAATGGGACAAATTGTTGAGCCTAAAACTGTGGGAGGAACAATGGCACAAACACCCAGGGAGAAACAATTGCAGAGTAGAGTAAAGAGGACTGAAAAAGTCCACACAAAGGAGGGCACAACCAAGGCAACCACACAGAAGCTGAAAGGAAAGACACACCCAGCCAAGCAGACCGAAACAGTTAAAACAGTTTCTACAGGAAGCATGAAAACAACTGACATAGTTTCTACAGGAAGTATAAAAACGGAGCAGAAAACGGAGAAATTACCTGAGATTTTAGCTAGGAAGGTAGCAGATGTGCTTGCTTCCTTAGGCACATCTCCCAAGCAAAAAGGGAATTGAAAAAGGGATACCCCCATGTACTTTAAGACAAGAAGCAGCACACGGATAAAAGTGGGCAGATCCAAACCATAGTAAAAAGAGCCAATTACTATTGAGGACACCACAACTAAACAAAAGGAGGATTCTCATTCAAAGATAACCATCACCTATGAATGAGGAAGCCAAAAACCTTCACTTGGAGAGAGAGAATTCAGATGATGGACTCAAAGACAGCTCTACAGGAAGCTGAGAATTCTCTACAGGAAACTTGGGCTAAGCTAAGAGAGACCGAGAAATTGGAGGAAAAGGTGGCCAAACAATCACAGGAAGAAGGAAAGACAAGGAAACATCTGATGAACAGCAAAGAGAGGACAAGTTGCAGGCTGAGGTTGAGGCGCTAACAAAACTGCTACAAGAAAAGGAGCACAGGCAATGGGAAGAAGTAGAGAGAAAAGCATGGTTTCATGACCGAGAAGAGGACATCACTTCAGAAGCTTGGCATGACAGGGAGGCCACCAGGGCCATCAAAGATGAAGAGATAGATTAGTTGCTCAGAGGATGAGCAACACTTTCAGTAGGGGGGTGATGATGAGCCCCAAAAATGGATAATTATATGGGCTCATTCAGCCTCCTAATTCAACTTAATCCACCATTCTCATTATTTTATTGCATGTTTTTTATTATATTTATGTTAATAGAGTGAATTGGGTTAGTCATTATGCCAACAAGTCTAATGGGTGTTTTGTGCAGTTTTTTGGTCAATTTTGAGACAAAATCACAAGTTTTAATGAGCACTTAGCAGCCAAATTCGTGGGAGAACAAGGGAGAGGATTTGTAGGAAGGTGTCCCCTTAATTTATGGGCCCTTACCTCGAATTCTCCACCATCAGCTCGGAGTTCAAGGGCCACCAAATCAATTATCCCAAGGGAAGCCGAGCAAGGGCTAGTAAAGTTGCTGTTAACTACAAGTTTTGGCAGCTGAGTTCCTAAAGTTTAGGAGGACTGCTGGGGTCCTCAATTTGTATAAATAAGAGGACTTAGGGCCTCATTTCAGTTAGTCACTTTGTAGGCAGAAGTTAGCTAGTTGGTAGTTTGATTTTAGTCATTTTTTAGGCAGTAGGTTAGCTCTACATTTCAGCACATTTTCAAGCTTTTCTTGTAGACAGATTTTGGAATGTAACTATTCTTCAGATCAATAAAGATGAATCCAACTTTGCACTAGCTCTAATCTCTCTTAGGAGGATTTAGCTCTTGGGGTTGGGCCCAACCCAAGTGCCCAGTGCCTCCTTTGTTTACTTTTATGTGTTTTTGCTACATTCTTAGAATAAAATCTTCTATTTAGATTTAAATCTTGTTTTGTTATTTAGGTTTCTTTTGATGATTAAAAAAGGCTTTTCATGTTCAGATTGATTTGATAGGTTAATAACAGAGAAGATCTTCAGAAAAATGCTATCAAGCACCTCTGATCTCACCTCTCCCTCAGTGGGACCATGAGCTGGGACCAAGGTGTCCTTGCTGCCACCAAAAACATTGTTTTTGCTTCATCATGCAATTATTAAGTGTTAAATTCTCATTTGCAGAAGTTGATACGAATTGTGGTTACATGCTCAGGTTCATGATTGCTTAGTTTGCATAGCTATTTCAAATGATAAATTGTTGTTCATTTTCTTTGCTGTTATTTAGGTCAAATTAGGTTAAAAAAGCTAGATCTTTGGTTTTCTTAGTCTTTGTTTGTTCAATTTTAGAAATAATGTGCAGAGAACCTGTGAAACCTCCTCTCCTACTCTTGCCCCATCCATGCAACCTGCTTCGTCCTCCAACTTAGATTCTTGCCTCTCATTTGCTACGTTTTCTCCCTTTGCCCTAATTTCTACATTCTTGTGCATCATTGCTCCCTTCATCCTTGAACCAAATCCAATCGCTCCTTAGCCTCATGCGTCAGGTCCTAGACCCCTTAACACCCTTATACAACCTCCATGTCCACTTTCCCACCATTTTTCCTCCATCAACCCTCCAAAATCCTCTTTTCGGAACATCCTGTAGAACCCTTGCAGACTTCCTATAGAAGCTCACGAAAGCGGTTTCTTGAGATCCAATCACTGTGGAACTCTCTGGAAGGGTGCTAGGGACCCCTTAGGCCCTCTTCTAACCTTCCCAGCCTCCTGCAAGCATTTCCTTTTGCCAATCTACCTCTGCACAGTCAAAAACAGTTAAAGCACATGCACAATAATTCTGCGAACTTACTCAAAAATACAAAAAGATGTTTCTTTTCAGATTTCACTTCAGAAATAGCTTAGTCACATGCATTTTACCTTTCTAAGATTTAATGGCATTCCTTTCTGTAGCTTTCATCATTTTTCTTGCACCAGTAGGTTTAGTCAGTAAAACTAGGGTTTGCTAGGGTTTGCATTTCCTTTCCGCTTTCAGTTTCTTTTTGCAAGTAGATTAGCCCCCTTTGAGTTAGCTTTCATCCATCAGTTAAAAATCTTCTTCTAAGAGCTCATAGAAGTTGGCTTAAGCTCCTCGCGGACTTGTGCCAGCTGATCAAGTGACAGTCGTGGCAAGAACTAGTACTTGTGCATACAACACTGTTGCGTCCAAGTTTGTTACGAACTACCGGGTTGATAAAATTAAAGAAGGGAGTTCTAGGAGTTGCAACATTATTGTTGAAATACTAGGGCCCACCAATAGGGGAAGGTTTAAAAGCATCAAAATACAAATTTTGTTGATGATTTAACCATGAAAGTCATGAAACCAAGAAAAATGCCCTCAAAACCCTAGGAGAGAGAAATGAGAGGAATGGGCATGGGAAAAGGTCAAGGGAGGTAGATGGAGTGTAGGTGAGTGAGATATCGATGGATAAGAGTGAAAATGATCCTTCCCTTGGTATTTTATGGCCTTTATACCTTGTTTAGATTTTCAAAATTAGTCTTGGGACCCACTTTTTCTTTCTCAAACTTGACTTGTCTTTTACAATTTACCTTTGAACTTAATCTTCTGATTTGATCTTCTTGGTGGATTTGGAAACATAATGAATTTGAAACTCTTACTTTTGGATGATGGAACTTTGAACTTACAACACTTGGAACCATGAGAATTATTACATATTAAAACCATAAAATTACATTTTTGCTTGAATATTCAAATTACAAACTATTTTGCTGATGAAATCTTGTTTATTCTTACTCCCTCACTTGCTGGTCTTTTATGCAGTAGATGGTGTTTTAGTGGACCTTGGAAACCCTAAGACCTAATGGAGACTTTGAATGGTTGTAACCATGATGAAAATGGCTGTCATGATTGATAAAAATGGCATGATAAAAATAACTTTATGAATGATGTACAGTCAACAAGATATGAAACTATCCCATCAAGTAATCACATTTAGGGAAGAGTGATGTTTTTAACTAGGACTACCATCGGTGACTAATTTTTTGCATGACCTAGTGGAATGATAAAAAAAATTCTGAGTGGGACCCTTAAAATGATATGAAAAGAGGATTTTTGATCACTGATGACAGTATGCAAACACTAACTCTAACACCAATTATGAAGATAATTTAGGAATTGCAGGTGGAGCCTAATGACATCCAGAGGAGGATTGATCAGACTATTCAATTTTAGCAATCCAGAGAAGAAGTCTACAATAAAGCTCAGGTCATCCAGGAGAATATCAAAAATATTTTTGATAGAAGAACTAAAGCAGATGATTTCACCTTGGGTGACAGAGTTTTAAAATGGGATTCTAGAAGAGAGGACAAAGGAAAGCATGGAAAATTTGACAATCTATGGACAAGACCTTATATCATTGATGCTTTTCAGAGGACATAATGCTTTTTTTCTCAAACATCTAGATGGAACAGAAATGCCTGGTGGACCTGTGAATGGAAAAATGTTGAAGCATTATTTCTCTTAGCAATAGAGGTTTTCTTACATCAAACCATTGTAAATATCATTTTTTTATTATTTTGATTGGGTGACTTATTGATAGAAGTTGAAGCTCACAGAGAAGTCCCTAAGCTTCAATTGAAATGTTACCATAATTACTTCAACGACAAAAGAAATCAGGTGTAGATATTGCTGAAGTGGAACACTCAAGGCTACTGATCAAATGTTCTTGGCACCTCACATGGAGAGTGCCATTCCCAACGGGAGCCACTGTTAGGGTCCTATAATTTATAGGTTCTCAAGGTGATTGAGTATTTTATCTTAGAAATATCATATTATTAATAATTTTCAATCTGCAAATGATTTCCAAAAAAAAAAAAATTAGAATAAAAATGAAAAGAGGGTATAAATAAATAAAAAAGGGAAATAATAACATTGAAAAAGAATAAAAGATAGAACCCTATCAAAATAAAGAAAATATATATATATATTGAAAGTGTTGCAAATCTAAATGCCACTACTGATAGATAGTTCTCTTCATGATTGATAAATAAAGGTTGTGTGCAAATTCTTTAAAATGCCATAATGACTAGTTATTCATTTAATCATACAATATAATCATGGTTAAACATGTTTGAATTTATGTAAATTAGATCAGAGAATAAATATTTTCCAAATATTTTAATCTTCGTAAACCACTAGTTAGGTAGAAAATGACATTGATTCAACTGTTTAATCTGAATCAATAGGAGAAATAAGTGATAGTATTTAAGTAGTTTTCTATTTTCATAAAACAAAATAATTATGGGTTTTCTAGCCTAAATGCACCCCTTTAGAAAAATAAAATGTCAGCTTAATTAAAGGGTAGGCAGAAATAGTTGGTTTATAAATGTATTTATGTGCCCTTTACCCTAACTCTCAATGACATTGTAAAAAGAAAAGTGCACGATGGGATAATCTATATTCATAACATGTTTTATATTCCAAACATTATCCTAAGTTTCAAAAAACAAAAAATCAAAGGCGCATATGGACAAAATTTGTTTTGTCGTTTATAGTTAAAAGGGGGTTGTAGTCAAAGCATCGAGATTTCCACTCTTCACGATTGACGACACTAATTTATTTTCATCCCCCCCTCTCCATCCTACCTTTACCACCAGCGAGGGTGTTAGAAAAGGCAGTATTCTCTATCGGGCCCCATCTTTATGTGGCTTCTTCTCCTCATTTCACACCCCCCAGTCGATACCACTTACCACCTCCTACCCCCTCTGAAAATTGTCTTCTCATCCATTTACCGTTTCCCTACCTGACACCCCCACCAATCCTGTCGTACCAAATTTCATAGTCGTTGCCCAATTGAATGACTTCCCAGCAAAATTATAGTTGAGCATTCAATTTGTAAAGACCAGATCCATACTATATATATATATATATATATATATATATATATATATATATATATATATATATATATATATATATATATATATATATATATTCCTTTTGTTAATCACACTAAAATACAACCAGAAGAGAAAAACATTGGGAATTCAAATTTATTCAGCACTATCTAACACATCCATAAATTTTATTTCACTGAACATATCATAAAATTTACATATATTTAACTAAGGCCATAAAGAAATCATACAAAAGAATATTGTAACACATATGTACCATTCACTAGAAGACAAGACTCCACTTGATTTGTCGTTACTTGTCTTCCCTTGTTGTCGGCCACCTCCGAGTGTGAATGATGACGTACTTGATTTGAATGCAATGACCCACCGGTTAACCTCCCAGCCTACTCCTTGGGTACTCTTCTTCCCCGCAGACCCCCGAGCTCCAATGTTGTTGTACAATGGAAGAATGCAATAGCTGTTAGAGGAGAGAACTCCTTGGCTCAAGAGTCCCCTCTCTAAAATCCTCTACCTCACCAAATTCACTATAGTTTCATAATCACTACTCTGACATAATCTCATCCATCCAAAAATAGGGTTCCAAAAAGCCCCTTCTCCCATGGCTTGCCCCTTCTTTTATAGGAGTCCTCATAGGTGACACTTGGCATGTCATGCATTATTAATTATGTTTTATAATTCAATAGTTTGATTATTCACCCACCCATTTGTCACTCTCTCATCAAGGGTCTCCAAAATATTTACTTAAATTTTAATTTAAATCTGATATTTTCCTCACCTCAACAAGATTCCTATTTCTTCTCCAAGTTGCCTCTTGATCCCCCTTTTTAATCCTTAATCTATGTTCATACTAAAGTTAATTAATGAGTCAAGATTTGATCCCCTATCTACTCCCTAATTTAATTCAAGTTATCTCTTAGATGGATATTCTTATGTTGGTTGTTGCCACATGGAGGTTCTCTACATTTCTCTAAAATTTAATTTATTAATCTTATTTTAATTCACCATCCTCTTCTCTTAATTAGGTTTAACTATATTAGGATTAATCTTTATCCTTACAATTAGGTCCCTCTTTCCCCTTTTACCTAATTAAACTACATAATCTACCTACTATTTTCCAACATGGCGAGGATAGAGTTTTTAAGGTAACCTATTTTATTTCTTCCTATGGTCCTCTTAACCCCAGTTTTATTTTTTATTTAATTACCACAGTTTCTAACATCATTTACCCTTGATGTAAATTTACCTAGTTTTCATTTCTTGATTATATTTATTAATTTTTTTTTATGATTCCAAGGTGCCAAGTTTGGTCATGCCCTTCAAGAACTTCCCTTGAAGTTCCAAGGGTGCCACACCTAATAGTGTATTTGTGATGCCAAGGGTGCCAATTTGGCCATGCCCTTCAAGAAATTCCCTTGAAGTTCCAAGGGTGCCACACCACTTTCCCTTTGAGCATTCAGTGACTACGAGGGGAAAGTATAGGTGCAACGACATAGACCACTATCATCTCTTATGTTGCCTCCTATAGTGCGACTAATGGTGTCTGGGATCAAGGAATCCACCTTGATGCACGCCCCCTCGTAAAATCCTCATGATCGACCCAACTTTGGGACCTACCCTCATGACATTGTGATCTTCAAGGCGAAGGTGTTTCCACCTTTCCAGCCCAAGTCACAACGGGAGTTCTAGTGGGTGAGATGAGGGACACTGTCCCACCCCTCCCATGTAGTTCCATCCACTTGTACAACCCCATCACCCATATGTGAGTCATTCGGCCAAGCAACTAATCTGTGCATGCAACCACTAACATCTCATCAGAATATAGATAAACATATATAGCAGGTTTCAAAATTGACTTTGAATTTCAAAGATAAAATAATATAAATTTTTTTATCAAACCAGTTGTTGTCAACTCGTCATATGCGAGTGCCTCTGGTGGTTTCCTGCCATACTCAATAATCATCAGTAACAAGGTTTCTCAGTGTTAGTCATTGTCATAATAGCATCATTAACAACACCTAGTCATTCACATCATTGTTCATTGTAAGCCTGAACTAATGAAAGTAGGTAACATAGGGGACACATCCATCATGGCTATCATCATCAAAACATCAATGGAAACATACATATCCATTAAGCTATCAACATCGTAACATCAATAGAAATATACCTATCCATCAAATTTATCATCATCATGATTTTAATAGAGAGCATACATATCCTTTACTGCCATCATCATCATAAATTCAATAGAGACCAAACTTAACCATTTAATGTTACAATCATCATAATACCAATAGATAACATACATAACCATTCATGCTATCATAATATCAATGGAGAGCATACATAAACATCACAACCATGAATATCTCAATCACTAATAATAGCATCATGTGCCTGGATCCTCAACCTAAGGTCCTCAAAGAATAATGTGTGGGCCTTAGGGCTAAATAAATGTTAGTGTCATATCACTATCAGTCAACTAGAGCGGGCATTACATACACCCCCTCTTAATAATAGACTTCGTCTCAAAGTCCTTGAAATAGGTAAGGAAAACGGTGACGCATCTCCTCAGCGTCCCCCCAAGTAGCTGAACTGGGACTATAATTGTCCCACTATACCTTAACCTGTTCCATTAACCATCGTCTAAGATGTAAAGTTCGTTGGTCTAGTATGCAAACTGGTTTGGTCGTCACTGTTCCCTCGTCTGAAACCTGCAAATGACTAAAGTCAATAACATACGAAGGATCTAAAATATAATGACGTAAAACAGAAATATGAAACACATCATGCATACGTGCTAAACATGGAGGTAAGGCAAGCCTGTATGCCACCGACCCTTTCCTTTGTAAGATTTCAAAAGGTCCCACAAACCATGGAGACAATTTTTCTCCCTTTCCAAATTTTATAGAGCTTTTTTGGGGCCTTACTCTTAGGAACACCCTATCCCCCACTTCATAACTTCGTTCTACCTGATGAGCATCAGCATAGCTCTTTTGTCGATCTTGTGCTTCTTTTATCCTTCTCGTAATCATAGTCATTTGTTCTTCCATCTCTTGCACCACTTCTGGTCCTATTAATACTGGGTCCTCTAGTCGGTCCCAACTGAGAGGTGTTCTACAAGGTCTTCCATATAAGAACTCAAGTGATGCCACCTTGAAGGAACTCTGATAACTATTATTGTAAGCAAATTCCATAAGTGGTAAAAACTCCTCCCATCTCTTTTGTTGGTCCATCACATACATCTGAAGCATGTCTTCAAGGATTTGATTAGTCCTCTCTGTCTGCCCATCTGTCTTCAGGTGATAAGTAGTGCTGAAGTTCAACTGGGTTCCCAAATCTTCTTGGAAACTGGTCCAAAATCTTCCTGTAAACATTGCTCCACTATCAGATATGATCTTCCTAGGCACTCCATGCAATCTCATAATCTCATTAATAAAAACCCTAGCTATTTCTGGTGCCTTATATGTAGTCTTAACTGGTATGAAATGGGCGCTCTTGGTCAATGTGTCCACCACTACAAATATGGAATCATGTCTTCTTGAGGTCATTGGTAGTCCCACAATGAAGTCCATTGATATAACTTCCCATTTATATTTTGGTATCTCATGGGGTTGCAATAAACCTGTTGGATGCCTGTGTTCAACTTTTACTCGCTGACACTCTAAGCATCTTGCTACCAAGTTCACGATGTCCTTCTTCATCCCTTTCCAAAAGAAGAGTGGTTTTAGGTCCGCACTCATCTTCTTAACACCAAGGTGTGCCATGTATACTGCGCGATGTGCTTCATTTAAGATTAATTGGTGTATATCTTCATTCAATGGTACATATATCCTTCCCCAAAATCGTAGTAGCCCATCATTATCAAGGGAGTATTCTTCATATTTTGGGACCCTCATTTCATCCTCCCTCAAAATTTTGCTAACCTCTTAATACCAGGTGTCTTTAATTTGTAATTCAAGTAGTTTCTCCCTCAAATTTGTCTTTAAGGGAATCACTAAAAATATCCGCGGCCTCCTACTTAAAGCATCAGCTACCCTATTTACCGTTCCTTTCATGTAAGTGATATCAAAATCATATTCACTAATTAGCTCATACCATTGTCTTTGCGTTGCATTTAAGTGATCTTGAGTGAATATGTGTTGTTGTCCACAATGGTCAGTTCTAAGATCAAAATTCCTTCCTAGAAGGTAGTGTCTCCAAATCTTTAGTGCATAAACAATTACTGCCATTTCTAGATCATGGGTTGCATAGTTTTCTTCGTGGGTTCTAAGTTTCCTTGATGCATAAGCTATTACTCTTCCTTCTTGCATCAACACACAAGCCAACCTTTCCTTGGAGGCATCAGTACAAACCAAAAATTCTTGTTCCATATCCGGCACCTTCAAAATTGGTGTTGTCGTTAATAACACTTTTAACCTTTGGAATGCCTCTTCACATTTTTCAGTCCAAATGAATTTCTTGTTTTTGGAGCTTGGTAATGGGGTTTGCTATTTTTGAAAACCCTTCGACAAATCTACGATAGTACCCTGCCATGCCCATGAAACTTTGTATTTCATGAACATTGGTTGGTGTTGGCCATGTCATGATGGCCTCAATCTTTACTGGGTCTACTATGATACCATCCCCAGAGATAATGTTTCCAAGATTAGAATCTTGGTTTGGTAAAAGGAACACTTTAACAACTTCCCATATAATTTGTTTTCTCTAAGACATTATAGAACTATCCTCAAGTGTTCGTCATGCTCTTCTAGGGTCTTTGAGTAGATCAAAATGTCATCGACAAAGACTTGTACAAACTTGCCTAAGTAATCCTGAAATATTTCGTTCATCAAACTCATGAAAACACCTGGGGCATTTGTCAGTCCAAAGGGTAAAACTACAAATTCATAATGCCCAAATCTTGTTTTAAAGGCTGTCTTCGAAATATCTTCTTCTTTGATTCTCAACTGATGATATCCCGACCTCATATCTATCTTTGAAAACACAGTCACCCCCCTCATTTGATCAAATAAGTCATCTATCCTTGGCAAAGGGTATTGATTTTTAATCGTCACTTTATTCAACTGGCTGTAATCAATGCACAGTCACCAAGACCCATCCTTTTTCTTAACAAAAATCACAGGGGCTCCCCATGGAGATATGCTAGGTCATATGAACCCCAAGTCTAATAATTCCTTTAATTAGATCTGCAATTCCTTTAGCTCTGGAGCCGACATATGATAGGGTGCCTTTACAATAGGCTGAGTGCCTAGTTTAAGGTCGATGGTGAAATCAATCTCCATTTTTGGGGGTATCTCGGGTAGTTCTTCAGGAAATACATCCTTTAATTCAATAAGGAATGGATGTTTATCAAGGTTTTCAGAGTCCCCTTATCATTTAGAGCTACCACCGAGAACATTTGACATCCCTTTCGCCTAAATTTCATTAGCTGCATGGAGGAGATGAACCTTAGGGACACCCCTCGATTCTTTCCCCTTAATGATTTTCTTTGGCCATTATCATCGATGAAATGTAGAATCTTGTCTTTGTAGTCTAGGAGTGCCTCATGTCACTCCAACCAATCCATTCCTATAACTACGTCATAAACTCCTAGAATTGTAGAGTACAAGGATACCTTGGTCTTACATACACCCAGGTCCACCTCACAATCCTTTACCATCCTTCCTACATTTCTTTTCATACCACATGCCATTTCTACATGTCTAAATTCATATTGTGCAGTTGCTTTATGTTTAATCATTGATAATGCATTTAGAGAAATAAATGAATCAGTAGCCCCTGGATCTATTAAAATGACAAAACTCATACCATCAATATTACCTGAGGTTTCCAACACAGTGGACTGGTGTTCGACCTGGCGATTGTTCACCGCTGCATGGATGCGATGAGCCTTCCCCAGATCCCCCACTGTAGTTGCATTCTTAGTTGAGTTGGTATTACCTGTCTTTTGAGGGAAATCCCTCTCGTAGTGAGGACCTCCACAAGTCCAACACCCCCTCTTAGGGGCTTGGCTCCTACTACCAACTGAACCGGGAGTTGGTCTAGAACTCTGCTGGAAAGAAGATCGGTGTTGAGGTGGTGTGACTTGGTGTTGTTGCATAGGCCGGTGCAGTTGTGGTTGACGAGTTTGTTGAGGTACCCTATGCGGATGCTGAGCTGGATGCCTATATGGTGTTCTTTGATTTCTTCCTGACCACCTTTGATGATTGAGCGCAGGACCCCCTTGCAAATTTCTATGTTCCATATTGTTTCCACTTGGTACTCCTGATCCTGTGGGCCTTGTTGACTTACTAGGTTCACTGCTCATGATTTCCTCCTCTGCAATGATTGCCCGCTGAACTGCCTCATGCAAGGTGCGAGGCATTAAGATTCTAACCTTGGTCTGAATGTTAACATTTAATCCATACACAAATTTGTTCACCTTGAGATTTTATGTGTTTAAGTGAGGGGCATAACGGAGTAATTCCATGAAACGTGCCTCATACTCTGGTAGTGAGCGACTCCCTTGCTTTAATGCATTGAATTCATTTAGTTTCCTCTCAAGGAACTCCTCTGACAGGTAACGTTCTCTAAATTTTTCTTCAAATAGCTCCCAAGTTACTTCTGATATATCCATCCCCAATTGGGTTAATAATGTCTTCCACCAAAGTAGTGTGTTTCCCTTTAGCTGGAATATACCCATCTTGGCCTTCATATTTGAGGTGTAATCTCTTAGGGTAAAACACATAACCATGTTTTTTGACCATGCCTCTGTAGATTGACCATCTGTGGACCCCCAAAACTCTGGAAATTTTACCTTTTCCAAATCCCGACATACATCATTTCTTGTAGTGTTTTGGGGTGCTTCGTTTTGTATGACAAGTCCTCCATGCTCCCATTCCAAATGGTTTATTAATGCCTCAGACATGTGTTGGAATGATCTCATTAAGTTCAACACTTCTCCAGTTGGTATTTGTTCTTGTGTTGAGATGTTTTCCCCATCATTAGGTGGGGTGGTAGGAGTTGGCTATTGTGGTGGCGCCATGTTGTGCCCTTTAGTTTCCCCACTCCTTCTTGTACCTCTTCTAACCATGGTTCACCTGCCACAATTTAATACGATTTTTCCTTATAAGATAAAAACCAATCAAATAAAAATCACAACCAACGTGAGTGGTTCTATAATTTATTTATGATGTACTTCCAAAGGAGCAATTTATGCATTTATAAGTTCTTGACATTCCATAAATTTTAAATTTTAACACTTAATTTTTATTTTTTATTTTTTTATTTTTTTTTAAGAATGAAATTCCAATCCTATTTCAAGATTGAGATGAAAAGTCTATTTTCAAGCTAATATACGGTATTGATAATATATAGTGGTATTGCTTGAGTATCAAAACTCACTCGAGCAATGTATGAGACCCTTAAAATAAGCTCTTGTGTGGTTATATATTTCACCAATTTTATGCTTTCACCTAAATTTTCCAAAGTGGAGAACTTATGGGACACAGGTCTCAAGTTCAATTCTTACTGATGATAGAAGGTACTCTTGCAACAATCCAGTCATCAACTGCGTGAAATAGTTGCTTAATTTAATTTATTTACTGGTGCAAGATTATTGATCACTATCTACTGAATATTTGACCAAATTATTTCTGAATATTTTAATAAAAGTAAGGGAAATTTGCAATAAGATATCTTTTCCCATAATAAAAATAATTCTAGAGCATACTGAGGCCTGAATATGAACTGAGCAACAAAACTTAACAATCATAATCTGAAGCTCCTGTACAAAATTGTGCCGAGAGAATCCCTTCTTAGATGATTCACTCTTAAAAATCCGATGCCTGAATATTTGACCAAATTTATCCACCAAAATCATTCTCCACATTTTTGCATACACCTCATGTTATCAAAGTACACAACCCTTCAGCTGTGAACTTGAAAAGATCAAAAATTTCACTACTAATACTGTTTCAGAAAACCATGAGAAAAATGCTTTATACAAATCACAAATCATTGTACACATTGTACAGTTATGAATAACTCATTCCGTGGAAAATAAATGGGGCATAATTTGGGCAGCAGTGATGGCCATAGAAACCATTTGCTCATTCCTATGGCCAGTTCGCTGAGTTCTCCAACAAGACAGACACCCGTTTTTCAAACAACATTCAGCCTCACAATTATATTGCAGAGACCTGGTTAACCTTACGTCCTATTTATTTAATTCTTGTTATCCACTAAACATTAAAATCTACTTCAACTACATCGCGAGATGTTGGTTCAATTTTCGGGGATACAGCCACGTGTTGTCAGTTCAATGGAGGGATGGTTCGGAAGAAAAAGCCACGTATTGCCAGATCTGGGACTCTGGTGGTGTCATGTCTCAGATCTAGGCTCTCGTCGTGTCACATGTTTCCAGATTACACGCATTTGATTTCATTTTTTAAGGCCAATATTTATTGAAATATGTCAAATCTTGCAAGTTATTGAAATTTTATTCTATTTAATGGCTTAGAACTATGCAGAGTCCTCGAAGAATTTGAATTCGAAGTTGTTCCAAGAAAATCGAATCTGGGCACTGTTTCTTATTTAAAGAACAAATAGAAATATGGCACAAAATGGTTATACGTGTCAATTCGACGTGGGTTATACTAGAGGAAACCTGGATCCACACGCTATAAAGTTGGCTAAAGGAGCGTGGTGCTAAGAGGAGATATTCGAAATAAATCTGCATAGCGAGAAAGATATTCGAAATTAAATATGCATAGAGAACACCCAGTACAGTTTGGTAAGGGAAAAATATGCATAGCACAATTTAAATTAAGTGCTCAATGCAGTTTTCACAAAAATTTAAAACCAGAAGGGTTATATAAACTTTGCGAAAAGATCACACTAACTATGGTCCAATCCAATAGACAACATGAGCAAAAACCTGTCTTAGCTAAGGCTTCTGTTTGCTATCCCGTCATTATCTTTGCGTGCCATTTGGGTAATGAAGGGAGGAAGGATAATGTTGTGCCTGAGCAGCCCAATATGCAAGGGATTTTGCACGCTTACATCCTGTACTGTAGATTCTATGGTTCTGGTTAAAACTAACGGTACTGGTATTGCACGTCTTAGAAGTGGGCTATCCCATCCATTTTGGACCTACTCATTTTCTTCAATTCGGTGCAGCAGCAGCACTAATCATGTCAGCTGCAATTTTCCGGACCAGTCCAGCGTAGTTTCATTGCCTAAGCCTCGATTTCGAGACAACAAACACGCAAACAAAGAGAAAACAAGAAGAAAACGTGTAACGCTCACCATTAGTCTCTATTTCGACATGAAAAGGAAGAAAACAAGCATCGAGCAAGAAAAATCTTTATTCACCAGGAAAATTTTTTGCGGAAAATATTGCTGTCATAAACAAGAAAGAAAACTTTAATATGTATTGAAGTTCTTTTGGCTGTTCACTTTATTTGCTATTCTAACTTACGCTTTGTTCCCAAGTGGTGTGCGCTCTTGGAAGTATAGTTTTTGTTGCAATTTTTATTCTTAGGGGAGTTTGGTCAGCAATTGCATACATAAAGATAAACGGAAAAACAAACGAGGATCCATGGAATGGTGCACAACCTGCAACTTAACTACTAATGGATACTTCCCAGCCTTCAACAAAATGTGTAATTCTTTATCCAGTGATCTTGGATACCAATGGTTACATGAAATTTTATAGCTTTTGTAATCCTAAAGTCTGCTTCTTATCAGCAACAAAGAAGGAAAGTCAGCTAACGAGTATTTGGTATATTGTAATCATATGTTTCCTTCTTGTCATCAACAAAGAATGGAAAGCTAGCACATGAGTATTTGGTATATCTTTCTACACAGTTTAGATTGCATTGTTGTGATTTTTTGTCTTCTTGCCAAAGAAGAGTAGAAGAGAATACAACAGATTTCATAGGCCAAATGGTTTATGGGATTTGGAGGTTACATCTTTAGGAGGGCATGTCTTTGCAGAGAATTAAAACAACAGTACTTGTAAAAGAAAAGTAGATTCAAGCTAGATGCCTCATAATTACTATAGGAAGAAAGTTGCTAATGTCATTGCTTCAGAACAGTTTCATATGCGAGTCTAAGTTGGCCTCGTATACCGTTGTTGAGCTCTAGATCGTATCTAACAAAACTAGTCATGCATGCATGGGCCCATAGGTCTCAAGGGTTCAACATAGCTCTGATACCAAGTGTAAGGACCAGATCCATATATATATATATATATATATATATATATATATATATATATATATATATATATATATATTCCTTTTGTTAATCACACTAAAATACAACCAGAAGAGAAAAACATTGGGAATTCAAATTTATTCAGCACTATCTAACACATCCCTAAATTTCATTTCACTAAACATATCATAAAATTTACATATATTTAACTAAGGCCATAAAGAAATCATGCAAAATAATATTGTAACACATATGTACCATTCACCAGAAAATGAGAATCCACTTGATTTGTCATTATTTATCTTCCCTTGTTGTCGGCCACCTCCGAGTGTGAATGATGACGTACTTGATTCAAATGCAATGACCCACCGGTTAACCTCGCATCCTACTCCTTGGGTACTCTTCTTCCCCGCGGACCCCCGAGCTGCAATGGGGTTGTACAATGGAGGAATGCAATAGCTGGCAAAGGAGAGAACTCCTTGGCTCAAGAGTACCCTCTCTAAAATCCTCTACCTCACCAAACTCATTATAGTTTCATAATCACTACTCTGACATAGTCTCATCCATCCAACAATAGGGTTCCAAAAAGTCCCTTCTCCCATGGCTTTCCCCTTCTTTTATAGGAGTCCTCATAGGTGACAATTGTCATGTCATGCACAATTTTTTTTTTATAATTGAATAGTTTGATTATTCACCCACCCATGTGTCACTCTCTCATCAAGGGTCTCCAAAATTATTTACTTAAATTTTAATTTAAATCTAATATTTTCCTCACCTCAACAAGATTCCTATTTCTTCTCCTATTTCTTCTCCTAGTTGCCTCTTGATCCCCCTTTTTACTCCTTAATCTGTGTTCATTACTAAAGTCAATTAATGAGTCAAGATTTGATCCCCTATCCACTCCCTAATTTAACTCAAGTTATCTCTTAGATGGATATTCTTATGTTGGTTATTGCCACATGGAGGTTCTCTACATTTCTCTAAAATTCAATTTATTAATCTTATTTTAATTCACCATCCTCTTCTCTTAATTAGGTTTAAATATATTAGGATTAATATTTATCCTTACAATTAGGTCCCTCTTTCCCCTTTTACCTAATTAAACTACATAATCTACCTATTACTTTCCAACATGGGGAGGGTAGAGTTTTTAAGGTAACCTATTTTATTTCTTCCTATGATCCTCTTAACCCCATTTTTATTTTTTATTTAATTACCACAGTTTATAACATCATTTACCCTTGATGTAAATTTACCTAGTTTTCATTTCTTGATTATATTTATTAATTTTTTATTTTTTTTTATGATTCCTAGGGTGCCAAGTTTGGCCGTGCCCTTCAAGAACTTCCCTTGAAGTTCCAAGGGTGCCACGCCTAATAGTTTATTTGTGATGCCAAGGGTGCCAAGTTGGTCGTGCCCTTCAAGAAATTCCCTTGAAGTTCCAAGGGTGCCACACCACTTGCCCTTCAAGCATTCAATGACTATGAGGGGAAAGTATAGGTGCAACGACATAGACCACTATCATCTCTTATGTTGCCTGCTATAGTGAGACTAATGGTGTCGGGGATCAAGGAATTCACCTTGATGTGCGCCCCCCGATAAAATCCTCATGAGCGACCCAACTTTGGGACCTGCCCTCATGACATCGTGATCTTCAAGGCGAAGGTGTTTCCACCTTTCCAGCCCAAGTCATAGCGGGAGTGCTAGTGGTTGAGATGAGGGACACTATCCCACCCCTCCCATGTAGTTCCATCCAGTTGTACAACCCCATCACCCATATGTGAGTCATTTGTCCAAGCTACTAATCTGTGCATGCAACCACTAACATATCATCAGAATATAGATAAACATATATAGCAGGTTTCAAAATTGACTTTGAATTTCAAAGATAAAATAATATAAAAAAATTTATCAAACTAGTTGTCGTCAACTCGTCATATGCGAGTGCCTCTGGTGGTTTCCTTCCATACTCAATAATCATCAATAACGAGGTTTCTCAGTGTTAGTCATTGTCATAATAGCATCATTAATAACACCTAGTCATTCACATCATTGTTGATTGTAAGCCTGAACTAATGAAAGTAGGTAACATAGGGGACACATCCATCATGGCTATCATCCTCAAAACATCAATGGAAACATACATATCCATTAAGCTATCAACATCATAACATCAATCGAAATATACCTATCCATCAAATTTATCAGCATCATGATTTTAATAGAGAGCATACATATCCTTTACTGCCATCATCATCATAAATTCAATAGAGACCAAACTTAACCATTTAATGTTACAATCATCATAATACCAATAGATAACATACATAACCATTCATGCTATCATAATATCAATGGAGAGCATACATAAACATCACAACCATGAATATCTCAATCACTAATAATAGCGTCATGTGCCTGGATCCTCAACCCGAGATCCTCAAAGGATAATGTGTGGGCCTTAGGGCTAAATAAATGTTAGTTTCATATCACTGTCAGTCAACTAGATTGGGCATTACACAATTTTCCTTCCCAAGTAACTGTTCGACTTCAACAGTCCTACGCCAACCTCCAATAGAACTTGACATCCTTCCTTAAAAAAAACTTTAACCATCCTCTTTGTCCTTTTCACTGGCTTATTCTCCTTAATTCCCAGGTTTCTTTGCAAAGCAACCAGATTCAAATGATTATTGAAGCAGATCAAATTGTCAACGTTCTGACTCCCCTCCCTTGATGGCTTATAACCTCAAATTTATCCCCAGTTAGCTTTTCCTTCCATCATCGTTAATTTTTCATTGATCTAAATATTCCTCCAAAGAACAATAACTAGGAGAACCATGTTAATCCATTAATCCCTCCATTCATAGACTTAGATCATATGCCATTAGCTAATAGGGAGTATAGGATTAGTGAGACACAATGCGACTGTGAATTTTTGGAGCTTTACTGTTGGCTGGATGACAAACATACTGAAAAAAAAAAAAAAAAAAAGATGAAATTGGACTCTGGGAGTCCAATCTTCCTCACTATATTTTCCCTCTGACCTTCCATGCCCCTGAATTCACTAGGAAATTCCAAGCATGTTATGTTCCCAGCCAAAGAGTCATTATGACCCCTTCTGGTGAGATCCTTTTTTCAATCACTGCCCAATCCATAAACCAGATGATGCTAGCTCCCCCTATGGAAAATAGTGTCCCATTTTCCTTATAAGCCCTCACTGAAATCTATCAGAAGTTTGATTTTTCCAGAAGAGCCAAGATTCTTAATATCTTCTTACTAGAAAAATGCCCAATTTCCAAAGAAGAATCCTCCATACCCTTCCTCAATCTTCCTTGATCAAGCTAAATAGCTTACAGCCATAATTTCATACATTTTGGGTTATTATTCTGATTAGTGGGTAGATGAACCCATTATAGGCTTCCTTTCCATTTTTTCCACAAATAGAAAACCATCTATTTCAAGGATAATTTTAGGGGCGAATGTTCGCCCTTTGGCGAAATTAAGGGGTTTTAAATTTTTAGTGGGCAAATATTTTGTATCATAGTACATTTTTACAAATCACCTCAAATACCCACCTTATTTTAAGGGAGAGGGTAAAAAAGGTAAATTTAGCCCTTGAAATTAGGACTTACAACCTTCCATTCTCCCATTTTCAAGAATAGGTTTTATTTAAGTGAATCCATTCGCCCATTTTCAAGAATAGGTTTTATTTAAGTGAATCCTATGGGCCAAATACCAAATTTATGAAAGATGTATGGTAAATTAATAAAAATGTAAATAAATGAGAGGTATGGTAAATAAATAAAACATTTTTTATATTTACTCCATAAGTCACCTTATACACATGTAAGGGTGTAAACAAATAAAAATATAAGTAAAGTGGAGGTATGGTAAATAAATAAAACGTCTTTTTATACTTACTCAAAAGGTATGGTAAATAAATAAAAATATAAATAAACTAGACGTATCGTAAATAAATAAAACCTCTTTTTATATTTAGTCCATAACCCTCGTTCTATTTATGAAGGCTCAGGAAAAAGGTTTTATTTAAGTGAATCCTATGGGCCAAATACCATATTTGTAAAAGAGGCATGGTAAATTAATAAAAATATAAATAAACAAGAGGTATGGTAAACAAATAAAACATTTTTTTATATTTACTCCATAAGTCACCTTATATTTAAGAACACTCAAAAAATGGGTTATATTTAGGTGAAACCTATGGCCAAAATACTTTGGGAAAAATACCATGGACTAGATTGTTATTAATACCATGCAAAAAACCATTATTAACCCTAATATTAGAATTAATAAAAATAAAAATGGCACATAGTATTGACCCATGGTATTCACCAAAATGGCACATGGTATTGACCCATGGTATTCACCTGGAATGTAGCCTATTTAAATGGGGGAATTAAACCAGCATGTAGCCTATGCTAAGATTCACTAGGACTTTACAAAGTTTTATTATTTAGTGAAGACTCGCCAAGATCTTACAAGATTTTATAATTGAGTAAAATATTCGCCATGCCTGGTGAGAGATTCGCCAAAAAATTATATATACATATTATATTATTGATAAAATCACCTTCCATTTTTCCTATATACCATGGAGATTCGCCCATTTATTATATTTATAAATTTAGGGGGGGTTCTTAAAATTTTCCCTGATCTATTTTGTTTAATTTCAATCAATTCCTAGCTGATAACATCCATGAGAAGTTTCTTAATTTCTAACAGAGCAAGTGTTTAATTACACTTCAATTTTAGTTTATATTTTTCTATATTATCAAGCAAACAGGTTCTGTTTTGCCATGTAGAAGCTAGATGAAGAGGGAAACCAACAACATGTAATATTTTGGACTTCTTTAGTCATGAAAGAGTAGCAAGAATTCTCCTATAAATAGTTCATTGAATATTTTGTTCACCCAATTATGAATATCCTAAACAGCTCAGTACGACCCAGAATCAGTGAAGACATCAAAAGGATTTTGCATTTAACATATCAGGCCAGGACTAGAGATTGGTATTTATACCAAAATTATACAGAAATCAGAGTTTATGGATCCAAAAATACCTCCCCAAGA
The DNA here is from genome assembly GCA_031772625.1 of Pinus tabuliformis. Taxonomy (NCBI): domain Eukaryota; kingdom Viridiplantae; phylum Streptophyta; class Pinopsida; order Pinales; family Pinaceae; genus Pinus; species Pinus tabuliformis. Next base: position 27,131,487 of record CM062808.1, on the reverse strand, counting down.
GGATTTTTTCCCTTGAATATATCATACAAATGCTAAATTCAAATGATATTCACTTTGTGGTGGCAAAGAAGAAGTTCCAATTTCGGATAAAGACGCATGTGGGCCCTATCATATGCAACACCAAGTCAGCAGGAGAAGAGGCAGATTAGATCCTTAAAGAGATGAAATTCAGCCCGAGTTTCACATGGTCTTATGACCCTTGGGGTATCATTTCTAATTTGAGAGTAGAAAACAAAACTACTCCATATATCCATACCTCAAAGACTTAGATAGAGAAATATGTGAACCAGTCAGAACAGGTAGAGAATACATTGCAAGAAGTTGAAGAACAATTGTTTTCTACTTCAAATTTATAGACTCCCACTCCTCAAGAGAAAACAAGTAAAAGACAGACATAGGAGGGATCATCATCGATAACAGGTAGTGAGGCCAAGGAGTTTAGAATCAGTTACAAGAAGAGACCTAGGACAGATGCAAAAACAGAGGTAGAAGATCAACCTGCCATCATAATTGCAGAAACACCATCTACAAGCAGCGAGTTTGTTAAATCTCCTATTGGACTTTCAATATCACACGGTCAAAAAGATAAAGAGTTATTTTCACAAAATATCCAAGAAGAGAAGGAAAAGAGTGTTTTTGACAGGTACTGAGAGATCAAACTTAAGAATGAAATTCTTAAGAACAACACCTATAATTAGTTTTAGAAGCAAACTTCGAGTTCACAGAAAAGATTACTATCAGTTTTTGATACAGAACAAGGAAATCTATAGATGGCCTTCCTTGAGGCCCAAATTCCACATCCAAAGACACCAGTAGACTACAAGAGCACAGCATTTGAATTCAGCACTAAAGATATCCATCCCATTGATCAAATGGATATGCATAAACAAATTGGTGAGATGATTTCCTCTACCTTAACAAACACTTCCATGTCATTTTCAAAGATGCAGGTTTCATATGCAAATATTCAATCCTAGTTAAAAATGGAAAATGTATCTTCTTTAGAAAAGGACAATAGGATCAAATATTTGGAAGATTTGGTAGTCAAGATAGGATATGATCCTAAAGATATAAATGCTTTAGAGGAGATCATCAAGAAGAAAAATATGGACATTGCAGCATTAAGAAAGCAGCTGAAACTTCCAGCCACAAAGAATCTCTTGACTAAAGATATTAGAGAAAATGAGACACAAAAGGCTGACATGATGAAGCTAATCATAGAGAAAAATGTTCAAATTAGACAGATGGAGGTAGAAATGGAGAAAATGATCAAAGAGAAAGAACATAGTCAAAGGGTAGCCATAGTCCCCCTGGATGCTATACCCATCACTCAAGTCCCAGCTACAGGAATAGAAACTGTAGCAACTTCTTGAACTCAAACTACAAGTGTTGAATAGGTGACAAAGACACTAGAAAACACGTCAATCCAGTTAGAAGATATTAATAAGTTGCATGGGAAGCTCAAAGCTCTGCAAGAAAAAAAAAGCCAGAACTGAAGCTTCTCATTTGGTTGAAGTACAGAAGTCACAAAGGCTACTAGAGAGGCTACAGAAGGTGGAGAAGGATATATCAATTGGTAAAACCTTGGCACAATCCAAGGAAAACATTTGGATGAGTATTATGGACTCCATCAATGAGATTTGGCCATGCATCCAAATCATTCTTTAACAGAAAGAACTAATACAAAAAGCCACTAAAACCATTGTTCAAGTAAGGGAAAAGATAGGATACATGCCCACAGAAGCTTCCAACATCATCAAATTCATGAATTCAAAGAATAAGTATGAAATTGAAGAGTTAGGTGTTAGTTCCAGTCTTCGCAGCCTGTCACCAGGGATCAACATGAGCTCTTACTATGTCTGGTTTTGTTAGATGTTTTGCACATGATGTTTAGCACAAAACATGTCACAAGTGTGTCCATCAGAAGAAGCTCAGAAAAATATTTCCAACGGTATATCACACTCCCATAACCGGTTCCTGGATTAGAAGAAATGAATGAGTGATTCTTGGTTATGCATGTTTTGAGGTCAGTTGTTGCACACAATGACAAGTTTAGTACAAAATCAGTTTTTGAAATAATGGTAAGGAATTTTTCAAAAGTGAAAATGGTTTTTTTTCATCACATACTAAATAACAAAAACCTCCTTCAGTTTATGCACAGGTGTTACTATGTGGGAGATATACAGTGATATTTGGAGCCTACATTAAAACAAAGCAAATTTTTCATATTTTTTACTGTTTTAGTCATTTTAGTGCGGGGCCATTTTACAACAGATGGAAAGTAATTTTGAAAAACCCAAGGATATTTTTGTTAATCATGAGCCATATAACAAAAACCTCTTTCAGTTTTTTCACAGGTGTCATGGATTGGGATATGTGACTAGATTTTTACAGCTAATTTTCACAGATTTAAATTTTTAATGATTTTCTATTTTTGAGATGATTTTGTGGAACATATTGCGAGCTACTGGAAACGAATTTCCCAAATTTGAGAGATATTTTTCAATAGCATGAGTTCATCTTAAACACCTAAAACACCTATTTTCATAAATTCGGCCCAAGTTTAATATAACTAATTCTACTTTAAAGAAAATGGTTGAGCTCAATCCCTTAATACAAAGATGAGAAAATGTATATATTTTATGAATTTCATAGTGTAGAGGTTGGATTTTGGTAGAAGGTTGGACACTTGGGATTGCTTGGCACTCCATTGTACATTTGATTCCTACATGTTTGGCAAAGGAAAGACCAGGGTTTTGCAACACTTGTTGGGATCCTTGTGGCTCTGTGTTTTTATGGTGTTTTTCTTCATGTAATTGTAAGTTCATTGATGTTTTATGTATGTCATTTCCCTTCTCTTTGCTTCTAAAATTAAACAAATTGAGAGACAAAGGTACAATTCATTAGCTTGTTGTGCTCTGCCTGTTGGTTTGTTTAATTTTCAATGTTTTCTTCAGTTTGAAGAAGATTCTTGGTACCCTCTTTCCCTCTTCAACTCCTCAGTGGTCTTTTCCATCCATTCATTTAATCTAAAGCATCAAAACTACTACCCCCAACCAGAACTCTGTGAAAATCTGGCCTCATCCCCGGACCCAAAATTTTCCTATCCCTTTTTCCAACGAAGACCCTCAAAAACTCAAATCAAAGCCTTGTACTTCATACCTAGTCTAAATTAGTTTAATTTCAGTCATCTCAAGCCCCATTGATTATCTTTTGCTGGGATTGACCCAGAGAGAGCCCTCTCCTATCCTCGTAGGGCTAGCTATGACACTGAGCGTGGTTTGATGTTGGCCCTGGATCCTACCTTTTCAGCCTGAGGTAAATCTAGGGTCTAACATAGTGGCAACCATACTGGGGAGAAAAGTTTATTTGTTTGTTAGTGTTCTTTGTTTTATAGACTACATACGGAGCCTGAAGTTATGCCAGGTAGCCTTCGAACCGCTCTTGCTTTGCATTAGCGAAAGTAGATAAACGCTACTTCAGTGAATCTCTGGTCTAGTCTTATAAATGGAATATCTAACCTGCAAATTGCCCCAGTACATGTAGCAAGTTAGATCTGATTGTTGATGGTGAACAACAGTCAGATACATATGAAGGCTGAAACATTCACCTGGCAACTCCAACTCAATCCAGAGATTCCAACGCTCATTGATCCGTACATGCACTAAAATAAAATGGTAGGGTATGTGGCAGACCCTGTGTTTTGTGAAGCTTTAAAAGAAGTTAGAGATCAGTTAGTGGATTTTGAAATTGATGAAGTATTTTTCATTGTCGTGCTTCAATGTTTGAGATCTCCGAAGTTTCCTCCTAAAGCTAAAACTGGTTTCTTTGAGTTAGTTTTTGGAAAATTTGAGAAGGAGATTCAATATTTAAATGATCAGATCCAATCATATGAATTCCGAGATCCCAAAAAGTTCTTGGAAACTCTCCCTCCTTCAAAACAAGAAATAATAGAGCTGCCCGTGGATGTTTGCATTGACAATTTACAGTTGGCGGTCTGTGTTGAGGAGTTAGGGCAGAAAATAGAGTCTGGTTTCTTTGATCCTATTATCACATATATGGAGTATTTTTTCAGTTTGAATGATAAGTCAGATTGTCTTTTACATAACCAGACTCGTTATGTGCATGTATGGCTGTCAGCATTTACATTTGTTTCATGGTTGAAACACTTTCAAGCAGCATCCTTGTCACAGTTACTTGATTGGTTGATATGGCATTACAACATTACTTGATCTATCAATTTTGCAGCAAAGTGGGTTAGATTTGTACATAAATAAGTTGCTCGAGGTAGCATTTCAGTTTGTGGTATTTGTTTATGTACATATCGCAGTATGTATATGTTTTTGGATTAGTATGAGTTGTTTTGGGTTTGCAGTTGTTTGACCATCCATGCCCAATGGAAGAAGCAATATCTACTTTCCAGAGATCTATAGTTCTTGGCACCTCCAAGGAGCTACCATCCCCATTGGAGTCTTCGCAGCCTGTCACCAGGGATCAACATGAGCTCTTACTATGTCTGGTTTTGTTAGATGTTTTGCACATGATTTTCAGCACAAAACATGTCCCAAGTGTTTCCATCAGAATAATCTCGGAAAAATATTTCCAACGGTATATCACACTCCCATAACCAGTTCCTGGATTAGAAGAAATGAATGAGTGATTCTTGGTTATGCATGTTTTGAGTTCAGTTGCTGCACACAATGACAGGTTTAGTACAAAATCAGTTTCTGAAATAATGGTAAGGAATTTTTAAAAAGTGAAAGAGGTTTTTTTTCATCACATACTAAATAACAAAACCTCCTTCATTTTATGCACAGGTGTTACTATGTGAGATATATACAGTGATATTTGGAGCCTACATTAAAACAAAGCAAATTTTTCATATTTTTTACTGTTTTAGTCATTTTAGTGCGGGGCCATTTTACAACAGATGGAAAGTAATTTTGAAAAACCCAAAGACATTTTTGTTAATAAAGTGACATATAACAAAAACCTTTTTCATTTTTTTCACAGGTGTCATGGATTGGGATATGTGACTAGATCTTTACAGCTAATTTTCACAGATTTAAATTTTTAATGATTTTCTGTTTTAGAGATGATTTTGTGGAACCGATTGCGAGCTACTGGAAACGAATTTCCAAAATTTGAGAGAGGTGTTTCTCCAGCATGACCTTATTTACAAAAACCTCTTTCTATTTTGTAACAGGTGCTATGGTTTAGGAGATACGAGTTCATCTTCAACACCTATTGTTAGAAATTCGGCCAAGTTTAATGTAACTAATTCTATTTTGAAGAAAATGGTTGAGCTCAATCCCTTAGTACAAGGATGAGAAAATGTATATATTTTATGAATTTCATAGTGTAGAGGTTGGATTTTGGTAGAAGGTTGGACACTTGGGATTGCTTGGCACTCCATTGTACATTTGATTTCTACAGTTTTGGCAAAGGAAAGACCAGGGTTTTGCAGCACTTGTTGGGATCCTTGTGGCTTTGTGTTTTGATGGTGTTTTTATTCATGTAATTGTAAGTTCATTGATATTTTATATATGCAATTTCCCTTCTCTTTGCTTCTGAAATTAAACAAATTGAGAGATAAAGGTAGAATTCATTAGCATGTTGTGCTCTGCCTGTTGGTTTTTTTAATTTTCAATGTTTTCTTCAGTTTGAAGAGGATTCTTGGTACCCTCTTTCCCTCTTCAGCTCCTCAGTGGTCTTTTCCATCCATTCATTTAATATAAAGCATCAAAAATACTGCCTACCTTGCCCCAACTGAAACTCTGCGAAAATCTGGCCTCATCCATGGACCCAAAATTTTCCTGTCCCTTTTTCCAACAAAGACCCTCAAAAACTCAAATCAAAGCCTTGTACTTCATACCTAGCCTAAAATTAGTTTAATTTCAGTCATCTCAAGCCCCATTGATTATCTTTTGCTCAGATTGACCTGAAGAGAGCCCTCCCCTGTCCTCGTAGGGCTAGCTATGAGGCTGAGCGTGGTTTGATGTTGGCCCTGGATCCTACCTTTTCAGCCTGAGGTAAATCTAGGCTCTAACTTAGTGGCAACCTGTTGATGCCTCGAAAATTGCTGCAACAACATTGGGTGATAACCACCCGGTCCGGACCTTAAAGCAGCTCCTTTTCCGTTTGGTGTGGTGGCTCCGACTGGTTTAACTAGGTCCAGTTACCTTCTCCCTATTGCTATTGGTTTATGATATATCTTTACCTACCAACATACAGGGATATCAGATCGCTTCTTCTTCCTGATCAGGCAAGAGAATGACCCTTAAGCTTATTTGGGTTCAGCCAAGCCACAATTAAAATTTTGCCTCTTTGAGGAGAGGACTTAAAAGAATGTAGAATTTACTCTAAATGCAAGCTTGTTCTATGATGCAAGCAAAAGAAACTAATCTAAATCCTATCTTAATTAGGCAGATATAGATCTAACCCAACTAAGAGAAAGATAATTAAAGTATTGGGATTTAAATATGTCTCGTTTATAATGAATATCAAGTTAATGAAGTAGTTCAATTAACTGATATTATGGTTACCAAAACACATCCTATTGAGACTTCTAAATGGAAATAATAAACCAACAACATTCAGGAAGTAGTTCACAAAAATGATATTAATTATCAAATCAGTAAATCCAATAATTGAATAGTGACATGTGGAAATAGTTCACAACACATTACCATTCAATAAATCAGTTTTATAAGACGGATTTCTGAGTAAATAATTACTTAGAAATTAGATTTTAATTCATAATAACAGAGATACCTAATAACAATATTGAGACAAATTACCCATGTTGACAATAGTGCACAAACATGAATAAAATGAGACATTCATGTTACCATAAAAGTGAAACTGATATTTGAAACAGTAGTATTAGAAATACCAATTTATTGCATCCATTTCTCTGATCCTAGTCTCCAACAGTTCTTTACATTGCTTGAACTTCTGCCTCCAAAACTAGAGCCACAATAGTGCACACTCTGCCCCTCATACATAATTCAAGATACAAAGGAAAAATCCTCAATAATCTCCAGATCTGAGATTTTCTCTCCTCTCTCCTACAACTCTAAATTCCTATTACAGTAGTGCTTTTAGAAGTCTAGAATTGCAGAGGAGAGCAGCCCCAATTACATTCTGCAATCTATTATTTATACTATTTGCAAAGGAATTTTGGAGAGGAAAGTTTGTTGAAGAGAAATCTGCCAAATACCATTTTATTTGTTCAAAATTCCAATCTTTAATTGCTGGAGCATTCTCATTGATTGGAATCCTTTTCTCCATATTTCTTCCACTGTTTTTCTGCAAAAAGAAATCAAAATAAATTAAGATGCAACAATAAAATCAAAATATTATTTCTAGCATTTAAAATAAATCCAATCGAATTCAATTAAATAAATAATTGAAAATAGAATGTAAGATTTTTATTGGTACATGGGATGATTCGAATGGCCAAGGATATGATTAACCAATGGATCTGAAATTAGAAGAGGTTTTGGACAAATGAAAATGAAGAAATTAACTCAGAAAATTGATTTTGTTTTCAAAATTCGGAGCTTGATCTTCTGCCTGATTTCTGACCCAATAAATGATTAGATCTGTTAGTGAAACCTCCTCAAAAATGTTCTCCTTGATTTTCTCTTTCCAACGAGCCATCCTGGGCCTCATTTGGCCAAGTATAACTCAATCTATGAACCTCCAAAGTTGATGAATCAAATCTAGCATGAATCTGGAAATTCTGTTGCTGGGCTAAAAATCTAATCCTAAATTAGGATTCTAATTAATTATAAATTAACTGTTAATTATAAACTAAACTAATTGTTAATTAATATTAATCTATTTATTAATTAATATCTAACTAACTAAAATATTAACTATTTATAAACTAATTAAAATGAATATAAATAACAATTAAATTTAAATTAAATAAATATTACATATTCATTAATTAATTAATTTAAAATTAATTGTTTAGGTATTAATATTTAAACTAATATTAAACTAACACTACCTACCTCTCTTATTCATATGGTAACATACATATATAAACCATTAACATAACGAATCATATGGTAGCATAAACGATTTCTAGAAATAAAATTAATACGTGAGCTTAAAACGAATACCAAAGTTTGACTTATCGCATCGGCGCAAGCGTGGTGTCGGGGGTATAAAGTTTGCATAGGATGAAGATTCCCAATGCGATGGAACATTCGTATTTAAACACATGTTTTTAAAATTTTGGTTAATGCCGCATTGCATCGGTAAGTCAAGGTGTGAAGGAGTACCGGCGTGAAGGAGTATCGGCAATCGGAGCTTTTAAAATTTGGCACAATACAAAATCCTCGATCTGATATCGGCATCGGGGTATGGGGGATATCAAGGGTTTTAAACTTGCGACATATGAAACTCCCGATGCAATATTCATATAAATGTTTATTCCCTTTTGTCTTAAGCTTTTCGGCGATCGGGGATATGGAGGTATCGGGGGTATGGAATGACACGCGCCGATATAAATCTCCGATGCGATTATGTTTTATTTTATATATTATTTTTTTTTATATATTAAATTTTAATTTAATTAAATTAATTATATATTAATTAAATTAAGATTTAATATTATTTTTTTTATATTGATTTATTTTAATGAAATTAAGTTAAGTTGTGAAATTATCTAAACTACAGCCACTTGAAGAATATATAGAAATAAAAATAAACTACAGCCACTTGAATGTTTGGGTTTTCGAGATTAGGATTTGATTTGGACATTGGAGTGAATTTCTTAAAATCCTGATAATTAATGATTTGGCTGCATAACTAAAAATGGAAAAGTGTTAGTAAAAACTTGTTATGGGTTAATATTTAAAATGAATGTGTTATTGAACTAATTTATTTACAAAATGCAATATTGTACATTTTATGCAATTTTAACCCAGGCTACATAAATAATCAAATTTTCAAAGGAGTGTCATTTTCAAACCAGTTGACCAAATGAGGCGAAACAAGCGTCAATGGGAAGCTTATAAAAAATCGATTCTAACAAAGCAATCAAAACAAGAATCCAACAAAAACGAAAAATTAACAAAAGCGTAGGGCAATCAACTAAATAAAAATCCAAAAAGGTGTTTAGCCAAAAAAATTTATAGAAAGGGTCCCCATTATTTGAGTTGAGCAAGTCAAAAATGGGGGGTTGTGTTTTTACCAAAACAATGGCGACACGCGGGAGAATAACCAGTTATCTCTATTTGATATGAATGAGATTTTCCTAAAATTAAAGCAAAAATAATTAAAGAAGAGAAAATTATGCTTGAAATGCTTGACTAGTTTCATTAGTCTGAATAAAAGCAAGAATCATCTAACTGTTATTTTTCTTAAAACTCCTCATAAATTAAAATACTTCAAAGTTCTATATCAGTCATTAATTAGTTGTAGAGATAAAGTAGGGGTCACTTTACAGCTTAGCTTTTAAAATATACTCATTTGTCATAGGTAGAGCCACTGCTGCCAGCAAACATCTATAGTCTCGACAGGGTTACCTTTTAATCATCAATGATTCAGAATCTCATCTCTTCAAGAATTATTGACCTAGAGATAAATCCATTTATATATGTTTCTTTTCTTTAAATTTTTATTTTTTATTTTTCTTAAAAACCATTGTCCTGGTTTGGTAGTCATATAGTTGACAATGTCATTCACTGGTTATAATTGGACTGAACAAGCTGGCTCGTGATGAAACCCCTTGTCTTATAATTGTTTGCAATCATAAGCCATTACCCCGGTTTCTTTAGCAGTGTTGGTAATGTCAGCCTATTTTTCCCCTATGATCATGGTAAGCAGGCTCATGATGAGACCTCTTATCTTTTAAGTTTCAAGATATTTCTGGATCACATTCTAGAAAAATAAGACTTTCTAGGACAGGGAGAATCATTGACTCCTTAAGAGTTAAGAATGACAATCTCAGAGTTAAAGGTGCTTTGCTGTAAAGTGTCTTTACTTGGTTAAAAATAACTTTTCTTGACTGATAATAGAACTCTGAAAGATCTTAATAAAAATTTTGAAATCTCAAAATAATTACAATTTCGATGAAAAAGAATTTCTCCAGATTTTATGATACTTCGCCAACTTCTCTTGATTGGTAATCTCTTCCTCTAAATATGTTTACCTTTATAATAAGAAAATCAAACTCTACTAAGAGATTTAAGAAAAAGCTAATAGGTGACTATTAACAATTTTTCTTCATGAATGTTGATCATAGTTAGGTAACAAGAAGGCCTTCCATATAAATCACGGCAAAGTCACCAAAATCAAAACTGAAAACCAAAGTAAAAGAATTCTTATGCTAAAATGAGAAAGAAATAAGCAAACAAAAATAAAAATGAAGAAATTTTAAAAGTGGAAAAGAAAATCCAAGTTTCGAAAGATAAATTCAAACAAGAATGTTTATAGCAATGTCTCAACAATATGAAGAAAAAGAAAATAATCGTGTAATCATTCTTTCTTATGTCGAGATTTAGAGAACATACCTTGCAAGGTTGTGAATGCTTTAGGCTTTTAGATAACAGTGATTATAAAATTCAGCCAAAATGAAAACTTTCTGTTTGATATGAATCTTCTTGTTTCCAAGCATCATCTTAATCATTGTCTAAAAAAGGAATGCTTAAAGAAACAGATTAAAGGTTCAGAAACTTCCTGGTGTAGCTGTTTCGATGAAGATTATCGCTGCTTATTGAAATAAAGCCAGGAGAAGAGTATGGACTTTGAAAATATGATCTGGCAGAGGATTGAAAGCTTCAAATGGAGAACTGCAAAACATATTTTTTTTATATCAGCAAAAACAAAACTGAAACTAAAGTAACGAAATGGAAATTAATGAAAGTGGGTGCATGAATATTACCATTGGATAATTTCTTTTGATCTTACCTGAAAGGTATCAGTTTCTCCAAACTAGCTGACTTCTTATTTTAATTAACATTAAAAACATGAAGAAGTCAAACTAACCAAAATCATATAACCCAAAATCATTATTTATTTTACTTACACTAGAGTAAGCAGTAAAATGTAAAATGGGAATGTTTGGTGCTCAGGGGAGTTGAAATTAAAACAAATGCATCAGAAATGAGAATGAGAATTTGCAGTAATGAATGTTTCTCAAAATATTATAAGTTTCATATAAACTCCATGATTTTATAAAATCCAAAATCAAGACCAAATCGAAGATAATAGAATTCAAATATGAAGATAGAGAGGTTTTGAATTCCATTTTTAATTATGGAATTATATATTTAAAACTAAAATGTATGAGAAATTGAAATGATTTTTGTATGCTGCAATTTTGTCAACAATTGTTTTTTTCCCATAGTGGTTTCCCAAGCTTGCTTTTAAAATAACATATCGCCATATCGGATGATTCACATAACATGTTTCTTTCAATTTTAATTTGCAAGACTTCACTTTTGTTGCTATGCCATATATCGATTAAATATTAATGGCTCAAAGGCATGCATTGGAAGCTATTGCATCGATGGTTGAAATATCAAATTGCAGATATGAGATTATGCGAAGAAAATATGTGCGATGAAATATAGTGATCACAATATTGAAGAGTTGTTATATTGCAAATCGGGGACAATCATGCTGCAATTCTTATATCTCACATCGCATCTCACGATTTGTATTTAGCACATTGCACATTACGCATTGCAAATTTGGGATAGTGATATGGCCATAAATAAAAATGCAAGGAAGCGATTGTGATATCGGCGATGCGATGGATGACATAAGTAATCAGCAATTGGCAAACTTTGGGTACCCGATGTAACACAATATGATTCTTGCGATGCCGATATGCGATGAAGAGTGGACCCGATAAATTTATGATGGGATTTTAATAACATATCGGATCCGAGACATCGGCCCTTTAAAATTATGCCCTTACTTTTATTGCGATTGAACGGACGCGATATTTTTATGAATTTGATTTGAATTTCATATCGGGTCCGGAATTATGTGTTCATCGCAATATCGGTAAAGTCGATTATCGGAGATCGGCGATTCATGATAATGGAAGTATACTTCAACTGCAAAGCTCCGATATGCGAAATGAGATATGGCATATGAGTAAGATAATACATCGGAGGTATTTTATGAACGATTTGTTATCAAAATAAATGCTAAGAACTACTTCCGATGAAATCTTATGATGCGAATAGTCTTATGATATTCCTTGAAATTTCAATTGGGTTTACTGATGGTTGAAAGCAAAGTTAAAAATGTTCAAATTCTAATGAATCACAAAATAAATTTTCCCTGAACCTGTTGCAAATCTGAAATGGGTTTTCTGCTTACTTCAAGTTTTGAAAACAAAATGAAAACCTGTAAATAAAACAGAACATAAAAAATAAAATAAAAAATAAACTAAGGAAAAGAGAAACTAATAAGAGATGAGAACGAGCTTGCAAATGCGTACCTGGAAGGAAATTGTTTGCAAATTTTACCTTATGAATCTTCAAATTCTTCCTTTGATTTATCAAAATTTCGACTTTGTTCAAAATCATCTCATCATTTATTCTAAATCTAAGTGTGCAATCAGCCTAAATAAAATCTGTTTATTCATGTTCAGAAAATATAAAATTTACCAGAAATAAATATAAAAATAGGCTCCCCTTTTGAATTGAAACAACAATTTATTATCTCTGCTTATTCTGAATAACTTGAGAAGAATATGTATTGTTATAGCGACTATTCAATAATGCCTTCAGTAAATAAAGATGATGTGTTTTGCAGCATCATATAATAAACTAAAGATTAAAATGAGATTAAGCCACTAATTATGGAAAAATATCAAAACAGATTTGAATGTGTGCACTTAGAAAAATGGACATCCTTAAAGTTAGCTTTTAGCAAATTCCGAGGAAGATAATATGAACTTCATATGATTACCATGAAAGGTTATACTGACTAATAATGATTGAATTAGAATTAAGCTTATGATAGATAGTCATACATTTCATGGGATAATGGGATCATGAAGCTTTTATATCCTCAAATCCTTACCATATAAATTTCAAAAGAAAATCTTAGAAGGAAATTCCGAAATGAAGAAAAGTGGCTTTGAGGCAATCGATACCAAGTGCAACTTTAATTGAATTTAATCAAGAGATTATTCAGAATAGGCAGAGTAGAGGTATTGCTGTAAGAAATTAGAAAAAGGAAAACAATAATTAAAATTTTCTGATAAGGAGAAAATGTTTCAGTGAACATGCATGAGAAGGCTGATTGCTTTGTTTTATTTTTTAATCTACAAAACTGTTAAAACAAATTAATTACATAAAACAAACTAACTAAATTAATTCTACTCCTATTCTAACCATATACATGAAAATGACTAGGTATAGTCATATTTCCAGTGTAGCCATTTTCTCATTTTTATTCTTGCATATATGTACAGTTAAAATGTTAGTAATAAAAATACAAATATAATTAAACTAAGAAAATTAAATATGAAATCAGAATGTACAGTTAGTGTTAGCAAGTTGATTAAAATCTCCTTCTTTTGAAATTTGTTTTCCAATTCAATACCAATTGGATCACAAAAATCTGGATGGATTTCCATTAATGATTGGGAAACGTTCAAAAGAGGAGATGACAGGCCGAACTGTGGATATGAGTTTTCAAATTCAAAGGCCTGGAAAAAATTGTTAGTGTTATGTACAAGTGTTAAGCTATTAACAATCTCCTTTGAGAGAAAAATTCCAAATATTTTTCAAATGAATTAATGAAAAATGGATGGAAATCTTTCAAATGAAATGGACAATTATTAATTGAATTGAATTGCTGGCCATATTGCAAAAATACATTCTCTTGTTGACATTGCCTTTGAAAAAATAGAAGCTTTTGATAAAACATTAGCATTGATTGAAATTGAAATATTAATATCTTTTGATGCTCATGATTATAATATGAAACTTCAATTTCCCAATCGGGCAATGCATCAATTGAGTGTTTGATAGTAAGGTGTTCAATATGCCAGCGAAAAGTGTGAAAATTTTGCAAAATAAAATCAAAAAATAAATCTAAGTTTAAACAAAATAGTTGTGAAAGAAAAACTAAATGAAATCACTATTTGTACAACTAATGTTACAGCACAATTGGGATTGTTTTGAAATAATTTCTCTTTCATGAGGATTGGTTAGAATTATGAAATTTGGGTAATTTCAAATTCCAACTTGTGAAATAGAAAACGAATTATGATTATGAATGGGAATGGGGGTTTGATCCTCATATGAATCATAAATTGGAATGTTTTCTTGAATGGTGAAATCATGAAGATAATTTGCTGCTCTAAAATGAGGATTAGTTGGGATAATTCTTAAATTGAAGCGTTCCTCATCCTCAGATGTTATTTGAATTTTATCATGAGGATTCTCTTCAGAAGAATAAAAATCAACATCCTCAATGTCAGAGTAATCATCATAAATGACCTCACAAGATTGCTTGGAATTCCCTTCGATTTCATCCAATATACCAAAACAAGGAGGAACAAAAATCTCATGTTCATTAGTGGCAAAAGAATGATCAATTATTGTTTCTTTATCTTGATAAAAATTTAATGGTAATTCATTTAAATCATCCTTTTTAATTTCTGAAATATCATTGATACCAAGAGGAGAAAAATTACTATCATTAAAAATATAAGGATAAAGGGAAAAATGTGAACCTGAAACAATGCATTTAAAACTGTCTCTGTTTGAGAACTCTTGTGCATTATGCTCATTGTAAATTTCAGATTGCAAATCATTCATTTGCGTGCGCATGCTTTCTTGAAGAACGTTGCTTTGCTTCTCTGATTTTGGCATTTGCTCATCATGAAGAAATTCATAAATTTGTACAGCAATTTGCATTTTGATTGCTCGTTGTACTTGCTGATTTGCGATTTGATTTTCCGAATTTACTTCAAAGTAGCTTTTAGATTTCAAGGCGGCTTTTTCTCCAAAATTGTTGTTGTTGTCTTCTTGCATTTGAATAGAAATATTTTTCAAGTTTTCTGAACCCACTTCATCACAATTTATTTGCACATCCATATTGGGATTCTCATTTATATTAGAAGGGGATGAAACAAAACTTGAATTAATTTCATATGGATTGGGAATGGGTGGAAGAGAACAAATATATTCAAACCAATCTAACGATTCTTCTTCCGTAGGCTTATCTTCATCTTTAAATCTTAAGCAATTCAAATGAAATCGAATATTAAAATCATTAACAGACTCATTTTCAAACCTACGTAGATATTCAATTTCTTCACATACCTGTTCATAATCATAGCTGTCGAATTTACAAATGAAAATTGTAACAAATCGATCCCAGTTGTGGATTGAAGCAACTGGCAGAGTTTTACACCAGCTTCTGGCTTTTGCCGCAAATGTGAGAGTAAAAATTCTGCATAATATGCCTTCATCAATCCCTTGAAAATCGTAATTTGAAACATTTTGAATAAATTGAAAGACATGGTTAAAAGCAGAAGAATTTCTCTTACCATTGAATTTTACCTGAGACAAGAGTCTTACCACTTCGGGTGGAGTGTTGGAAGATGCACGTCCATGGATGCAACTCCAAATTGGAAGTTTAAGAGGAGCCATCACAATAAATAAAATATTAAAATTGAAAGACTCCAATAAAAAAAAATTCTCAGTCCTCCTTCTAGCGCCAAAAATGTTGATGCCTCGAAAATCGTTGCAACAACATTGGGGGATAACCACCCGGTCCAGACCTTAAAGCAGCTCCTTTTCCGTTTGGTGTGGTGGCTTCGACTGGTTTAACTAGGTCCAGTTACCTTCTCCCTATTGTTATTGGTTTATAATATATCTTTACCTACCAATAGACAGGGATATCAGATCGCTTCTTCTTGCTGATCAGGCAAGAGAATGACCCTTAAGCTGATTTGGGTTCAGCCAAGCCACAACTAGAATTTTGCCTCTTTGAAGAGAGGACTTAAAAGAATGTAGAATTTACTCTAAATGCAAGCTTATTCTATGATGCAAGCAAAAGAAACTAATCTAAATCCTATCTTAATTAGGCAGATATAGCTCTAACCCAACTAAGAGCAAGATAATTAAAGTATTTGGATTTAAATATGTCTCGTTTATAATGAATATCAAGTTAATGAAGTAGTTCAATTAATTGATATTATGGTTACCAAAACACATCCTATTGAGACTTCTTAACTGAAATAATAAACCAACAACATTCAGGAAGTAGTTCACAAAAATGATATTAATTATCAAATCAGTAAATCCAATAATTGAATAATGACATGTGGAAATAGTTCACAACTCATTACCATTCAATAAATCAGTTTTATAAGACAGATTTCTGAGTAAATAGTTACTCAGGAATCAGATTTTAATTCATAAGAACAAATATACCTAATAACAATATTGAGACAAATTACCCATGTTGACAATAGTGCACAAACATGAATAAAATGAGACATTCATGTTACCATAAAAGTGAAATTGATATTTGAAACAGTAGTATTAGAAATACCAATTTATTGCATCCATTTCTCTGATCCTGGTCTCCAACAGTCCTTTACATTGCTTGAACTTTTGCCTCCAAAACTAGAGCCACAATAGTGCAAACTCTGCCCTTCATACATAATTCAAGATACAAAGGAAAAATCCTCAATAATCCCCAGATCTGAGATTTTCTCTCCTCTCTCCTACAACTCTAAATTCCTATTACAGTAGTGCTTTTAGAAGTCTAGAATTGCAGAGGAGAGTAGCCTCAATTACATTCTGCAATCTATTATTTATACTATTTGCAAAGGAATTTTGGAGAGGAAAGTTTGTTGAAGAGAAATCTTCCAAATACCATTTTATTTGTTCAAAATTCCAATCTTTAATTGCTGGAGCATTCTCATTGATTGAAATCCTTTTCTCCATATTTCTTCCACTGTTTTTCTGCAAAAAGAAATCAAAATAAATTAAGATGCAACAATAAAATCAAAATATTATTTCTATCATTTAAAATAAATCCAATCGAATTCAATTAAATAAATAATTGAAAATAGAATGTAAGCTTTTTATTGGTACATGGGATGATTTGAATGGCCAAGGATATGATTAACCAATGGATCTGAAATTAGAAGAGGTTTTGGACAAATGAAAATGAAGAAATTAACTCAGAATATTGATTTTGTTTTCAAAATTCGGAGCTTGATCTTCTGCCTGATTTTTTACCAAATAAATGATTAAATCTGTTAGTGAAACCTCCTCAAAAATGTTCTCCTTGATTTTCTCTTTCCAACGAGCCATCCTGGGCCTCATTTGGCCAAGTATAACTCAATCTATGAACCTCCAAAGTTGATGAATCAAATCTAGCATGAATCTGGAAATTTTGTTGCTGAGCTAAAAATCTAATCCTAAATTAAGATTCTAATTAATTATAAGTTAACTGTTAATTATAAACTAAACTAATTGTTAATTAATATTAATCTATTTATTAATTAATATCTAACTAACTAAAATATTAACTATTTATAAACTAATTAAAATGAATATAAATAATAATTAAATTTAAATTAAATAAATATTACATATTCATTAATTAATTAATTTAAAATTAATTATTTAGGTATTAATATTTAAACTAATATTAAACTAACACTACCTACCTCCCTTATTCATATGGTAACATACATATATAAACCATTAACATAACGAATCATATGGTAGCATAAACGATTTTTAGAAATAAAATTAATACGTGAGCTTAAAACGAATACCAAAGTTTGACTTATCGCATCGGCGCAAGCGTGGTGTCGGGGTATAAAGTTTGCATAGGATGAAGACTCCCGATGCGATGGAACATTCGTATTTAAACACATGTTTTTAAAATTTTAGTTAATGCCCCATTGCATCGATAAGTCAAGGTGTGAAGGAGTATCGGCGTGAAGGAGTATCGGCAATCGGAGCTTTTAAAATTTGGCACAATACAAAATCCCCGATCCGATATCGGCATCGGGGTATGGGGGATATCGGGGGTTTTAAACTTGCGACATATGAAACTCCCGATGCGATATTCATATAAATGTTTATTCCCTTTTGTCTTAAGTTTTTCGGCGATCGGGGATATGTAGGTATCGGGGGTATGGAATGACATGCGCCGATATAAATCTCCGATGCGATTATGTTTTATTTTATATATTATTTTTTTTATATATTAAATTTTAATTAAATTAAATTAATTATATATTAATTAAATTAAGATTTAATATTATTTTTTTATATTGATTTATTTTAATGAAATTAAGTTAAGTTGTGAAATTATCTAAACTACAGCCACTTGAAGAATATATAGAAATAAAAATAAACTACAGCCACTTGAATGTTTGGGTTTTCAAGATTAGGATTTGATTTGGACATTGGAGTGAATTTCTTAAAATCCCGATAATTAATGATTTGGCTGCATAACTAAAAATGGAAAAGTGTTAGTAAAAACTTGCTATGGGTTAATATTTAAAATGAATGTGTTATTGAACTAATTTATTTACAAAATGCAATATTGTACATTTTATGCAATTTTAACCCAAGCTACATAAATAATCAAATTTTCAAAGGAGTGCCATTTTCAAACCAGTTGATCAAATGAGGCAAAACAAGCGTCAATGGGAAGCTTATAAAAAATCGATTCTAACAAAACAATCAAAACAAGAATCCAAGGAAAACGAAAAATTAACAAAAGCGTAGGGCAATCAACTAAATAAAAATCCAAAAAAGTGTTTAGCCAAAAAAATTTATAGAAAGGGTCCCCATTATTTGAGTTGAGCAAGTCAAAAATGGGGGGTTGTGTTTTTACCACAACACAACCATACTGGGGAGAAAAGTTTGTTTGTTTGTTATGTTCTTTGTTTTATAGACTACAGACGGAGCCTAAAGTTATGCTAGGTAGCCTTCGAAACGCTCTTGCTTTGCATTAGCGAAAGTAGATAAACGCTACTTCAGTGAATCTCTGGTCTAGTCTTATAAATGGAATATCTAACCTGCAAATTGCCCCAGTACATGTATCTAGTTAGATCTGATTGTTGATAGTGGACAGCAGTCAGATACATATGAAGGCTGAAACAATCACCTGGCAACTCCAACTCAATCCAGAGATTCCAGCACTCACTGATCCGTTCATGCACTAAAATAAAATGGTAGGGTATGTGGCAAACCCTGTGTTTTGTGAAGCTTTAAAAGAAGTTAGAGATCAGTTAGTGGATTTTGAAATTGATGAAGTATTTTTCATTGTCGTGCTTCAATGTTTGAGATCTCCGAAGTTTCCTCCTAAAGCTAAAACTGGTTTCTTTGAGTTAGTTGTTGGAAAAATTGAGAAGGAGATTCAGTATTTAAATGATCAGATCCAATCATATGAATTCTGAGATCCCAAAAAGTTCTTGGAAACTCTCCCTCCTTCAAAACAAGAAACAATAGAGCTTCCCATGGATGTTTGCATTGACAGTTTGCAGTTGGCGGTCTGTGTTGAGGAGTTAGGGCAGTAAATAGAGTCTGGTTTCTTTGATCCTATTGTCTCATATATGGAGTAATTTTTTAGTTTGAATGATAAGTCAGATTGTCTTTTACATAACCAAACTCGTTATGTGCATGTATGTTGTCAACATTTACATTTGTGTCATGGTTGAAGCACTTTCAAGCAGCATCCTTGTCACAGTTACTTGATTGGTTGATATGGCATTACAGCATTACTTGATCTATCAATTTTGCAGCAAAGTGGGTTAGATTTGTACATAAATAAGTTGCCCGAGGTAGCATTTCAGTTTGTGGTATTTGTTTATGTACATGTCGCAGTATGTATATGTTTTTGGATTGGTATGAGTTGTTTTGGGTTTGCAGTTGTTTGACAATCCATGCCCAATGGAAGAGGCACTATCTGCTTTCCAGAGATCTATAGTTCTTGGCACCTCCAAGGAGCTACCATCCCCATTGGAGTCTTCGCAGCCTGTCACCAGGGATCAACATGAGCTCTTACTATGTCTGGTTTTGTTAGATGTTTTGCACATGATTTTCAGCACAAAACATGTCCCAATTGTTTCCACCAGAAGAATCTCGGAAAAATATTTCCAACGGTATATCACACTCCCATAACCAGTTCCTGGATTAGAAGAAATGAATGAGTGATTCTTGGTTATGCATGTTTTGAGGTCAGTTGCTGCACACAATGACAAGTTTAGTACAAAATCAGTTTCTGAAATAATGGTAACAAATTTTTCAAAAGTGAAAGAGGTTGTTGTTCATCGCATACTAAATAACAAAAACCTCCTTCAGTTTATGCACAGGTGTTACTATGTGGGAGATATACAGTGATATTTGGAGCCTACATTAAAACAAAGAAAAATTTTCATATTTTTTACTGTTTTAGTCATTTTAGTGCGGGGCCATTTTACAACAGATGGAAAGTAATTTTGAAAAACCCAAGGACATTTTTTTTAATTACGAGCCATATAACAAAAACCTTTTTCATTTTTTTCACAGGTGTCATGGATTGGGATATGTGACTAGATATTTACAGCTAATTTTCATAGATTTAAATTTTTAATGATTTTCTGTTTTAGAGATGATTTTGTGGAACAGATTGCGAGCTAATGGAAACGAATTTCCCAAATTTGAGAGAAAATTTCTCCAGCATTAACTTATCTACAAAAACCTCTTTCATTTTTGTAATAGGTGCTATGGTTTAGGAGATACGAGTTCATCTTCAACACCTATTTTCAGAAATTCGGCCCAAGTTTAATGTAACTAATTCTATTTTGAAGAAAATGGTTGAGCTCAATCCCTTAGTACAAGGATGAGAAAATGTATATATTTTATGAATTTCATAGTGTAGAGGTTGGATTTTGGTAGAAGGTTGGACACTTGGGATTGCTTGGCACTCCATTGTACATTTGATTTCTACATTTTTGGCAAAGGAAAGACCAGGGTTTTGCAACACTTGTTGGGATCCTTGTGGCTCTGTGTTTTGATGGTGTTTTTCTTCATGTAATTGTAATTTTTTTGATGTTTTATGTATGCCATTTCCCTTCTCTTTTCTTCTAAAATTAAACAAATTGAGAGACAAAGGTAGAATTCATTAGCTTTCTATGCTCTGCCTATTGGTTTGTTTAATTTTCAATGTTTTCTTCAGTTTGAAGAGGATTCTTGGTACCCTCTTGCCCTCTTCAGCTCCTCAGCGGTCTTTTCCATCCATTCATTTAATCTAAAGCATCAAAACTACTGCCTACCTTGCCCCAACCGGAACTCTACGAAAATCTGGCCTCATCCCCGGACCCAAAATTTGCCTGTCCCTTTTTCCAACAAAGACCCTCAAAAACTCAAATCAAAGCCTTGTACTTCATACCTAGCCTAAAATTAGTTTAATTTCAGTCATCTCAAGCCCCATTGATTATATTTTTCTGAGATTGACCCGGAGAGAGCCCTCTCCTGTCCTCATAGGGCTAGCTACAAGGCTGAGCGTCGTTTTATGTTGGCCCTGGATCCTACATTTTCAGCCTGAGGTAAATCTAGGCTCTAGCATTAGGAATTAGTGACAGGACTGCCACCATCTTGGAAGTCAAGAAGGTTTTGACTAAAATAAATCTCATTGATCAATTAGATGAAAAGTGTAAAACACTAGAGCTGGGAGTGAATGGGTTTTTCAACAGGATTGAAGAATTAATTCAGAATGGATTGCCCAGCATATATGTGATTAATGACAAACTGATTACTCAAGAAGATTATGTTTTAAAGATGAAGGAAGTGGCCAAAAGCAATATTAAATTCAGTGGTATAAAAGGCAGCATGACAGCTAGATCATTCTTAGAGACAATGGGAAATGACTTCTTTATCCATAATGAGGTAAAACATGTCTTCATAGTAAAGCCAACATTTGCAAAGTATATTGAACTTGATGAGATTTACCGAAGGGTAATTAAGTTAACCATTCCAGATGAAAAAAGGTGGGAGGAACTATGTGATTTATTGGACTAGAAAGTAATTTGAATGCAATAAGAATATCAGCCATCACATCAGCCAGCGCAGCACAGTTATAGGTTGATTCATCAACCGCATCCTCCAAAATAGAGCCACCTCTTTACGCAGTTGACCACCTTGCCTATGGTTCTGCAAAAGATCAATAGTATTGTTTAGGATAATGCTAATAATACAGTGTCGGTTGAGACAATGATTTTGTAATTATTTTGCAATTACTTTTATAAATACTTCACATTTTGAAGTATTAGGGGTTGATTGTTGAATATAATTTCCTCTGTAAATTGTAATTTTTCAAAGTTGTTGGAAGCATCAATAATACAGGGACATTTTCACACGATTCATGTGGTGTACGAAATGGTGATGTTTTTCTTCAGTTTAATTGTTTAATCATTGTCTCCTTTCTCTGTTGTTTCTAAAAATATTAATTACATAACAGAAACATTGATGAATAGGATATGTTATACAAAACACCCTATTCTAGTTGTTAGTAATTTATATGTTTTCTGCTGAAGTCAAATTAAGGAATTCTTCATTGCTCCTTAGTTTCTACTGAATCTTACATTTCTTCTATCTCATAATCCATTTAAAATTATGAAAGATCCAACTAGTCCTAGCTTTCCCTATGAAACTCTTTCAAAGTTTGATGCAGATCCAGTTAATCTTTAGAATACATAGCCCAATGGAACTATAATGATTTAATCAACCAAACAATCCAATAAAAAACAATCAGTACAGTAATAACTAGCCTAAAATTCACATGAAACATAGCTAAACTTTACAGAGAGATCCCTCTCTGAAGCTAGCAGGGCTAGATGCTAGCTTCCAAAGTAGTTTTTATGTTTTCCTATGTGTTTACTCCCTCAACATCAAAAATACAAAACAACAACACTCTGTCAACCCTCTACAACAAAATTTGACAAAAAACACCATAAGGATTTTACCTTTCACTTATCTAAAGATTCCTCATTTTTCCCATCATATCACTGAAAATCATTAGCTCCATATGACTCCATGCCCAATGGATTTTCCCTCTCCCTTTCCATCAAATTGTTAAAACCTATTCCTCTTTGATCTTAATACCTATCGTAAAACCTAAGAAAAACAGTCATCTAAGTGACTGAAAATTCATATAGAGAGAGCCCTCTCTGAAGCTGGAAGGGCTAGATTTTGGTTTTAAAGTGGTTTGTGGTTACCTTTAGGTTCCTCTCCTCAGCCTGGAGGAATTACAAAGTGCTAACATAGTGCAAGGAAATAGGGCCTTGGGCAGGCTTGGATTTTTTTAAGTATTGACCAGAGCATTTCTAGGAAGTAGTGAGATAGATTATACTAATGCAAAGGTTGCTCGGGCTTGAGAAACCATTGTATTTATTCTATAGTTTCTGACAAATGCAATACAAATAGGAAGGGTTTTTGAGCAGTTGTTTTCCCCTTAGATAAATGTTTGAGCATATGTTATTGAATCTTGTCTCATGTTTATGTTGTGATTTCTCAATCGTTTAATTGTTTCCGTTGATGAGTAGAGTAGATTCAAGTCTTTTGTTTCAGAAAATTACATAAGCAGTTTGAATCTACAAGTAATTTCTACATGGTATCAAAGTAGGAATCACAATAGAAGAGAAGAATGTGAGTTTGTATTTGCAGGTGAATTGAATTTGCAGTATCATTCTTCAGAATCAAAGATATGTCGTTCTATGAATTGAGACTCAAGTATGCCATTGACGGTAGCTCGAATTATATTTCTTGGAAGGATGGGATGGAGGTAGTGTTGGAAGATAACAGGCTGAAGGAATTCATAGGCAATGATATTCCTAAGCTCCCAACAACTTATGCTCAAGATTTGGCATTGTGGAAGAAATTTGTGGAAAAGGTGAGGAGGATCATCCTAGAAGGAGTTTTAGATCATATTGTCTCGAATATCCATGGGAAGGATACCCTATATGCAATGTGAAAATCCTTGATAGACTTGTTTTAGAACACCAGTGAACATAGGAAGTTGGCACTGAAGGACAAGCTTCGGAAGATCAAGATGGAAAAGGGCGACACAATACCATAGTACCTGAGCAGGTTCACCCAATGTTGAGATGAACTTGGGAGTGTTGATATTACAGTTGTTGAACATGATCTGGTAAGCCTATCAATTCTAGGCCTTCCCAAGAGCTTAAAGTTACCAGGATTAATTAAATGTGAGGGAGAAGCTACCAAATTGGGAGCAATTGTAGTTTGAATTGGTGCAAGAAGAGATAAGGTGGAACACCAGAGTTGTAACCTCATCCAAGCATGATGATAGGAGAATTGTGCCTTGGATGGAAAGGAAAAGAAAGGGAAAGGGATAAAATCCCAATCCAAAGGGGATTCCAGTCAGGGTGGCAAGAAGAAATATTTGTCAAAGATAAAGTGATTTTATTGTCATGAATTGGGATATTATGCCACGAAGTGTCCACACAAGAAGGTAGGTGGGAATTCCTCAGGAGGGGCAACAGGTGAAGCTCTTGCTTCACAATTTGAACTTGATTAGTGTAACTAGGTTCAGTCTTCATAGTGACACATTCCAATGTAAATGATGCAATTTGCATCTAGCAAATATTTTGTAAATTTGAATCATGGGTTTGTTTTAGTAGCTCTCATTATGAGCTCTAGGCTAGATGATAGGTTTTTGTCATTGATGTAAATATTTACACTTGAAAATGTACAAGTATGACTCCAAGATCAAGGGAAGAATCATGTGGCTATACTCCTTCAAAGACAAGAACAAAAGGGCTAGTAAATGACCCCTCCAAACAAACTCAAAAAGGAAGCAATGTATTTTTCAGTATAAATATATATTTATAAATGAATGATCATGTCAGCTTCAAGTCGGTTAAGAGGTAGGTTATGTCAGCTTGATAGAGAGCCCTAATACACTATAAATATAGGCCTCTCCTCATTCATTGGAACACACAATCAACACAAGATCATTCGGTCTATAATTGATGCGAAGGAGACTGTTCTTGGGTGCGAGGAAAAGGAGACAAAGAGAGCCGCAGAGAAGTTTGTCCATAGCCACAGAAGCTTTTCCATAACCGCAGGAAGGCCTATCACACGTGCAAGGTTAGGGAATCACTTTATCTGCCCTCAATATCAAGGAAAATACTCAGTCTTGGGTATATCTTATAGGCAGATTAGTGCGAAGAAGAATGATTGTTGAAGCAAGGGTTTAGGAGGGCTAGAAGATCCCTAAACCCTTCTCATGTGTGAAGGAATAGAGAAGCATTAGGATTGCCTCATAGTCCAATAATATTTTGATGTTGAGGGCTCAAACAAGGCTTAAAGAACTCGGTTATTGGTCTACAATAAAGCCTTGAGCATAGCAAGGCTAGAAGAAGGCCTAAATATCAAAGAGGTCACTCACACGTGGAAGAAAGGTATCAGTTTTAGATCTACATATAGGGTTTCTGAGTAGCCCTCTCAAGAAAGCAGATCATCTTGTTTAAAGAAAGCATTGAGAATATCCACTAGGCTGGTGGACTAGCTTGAGCAAGTGAAGCTTGGAGGAAGAAGAGGAAGGAAGGAGGAATCCAAATCATTCATTCTTGGTAGCAGATCTGATCCATATTGCAGCAGATCATAGGATAATAGAAAGAAAGGATTCTAGCCTTGATTTTGGAGTCACTTGGTCAAAGGGTCTTTGTTTTGGTCTTGGAAATTTTGTCAAGTGAAGAAACTATATGAAGAATTACCGTGGGTTTTCCTCTCAGGTTTGGAGAGGTTTTTCCCTAGCTACTACCTATATCTTGTGTTGATGTTCTTTTTTTTATTATGCATGATAGCTAGTTGATGAAGTTAATAATTTCTAACATAGAAAATATCTTGTTTGAATTGTCTAAAGAATGAAATTACTTCACAAGGATTTATTAAGATAGAGAAATCATTAACTAATCAAGCCCTTAGATTTCTTAACACATCGCTTATATGGTGAGCACTATGATGGGTAGTGTGTGGTATTTGGATAGTGGAGCCTCATTCCATATGACGAGAAACCAATAATTCTTCAGTGACTTGGAGGAGAAGTACCTCTATATGCACATCAAAATGGGAGATGACGGAAGGTATAGTGCTACAAGTATTGGTATAGTTACTTTTCAAAGGGATTTTAGATCCCCTCTCAAATAAAATGATGTGATGTATGTTTCGGGTCTAAAGAAGAATTTTTTTTCAATTGTTATGTTGGAAGACCATGGATACAATGTGATATTTAGCAAAGGAAAGGTTTTCCTTAGACATATTGCCATAGGACAGGTGAAGCGAATTGGGGTTCGAGTGAAGAACCTCTACAAATTGGATGTAGAATGTTGTGCAGAATTGTGCATAAATGAAGAGAAGGTGCAGAGCTAAAACATCAGTGAATTATGACATAGAAGATTGGACCATTTACACCATGGAGCCTTGAAGATCATGTAGCAAATTTCTACAGCACTTCCCAAGGGTGCACTAGAGTAGATAGATACATGCAAAAGGTGTACATTGGGGAATTACACGAAATCCACCTTCAATGAGCGAGATAGTAAAGCGCAAGCAGTCCTTGAAAGAGTTGACTCAAATATGTGTGGACATTCTTGTAACGTCCACAGCCAAGCACAGGTATTATGTGATATTTGTAGATGATTTCTCATGGAAGTGTGAGATCTTCCTCATGTAGAAGAAAGACAAAAAATTTTCCAAATTTGTTAAAATTAAAGCACTTGTTGAGAAATTGACTAGCGTGAAAGTGAAGGATCTCAGGGGAAAAAATGGTGGAGAATATGTGTCCAATGATTTTAAGAACTTTTGTGCAAAAGAAGGCATTCGACGGGAGTTGATAGAACCCCATAACCCACAACAGAATGGGGTGGCTAAGAGGAAGAATATAAGTATTATGGGAGTTTCACAGGCCATGTTGTATGATCAAAGCCTATATTTGCACTTGTGGGATGAAGCATGCAACATAGTTGTTTATTTGTAGAACACAAGTCCTCATAGGATTCTTGGCATGAGTACACGAGAGGAATCTTTTTCAGGGAAGAAACTAGATGTGTCACACTTCAGGATCTTTATATCATCAGTTTAATGTCATATTTCTAAGGATGAAAGGAAAAAGATAGAGCCTACAGCTGAGTTGGGAATATTTGTGGGGACATTTATACACCTCACAACTATCGTGTGTATTTTCCATCTCTCAAGATGACAATTGTCAGAAGAGGCGTGAAGTTTTATGGGGAGAAGGAAATGAGGTTTTGAGAAGAGATGTGAAGTTTGATAAGGAGAAGGCAATGAGGTGTTTCCTTGAGAGAGAGCTTTGGTTGGAATCAGAGCATGCGATTTTGGCTCCAAAGGAGGAACCTCTAGAAGTTGCGGAGCAACCACAAGCAGAGTTAGAAAGAGTGGAGACTTCCACTCAAGAAAATACATCCAAAGATGGAAGGAAGTGCACCAGAGAAGCTGACACATTATTGCATGATGCTAGAGAGAATGTGGGAGAATCCACATGACAACGCAAGTAGAGGAGGTCACCGGATCAGTACACTTGCTACATGGCTCTCATGAGTGAACTTGTAGAGACCGAACCATCCTCATTCGAGAAAGCAGTGTAGCAACTAGTATGGGTTGATTCCATGGTAGATGAGTATGACTCCATTATCAGAAAAAGTGTTTGGGAAGTGGTCCCAAGACCAGAGGAAAAGTCAGTGGTGGGTTCCAGGTGGATCTACAAGGTGAAGCAAGTAGCAGATGGAAGCATCAAGAAAGACAAGGTTGAATTTGTGGCCAAGGGGTTCTCTTAGGTGGAGAGAATTGACTATGAGGAGACCTTTTCTCCAGTTGTAAGGTACTCTTCAATCAGGTCAATTCTAGCTCTTGTAGCACAGATGGGATGGAAGATACATCAGATGGATGTGAAGACATCATTCCTAAATGTAGTGATTGAGAAAGAGGTGTACATTAAGCATCCAGAAGGATTTGAGGCCTTCGATAGAGAGTTGCGTGTGTGCAGACTCAAGTGAGTGTTGTATGGCTTGAAACAAGCACCCTGTGCTTGGTACACCAGGATCGATAGTTATCTCACCGGGTTGGGCTTAACCAAAAGTGAAGTAGATGCAAACCTTTAGCATATTTTTGTTGAAGGTAAATTATTGATTATAGTATTATATGTCAATGATTTAATTTTAACCGTTGATGAGAATTTGATCAAGTATTGCAAAGAGGATTTTGCAAGAGAATTCAAGATGAAGGACCTAGGGCTCATGCATTGTTTCCTCAGTATGGAAGTATGGCAAGGAGATGGGGTCTCTCAGGGCAAGTATGTTAATGAGTTACTGAAGAAGTTCCACATGGAGAGCAACAAACCCATGGAGACTCCTCTAGCAGGGAATTGGAGGAAGGAAGATGCTACTTCAAGTGAGGTAGTGGAGGCTACCATCTACAGGCAGCTTGTGGGTTCACTTATGTATTTGGTGAACACATGGTCGTACACGTGTTATGTAGTCAACCAGCTTAGTCAATCTATGGTTAAACCAACCAAATTGTATTGGAAGGTAGAAAATCATGTGTTGAGATACCTCAGGTGTTAGGGTCCCACCCTAACCCCCTTATTTATGTCTTGGGATCACGTCATAGTCAAGAGTCAATAAAGCCCATATTAATATTTGTAAGTGGTTAACCTGCAATTAATGACGGGACCACAGTTAGTTGCAAATGGGCGGAAGTATTAGATAGATGGTAAATAGGCGGTAGTATTAGATAGATGGTATTAATAAAACCCACAATATTGGCTCGTGGTATTGCATGTATGAGTCATATATAAAGGATAGAGACTCCCTGCGAGGAGCATTGTGTCTTGTTTTGTAATCGAGCTCTGCTCTATTGGAGGTTTCGCCCTCAAAGAGGCCTGTGAACATTTCTCTCTGAATAATAAAATCATTGTTATTCTGTGTTCTGGGTATATTTTCTTCGCATATTTTGTGTTCTCGGTATATTTTCTTCGCTTGGGTATTGATTTGCAGGATTAAGAGCATAACAAGTGGTATCATAGCACTTTCCAGGGCTCGGTGGGATCTCCAAATTTTAGCAAATTTTTTTTTGGCTAGAGACGTGTTCCGGCGTCTTTAAACCACGAGATCTGTCGTTAAGCGCATAAACCTGCGGATTTGGGGAGGCATGCACGCAGGAAATACAAGAGGTGGTCACATCTATTGGACTCCCTTGTAACCCCTGTGGGTACCCCTTCGAGTAGTAGCACATTAGACAGAACCGCGCACGGACTGTCTTCCACGTACCCTCTGGGTATATAGGAAGCCCCCTAGCTCCCTTGAAACCTCGCCATAGATAAACCTTCGACCGTCTTGTTGCTACAGTACACCGAGAACAGCACTCGGAGAGATTACTCGCCCGTACGATAGGGTAGTCGGGTTGTACGGCTAAGGGTAAGGTCAATCCTCCTTAGTTAGAGCCCTGAAACATTGGGCCGAGTACTACTGTCAGACCCTTATGTATATTGCGATCTGTAGCACCTGACACTCCCCAAGACCATAGTTCCCTTTCTATCGGGGGATCACACATCATCTATTCCAGATCAGCAGCAACAGTTGTTCCACCATTCAGATCTCTCAGATCCACTAGATCGGATATTCCAGATCAGCAGCAGCAGTTGTTCCACCATTCAGATCTCTCAGATCCACCAGATCGGATATTCCAGATCAGCAGCAGCAGTTGTTCCACCATTCAGATATCTCAGATCCACCAGATCGGAGTAGTTGCAAAGGGTTCCTGTACCTGGATATGATTTTCGCAGGACTTTTGGCGGCATTGACAGTTTGAGGATTTGGCGACTGCAGTATTGATCAGGAAGGAGTAAAACTCCGTTAGGAGTTTTCCAAAAAAAAAAAAAAAAAAAAGTCTGAGATCTTCCGAAGTGCTTATTTGTGACCTAGCCCATCAGCATCAGGACAACGAGCTGAGCACGGTGGTACCATTCAATTTCTTAGAAAAAAAAATTTTGGCGGTCCCAAATTTTCATCAAGTTGGTGTATGGTAGAAACTAGAGCTCAAGCAATGGCCAATGAAAGACTAGACAAACTTGAAACAGATATGAACGAGCTCAAAAATTCGCTTGATGACCTATCGAGCATGATACGGCAAGCACTCGATAAGGGCAAGGAGCCAGCTCTTGAGGTACCCTATAATGACCATATACACCATGAGGGTGAGTCTAGCCACTCTCCTCACGTCTGCCACACCCATCCACCACCTCCTAAGTTGGATAGTCAGCGACCTCCCAAGTTGGATATACAGAAATTTGATGGTTCTAACCCGTCCTCATGGCTAGCACAAATGGAACAGTATTTCAAATTGAATCATCTCCAAGATGATTGGACAAAGATTGGAGTGGGGACCATGTACTTGGACAATGAACGATGGCAATGGGCAGAATGGCATCAACGTCGCAATGCACCTTTTTCGAGTTGGGCCCAATTTTCCAAAGCTCTTCGAGATCGCTTTGAACAGGGAGACTCCTTTTTGGGACGTCTCACTAAGCTCCGACAGACGGGTACAGTGGATGAATATATCACCGCTTTTGAAGCCTTGGCCTTCCGCACTGACCAGCTCTCAGATGAGTTCTACACAGAATGTTTTATCAGTGGTCTTAAAGAAGCCATCAAAGCTCAAGTTCTACTCCACCACCCTCCCACATGGACGGAGGCTTGCCAGGTAGCTCGTAAGGTGGAGCGTGCCATAACAGCCCAATACAGCCGCCCCAATTTCCCCACTAAAGGTCGTCCCCCACAAGCTCATACCACGACTCAGACACTTAAGGTCCAAAAGGTGTCACCTCAGGAAATGGCCGAGAGAAGAAAGCAAGGACTATGTTACTACTGTGATGAAAAATATTCCCCTGGGCATAAATGCAAGGAGCCCAAGTTTTTTCAAATAGATGCCACTGACTACAGCTCCACCGAGGAAGATCCACCTCTTGAGGAACCGGAAGCGATCGAAGAAGACAACCAAAAGGAGATTATATCTGATGACCCAGTTATTTCGCTCAATGCGTTGGCAGGAATCTCTTCCCCTCAAACTCTCAAAATCAGGGGTTTTCTTAAACATCGCCCAGTAATAGTCTTGATTGATAGTGGAAGTACCCATAATTTCATCCATCAAAAAATCGTCGAAGCAGCACATTGTTACGTACGGGCAGTCTCTAACTTCCAGGTCCAAATTGCAGATGGGGGCACAATGAAATGTGAAGGCCGCTGTGAAAATGTCAAACTTCAAATGGGGGATTATCAGTTGAAAACCCACATGTTTTCCATACACATGGGGGGATGCGACATTGTCCTAGGTGTTGAATGGCTCCGCACCCTTGGGCCAATCACAATGGATTTCCAGGAGTTATATATGAGTTTTAAGCAGAACAACTCCACACATACCCTCCGTGGACTTCAGGCAGGAGCCCCCTCTATCATCAGCTCGCATAGGATGGAAAAACTGTTAAAAAAGGGCCATCATGGAGTGGTAGCTCAATTTAATGCCATCCAGGTAGTAGACACCATGTCTCCGCCAGTTCATCCTGAGATGCAACAGATTTTAAATAAACATCGGACGGTCTTTGACAAGCCTCATGAGCTTCCACCCTCACGAGGGGAACATGATCATAGCATCACATTGGTTCCAGGGGTCCAACCTCCAAATGTGCGGCCATACAAATATCCGTTCACCCAAAAGAATGAAATAGAAAAAATCGTCAAGGAATTGTTGGAAGCAGGTGTCATTCGTCCCAGCATTAGTCCTTATTCATCCCCAGTGGTCATGGTCCTCAAGAAAGATGGGGAGTGGTGGATGTGTCCCGACTTCAGGGCCCTCAATAAGTTAACAGTCAAAGATAAATTTCCCATCCCAGTGGTTGACGATTTGTTGGACGAACTCAATGGGGCTCAATTCTTCACTAGGTTGGATCTTCGCTCAGGCTATCACCAAATTCGCATGAAGGAAGTCGACATTCCCAAGACAGCTTTCAGAACTCATGAAGGCCATTATGAGTTCCTCGTCATGCCATTTGGTCTCTGTAATGCCCCGTCTACTTTTCAGAGCCTTATGAATCACCTCCTCAAACCATATCTCAGAAAATTTGTCCTTGTCTTCTTCGATGACATCCTCATTTATAGTGGCACTTGGGCGGCACATCTTCAGCATGTAGATCTACTCTTGCAACTGCTCCGAACACATAAATTATTTGTCAAGATGTCTAAGTGTTCGTTTGGCATGGAAGAAGTTGAGTATTTGGGCCACATTGTGGGGCGCGAAGGTGTCAAGGTGGACCCCAAAAATATCCAAGCCATGCAAGAATGGCCTCAACCTAAGACCTTGAAAAGCTTGAGAGAATTTTTGGGTCTCACAGGCTATTATCGTAAATTTGTCCGCAACTATGGCCGCATAGCGAAGCCCCTAACGCAACTCCTAAAGAAAAATTCCTTCTTCTGGAATGAGGAAGCACAACAGGCATTTACCGCTCTAAAAACCGCCATGTGTTCCACTCCTGTCTTAGCACTACCGGACTTCACCAAATCATTTGTCATTGAATGTGATGCTTCAGGAACAGGTATTGGAGCGGTCTTAATGCAAGAAGGGCGACCATTGGCCTTCACCAGCCAACAACTAAGTGGAAAGAATCTAGGCCAATCTACCTACGAGAAGGAAATTATGGCCATCTTACATGCAGTCGAGACCTGGAGACCTTACTTGTTGGGGCGACGTTTCCAAATCCGCACAGATCATCACAGTCTTAAATAGTTTTTGGAGCAACGCCTATCTTCCCCTCAACAAAATAAATGGTTAGCCAAAATGCTGGGATATGATTATGAGATCATTTACAAGAAAGGGAAAGACAACAGGGTAGCAGATGCATTGTCGCGCCAATTTGAGGAGGAAAGTACTCTGCTCGCAATTTCCCTCCCCATTCCAGACTAGATTGAAGAGGCTCGCAGGGAATGGTTTTCACATCCAGGGCTCTCCCAACTCATTTCTCAATTGCAGGTAGATACTAATTCCAGCAAGGGCTACTCGTGGCAGAATGATATTCTTCGCTACAAGGACAGAGTCGCAATATCACCAACATCCACCCTCAAAAGTCGCATTTTGGCAGAATTGCACTCATCTCCCATTGCAGGACATTCGGGCTTTTAGAAGACGTATGCTCGCACCAGAAGATCATTTTTTTGGACCGGAATGAAACGGGACATCCTTACTTTCGTAGCAGAATGTGACGTCTGTCAACTCCATAAAGGGGAAACCGTCAACACACCAGGCACATTACAACCATTGCCCATTCCGGCGTCAATTTGGATAGAGGTTTCCATGGATTTCATTACAGGTCTTCCAAAGTCCGGGAACAAGTCAGTCATCATGGTGGTTGTGGACCGACTATCGAAGTATGCTCATTTCTGTGCCCTACCCCACCCATTTACACCAACCTTGGTTGCTCAAACTTTCATGGATCAGATCTTCAAATTGCATGGCATGCCCACTTCTATGGTATCCGACCGTGACCCAATATTCACTAGTAATTTTTGGCAGGAGCTCTTCAGAATACAAGGCACTCAACTCAAACTCAGTACTTCATATCATCCGCAAACAGATGGTCAAACCGAAGTCGTCAACAAATGTC
Source organism: Pinus tabuliformis (assembly GCA_031772625.1). Lineage (NCBI taxonomy): Eukaryota > Viridiplantae > Streptophyta > Pinopsida > Pinales > Pinaceae > Pinus > Pinus tabuliformis. The sequence goes on along the minus strand of CM062808.1, from coordinate 27,097,782 downwards.
TAGAAACCTACCTTAGGTGTTTCACTTCAGAAAAGCAACACCTTTGGGTACAGTGGTTACCTCTGGCGGAGTGGTGGTATAACACCAACTATCATGCCACCACCAAAATGACTCCCTATGAAGCAGTCTATGGACAACTTCTGCCTTCCCCTACTTCTTATCTCATGGGGTGCTCCAAAGTACAAGCCGTGGATCAACCCTACAACACCGCGCAACCATGCTTTCCCATCTGCGCGAGAATCTTCATCAAGCTCAGAACCGTATGAAGCAATAGGCTGACCAACATCGCTCAAAGTGCCAATTTCAAGAAGGGGATCAGGTCTTTTTGAGGCTGCAACCATATAAGCAAACATCACTCAAAGACAAGGGTTGTCAAAAGCTCTCCCCAAAAATCTATGGACCATACCAAGTACTTCAGCGCATTGGAGAAGTGGCTTACAAGTTGGCTTTGCCACCTACAGCAAAAATCCACCCAGTTTTCCATGTATCGTGCCTCAAGAAAGTGATTGGGAACAATTGCCGAGTTCAAACCAGTCTACCTGAATTGGACGAAGAATGGTCAATCTGGCTTCAACCTGAACAAGTTCTAGACACACGAGACAAGCACCTACGCGGCCGCATGATTAAGGAGGTCCTCGTCAAATGGAAAGACACCTCTCCGGAAGATGCAACTTGGGAACCAGCCACTATTCTTCAGCAGTTTCCGCAGCTTCAGCCTTGAGGACAAGGCTAGTCTTAAGGGGGAGGGCATGTTAGAGTCCCACCCTAACCCCCTTATTTATGTCTTGGGATCACGTCATAGTCAAGAGTCAATAAAGCCCATATTAATATTTGTAAGTGGTTAACCCACAATTAATGACGGGACCACAGTTAGTTGCAAATGGGCGGAAGTATTAGATAGATGGTAAATAGGCGGTAGTATTAGATAGATGGTATTAATAAAACCCACGATATTGGCTCGTGGTATTGCATGTATGAGTCATATATAAAGGATAGAGACTCCCTGCGAGGAGCATTGTGTCTTGTTTTGTAATCGAGCTCTGCTCTATTGGAGGTTTCCCCCTCGAAGAGGCCTATGAACATTTCTCTCTGAATAATAAAATCATTGCTATTCTGTGTTCTGGGTATATTTTCTTCGCATATTTTGTGTTCTCGGTATCTTTTCTTCGCTTGGGTATTGATTTGCAGGATTAAGAGCATAACATCAGGGACACCACTCGGTTTGGTCCTTGGTACATGTACATAGAGGCAGTGAAGTTGCAAGGCTTCATATATGCATATTGGGTGGGTATTCCTTTAGATAGGAAGAGCACATCACAAGGAATTTTCAATGTTGGGTCAACAGCAGTTTCTTCATACAGCAGGAAGCAGTGATTTGTTGCACTAAGCTCAACAGAGGCAGAGTACATGGCTACTAACCAAGCAACATATGAGGCTATCTGGATTGGAAATATCCTTGTTGAGTTATTTGGTCAAATGATGGATCCTACAATGATTTACTATGACAACCAGAGTTGTATCGAACTCTCTGAGAATCTAGTTTTTCATGATCAGTCCAAGCATATCGACATTCGGTATCACCGTCTATGAGATTGTGTGAAAAGGAGAATCATGGTGTTGGAGTACAATCCTACATAGGAACAAGATGCAGATATTTTGACAAAGGCATTGTCAAGATTCAAATTTGATTTCGATGGAGGAAAGATCGGGGTAGCATATAATCCCTTTCTCATTGAGAGGGAGTGTTGAAAATGCAGCGAGAAATTCCTAATTTAATTTTCCCTTGAATTAATGATCCAAGAGGATCCTAAAAATCCAAATTTTCAAAGTCCTCAAAACACAATGAAACTATTCTCAAATCAAATATCTCATCGTTTTGAATCCAACAGTGCGAACAGCAACCCAAACTGACATCGTATGAAAAAGTTATCGCCCGGTGAAGTTTTTTTAAAACAACTAAACTTTTTGCAGGCAAGGACACTTCACATACTGACATCAGTAGTAAAGATGTTGATGTTAGCTGTATGGATGATAACATCATATGTATGGATGATGACATCAGTAAGTGACGTGGCAGTACTGAAAAGGGAGAGCCAACATGAATGTGGCACGTGGCAATTGACATCAGCATGACGTCAACAACCTAGTCAGTTGCCCAGTGAGTCATACGAACCAATCAGGATGCATCACGTGGAAGCACAGTCAACATCACCAGAATTTTCTAAGGAGGCAATAATCTACACTGGTTTTATGATCATCAATTGTGAATTTGTCTCCTACTTAAAATGCCTAGTGACCCCTAGAAATCTGGAGGGAAAGCAAGTTGTTGAGGATTAAAATAATATTATTTTGAAATTGGTCAGTGACCAGCCAGCGGGCGGTCAACCCCGCCGACCGGCCAGCCATCTGGCCAACGGCCAACGGTGGTATATTTTTATATATATAATAATAATTAAAAAACACTGATGGCGGTTGTAGAACCTTCCTAGTGGGTCCACCAACTAGTTTTTCGACTCGTCCGCCGATGTGGGTCATCAAAAAGGACAACACCCCAATAAAAAATAGCCATGCACCAACAAACTAACGCTAGAATTAAACCACAGAGAGCAATTCGAGCTCCATCGTACAAACTTCGCCCGCCACCAATGCACCAGCAGAGCCCTTTGTTATTGCAATGGGTCGAGATGTATTTAAACCCATTCATTCCAGTGCCAAGGAAGAGGTCGTTTTGTGGGACGAGAGTCACAGCAACCCAGCGCCAAACCTACTCGCACAGAATTCGAGATAGGGAGAATATTCTCAAAATATTCTTGGAATATTCCTATAAGGGAATCTGGCAAGGAATCTAAAATATTCCCTAGATCTCCTATTATCACTCTGGGAAACTCTCCTAGGTTGCAACTCGGAGATGCCTGGTAACATATAATCTTCAATATTGTTCTCTGAACTATTGGAATAAATAATGGTCTGGATCAAGCCAGATAACCACTTTGACTTTGTTATTACTCAATACATGCATGAACACCCTCAGCCTACAAGGATTTAGACCACTAATGCTCGATAGTTTGTAGATTAAGTGAGTGAATGGGGAATACTAACCATACCAGCAGATACATACATAACCATATGATGGCCGGCTACAGAAAGTAAATGAAAATTGTGAGTCTAATACATCAACGCAAAGATAAAATGACAATTATCTAGCATTTGACACAAAAGAAACCTGAACAACCTGTTCAAGTGCAAGCTTAGAACATAAGAGAATTTGGGATATTGAACATATAACAGCAAAAGAAGCTTGTATTACTGATGAATGAAGATGAGAAGCTTGAGTGGCAGAGTCTCCACAGTCTCCAGAAGTTGAACCCTGATTACATCTTACTTTCAGCTATTTATAGCTCTTTACAATGCTCTCAAGCTTTTTAGGGCTTGAGGTGTCTTAATCTATCCCCACTATCTTTAACTGCCTGATTGTGTACAAGGACACAATTCTCCTTCCATCACGAAAACAGTAATTAATTTTGGTACAGCGTTGCCCTGTTAGGTGGCTGGCTTGATTGTGCCAGTGAGGCTCCATGACTGTTTAATTCTGTTTTCTTGTATCATGTTGCGTCCTTCCTCTTTCGGCCATACTTTCTGTTAATTCAGTTCAGCAACCTGACTGTCACAATACTAACAGAGTCAACCACCTTCCTCCTCGGGTAACTGATAGGAAGTGGAGTACGAGGTGCATGGGTGGCTGGATGTGCTAAATAGGAAGGAGAGAGTAATGGTAGGGTGGCGGAGGACAAGCGGGTAGCTATTGGATGAATTAAATCAGATGGAGATAGTAATGGCGAGGTGGCAAAGGACAAGCGGGAGCAGTCATGGACGAGGGTCGCTGGATCAGAAGAAATGGATGGAGGAGATCAATTGCATGAGGCTTGTAGTCTTTGGTGGAGGCAGAAAAGGTCTGGGCCGTTGGATCTCAGTGGACAGATCGGACAGCTATCGGGCAGAGGAGGTGCTCGGACGATAGCGCCCCCGGGGGCGGTTTTGTTTGGGTGGTTATGGTTTTTATCGGGCGCTTATCGGGCAGTAAGCGGTAAAGGGTGGAGTTCGCCTGATGCCACTCATTGCATGCCACATAGTGGAGGAGGAGAGAGAGAAACCACCTTTATCGGGCAGGTACTCCTCTCGCTAGTTGCCCACGCGATAAGATCTAGCGGGAATGATCTAAAGGCGGAGATCGATCGGGCATGTCTCGTCGATCGAGTGAAATGCGGGTCGTCAGATCGGCGAGAGAGATCGACGATGGAGGGACACGGAGGTATGAGATTTCCTCGAGAAATGTACGAAGGGCGCGTATGGACAGAAAGGTAAGGTTTTTTCGGGGTTTTGGGTTAATTTATTTAAGGCTAAGGCAGAAGAGGGTTTTGCTATGAAGTGCGGGTTGGGTTAAGATATGAGCGGAATAGAATGTAAGTGGAAGAGAGGGGGAAAGTGGAGTGATGGCCCGAGTGGGGTCCCTTCCAGGACAGCAAAGCAGACTATCTTCTTCCTTTAGTTTTCAAACTAGCAGCACTGCATCTCAGGGCTAACATTGGCTCCTTCTAGGGATGAAAGCCTCTCTGTGAGGTTTCAAGAACTGTAGACCACTGCCTTTCCATTAAAACCAAAATTAAATCTTCCTCTAGTGTTCCGTTGGGCATGGAGTCAATTTTGCATAAAATAAAAACTGAGACAAAAACATATTTACAATGCTAGGGGAGTTCCCTATGGATTTCTTGGTGGTAACTTTGTCAGCCCACAGTGCAAACTTTAGCTTGGAGTCCCAGATCCTTCTGTTGTCTTCCAGTATTTTTTTTACTATTCTTACCAGCCTCTTATTTGATGATTCTACTAGGCCATTTCTTTAAGGATAGTATGAGGTAGAATGCACTATTTGAATGCCCATTGATTCACACATGTCCACCAATTCCTTCGCTCTGAAAGCTGCTGCATTATTAGTGACTAGCTTGGTTGGGAAACCAAATCTAGTGAAAATATTCTCGGTTAGGAACTTCATGATAACCTAGTGATTAGCCTTCTTAGTGGGTATAGATTCAATCCATTTGGTAAAATAGTTAGTGGCTACTAAAATCCACCTGTGTTGGCCACTGGAATGTGGATTAATCTCCCCTATGAAATCTAAACCCCATTTTTGGAAGGGAACTCCCTTAGCATTGTAAATATGTTTTTGTCTCAGTTTTTATTTTATGAAAAAATGACTCCATGTCCAATGGAACACTAGGAGGAAGATTTAATTTTGGTTTTACTAGAAAGGCAGTGGTCTACAGTTCTTGAAACCTCACAGGGAGGCTTTCATCCCTAGAAGGAGCCAGTGTTAGCCCTGAGGTGCAGCGCTGCTAGTTTGAAGACTAAAGGAAGAAGATGGTTTGCTTTGCTGTCCTGGAAGGGGCCCCACTCGAGCCATCACTCCACTTTCCCCCACTCTTCCACTTACATTCTATTCTGCTCATATCTTAACCCGACCCTCACTTCATAGCAAAACCCTCTTCTGCCTTAGCCTTAAATAAATTAACCCAAAACCCCGAAAAAACCTTACCTTTCCGTCCATACGCGCCCTCCGCACATTTCTCGAGGACATCCCATACCTCCATGTCCCTTTGTCGTCGATCTCTCCCACAGATCTGACGACCCCCGCTCCACCCGATCAATGAGACATGCCCGATCGATCTCCACCGTTAGATCACTCCTGCTAGATCTAACGGTTGTTGCTCTTATCGCGCGGGCAACTAGCGAGAGGAGTACCCACCTGATAAAGGCAGTTTCTCTCTCTCCTCCTCTGCTACGTGGTGTGCAATGAGTGGCATCGGGCGGACTCCACCCTTTACCGCTTACCGCCCAATAGGCGCCTAACAAAAACCATAACCACCCAAACAAAACCGCCCCCGGGGTCACTATCGTCCGAGCACCTCCTCCGCCCGATAGGCGTCCCATCTGTCCACCGAGATCCAACGGCCTAGACATTTTCCACCTCCACCAAAGACTGCAAGCCTCATGCAATTGATCTCCTTGTTTAAAATGCAACAAGATGATGGAGCTTAGTGAAAAGAAGTTGCCTTCACTAAGTGGGCCCGCAGGCTATTTTTGGCGCAAAGTCTATTTTTAGACATATGGATCATGGTCTATGAGTTGCAGGATGTTATTTGTGGATGATTGGTCATGTTGGTAAAAATAGATGGACTTATATTTTTAGACATATGGGCGGAGTCTATTTTTAGACTGCCAGGCTAAAAATAGAACAGTCGAATATTATTAGCTCTTAATAATATTTGGACTATAAACATTATCTTATCCTCTTGGAGCACTTCAGTTCGAGCTACAGATGTGGCACATGCAACTGTCAGAAGGAAATATGCTTTTATTATGGATCAGTTGAGCTATTGCATGATGGACTTCAGTTAGAACTCATGCGGTTGAGTTTGGTGGAGTTGATTGAGGAGTTGATGGAGTTGTGTTCAGTTTGACTTGGTTGAACTAGTTGTATTTAGTTTAACTACAAATACACTAGTGATGAGTGATGTGAATTAATTTTTAATTAATTCACTAATTATTAACTCATAAAGTAACTAAAGATTACATCAGTTAACTCAGTGCATGGACAGTTCAGTGGAGACAGGTGTTAGAGGTTGAGATTGCTATCAGTTGTGACTATAGTTGTGCATGAGATTTTGCACATGCATGGATTGAGTATTTCCAATGAGGATTGCATGGTTCAGCCAAGGGAAATACGAGTTTGGATCAGCCATTCTCATCTATTCTCATGCAGGATTGTGCAGTGGAGGTAGGCAAGCAGCGAAGGAGATTTGAACTTGTGATTGATTCAGATCTGAGCTAGTTTGTGTGTAACAGGTGGAGATAATACTGAGTACTTGTGAGGAGTATTGTACTATGTATTGTTACATGTTCTCAATCATTATAATATACAGATAGTGTGGGGTTTTTAGTTGTATGCTTTCCCTAGGTTACATATTGTGTTAATGTGCGCATGCGATTGATGTTTCATTATTTTTTATTCTGCAAAATTGATGATCAACGTAGAGGAGGTTATGTATTATGCATGCATTCTACAATAGTGTATAATCAGGATAATCTCTATGAATAAGTGTCATATTATTCAAAATTTCTACATGGTATTAGAGCTAGCTACTTTGTATAAAAAATTTCTACATCGTATCAGAGCAGAGTTGATCAACAGATCTATTATTCAGAAAGTGATTACATTTTATTTCTTCAGGCGGAGTTTGTAATCGGGCCAGGTAGCCTCTGTATTCATCCTTCTTTTGGAAGGTGAGATACAGTCAATCTCTGTACGAGAAATACTTTGTTCTCACGAATTTTAGATCAGAAGCGGTTGAGTTTTGAGCTGGTGGAATTCGAATTTGCAGCAGTGTTTTCTTGGTGTCAAAGTTGAAATGTCTTTCAATGGATTGCGATTGGAGTATGCCCTTGAAGGCAGCTCAAATTATATTGCATGGAAATATAGGATGGAGGCGGTGTTAGATGACAATGGGTTGAAGGAGTTCATAGATGCTGAGGTCCAAAAGCTTACTGATGCTGCTCACGTTGAGGCTTGGCAAAAGAAGATAGCAAAGTGTCGAAGGATTTTGTTAGAGGGCGTGAAGGATCACATTGTATCCAGACTGCATGGAAAGGCTTCTCCATACTTGGTGTGGAAAGCATTGACAGATTTATTCCAAAGCAAGAGCAACCAGAGGAAGTTGGTGCTCAAGGATAAACTCAGAAACATTAAGTGTGAGAATAGAGACAGTATGCCCAAGTATCTCACGAAGTTCACCCAATGCTGGGATGAGCTGGGAAGTGTGGGGGTGACTATCGATGATGAGGACTTGGTGAGCTTGGCTCTTCTTGGTCTTCCGAAGAGTTGGCATTCCTATCAGGACTCTGTCAATGGTCGGGAGAAATTGCAAGGATGGGAGAGACTTTGGTCAGATCTTGTGCAAGAAGAGATCAGGCGGAATACCAGGGATGGATCTTCACCAAAGGCATCTGATGAAGAAAATTTCACTTTGGTTGCCAAAGCAAAGAAGGGGAAGGAGAAGGGTTCTCTTTCCGAATCCAGTTCTTCCAATGATGGGAAGAAGGTTGACAAATCGAAAGTGAGATGCTTTCGTTGTCATGAGGTGGGCCATTATGCTATAAATTGTCCACGAAAGAAATCCAAGAAGGGATCCGGGGAAGGATCTAAAGGTGAGGCACTTGCTTCACAGTTTGAGTTGGATTTCACACTCTTCACATGCATGGTTTCATTCATGGTGGGAAGTGGTTGGTTTCTTGACAGTGGAGCTTCTTTCCACATGACCGGTTACAAGATTTTGTTTAGTACTTTGGAGGAGAATGATCTGTAGATACTCATAGCAATGGGTAATGATGAGAAGTTGTTGAGGGCCCCGAAATCGGGTCGACAACAAGGGGGATACCCACCCGGTCCTGAACCTGGTTGGCGACTCCTTGCCCGTTTGGAGTAGCGGGTCCGACTGGGGGTAATGGGACCAGTTTCCCAATGTGAAGGGTGTGCGTGTGTGTGTAGAGTTTGATGGTATTGATTTAAATGTTTTTCTAAGCTAGTCTTAATTCTAACTGCTAAACTAACTCTATACTAATGTAATCTAATGAAGAAAAACAATACATCTAATCTACGCTAACCCGGGGTGTTTTCTTTTGTTGTGTGATCTAGAAAGATTACAAACAACAGCTGGTAATAAATATCATTCAGCTATTATCAGAATATAAATCAATAAAGATAAACCACTCTACATAAGAAGTTAGGCAGAACAGTTGTGAACAGCATATCGCATAATTAGTTATTCATATGTCAAGCATAAATAAATGACTCCATCGTACAAAAGTGCCAAATGGTAATACACACATTCATACAGTAACATATAAAGAACTCAGCTGCATATCACTCTAGGAATACTAGCAGAATTTAGTCAAGAGATAAAAGTACCATTTATGATTGACTTCACTAATAAACTTCAAGCAATAATGATTTATTTCTACTTGTTCTAATATCTGCTAAGAGTACAAAAGTGCAACATCAGTAACAGACATTAAAATGCAAACATAAATAAATCTCGATCCATCCATTCATCAAAAACCTCCTCCGAGGGTGCAGAAGTGCATGTTCTGAGGACAAGTTTTTTGACAGATTTTCGGACCCTTCTCCAATGCAACGAGAAGGATTAAAATACTACTAACTAATTAATCTTAATTACAGGAATTTAGGGAAACGGCTTCAAATCACCGCCCTTTACTAAAAGCAAATTTATGTCTAAAACTTAAATCTAATATCTGACCGCTTCTGTATATTCTCCTTAGTGCTGTAAACAGTGCAACGTTTGCCTGGGAAGAGTCGGTTGGCTGCCTTCTTCTTTCGCTCGGGAGATAAAAGTGGAAATAACAAGAGCTGGCACCTCCTTCTGACAGACCAGAAGATATTTTCGAAAATCTTTTCTCTAGCTGGGTGTATCCGCTACGTGTATACTTAGCACAACCCAGATTCTTCTCGAACTGATTTTGTTGTTGCTATTTTGGTTTATGGTCGTGCGAATGACTGAGCAAGTTAGGAGTCGTGCTCTATGGACAATTCCCTGTGTCGAGAATTTCTTCCATTCTTTGTTCCAGGTTTTTCTGGAGCGTCCTCCTTCTCTTGCGCTTCTTTCTCTGCTTTACCAAGTCTGAGCTTCAGGATCTTTTGCAAATACGTTGCTTTTGTGCGCCTTTGACTCTTTGTCTTGGACAGTCTAATTTCATCAGTGTCGGTTGGCTGATAGTCTGGAATCCACGGTCCTGCTGTATGCGGCATCCATTTGCGGAGGCGTCTTCTCTCTGTTATCTGATTGGCGCTTTCCCCTTTTCCTTAGATGTTTCCTGCATATAGGTTTATATCAGTTGCGTGTCTTGCAGTCTACGCAAAGAAGAAGGGAAAATGAAAAGATTGACATGAAAGCATTAAATTCTAATGAATGCATAATCCTGACATCCATCCTGACTTGACTCTTCGGAAAATACGATGCAATCATTTCTGGATACTCAAGCATGCGGTCATTTATTTCATTTAAGGTGCGTGCTTAATCTTGGGTCTATCATGTATGTCGGAGAATTCTTGCGATGAGTCTTTTCATATCGTAGATCGCTGACATCGCAGATTGCAGATCACTGATTTCATTCAATGGTTTATGCTTCTTAGTGCGACGTTTGCGATGTGCGATGTCGCATATCGGCGATTGGCGTTTCTTGAAGATCATCTCTTTAAGAGCGCTTGGAATGCATGCGACGCGATGAACTTCGCTTCGCTCTTTCGCAGTTTTGCTTTTCACGCTTGGGGGATGCTTCAGTCTTTCCTTGCGATGTGATTTAATCCTTAGGGAGAAAAATACAAAAAATTTAACAAAGTATTTTTTGGATTTTTTGTTCAGGGTCCCCCCTTTGCTTGATGTTATGGATAATCATCAAGCAAAGAGGGGGGTTGTTGGTGACCACAACAATGGCGATTCACTGTGAAGAACCAGTTATCTCTGCTTGTTCTATTGCACTTTCACTTCCAAAACAGAAAAAATTTCGTATATCTAAATTTTGTTATGGACGGATAGAGTATTACCCCTTATCTTGTCAATGATGTTTCGTCACAACTTTTATTTCATTCTGATTGTTTGCTTCCTCTGGGTTATTTCTTGTATTTACACCAGACATTACTCGGTCTTTTCAAAGATAAAATAAGGTCTTCTCTGCGTACTGGCTTTGTAAAATATGCTCATTTGTCGTAGGTAGAGCCTCTGCTGCCCGCAAGCATCCATAGCCTCGACAGGGTTACCATGTTATCCAGCAATGATCCTTTTTCCTGCTTGAGGTCATTTACAACATTCCAGAGAAAAATCCTTTCGACCCTTTTTCTTTCTTTTTTAATTTTTTATTCTCTAAAGAACAATGTCTTGGTTTGGTGGCCAAATTATGACACAGTCATTCACTTGATTTACACTTTTGCTGAACAAGCTGGCTCGTGATGAGACCCCTTGTCTTTTGATTGCAACAATCTTGAGTCGTTGCCCTGTTTTGGTAGACAGTATTGGCAAAGTCAGCAAGTTATAATATATGTGATCATGATAAGCCGGCTCGTGATGAGACCTCTTATTCTTTGAGATATGGTGTTTCCTTGGATTGTTTCTCTGGATGCTGTGATTTTCCTTAGCAGGGAGGAAGTCATTGTTTTTCCTTAAGAAAGCTCTGGACGACAATAATAGAGTTTAAAAACAACAGTTTTGCAAAGAATACTTATTTTATTATTGATGATACCTTTCATTGCGTTGGCGTAAGACCATTTTTTGCCAAAAGTTACTTTCGTCCCAGATTTTTTTTTGAGGTTGAAACTAACATCATATTCAGGCTAAAGTTAACTCTATCTGTCAATAATAAAAGCCAGATTTTTCGAAAAGTTTTGCTATTTATACAAGTGAAATCAAAATCTGATAGAGAAATGGTATGTTCCTTCATGAATACTATTTATGATCATTCACAACCAACCTTTATTTATAAGAAATGAAAAACTAAAATAAAACTAAAATTATCCTACAAAAATAGAAGAGTGACCTTCTATGGGAAATATATTTTGAGAATTTGTCCATTCACAGGCAAAGAATCTTTCCTGCTTGTTAAGTCCTGCAACACAAAAGTCGATGGGCCTATGACCTCTACAATCTGAAAAGGACCAAGCCATAGCTTCTGTAATTTCATATGTTTTCCCTTTTCTTCATGAGCCTTATCCCACTTCAAAACTAAATCTCCCATCTGAAAGTTTCTTCTGGTCATTATGCTCAAGTCAAAAGAGGATTTTATTAGCGCTTGGTGGTGAGCATGGGTTTTCTTAGCCTGTTCTCGTTGTTCTTCTAGCTTTATTATTTCCATTTGTCTTAGTTGTAAGGAGGAAGTAGATACTTCATCAATGTATTGTACTAAGGACAAGGAGGGAATGACTAAGTGAGTAGGAAGAACTGCTTCTCTCTCGTAAACTAAATTAAAGGGAGAAGTGTCGATAGAGGCTTTCTTTGTAATTATGTCTGCCCATAAGGCGTTTACCAGCGCTTTGTGCCAATTATTTTGGTTTTGGTCGACTGTCTTTTTAATAATCCTGATTAGGTTCTTGTTTGTCGATTCATCCAACCCATTACCTTATGGGTAGTAGTTGGCGGAATACTTCAGTTTGAACCCTCTTTTGAGCGCGAACTCAGTCATGGTATTTCCAGAAAAATATGAAGCATTATCAAATAGTAAGGCCGTTGGCAATCCAAACCTAGTGATAATAAACTGATCTATGAATTCAATAATGTTTTTAGAATTTGCTGTCTTGAGAGGAACCGCCTCTACCCATTTAGTAAAATAGTCAGTTGCTGTGAGGATATACCTATGCTGTTTAGAGGAGTGAGGAACGATCTCACCTATTATGTCTAGGGCCCATTGACTGAACGGCTGTTCGATGTTAACCGGCTGCAGTGGCATGGATGACTTCTTTTGTTTTCCTGCAGCAGTCTGGCAGACCTGGCATTTCCTTACGTGATTGTACGAGTCTTTGAACAACGTGGGCCAGTAATATCCTGCACGTAATACTTTATGTGCGGTGGCTTCTCCAGCATAGTGTCCACCTGCTGGTCCATCGTGGAGTTCCTGCAAAACCTTTTCGGCTTCAGTTTTCTCAAGACATCTAAGAAGCACAGAATCATAATTTCTTTTAAATAGGACATCATTTACGAGCTGGTATTGTTTAGCTTTCAATCTCAGGGCTCTATTCTTAGTGTGATCCAGGTGAAATGGAGCATACCCGTTCTTAAGGAAATAAATGGTGTCAGCATATAATGATTCTGCGTCGTTTAGGCTTACCTCATACGCGTGTACCTCTTCAGACGAATTTTCAGGGATTTGCGATGCTCCAGCTAACATCTTGCAGAAGCCTTGACCTCTTACGATGTGTGTCGGCTTGATCTCCAGGTCATATTCTTGTAAGGCGGTGATCCAATTCGCTCTCTTTTCGCCCACATCCTTCTGTATCAGGAGGTTTCTTACCGCTGGAAACGGTACTATGACCTTGGTATGGGCCTTTAGCAAGAAAGGTCTGAAATATTTGATCGCTTTGAAAATGGTGTATGCCTGTTTCTCTACGTCCGAATAATTGAGTTCAGCACCTTGCAAGTTTGAGCTAAAAAATGCGATTGGAGCTTCCACCTTTTCTTGATTCGCTTGAGTCAAAATTGCAGCATAAGAATTCTCTGAGGCAAACATGTATAAGACAAAAGGTTCTGAAAAATTTGGGGTTGCTAAAAATGGAGCATTGATGATGGCTTATTTGATTAAGTTAAACGCTTCGTGCTCGTCTAGACCCCATTTAAAGTTTGAATTCTTTTTTATCATTTTTTGTAAAGGAGAAATAATACGTGAAAAATCTGGGACAAACCTTTTCACAAAATTGATCTGTCCTAGGAAAGATTGCATGGTCTTTTTGTTATGGGGAATGGGTATCTCGGAAATTTCCTTGATTCTGTCAGGTTCAATGTGAATGCCAGATTTGGACACTATGAATCCTAGCAATTTCCCTTCACTCAACGCGAAAAAAGATTTCTTCGGGTTAAGCGAGATCCCATACCTTAAACATCTTTGAAAGATTTGCTTCAAATCTTTGAGATGGTCGCTTTTGTTCTTGGAGTACACAGTTATATCATCCAGGTAAATCACTACTGATTTATTGACTAAACCTTTAAATGCAATGTCCATGGCTCTCTGAAAAGTAGCACCGGCGTTGATCAGACCGAATGGCATCTTCTGATACGTGTAGGTACCCCATTTGGTTCGGAAGGTGGTTTTTAACTGATCATCCGGGTGTACTAGCACTTGATTATATCCTGAAAATCCGTCCAGGAAAGACATTAACTCTGAGCCTGCTACTGCCTGTAATATTTGCTCCATCGGTGGGAGGGGAAAATTGTCTTTCTGACAGGCTTTGTTGAGATTCTGGAAGTCGATGCAGATTCTAATATCTCCGTTTTTCTTCCTAACAGGTACCATATTGGATACCCATTTGGAATGTCTGACCGGGAAGATTATTCTGGCTCTCAACAACTTATTCAGCTCAGTTTTTATCTGATTTTCCAAGTTGGGGTGGATTTTTCTGAGCTTCTGTTGTACAGGTTTCTCGCTATCAATCATAGGGATAGTGTGCTGAATGATAGAAGTTTTGTAAGTTTTCAGCTCGTCATAATTCCAGGCGAAGACATTTTTGTACTGTCGTAGAAGACGGATATATGCTGATTTTTCTTCGGGGGCTAGGCCTTGGCCTAGATTAACGTTTTGCGGCTTCTCATCGGTTCCTAGGTTCACTGATTCGTAGTTCAGAGTTGAACTGTAAAGCTTGGCATTAGCTGACCTTTTGAACTGACTTTTTAAGTCATATAAGTCTTCTAGTTTGACCACCGATTTGGGTATAGCATTATTAGTGCTATTTTGTTGTATTTGGTGATCATGACAGTCTTCGTCAATTATCTGGTTTGAGTAGGATCCTTCAGAGGTGAGGAAACTTACGATTTCTGGGTCGTCGTTGAATACCCTCCAGTTGGTAATGTTGTCAGGGATGGACGGTTTAAAAATTAACTCTATCGAGAATCTATCTAGACTAAAGTCTTCGGAGGGAATGAGTCTGGAGGCTACGTTAGCTAACAGGTCTGCGCTTGCATTTTGGAGTCTCGGGACTGACGAAATATTGAATGCTATGAAATGTGCAGTGAGATCTTGAACTAACGATTGATAGTGCTTCAAATGACTTGACAGGCAGTGTATGGTGTTACGTACCTGTTTGACGATGATCTCGGAATCTCCAAAGACTTGAAGATACTTGACGTTCAATCTGATTGCTTTGTATAGGCCTTGCACCAAGGCCTCGTATTCCGCTGTGTTGTTCGTGCAATCAAACTCGAGTCTGCATGTAAGCATAGTCTTATTTCCGTCTGGGCTAATTAGAACACATCCTGCTCCTGCTCCCTCGTTGGACTTAGAGACATCAAAATATAATTTCCAAAATAAAGATGTATTTACAGGGTTATCTAAAAAACTAACACATTTTGAATCATCAGTCTGGGAAAAGTTTTCTATTTGGGGAAAAACTGAATTTTCCAAATAAGGTGATATGTGAGCATTGAAATTTCCAAGGAAAGAATCTACCGAGTAGTTGCCTATGATGTTGCTGTTGTATGCTATGGCTTCATTCTCTCCTTCCAAATCCGTCACTATGTATTTTTGGTGCAACTCTCGTTCAACCTTTATTTGATTTGGTTTCCCATTGGAGGGTAACCACATGTGCGACCAGTCGGTTGAAAAGTATCCGTGGAGTTTCTCGGACCAGTCCCTACTAAGAATCAAACCATAAAATTCAGGGATATCAGCCACTAGAATGTCGATAACCTGGCATACCTTGGGGTTAGACGACAGTCTTATGGTCACTTGGTTAAGTTCACCTATCACTTCGACTTGCGATCGATCAAGTTGAACTATGCGCACTGCAGATTTTTGTGGTTGAACATTCAGTTTGGCACATATTGACCTGGGTAAAATATTGGTTGAGGCACTAGAATCAACCAAGCAGTTGTGCACGTTTCTATTAAAGATTTCATAAGTGAGGAGGAAAGGAGGAGTATGAGATCTAGATCTTCCTCCAATCAAAGCGATGTCATTCAGATCGATTTTATTGATCGTGTTGACCAGAGGTCTTCCTATCTGGTGGGAAGCTACAGCTGTAGGTAAAGGTGTAGTAGGCATGGCATGTAACTCTTTCATCATGATTTTCTGTTGGTGTTTCAATTTGCTCAACTCGTACAGAGTGATATTAGCCCTAGTCTTTTTCATGTCATCGATGATGTTATACTCCATTTCATCCGACACTATCAGTGTTCTTGATGGAGGCGTTTGATCTGATTGGACTGGGCTAAATTGGGTCACTTTAGCAGTTGTTTTCTTTGTTGCGACCTTTTCTTTTGCTGCAGGGCTTGCGCCCTTCTGTTTGGGGGTAGTTTGGGGAGGATCAAGTTGATTTTTGCTTCGTGTGCTAACCGGAAATGCTTCTTGATCTTCTTCTTGTGGGAGGATGAAATCCCACATTCCTTGCAGTTCCACCACTTCTTCATCGTCGGTCTGTGTTTCGATGGTGCTCTCTTCTTCTTCTTCTTCAGATTCGATGTTTGAGACCACATTGGGTGGCTTCGTCTCCATGGGAGGATTTCTTTTAAAATTCCTAAAAGGCTTTCTTGGGGACGATTCTGCTACTTGCTTTCTTATGTCAATCATCTCATTAGACATGGCCTTTAACACCTTTTTTAATCCTTCCATATTGAAAGGATCTTTCGTTTTCTTCTTCTTGGTGTCTTCTTTGAAAGAGATTTACGCTCTTCGATTGTAGATCTCTTTTCTAGGGCTACTACGCGTTTTTTCAACTGCTAACGCCTCAGTCAAATTTTCAACTAAGGTTGTCTTGCTTGCCCTATCTACGAAGATGGCCAAGTTTGAAGGTAAGGCCGTGATGTACCATTCACATCTCACTTCCTCGCTGGGTTGGGAAGCAGCGGGGATTTTGTTGAGGATCTTGTTGAACCGTAAGTTAAAATCTTTAATGGGTTCCCTAGCCTCAGCTTTGAGATTGGATAAATCGTTGATCAGTGTCGCTGTCGATCTATCATCACCGAATTTGGTAAGAAATTGATTTTGAAAAATGTCCCAGCTCGTGATAGATCCGGAGGGCAGCGAAAAATACCATGACCCGGCTGTCCCTTGCATCGTATAGGGAAAAAGTCGGATCATGGCATCTTCGTTGGTAACTCCGTTGAGATTAACAAAAAGCATGAAATTATTGATATGTTCTTCAACTAGCATTCCTGTTTCTGGGTTGAACTTCGGTAGCCATTTCTCAAGATGGGCGGGTATTGGACTTAGGGGTGGAGGCATTAAAACCGCCCCAGGATTGTTCCATGGAGATTGGGCCATCGCTGAGTTGCTAGTTAACAAAAGTGCAGAAGGTGATCTCTGATGTTGAGAAGATGGAGATATTATGATCTTCGATGATTGCGGAGGAAGGGTTGTGGAAGAAGGATGGGTGATTTGAGGTGAAGATGTGGGTGGTTGACTTCACGGAGAGGGAGTTGAAATGGACGAAGTGGACGAAAGAGTCTCTCTGTCAGACTCTGGAAGTGATTTCCTTGCTCTTTTCCTAGTGGGGAGAGGAATTTCAGTTGGCTGGATGCCAAACCTTTCACTCTTCAATCTGGTCAGGGGATGAGCAGGATTGTACTGCGAAGTCACACTGCCTTTAGATTTATCATACCTCTGAGTAAAAATAGAGAATCCCTGGAGTTTATGGATCAAAGTTTGAATTTCAGGGGGATCAATGATAAGTTGGTCTGATGTATTAGGGTGTGTAGCAGCGGTGGATGCCCGAGCGACCTCTAGTTCCGAGTTTAATCGTACCGGAGAAATCAGGGAAGTTGGTGAGGGTGATTTGCTCTCAGAATGGTATTTGGATTTTGAATTATGTGCCATTCATAGCTCAAGCCCTCCTTCTAGTGCCAAAAATGTTGAGGGCCCCGAAATCGGGTTGAAAACAAGGGGGATACCCACCCGGTCCGGAACCTGGTTGGCGGCTCCTTTCCCGTTTGGAGTAGCGGGTCCAACTGGGGGTAATGGGACCAGTTTCCCAATGTGAAGGGTGTGCGTGTGTGTGTAGAGTTTGATGGTATTGATTTAAAGGTTTTTCTAAGCTAGTCTTAATTCTAACTGCTAAACTAACTCTATACTAATGTAATCTAATGAAGAAAAATAATACATCTAATCTACGCTAACCCGGGGTGTTTTCTTTTGTTATGCGATCTAGAAAGATTTCAAACAACAGCTGGTAATAGAGATCATTTAGCTATTATCAGAATATAAATCAATAAAGATAAACCACTTTGCATAAGAAGTTAGGCAGAACAGTTGTGAACAGCATATCGCATAATTAGTTATTCATATGTCAAGCATAAATAAATGACTCCACCGTACAGAAGTGCCAAATGGTAATACACACATTCATACAGTAACATATAAAGAACTCAGCTGCATATCACTCTAGGAATACTAGCAGAATTTAGTCAAGAGATAAAAGTACCATTTATGACTGACTTCACTAATAAACTTCAAGAAATAATGATTTATTTCTACTTGTTCTAATATCTGCTAAGAGTACAGAAGTGCAACATCAGTAACAGACATTAAAATGCAAACATAAATAAATCTCGATCCATCCATTCATCAAAAACCTCCTCCGAGGGTGCAGAAGTGCATGTTCTGAGGACAAGTTTTTTGACAGATTTCCGGACCCTTCTCCAATGCAACGAGAAGGGTTAAATACTACTAACTAATTAATCTTAATTACAGGAATTTAGGGAAACGGCTTCAAATCACCGCCCTTTACTAAAAGAAAATTTATTTCTAAAACTTAAATCTAATTTCTGACCATTTCTGTATATTCTCCTTAGTGTTGTAAACAGTGCAACGTTTGCCTGGGAAGAGTCGGCTGGCTGTCTTCTTCTTTCGCTCGGGAGATAAAAGTGGAAATAACAAGAGCTGGCACCTCCTTCTGACAGACCAGAAGATATTTTCGAAAATCTTTTCTCTAGCTGGGTGTATTCGCTGGGTGTATTCACTGCGTGTATACTTAGCACAACCCAGATTCTTCTCGAACTGATTTTGCTGTTGCTATTTTGGTTTCTAGTCGTGTGAATGACTAAGCGAGTTAGGAGTCGTGCTGTATGGACAATTCCCTGTGTCGAGAATTTCTTCCGTTCTTTGTTCCAGGTTTTTCTGGAGCGTCCTCCTTCTCTTGCGCTTCTTTCTCTGC
Organism: Pinus tabuliformis; assembly: GCA_031772625.1. Taxonomy (NCBI): domain Eukaryota; kingdom Viridiplantae; phylum Streptophyta; class Pinopsida; order Pinales; family Pinaceae; genus Pinus; species Pinus tabuliformis. Next base: position 27,078,815 of record CM062808.1, on the reverse strand, counting down.
TTTACCAAGTTTGAGCTTCAGGATCTTTTGCAAATACGCTGCTTTTGTGCGCCTTTGACTCTTCGTCTTGGACAGTCTAATTTCATCAGTGCCGGTTGGCTGATAGTCTAGAATCTGCGGTCCTACTGTATGCGGCATCCATTTGCGGAGGCATCTTCTCTCTGTTATCTGATTGGCGCTTTCCCCTTTTCCTTAGATGTTTCCTGCATATAGGTTTATATCAGTTGCGTGTCTTGCAGTCTACGCAAAGAAGAAGGGAAAATGAAAAGATTGACATGAAAGCATTAAATTCTAATGAATGCATAATCCTGACATCCATCGTGACTTGACTCTTCGGAAAATGCGATGCAATCATTTCTGGATACTCAAGCATGCGGTCATTAATTTCATTTAAGGTGCGCGCTTAATCTTGGGTCTATCGTGTATGTCGGAGAATTCTTGCGATGAGTCTTTTCATATCGCAGATCGCAGATCGATGACATCGCAGATCGCAGATCGCTGACATCGCAGATCGCTGATTTCATTCAATGGTTTATGCTTCTTAGTGCGACGTTTGCGATGTGCGATGTCGCATATCGGCGATCGGCGTTTCTTGAAGATCTTCTCTTTAAGAGCGCTTGGAATGCATGCGACGCGATGAACTTCGCGTCGCTCTTTCGCAGTTTTGCTTTTCGCGCTTGGGGGATGCTTCAGTCTTTCCTTGCGATGCGATTTAAGCCTTAGGGAGAAAAATACAAAAATTTTAACAAAGTATTTTTTGGATTTTTTGTTCAGGGTCCCCCCTTTGCTTGATGTTATGGATAATCATCAAGCAAAGAGGGGGGTTGTTGGTGACCACAACAGAAGTATAGTTCCTCAGGTGTAGGCACGGTTATTTTTTAGAGGGAGCATGGAGCTCGCCTTACCTTGACCGATGTCAAGTATATACCAGGACTGAAGAGAAACTTGGTGTCGATCGCGATGTTGGAAGACAAAGGCTATGATGTAGTCTTCAATAAGGGAAACGTTTTCCTTAGACACATCATCACTAGACAGGTGAGGCAGATTGGTTCACAAGTCAAGAACCTATATGCTCTTGAGGTTCAAGATGCATGAAAAGCCTTGAGCAGTGAGGCAACTGATGGAGACTTGGTGGTTGAGAGGGAGCGTATATTACCTCTCAACATGCAGAGCCAGAAGAAGTCTCAGATGATTGTGGAGGAGCCACGATTGGTCCAGCAGCTTCAGGAGGTTGTGGAGCAGCCACAACAAAGGAAGTTGAGAGGAGATCGAGTAGAGACATCTACTCATGCAGAGACCTCCAGTAGGGGGAAAATTCGAGCCAGGTGGGTTGAGGGATCACATGCAGCCATACCTCCAGGTAGGAGGTGGGGTGAGGTGGATTGATCATCCCAAGAAGGAGGGGTAGGATCCTTGAGGTACCCAACCTCTTGGATGAAACCTTGCTACAGGAGCCCCGATGTGGAGTAGCAGGAACTGACTGATTGGGTATAGACAGATGAGGATGGAGTGGCAGAGAGAGCGACAGTGCAGGGAATCCTAGGACAGCGCATAGCTAGCAGGCTGCAGCAATGCAAGATGCACAAGTGTTTTGCACAGTGCTAGGTGGCACAGAGAGGTGTGCAATGGTGCGAGATGCATGGAGATGTTGCAGTAGCGCAGATGTCAGAGAGGGAGCACTTGTCAGCAGTAGGTAGAGCTTCAGCATCAGAGTATGTTCCTAGCCCAACAAAGTGGTCAGTTGGGAGTGTTTTTGTTCCAAGTGTTGTTGGAGCAAATGGACCGGGAAAATGTGTTGCATGCAGAACATTCCAAAGTTGCAGGATAGGGGTTGCATATAATCCATATCTTGTTGAGAGGGAGTGTTGAAAATGCAACAAGATGATGGAGCTTAGTGAAAAGAAGTCGCCTTCACTAAGTGGGCCCGCAGGCTATTTTTGGCGCAAAGTCTATTTTTAGACTATGTCTATTTTTAGACATATGGATCATGGTCTATGAGTTGCAGGATGCTATTTGTGGATGATTGGTCATGTTGGTAAAAATAGATGGTCTTATTTTTTTAGACATATGGGCGGAGTCTATTTTTAGATTGCCAGGCTAAAAATAGAATAGTCGAATATTATTAGCTCTTAATAATATTTGGACTATAAACATTATCTTATCCTCTTGGAGCACTTCAGTTCGAGCTACGGATGTGGCACATGCAACTGTCAGAAGGAAATACACTTTTCTTATGGTTCATTTGAGCTATTGCATGATGGACTTCAGTTAAAACTCATGTGGTTGATTTTGGTGGAGTTGATTGAGGAGTTGATGGAGTTGTGTTCAGTTTGACTTGGTTGAACTAGTTGTATTTAGTTTAACTACAAATACACTAGTGATGAGTGATGTGAATTAATTTTTAATTAATTCACTAATTATTAACTCATAAAGTAACTAAAGAATACATCAGTTAACTCAGTGCATGGACAATTCAGTGGAGACAGGTGTTAGAGGTTGAGATTGCTATCAGTTGTGACTATAGTTGTGCATTAGATTTTGCACATGCATGGATTGAGTATTTCCAATGAGGATTGCGTGGTTCAGCCAAGGGAAATACGAGTTTGGATCAGCCATTCTCATCTATTCTCATGCAGGATTGAGTAGTGGAGGCAGGCAAGCAGCGGAGGAGATTTGAACCTGTGATTGATTCGGATCTGAGCTAGTTTGTGTGTAACGGGTGGAGATAGTACTGAGTACTTGTGAGGAGTAATGTATTATGTATTGTTACATGTTCTCAATCATTATAATATACAGATAGTGTGGGGTTTTCATTTGTATGCTTTCCCTGGGTTACATACTGTGTTAATGTGCGCATGCGATTGATGTTTCAATTTTTTTGATTCTGCAAAATTGATGATCAACGTAGAGGAGGTTATGTATTATGCATGCATTCCACAATAGTGTATAATTAGGATAATCTCTGTGAATAAGTGTCATATTATTCAAAATTTCTACACTCCTCCATCCATTTCTTCCGATCTAACTGCCCTCGTCCATGACTGCTCCCACTTGTCCTTCGCCACCCCGCCATTACTATGTCTGTCCAATTTAATTCATCCAACAGCTACCCACTTGTCCTCCGCCATCCTTCCATTACTCTCCCCTTCCTATTTAGCACGTCCAGCCACCCATGCACCTCGTACTCCACTTCCTATCAGTTACCTGAGGAGGAAGGTGGTTGACTCTGTCAATATTGTGATAGTCAGGCCGTTGAACTGAATTAACAAAAAGTATGGTCGAAAGAGGAAGGATGCAGCACAATACAAGAAAACAGAATTAAACAGTCATGGAGCCTCACTGGCACAATCAAGCCAGCCACATAACAGGGCAGCACTGTACCAGAATTAATTATTGTTTTCGTGATGGAAGGAGAATTGTGTCCTTGTATGCAATCAGGCAGTTAAAGATAGTGGGGATAGATTAAGACACCTCAAGCCCTAAAAAGCTCGAGAGCATTGTAAAGAGCTATAAATAGCTGAAAGTAAGATGTAATTAGGGTTCAACTTCTAGAGACTGTGGAGACTTTGCCACTCAAGCTTCTCATCTTCATTCATCAGTAATACAAGCTTCTTTTGCTGTTATATGTTCAATATCCCAAATTCTCTTTTGTTCTAAGTTTGCACTTGAACAGGTCGTTCAGGTTTCATTTGTGTCAAATGCCAGATAATTGTCATCTTATCTTTGCGTTGATGTATTAGACTCGCAAGTTTCATTTACTTTCTATAGTTGGCCATCATATGGTTATGTATGCATCTGTCAGTATGGTTAGTATTCCCCATTCACTCACTTAATCTACAAACTATTAAGCATTAGTGGTCTAAAGCCTTGTAGGCTGAGGGTGTTCATGCATGTCTTGAGTAATAACAGAGTCAAAGTGGTTATCTGGCTTGATCCAGACCATTATTTATTCCAATAGTTCACAGAACAATATTGAAGGTTATATGTTACCAGGCATCTCCGAGCTACAACCTAGGAGAGTTTCCTGGAGTGATAACAGCTCTAAAGGTCAACTGAATAGAACTGGGCCAACTTTATAGTCATTTTTCATGATTTTTCGCGAGAAATCAAACCATGTAGTCTATTTCTCCATCAAAGGTCTACATTTTCATGCCATCCCCAAAAGTAGAGGTATAAGGTGTTATTTTGTAATTGCTCGTAATTTGATTTCATAGTCAATTAATAAAAGAGCCTCCCCACATTTAGGAGGGCTCGAAGACGTAGCCCACACTGGGTGAACTTCGTTATCAAGTTGTTTATGTGCCTTTTATCTCATGGTTGCATTTGATTTCCATTTCTTTTATGTGTTTATGTTACTTAGTTACATTCTCTTTTAAATGAAATTTTGTATGCATCCTTGAAGTAAAAGATTTGGATCAAGTTTGGTATCAAAGCAAGTCTTCTTGATTCGAGTTGGATAAGTGAATGCTAAATAGGAACAAGCTCCAAAGAGGTGAAGGAAAACTCAAATGCTTTGATCCCGAACTGTAGCATGTAGCACGAAGATGGAACATGGCAAATGACAAATCTCAATTGGAGGAAGAGTAAAATTATCACAAGATCTTCACCATGGCAGAGAAAGTGGACAAGTTGTTTGCAGAATATGAGAAGAAAATCAAGCCTGAGAAGAAAGAGTCAAATGATCATGCCTCAATAAACCATGGAGGTGGAGGAGAAGAGTCCCCTCCCTCTCCATATTCCAGTGACATCTCTTCTTCTCTTCGTTCTAACAGGCATCATAAGAATGCATCTAAAAATCCATTTTTTAAGCTAGATGTAAAGTTTGATTTTCCCACATATAATGGATAATGTAATGTAGAGAAGTTAAACAATTGGATTAGGCAGATCGAGGTCTATTTCCTAATTCAGCAGATAGAGGAATCCAACTAGCATATATTCGGCTGAGTGGCACCACTCTCATTTTGTGGGAGAGAAAGTTGTAGAAAGGTAGCAAAAACTTGGGTAATCTCCTTTCTTCTTGGTCCAATTTTGTTTCTGCATTAAAAGATCAATTCTATCCTTTGGGTTATCGACAAAAGTATTTAATGGAATGGAAATATTTGAGGCAAGGAAAGGGTCAAAATGTACAAAGATTCACATAAGAGTTTAGAAAACAAGCTTTAAATTTGGGCATTTCACTTGATTCACCAGAAACTGTAACAAAGCATATTGGTGCTTTACAAAGCTACATTAGGAATTATTTGTTGTTTTTTGAGCCTACTACATTGATGTGGTCAGTGTGAAGGCCATTCACCTTGAAATTAGAGGCAAGAATTGCATGCAAGTACAATTTCTTCAAATGAGTCTCTTGTTAATGAACGAAAGAGGACTGAATTGTTCCACAATAGAGTTATGATGAAACATACTAAAGTGGAAACCTTGTTTGATCCGGGCTCACAAGTAAACTTGATTTCATAATCCTTGGTTAAGAAACTATGGTTGGAGACCAAACCTCATCTAAATCCCTACCCTCTTGGTTGGGTGTGCGACAAAGCCAAATTACATGTAACCAAATAATGTAGGGCTAGATTTGTGATTGCATCCAAACTAGAATATGGGGTTGAACTTGATGTTGTACCTTTGGATATCTATGGAATTATATTAGCGAGTCCATATTTGTATGATAGGAAAGAAGTTTTATTTTTCCATGAAAAAAAGTATCAGCTCATGAAAGATGAGGTGGAATACATTGTTAGAGCTCATCGTTCCAAGATCAATGCAAGTCTTGTAAGTGAAAGTCAGATGAAGAGATTGATAAATTCTAACAAATGGTGCATGCTCATGGTTGTGAGAGAAAAATATGCGAAGGCATCTAAAGCTTTCCAAGGTTTTGATCCCACTCATAAAAAAAAAATTGTATGAAATGTTTTCTAATTATAATGGGATTTTTCAGGAACCAAATGGGTTGCCTTCAAAGCATGAGATCCAACATGAAATTCACTTGCAGCAATATGATCCTTTACCAAATATTGGTATGTACAGGTTTTCATCCATTGAGATGGAGGAGATAAAGAAACAAGTGCAGGAATTGTTGAACCAAGGGGTCATAAGACCAAGCTCTTCTCCATGTGGATCACCCATCATGTTGGTGCCTAAGAAGGATGGCACATGGAGGATGTGGTTGGCTACATGGAACTCAATAAAATAACCGTGAAGAATTGGTACCCTCTCCCTCACATTAATGATTTATTATATCAATTGAAAAATATTGTTTATTTCACAAAACTGGACTTGCGCTGTGGCTACCATCAGGTCAGGATTGCAGAACAAGATGTATTGAAGACTACATTCAAGACAAAATAGGGGTTTTTTGAATGATCGGTGATGTCACTCAGACTGTGCAATGCTCTAGACACATTCATGAGTGTGATGAATGACATTTTTATACCTTTTCTTGATGATTTTGTACTTGTGTATCTTGATGAAATTCTTGTTTTCAGTAGAACATGGGAAGATCATGTGAGTTATGTGAAAAAGGTGCTTGATGTTTTGCAATGAGAAAAATTGTTGGTCAAAATGTCTTTGTGTGAATTTGGTAAGACCTCTTTGGTTTACTTGGGTCACATTGTTGGAAGTGGACAGTTAAAAATAGATCCTTCTAAAGTTGATGTGATTGTGAAGTGGCATAAACCACCAATGTTACAGAAGTTCGTATCTTTTTGGGTGAAATACAATATTGGAGAATATTCATTGCCAACTTCTTTATCATTGCACCCCCCTTGCATTCATTGAAAAGTGTGAAGAAAACCTTTCAATGGGGAGGAAAGCAATAGAAATCCTTTGATACACTGAAAGAGAAGATTAGTACCACACCAATTTTGGCCTTACCTGACCTCCAACAGCCTTTTGAGATCAATATAAATTCCAGTGAGTACGACATGGGAGTCGTGTTGATGCAATAGAGGAAACTTGTATTATACCATTCGAAGACATTCTCCCAAATTGTTGTGAACTATCCCACATATGAAAAGGAGTTGTATGCCTTGGTCTAAAGCATTAAGAAGTGGAAGCACTATTTGATTGGCAAGGAGACCATTATTCACACCAATCACCAACCCTTGCAGTACTTTCAGTCACAAACCAAGATTCAATAGGCACATCATTTCAATTGGATGGGGTTCCTTCAACAATTTCACTTGGTAATAAAATACAAGAAGGGCACTAGCAATAAAGTGGCAGATACGCTTTCTCGCCCTCCTATTTTTGCATCTATAGTTTTGTAAAATGATTCTTTCTCTTTTGAGAGTTATGTTGAATATTATGTTGATGATGAATATTTAAAGGATATTTATGAAAAGTTGACTCATGGATCATAGGTAGACAATTACCATTTGCGGGGAAAATTATTGTACCATCTTGGCAAACTTTGTATCACCGCCAATGAAAGAATACATGTAATTAGATACGCACATTCCTCTCTTGTGTCAGGTCATTTTGGTGTAGGGAAAACTTTGTGTCATTTGCGGAGGTTTTGTTATTGGCCTCATATGAAAAAAATTGTGACTCAATATGTAAAAGGATGTGTATTTTGTTCTATTTGCAAGCCCACTAATAGAAAATTGGGTCTCTACCACCACTCCCTGTTATGAGTCATCCATGGGAAAGTGTGTCAATGGATTTTGTTAGCAGTTTCCATTTGTCTAGGAGAGGCCATGACTATTTGTATGTCATTGTGGATCGATTTAGTAAAATGTGTGTCTTAATGCCTTGTAAAAAGAATATCACTACAAAGTAGACTGCTCGTCTCTTCTTCCAATTTGTATGGGTCCACTTTGGCTTTCCAAAGTCCATAGTGTCTAATTGGGATTCTCGTTTCCTTGGTGAGTTTTGGACGAGTTTGTAGAGAATGATAGACACCAAGTTGACGAGGCTTGTGGCATTTCGTCCACAAACCGATCGGAAAACAGAGGTTTTCAACCGCACAGTGAAACATCTACTCCTGGGCTATTGTGGCAAGCATCCCAAGTTGTGGGACAAGAAGCTTCCTTATGTACAACATGCTTACAACAGGGCAGTGCATTCATCCACTTAGAACTCACCTTTCGAGACATGCCTTGGATATTTGTCAAAGGATCCCTTAGACATGGTCTTTAGGAGAGATGAAGTTTCAAGTGAGCCCAATGACAGGGACAAAGCATAGAAGTTCATTCAGTGAATTCAAATGATTCACCACACAATGCAGGAACAATTGGAGAAAAGTCAAGCTCAATACAAGGCTTGACATCACAAACATCGGGTTGATCACAAATTTTAGATTGGAGATAGGGTGTGGCTCCACATCAACAAAGACAGAATGAAAGGGAAAGGAAAGAAGTTGAGACCAATCTGATATGGTCCTTTCACCACACTAGAGAATATTGGAGACAATTTTTTTCGCCTCAACTTTCCAACATACATGTAAATGTACTCAGTGGTGAACATTGAAAAATTAAAGCTTTATGAGCCTCCTTTGATCATAGAAACTGAAGAGGTTGGAAAGGTTCCTACAATGGATGATTTTTCACTTAAATTCTTGGAAAATATACATGAGGATATCATTCTTGACGAGAAAACTAGGACTTCACGACGGGGAGATGTGGAGTACCTTCGTATCGGTTTCAAGAGAATGCATCCAAGTAAGGCCTGTTGGATTGAAAAGGATAAAGTGAGGGAGAAATTCTCTCACTTTCCAATTAACTAATAAATCGTTTGGCAGCCCAAAAGCTCATTAGTGGGGAGGAATGGTCCAGGAGGATCCTAAAAGGCCAAATTTTCAAAGTCCTCAAAACGCAGTGAAACCAATCTCAAATTGAAGAGCTTGTTGTTCTAAATCTAACGGCATGAACGACACCTCAAATTGACATCATATGAATATGTTATGGTCCCCTGAAGATTTTTGAAAATAGCCAAATTTTTTGCAGGCATGGACAATTGGCATGCTGATGTCAGCAGTACAGATGTTGACGTCAGTCGTGCGGATGTTTATGTTCATCATGTTGATGATGACATCAGTAGGTGACATTGAAATACAGACAAGAGAGATCCAAGAATAACTTGACAGGTGGGAACTGATGTCAGCAACCTAGTCAGCTTCCCAGTCAGTTGTGCAGACCAATCAGGATGTGAGACGTGGTAGCACAGTCAATCACCGAAATTTTTTAAGGAGATGACATTTTGGACCAGTTTGGTGGTCATTGGCGCCAAATTTTTTTCCTACTTAAAATTCCTAGTAGACCCTAGAAATCCATCAGGAAAACAGGTCGTTGAGGATTAAAATAATATTATTTTAAAATTGGTCGGCAGGCAGTCAACCCTGTCAACTAGCCAACAGTGGGATATTGTTATATATATACAATAATCAAACAACACCAGCGATGTGTATCGAACCTAACCGATAGGTCTACCATCTAATCTGTCAACATTGGTCACCAAAAATGACAACACACCAATAACAAACGGCCACATGCCAACAAACTAACACCAGACTTAAACCACGGAGAGCAGGTCAGGTGGGGGTTTGACCCCAATGTTCAACCAATTAACTGATCAATCATCCTTAATTAACTCATGCATGCATGAAATTTGAGTTACCCAGTTGAGATTGGAGTTCAAGGGCAATGTACTATCAGTTGTATAATTATCCAAGTTGTACAGGTGGTGCATGCAGTCAAAGAAGGGGCCTACAGGGATTGCACAATTCTAATTGGGAATTTCCCTAATTAATAGGGGGCTAATTCCTTGAGGAACAGTGCAAGGAAATAGGGACTTGGGCAGGCTTGGATTTGGTTAAGTATTGACTAGAGCTTGTCTAGGAAGCAGTGAGATAGATTATACGAGTGCAGAGATTTCTTGGGCTTCAGCAATCATTGTATTTATTCTTTATTTTATGACTAATGCAATACATATAGGAAGGGGTTTTGAGTTTTTTGTTTCCCCTTAGATAAATCTATGAGCATATGTGATTGAATCTTTTATCATGTTTATGTTGTGATTTCTCGATCGTTTAATTGTTTTCACTGATGAGTTGAGTAGATTAAAGTCTTTTTTTTTAGCAAATTACATAAGCAATTTGAAGCTACATGGAATTTCTACATACCACTTGCATATTAGGAATGTTTAGGGAAGTCGGATGATTGGAAGTCAAATCATGACCAATGGATGAAATTTGATCATTAGTCACCATTTTTCCATCATGTGGGAAACACAACACTCGAAAGAGTGTGGACACGACAGTGTTCATAGCATAAACATAGTCTCAACCCAGGAGAAAATTGAAATAGAAGGGGCCCATTACTACCATAGCATCAATACATACAGTTTTTCTTCCAAAGTAACAGGAAATTGAGGAAGTATCTCTAAAGTTTTATTGGCTCTTTTATTAAAATCTAACATATTCGGAGCAACAGAAACAAGTTGAGGAGAACCCAAATCTTGCCAAGCAGTTGAGGATAGAATGCAAAAAAAAGCTCCCTCATCTATAATAGTGTGATGGATGGTTTTATCATAAGCCTTCACACTGATTTGGAAGGGCATGTAAGAAGGAATACAAGGTTATGTCAAGTTATTCCAGTCAAAGGTAATGATCTAATTACTTGGAGGGGGTTCCGTGACAACGAGAGAAATTCCCTCTTGTTCGGTAGAGTCAAAAGACACAAGAAGAACCTGACTCGTATGATATCCACTCTCTATGGGAAAAGTATGATCAAATTAAGGTGGAATTGAGTCAACCATTTTCTCAACCAATGGTTAGTTGGGAACATACGCATGGGATTCATGCTCAGAGAGAATGAGATTGACTGGATTCAGATCAACCACTTCATCAACTAGTGGAGAATTATGTGAAAGATTTTGGTAACCAGCCAAAAGTCATGGCTGAGAAGTTGTAACGTTTTCCAACACTTTTGAGGCTTCATCCATATAAGGACAAAGATGAATAGGATGATTCCCTTCACATAACCTATAGGGAAAATTAACTTTACCCTTTTTCCCTTGGACCTTACTATCACTATTTGATGGTTTATCACCGGAAATATCTCCAAAGACTGATGACAAAGGATGATGTGATCATGTGGAACACACTTCTAACACATGTGGAATACCACGACAATCTCTAAGAATGTGATCACCCTTACAAAGCATGCAAGGGAATTTAACTTTATAGGGCTTGTTGGAAAGTCTCTCAACATTAGTTGCATTCGTAGCAATGATTTCTTGGTCCCTCCTACTTTTTTTTATTCTTCTTCTTCTTCCCTCTCTTCTTCTGGTTAGGTTTGTGTTTAATAGAATCAAGACTTTCACCAGGTGAGGAGGAAGGAAGGGATAAAGAAACAATAAGTGCAGAAGGAAAAGGGTCAACTTTGGGATCAACTTGAGGTTGATGTTGTTCAGGTGGAGGACTACTTGGTTGGGAAGCAGTTTGGACATTCAGAACCAAGAAGGTCGAAAACAAACAAATTGGTAAACCAATGGTAAATCCAAGAAGGGACAACGTTGCCATATAAGGAGCACCAATATTTCCAAAAGAAGGAAAAGGATGAGAACTCATGTCAAAGGGGTTTCCTTGATTGGTAGACTTGGGAAAAATTTCCATTAGTCTCAGCCTAAGATCTACTAAGGATTTTTTCCATGGTGAGGATGTTGTTCCACGGTCAATTAATTTATTTTAGAAATTAAAGACTCAAAGTAAAACACAAGGGATAAATAGGAAAATAAGGATTATCAAGTCACTATGAACTACAGAATATTGTTTCCAGTACGTGCAGGAAATCTCCTCGAATGTTGTGTTCAGTGTATTGTAGTAGAAAAGGTGGTTGACTCGATTATCTATGGCAGGATAGCAACCTCTAGGGTATTTCCATAATATACTTGGAGGTATGTGGAAGCGCAGTCCATAGTAGTGTTGTCTAATGTGTCTTTTATGATAAGAAGTCTTCTGATATACTTTTCATATGTGAAACACCATCTGATATACCCAAGGGTACATGGAGAACGATCTAATATACTTATGTATGTGGAATATCAACTACCCCCAGAATGTAACGGAGACAAATAATGAAAACTCCTACATTTAAAGACGTCAAAACATGTCTCTAGCCTAGACCTTTGTGTATGTCATTAAATGTTACAATTCTCCTTAGGTTAATTGGGTAAATTTTAGAAGTTGATTTTTTATTATGTTCTAGTTTCAAGGATTCACCAAATGAGTTCACATGAATTCCCTATGATGCAACTGGTATGATAACAAGAACTCTTTTATTTTCAATGAATATCTATCTGCGGGAAGGAAGAAACAAACAATGATGTAGCAAACAAAGAGCTTCCTAACTAGATCTTTCAATTCCACTATTCCAATTTAATTCAAAGCCTTAAATGATGCCAAACCATGCAAGGTAATCTATGAAAAAAATCCCCTGAAAACTATGCAAATGTACTTTATGCACAATTTCCTTTCCTTTTGTGAAAATGAGAATTATAACTATGCAAATGTAAACTATGCAAGAGAATTCTTCAGAACAAACACAAGATGATTCCAAATCACCGAAAGAACAATATAATAAGACTACTTATGAAAGTAGTACCTTCCTTCACTACTGCAATGAAAGAACCAATCAAGTGTAAAACAAATTCCCAATGAAATGAAATATAATCTAATATCCATTAATAGGGGACTCAAACTAAAATTAGGTGAAAATTCAAAAGATCAAAATATATGACACTCAAAGAGATGACAAATTCAGAGACTCAAGAAATCTTGTTGGACCAAATAAAAACAAAGAGCAAGGCAAAGGAATGGAAAATTTTTCCATCCTCCAAGATCAACATAGGTTCAGAACATACACCAATGTGCTTCAGCGTACTTCCAGAGAGGCGAGGTAGCGTTAGGGTGCTTTGTCTCATTACAAAGAGTGTGTTGGGGTAAGTTTGGTCAAAATACAACACATGAAACCCAACCAAGCTTAAAAATGTGTTTTCCTGAGGTTAATTAATGTATGAATAAGTCAATTAAGGTTTCTTTGAAAGATAAAATAATTCCAAGGCTAAGGAAACCACTAAGGGTAATATTGATCTCTAGTGGAGTCACCAATTTGTTATATGGAAAATTCACTTCTGCGGACAAAAATTAACTCCCTAGATCTAGTACTCTGATCCAGAACAACAAAGGGAAAAAATATCTATGTTTTCCTTAGAGAGATTAGAATATGGAAGAGATACATACCTGGAATCCGTAGCAAGTCTTTCTCTTTTCTTTGCTTGTAAGCTTATATCCTAGCTTCACACACTATAAATGGAACCTATAACAATGATTCAAACAAGAAAAGGAACTACAATATCCACATACTGTAATCCAATATATTTATTCAATGAGTCAGCATGGTATTGAAATACACAAGCATAACCATTACACCAGTATCGGAAAATAGGGTGCTTTTTGTATTAATAAATAAAGGAGAGAGTTACAACCATATATATAAGCTAACTTTGTAGATGTCTCCCCAAATGTCTTGTCCTTCCTTGTCACAAACAAACCTTCACACTCAACCCTAATGCAAATGCAAGATGATTCCTTGAGCTCAAAGCAATAGCATGACGACACAAGCAATCTCCAAAACCTAACCCAGTAGTCTCCAAAATCCAACCTAAACTCCATGGGAGGAAATAAATTTATAGGGTAAATATGGTAGTTTAGGATTTACTAATCTAGGCTTAAGATCAACTTATGGGGGAGGATAATATCAAGGGATATGAGATATGACTGCTAGAGTAGGATCAAATAGGAATTGAAGATCTCTATCCATGGTAAATGGTTAAAACCACCTTATAAGCTTATGGAAGAAGAAGATTCGAAAATATTTTTTAATTTTCCTGAAATTCTAGAATCAACTCACCTGCATAGTATACGCTGATCAAAGTAGATTCTCAGTTATGCAACTTGTATCCAACATAGGTGGACATGCATGTAGGATGTGTTGGGGCTCAAAACATGATTTTTGAGCAGATAGACCCAAAAATTGAACTTTTTGGAGAAGTGATGCTTAGGACATTACAAAGGGATTATGACAAAGTGTTCAAGGATGTTGATTGATCTAGTTTTCAGGCATTTTTACGCTGATGTGACAAAATGGCTTGTAACACTAGAAATTGAGAGCATATAATATTTTCAAATAAGGTGACATACCCTACCACATAGCTTGAGAATGAAGGAATATCACTCACCAGAAGGATAAGGAACGTTTTGGACAAGACACCTCTGTACAAAAGGATAGTCCAAAGATTGGGAATCAAATTGATTGGACTCAGATTTAGTCCTCCTTTACTATTGGACTTGCAAGAGATAAGGGACTAGGTAGAAGAACAAAGGCTTATATTGAAAGGATGCAGGCTTCCATCCTGAAGAAGACATTCCTTTTGAGATAGTGTGGGATGTTAGGGAGGCCACCAGGGCCATGAATGAAGTTCAACTAGGTGACTAAATTTCTCAAAGGGTGAGAAACACTTTCAGTAGGGGAGTATGATGGGCCTCCCAAATAGGTACAATTCAAGGCCCATGTAACCATTCTTTGGCACATTTTAACCTCTCTCTTTTGCATTTGATAATGTCTTTTAAAGTTATAATGTTTTCCTAGGAAGGTTAGGAGGCATTTGTTATATCTTGTAGCCTAGTGCATTTAATTTGTAGGGAAAAGAGGATTTATTGTGCGAAAGACGTTGGGCACCAGCCTGAGAAGTTATAGGAGGCGTGTTCCTTGCATCAGCCCATCAACAACCTGGTTGGCTCACGAGAAGTTACTACCCCTCAGTGGTTGTGAGTACACCTGGAGGCCATATCCACTTTTGTAGGAGTTTTGAAGGGAAGCAGCCCTCGATTCAAGGATACTCCTCCTCACTCACCTTTTATATAAATAAGAGAGCATATAATCTCAATAGGGATTTGAATTCTAGAGGAAGACAGTGACTATTAGAGAATGATACTTTTTCCTATTGTTTCCATTGTCATGTTACATGTTTGAACAATTTTGAGATTAATGAAAACCATCGTTTCGTTTCCAGTCTGATTTTTCTTCAAGGGAGCTGAGTTTCCTTGGGTTATGGCCCAACCTAAGTGCTCAAGATATTTCCATTATACATTTCTTTGTGCATTTTTCTGGCATGCACTTAGTCTAGATGTGATTTCCTTAGTTTAGTTTTAATGTTCTGTAAATCTAGTTGATAAGAAAAATATTGTCTCTATAGGTGGATAAGTGAGCTCTCTTTGGAAGCTTGGTTGTGTACCCCGTGTAGAAAGCACCAAAAATAGTTTTTTTTTATGCAATAAGTAGATTTTGTTTGAATTTCAACTAATCCTTTCACTGTCATCTTATTTTTTGCAATTTGTGCTTGGATAGTCATTTGAGCACTCTATTTTCATTAGTTGAACATGTGTTTTCCATACAGATGAAGTATATTGGTTCATAAAATAGAGTAGAATCATTTTCTATGCATGAGAATCATCTCCCTCAACACCCCTCCTTCCATCTCTATTCATTTCTGCAAATTATCTACGTACTAGAAGCTACCTCACAGAGCTACGGGAGACTATTAATTTCCCTTTTCCCTTGCACAATTTATTCTACCAAGTAGGTTTGGGCTTGGTAAGGCCTCTTGCACCCTCCTATAGATTCCTACCACCTTATTACACCTTCATACCACTCCTAGAACCATGAGATTTCTCTTATATACAATCCTGTCGCAAAACATGGCATCCTATCAAAATCCTATAGCAGTACACAAAATCCTTCAGGACATGCCTATAATTGCCTATAAAGCTTTCTTTTCACTTCTCATCACTCCACGATGTCCTCTAAGCCTTAAAAACAAACTTGGGAAGACCAGGGATGCTCTATATACCTTCCTTTCATCACTGTACTTTTAATCCTACAACTAGGTTATATTGTTTGGTTATGTGTTAAGTAGAATGAAATTAATTTACCTTGATCACTTTTGAGCATTTAAATTGTTTTTTCAAATAGAATAGAATTTACCTTGTTTGTGATAGTATAGATTTGTTTCTTGCAAGATAGATCAATGTTATTTTCATAGCATTTACTTTCATGCAACTAGCTTAAGGTTACTTTCCTACTATTTACCTTTTGCAAGATAGATCAAAACCTTTGCTCTAGCATTTCCTTTCATGCAAATAGGTTAGTATTTCATTCCTACACTAGTAGGACAAGTTATTCTTCAGTCATATATTTTCTTACAAAGTTAAGCTAAGTATTTTTCCTTTTTGGATTTTGCAAAGTGATATCTATACATCTCAATTCAATTCATTTCTCTAGAATAGCTTAAGTAGAATCTTGTTTGTTGTGCATATAGAACTAACACCTCGTAAGTTTGTATGTACTCGGGATTGATAAATTAAAGTTGGTATCCCTGGGAGTTGCAACATTCTTGTTGTAATACGGAAACCCACCACTTCTAATAATATAGATATTGTTTTAGAATTTCATTTAATCGTTAAGCAATTACACTTTAGAAATTCAACCATAAATGCATAGGGACAATAGAGATCACAATGCACAAAGGCAACACAAGATTTACGCTGGGAAATCCCACTTGGGAAGAAACAAAGAAACCTTTTCCTTAGAAATTTCTTCAGTTCAACAAGAGATACGCCTAATACTGCTAGTCAACTATGAGGTTAAACTGACCAACAAATCGATGGTCAAACCTGGTCAAACATCCATCTTGTCAAGCCAATCTTCTACCCTTCAACATTGGCCCTCTTTGATATGCCTAGGAAAAATTTTGGCCTCCCATAATATGCCCAGAAATTCACACGTGTGAAATCAAGGAGAGAGATAGAAATGAAAGAGATGAATTCATCCTTCTTGTCCTTCTTTTTCCTTCTTCGTCTTTCTCATTCTTCGCTAGGATATTCAAAATATCTCTTATCTTGTGTGAGGTCAAATGGTGTCTTATGGAGGAGGTCAAGTGCTATTTATATATTTTCTACCTATCCAAATGGGTGTCTCTTCTCTAGGGCCAACTTGACTTGAGGGAGGGCCAACTTGACATGTTTGGAGCCAAAAATTCAAAATTCAAAATTTTATCTTCTGAAACCGACATGAAGAATATGTCTTACATTAATATTTTCAAGGGATAATCAATAAAAATGACATGAATAGCATGCCTTATATTTTCATTATATATTTCAAGGGATAAAATATTAATTATGAAGACTGGTCATAGCTACAAAATTCAACAAGAGGGTCGTTGGGCATAATTATACCAAGTTGGTGGCAGACTTTTGTTAGTCATGACTTGGTGATGTTGCAGGAGAAGCCACAGTGGCTAGGGTTAACAAATGATAACAGAAATTATGATCTTCTAAAAAAAAATTTATTAGTTTATGTGTGTGTAGCATAGCCCAACGAGAGGTTTGGGACATTACAAAGTGGTATCAGAGCCTAGGTTCCAGCACTGGGCTTGCATGGGCCGAAGAATCCTGATAAGGAAAAATTGCAGGTTGTTCACCAATTGTTTGACATAATTCACAAGGGAGGAAATGGTTAAATCACGTGATTGGAGACGAGACTCATAGAAGCCATGATTGAAAAGGGATGAAAATTATTTTTCACATTCAGAAATTGTGGATTGATGGGTGAATTTTAACAACAAAATGATAAAATCACACAAATGGGATATTTCAGGAAGATGAGAAATTTTCCATTAGTATCACGGTCGAATTGTCATTGGTCACCGTGTGATTCACTAGTAGTCCACAGGAAAATATTTTGTTAGTTTCTATTAAATTCCTCGTCGGGGTAAGGGTTCCAAGAGGGGCAGAATCACGAGTGATAGCGTGGTAGCTGACCTAGCAAGGTGATGTGAGAGGAGATCAATTGGAAAATTTTTAGATCAAGATGATCGTGGCTGTTGAATCTCAATGGGCATGGGAGTCCAAGCTAATTGTCATGCAAGTTGCGGCCCAATGTCAATCTTGGCCATTTGATCAAAGAGGTTTGGACCATTATATCTCATTGAGTGGTGGGGGTAAGGTTAACGCTCAAGCAAGTCATAGCGCGATATCAAATCTCGGGTTGTTGATCTGGAGAGATCTGGGCTGTCAAATCTCGTCGAGTGCAAAAGGTTGGGTTAGTGCTCGTGTTAGTTATGGCTCAATGGGCGATCATGTCTATCAATCATGATTGACCAAAACCATCAGATCTCATCGGGATGCAAGTTGGTTTTAACATTTGTGTGATTTTGGAGCTTGATGGCATCAGGGCCATTTATTAGACTAAGATCCAAGTGTTGGATCTAGGAAGGAAATGGTTTGTAGTGGTGTTGGAAAAGGGGGAGTGGACCCCACACCTAGTTATGGCCACTTAGTCCTTGCCATGTTGAAGGGCCCATGTGAATGTGGAGGGATTAAGTGGGGCAAACATGTAAAGAAGAAGAATGCATGTGTGTCAAGTGTTAAGAAAAAGCATGGCATGTTAGTTCATGTCCAATGCGAGATAAGGGAACTGACTTGGTATAGGGGGTTACCCAAATGAAGGAAAACAAAGAAGTATTCTTGAAAATGGTTACAAATCATCATTACAAGAATATTTTATTGGTTTAGGGATGTGAAAACAATTGAAATATTTTCTAGTTCCTCTGAAAATCCATCAATTTTTTTAGTCATTTACTTGCATGGCATTTTTTAGGCTCTAAACAACGTTTTTAGGTGGCGAAACCTTAACAGTATTGTACTTATGGTACAAGTACTTGTAGTGCAAGGAGAAATAGCATGGAAAGACCCTTCTAATGATATGCTACAATTATGAATTAGAGCCGGTATGAAGAATTTATGACCAAAACAGTATGGAGAACAAAATGGGGTAAATTGGAACTTTAAAAAGCACACAACTTGGCGACCAGAGCTCAGAGTGGGACACTAAAGTAGCCAATGGAAATATATCGGACTATAGAAACCTGCCATAGAGTCATATTTGAAATTTTAATATGTGATTGGTCAGAAAAGTGAAAATAGAGTATTGTCATAGAACGGGAAGGATTGGGGCAAATAAACCAAAACTTCACAAGACCATAACTTTCAGCCCATAAGTCCGAGTTGGGAAAATGAGCAAACTAAAGGAAGTTGTTTATGAGAAAAACATAACTATCAACCCAAAATTTTGATTTGAAGAAAAAAATCTACTGAAAGTTTTGGAGAAAGCTACAGGAGTTTTAAAATACAAGAATGGCTTGATATGCTAAAAATTCCATAGGGCATAACATTTAGCCCAAATAACAAAATTATGCAAATAGATATTCAATAGAAACTTATTAACGAGGAGAACACATTGGTAGACCCAAAATTCAATATTGGGTGAGAATTTGGTCAAAATTATATAAGAACCCTGCAAGGATTTTAAAAATGAGGACCATAAGTGAAAACAATGCACAGGGACCTTATAGTAAAGACGAAGAGGCCAGGGTCATAAATATCAGTGTTGGAAACATTGAGACAGATTCAAATGGTCATGGAGTGTACAAGCCAAAGGGAATATATTTAGAGGATACCATGAGAATCCTAAAAATGGAGGTCCTCAAATTCAAGGCTAATAATGGCAGGCTAGTAAAAGAGAAGCAACAAATTAACAACCAAATCTTGCAAAGTCTAAAAAAAATTCAGAGAGAATTGGTCTAGCAAACTGTGTCCAGCAAAGCACATGAGTATGATGTTGGGATCAGGGAAAGAGGTGTTGTAATCTTAATACATTCCAAGAATGTTTCCAAGGAGCATTATCGCTCAGCAAGGAGGTCAAGCAAGAGGGCTTAAACTACCTCATAATTAGGAAGAACTCCAAGTGTATCACCAGTCAGAAAGTCAAAGAGAATATCAAACAAGGATAATTTATAGGGAGAGATTAGAAAAATTGAACCTCCCACACTAAATGGGGATCATAAGAAAGGAGAATAATTTGAGGCTTAGTGGTTGGAGATGAGTAAGTCTATACAGTTGTACAATCATTCCTCAAATATGGAAGCTAGAATTTCCATTTATCACTTGAAGGGAAAAGCTAATTTATGGTCGGAACAGCTCAAGGTAGTGAAGCATTAGGATGAAATGAAAATTATATGGAGGAAATTCAACGAATATTTCTAAAGGAAATATTTTTCAGAACGATATTATGAGAGAAAGATATAAGAATTCTTTGAGCTCAAGTTGCGGAACATGACCATGGTAGAGTATGGCTGAAATTTTACTGAGTTGTTGAGATATGTGAGTTCTATTAGATATGAAAAAGTTAAAATTCAAATATATGCCAATGGGTTACCATTATTTTATTGAGAAATACTCAAATTTTACTAGCCCAAAACCCTACATGAAACCATGAGAAAGACAGAGTAGTTGTATGAACAAAGAAAGAGAAAATAAATCCTTCAAATGACTTTGTACAGCAAGAAGATAATTTTTTTATGGAACAGAGGAAGAAAGGGTCTAAACCCTCACCTTCCAAGAATGATTCACATGTAAAATAGCATACATCACCAACCTTCAATGAGCCAAGAGGGGTTTATTTTTCAAACAATAAAGCTTAGTTCCAACCCATTAAATTTTGGGGTTGTGAAGGATACCATAGATACATGGATTGTCCTCACAAAGTTTAAAAACTGAGGGTTGTGAATAACATACAAGAAGCAGATATAGTGGAGGATGTGGGTGGGAGCATGCCTAGAATTTATGAAACACTGGAAAATATATAGGTTGAGCACTAGGCATATTTGATTAAATAGAAGGTAATTTAAATGATCGACGTATTGTTATTTTAATTTATTTAGGAGTGAGTCATAGTTACATTGACCCAAAATTGATTGAGAAATTTAATTTAAAGAAAACTAAGCATTACAAAGTGTGGTTAGTTCATCTGGATATAGGTACAGAGGAAAATCACAGAGCTGGTGAAGGAATGTCCTATCAGCATGAAAGGGTTGAACACAAGGGTAGAATTAAATATAATTTTGTTACGTTCTTATGATTTCTTAACTGGCATGGATTGGATGGAAGAGAACCATGCAGTTTTGGACTACTACAACAAATATTTTATTCGTTTTGATGATGAAGGACAACAAAAGTAGTTCCAAGGGATATTGTTGGCTTGTTGGGGCCTGACATAGGTTCATAGTTAATTAGCCAAACAAATCCCTGTACTACTGGCCCTTTCGGCAACAGTACGCGGAGCGCAGACTAAGGTCTCACACGAAGTAGTATTGGGGGGGTGCTAGAACCAGGTTTTCGCACCCTTGAGATGTGTGAGGGTTTGATTTGGTCCAATTGTGAGTCCCTTCACGCAGGTTACTTCACGCACTTCCCTGGCCTTCGCGCCCTGATAAATTCACCTTCACGCAGCCCTAACCAGAGGTTGTGGGGCTTTCACACTGCTGGAGCAGCAATTTGCACCATTCCCCTAAGTCACACCCACGATCTTACTTATCTTCTTATAACAGTTAGTTATCTCTGCATAAATAGATGCCTTGTGTTATATTTACTTATTCAACACATTCATATGAGTTCGCGCAGTAAATAAACAGTAAATTTGCAATTCATACCCAATAATACATAAAATAGGAAAAGATACACAGAAATATGGTAAAACTTCTCTTTATTAATGCTTCCAACGGTTACAAACTCGACCTGCCCTACACACCCAACTGCAAGGGTCCGCACACTCAGTTGTGCACTACTAGGCCTCTGCGCACTCAGATGTAGAGCCTTCTCCTACTCTACAACACAAAGACACGACTTACACTTCGACTCAATCTTTCTTCAATTCCTTATACTCATCTTGCTTAGCTTAGATTTGATTAGAAGTCTCCTACACTTAGAGCCTCGCTCTATTTATACAATCCCATGGTCCGCGGACCATGGGTAGATCTTTAAAGCCAACATTACATTACAAAAACAAGGGCGAACAAACCTATGACTCTATTATTACTTCGTGCTCCGCACCCACAAACCGTGGAGTCTTTACAATGGACTTAGTCAAAACTTGGGCTTTAAGCCCCAAAACATGCCTTGGGGGGATTCCACTCCCAACAGACCCCCAACACAAACATTGTGACTCACCCTCGAGTCACTCTGTCGGTGAAAAGATATTCGCATGGAGACCCTCCAACTCTGCTCGAACAACTGCAAGGTTGACAGCGCACTGAGCAGCTACCTGTTGAATCTCCTGTACACGTTGTTCTGAGACCATGGTGTCAGAACTACTTCCCTAGATCTATTCCTGCATCCCCTACATTTGCGCGATCTTGCCTTCAATTGTTTCTATAATGACGAAGGCCTCGTCGATCCAAGGCTGAACGCACACCTTCAGAACTTCTTCTCTGTTTCATGCTGCGTCCACTTGCTCTTTCAACGCTTTGGCTTGCTGCATCCGCACGAGCCTCTAAGTGAGGGCCATCGTTTGCATGGTCCCTTTGACATTTTCATACTGCTAATGGAGCTCACGTGACTCTATCGCTAAGCGTTGGATGTTAGGGTCCTCTTGTAGGTTGGTGAGGACCTCGAATGACTCCTCCAACATTCTGGTGCAGTCCCTTACTACACTGTTGATCTCTTCCATCCCCAATGTAATAGCGTTGGTGTGCTATTCTCTGACTTCTGGAGGGGTGGACGGTTGCGCCTTCAACCACAGCTCTGATATCTGAAGGTTCAACTCTAACTGAACCTTGGCCATTTCTTCTCGATCCTCGCACACCCCTGCTACTATTCTTTGGATGCACGCTTCTACTAGTGCTTCTATTGGGATGGCCACCTTAGGGATCATCTGGCAAGCTTCTTCCAGTACCTGTACCATCTTCCTATTCTGCAACACAACCTCGTCGCATTGCAAGCTCAACTGCTCCATGTTGATCTTCTGCTCGCTCAGCACTTGCAACGCGCGGCTCTCCCTAGCTCGCAGTTTTGCAGTAATCCCATCCTGCAGAACATAGAGCATCTCCCACGGGAGTGCAACCATGTTGATCCATATCCCTTTGAGTTCACTAACCATAGCCTGTCGACCTCATTTGTTGTAACCAGTGCCCCTTCTGGTAACACTATTGTGTTGGTTGTCTGAGCATGTAGCATTTGCTCGGTTGTAGTTGTCCCTACTGCGAGGCTGGTTGAAAGAGTACCAACCTGAGGAGTGTGCACCTGCAACTCCTGAATCTATGCTCGGAGGGCCCCCAACACAATCTGATTCTCCTCCGCGAAGTTCTGGAGGGCCTCGGTGGTGACGTCGCACACCATTTTTCCTATGTCGTGCAGATCACCCTCAGTAAGGGTGATTGGGTCGATCAACAGCTTGGATGCTTTCACCTTTTTGCACGGCCCCATCTGCTCGCTTGGGCGTTGGTGCTTCAATAGTGTTGACATTGTTTGTGGGTCCGTGCCACCCTCCTCTTCCTCTATTTCCATCTCTTTCTCCTGCCCATACGAAGGCGACTTTTGGCCCTCTTGGGCCTTCTTTGTTGCCTTCTGTGTTGCTGATGTTGCAACCTTTTTCTGTTCTACTGCTGCCTACACAGCGCCCCGTGCCTCTTGCACTTTTTTTGTCGCTACTTCTTGCCTTCTCTTTTCTGCCAACTGTGCCATGCGCAGTTTGGCCTCCTATTTCTTCTTCTACATAGCAGACTTCTCCATCGTCGCGATGTCTGGGGCAAACCACTTCGGCGGCCATGTCTCAAGTACATCGAAAATCACATCATCTATGGCTATGAAGGGTATCTCGCTCCATTTCTTGGTCGGTTCCTTGCGTGTTATTGTACCTTAAGAAACCAATTTCTTGACTGTAGAGAAATTGTGCTTAAGACATTAATAAATATTATTTACTATCACTTATTTGTCACTTAGATATATGTTGTGTTCTCAAATGAAGGACCTGGAGACTTGGTTTTTTACTCTCAATACTTAGGTGACAAGGAAATATCAGAATGCCATTTGATAGTTGAATATGAATGATAAATGAAGAAAGCTTGAAGAAGTTAAAAATAGTATGTTTCCTTACGCAGAAACTACTATCTGTAACTTAGAAGAATTATGAAGGTGAGAACTGAATCATGGAAAATATGCTATTTAACATAGAACCTACTATCTATGACTCTTGGAGAAGTTAAAGATAATATGCTGCCTTGCACAGAAACTACTATCTATAACTTAGAAAGAAAGGTGAAAATTTCAAGTACAGGAGCGCTCTTTTAAGGAACTTTAACTTTATCTACCTAAGCAAATAAAGACCTGCAACTTCATTACCATACTTGAAGGAAGAAAACATAAGATGGCACATAACAGAGAAGTCACAAAATCATACCCAACAAATGCATGGAAACTTCTGATTCTTCATTAATCAACAATTATATCATGAATACAATGGCCTTGTCTCCCGGTTCTCCAAAATTCAAACCTCTTCTTTGTAAATTTTCATCTTTTTATACATTGTGGAACAGTTGTTGATTTCTGAAACTGCCCAAATTATTTAACTGCTTCTCTAACTATATGAAGTAAAAACTATTATAGAATTTTACAGAGGGTAAAAGACACCTCCAAGAACATCAAATAACAAGAAATAACTGAACTAGAAGATGAGGATAACTATTGGCTTGCTCTGTTAATCGGTTGTTGAGTTCTTCTGTATATGCTTAAATAATGATTAATCCATTTTAGTCATGATAAACTGTGTTAGTTGTGCGTAAATCTGGGCTTACGTATGTATCGGGTGTTTTGATTAGCCAAAATACAAAGGAAACAGCACCAATTTCCTTCCTCTTCAGATTCGGCTCTAATACTGATTTTTCCCTTTATACAACAAAATTAACGCAAACCTTTGGTTTACCACGGAACTCAAAAAGAATTAAATATGTTGCATAAACCCATCGGCTCCGCCTTTTCAACAGTCTTCTGACTCCCTTACGGACTCGATTAGACATAAATCTGTATTTAATAATTCATTGGGTCCAAAACCAATTGCAATCGCAATCGGTGCTTTCAATTGGTGCTTGAACTCAAACCTTCTGATATTGCGGACCCACCGGACTTATAAAGCACATCATATATAAACTATCGGGTCCGGCCATCACATATCGCAATCAGCATAAATCATATACATATATAAACGTTATGCGATGATCGCAGACTTGCCGAGGCTTATAAAATATAATATATATATGCTTCAGGTCTGGCCCATCGCATATCGCAATCGGCAAAACCAAACGTCTGTACATAATGCGCTATGCTATACAACGGACCTGCCGGAAATATTAAAATGTAATATATAGAATATCAGATCTGCCTATCGCAAATCGCAATCGGCAGAACCAACACCCATTGCTCTGCGGACCCGTCGGGACTTTTAAACACAATGTATATATGTTTCAGGTCCGGCCCGCAATCACAAATCGCAATTGGCGCTATAGATATAGATATAGATATATATCTATATATATATATATATATATATATATATATATATATATATATATATATATATATATATTTTAGGTCCAGATCTTAAACACTTTAACACTTGTTTCTTTTGCGAATCCAATATATTACTTTGTTTCTTTGTTGTTTCAATATGCAGTTATATATATATATATATATATATATATATATTTGTTTCTTTGTTGTTTCAATATGCAGTTATATATATATATATATATATATATATATATATATATATATATATATCTATATATATATATATATATATATATATATATATATATATATATATATATCAGGTCTAGCTCCATATAACTATTTATATTGCAATTTAACTTAATCGCATGGGCCAATTCTTTTATACTTGTTTCTTTTGTGTTTTGATTCCGATATGTAATTTATTACATTTCCCTCTTGCCTTATCTCCTTTTTTAAGATATTTTCAAGTGATTCTTGAATGAAACATGAATATTAAAGGTAACAAAAAATGCATGTTACAACATCTGGCTCCACCTGGGGATAGTGCTTTTGCCACAGAAGCACTAAGAACCGCAGATTAGTGCCTTCACCTCGGGCATGGAGTCATATATTGCTTTGCATAAATTTAAATTCTATGGCATTTGTACACTGATTTCACTCCAGTATTTACAATGAAATGATGCTTATTCTTCAGAACTGGAAGTAATGCTTTAAGTATTGCCCATTGACAGGTAGCTGTAGAGTCTCACCATCAAGATTCTCAAGAATGAAGGTATTATTGGATCTTACTTCAGCAATTCTAAAAGGGCCATACCAGAGAGGATCAAACTTCCCATGTTTACCCTTATCTTCTCTTCTAGTATCCCATCTCAATACTAAATCTGCAACTTTAAAATCAATTTCCTTGGATTTTCTGTCAAAAATATTTTTCATCTTGGATTGATACAAAATCAAGTTGTCTCTTACCTTGTCCCTGTTCTCGCTTAGCTCCATCACTTTATTCATTCTTCTTATCAAAGCATTTGGTTCTTCTTTCGCCTCCTGAATCATTGCAATCACTAGCTTCACAAGTTGACTTGGAAACAAAGCCTGAGTTCCATATAATAATTCAAAAGGTGATTTCCCTGTAGATCTTCTTGTAGTTACTCTAGCAACCCATAGAGCAAACTTTAACTTAGAATCCCAGTCTCTTTGATTTTTTGCAATAGTTTTCTTAAGGATCTTCATCAAAGTTTTGTTAGTAGATTCAGCTAATCCATTTCCCTGTGGATGGTAAGCTATTGAATGGGACAAAATAACATTATACTTGTGACAAAAAGAAATGAACTTACTTGAATTAAAGACTTGAGCATTGTCTGTTATAATTTTGATGGGGCATCCAAATCTGCTGAAAATATTCTCCTCCAGGAACTTCATTACTATCTGATCAGTTGCTTTCTTAGTGGGGATTGCCTCTACCCATTTGGTGAAGTAATCAGTTGCTGTGAGAACCCACTTGTGTTGTCCACTTGAAGGTGGATTAATCTCTCCTACAAAATCCAATCCCCATTGTCTGAATGGTTCCTCTATGAAAACTGGAATCAAAGGTAAAGGAGCCAATCTCTTTTTCTCAACAAAAAGCTGACACTTCTGACAACTTCTAACAAACTTATATGTATCACCAAATAAAGTAGGCCAATAAAATCTTGCCTAAAGAATTTTATGTGCAGTCATCTTCCAACTGTAATGTCCTCCACATAACCCCTCATGATAATCTTTGATTGTTCCTATAAACTCATCCTCTGTTAAACATAGTAATAAAATTCCAACAGGATCCTTCCAGTATAAATTGCCTTCCACAATCATATATGGCTGCGCTTTGATCTTTAGTGCTCTATACTTTGTTCTATCTAGAGATTGGGGGCAGGAAAGAAAGCACAAATAATGAATTATATGCTTATACCATTCTGAACACAAAAACTTATACCTGATCTTCATACCTGGGCCTTGCTTTCCTTCATTTTCTTCAGCTGCTCCTTCATTCATAGGTGTCAGCAGGTTGATTCCCAATGCCTGAAAGTTTGATTCTATTAACATTTTTTCCAATCCTTTCCCTTTCACCAACTTTGTGGGTTTTATGTCCAAGTCATATTCTTGGATCTTGGCTATCCATTTTCCTCTTCTGCCTTCTACGTCAGCCTGTACTAATACATCTTTTACTGTAGCATTTGGCACATAAGCAATGATTTGTGAATGCAGCACATAAGTTCTAAAAGCTTTCAGGGCTTTTACCAAAGCATATACCTATTTCTCAAGAATATTATATTTAAGCTCAGCGTCCCTGAGAATCTTGCTGAAGAATGCGACTGGCTGTTCTTTCTCTTCATCATTTTTCTGCAATAAGACAACGGCTATTGAATTTGAGGATGCAAATGAAAAAACTTGGAAAGGCTTTTGATAATCAGGGCTGATTAGGACTGGAGCTGCCTGCAATGCCTCTTTAATCCTGGAAAATGATTCTTTAGCTTCCTTGGTCCAATGCACTTCATTCTCCTTCTTCAGCATATCAGTGATTTCTTTCACGATTTCTGCATAGTTGGACACAAATCGTCTTAGGAAGTTAATCTTTCCCAGAAATTTTTGGATATCCTTTTTACTTCTAGGCAGTGGTATTTTTTGCACGACTTGTGCCGAATCTATCTTTACTCCATCTCTGGAAACAATGTGCCCCAATAGTTTTCCTTCTTCCAAAGCAAAAATGGATTTCTTGGGATTCAGGGAAAGCCCAAATCTTCTACATTTATCAAAAGTCTTTTTCAAATGGTCCAAATGTTCTTCATCAGACTTTGAGAAAACAGTAATATCATCCAAATATATTACTACAAATTTATCTCCCACAAAAGCAATGTCCATAGCCCTCTGAAACGTAGCACCTGCGTTCATCAATCCAAAAGGCATTCTGGCATACATAAAGGTTCCCCAAGGAGTTGTGAATGTCATCTTTTTCTGATCCTCCTTATTCACGACCACCTGGTTATACCCAGAAAATCCATCCAGCATTGACATTCTAAAAGATCCTGTCACCTTTTGCAGTACGTGATCCATTTTAGGCAATGGATAGTTATCTTTCAAAGAAGCCCTGTTGAGATTTCTGAAGTCCACGCATAACCTTATTTCTCCATTTTTCTTTCTCACAGGCACTAAATTAGCCACCCAATCAGAATACCTGAGTGGAACTATTATTTTGGCATCAAGCAATTTTTTGACCTCCTTTTCAATTGATGGTAGAAGCAAAGGATTTATCTGTCTAAGCTTCTGTTTGAAGGGTTTAATTCCCTCCTTCAAGGGAATCTTGTGCTGAATAATATTTACATCATAGGTTTTGAGATCTTCATAGGACCATGCAAAGACATCAACATAATTCTTGAAAAGTTTAATATATCTCTCTTGAAAATTAGGTGAAACTCCACTGTATAATTTTACTAACCTGGGTTTCTCCTGAGTTCCAATGTTGTGATCCTGAATATGTTCATCTTGTGAAATTTTCCCTGAGTCAATAGCCACATCATTGGAATTAAAAAGCCTTTCAAGAGGAACAAGTCCCTTTGGTAGAATATTATCTTTCAATTGAAAGATCTTCTGATTTGCTATTGAATCTTTTAAACCACTGACTTCTGCAATTTCTGTTGTCTCTTCTTCATCCTGATCAATTTTTGTGCCCTCAAACTCTTCAACCATAGTCAAAAACTCTTTAATCTGTTGATCATCTTCAAAAACTTGCCAATTTTTAACATTATCAGGAACAGAAGGTCTATGTCTCATTTCTACCTCATATCTTAGTCTTGGATTAATAGGAGGCTTGAAAGTACTAGCAACCACAGCCAATGAATCTGCTAATCTATTCTCATCTCTTGGAATGAATTGAATGTTAAAAGCTTCAAAAAAGTTCTCAATCAAATCCCATACCTCATTTCTGTATGCCCTAAGCCTAGGGTGCTTTGTTTGGCAGTGATCTTTTATTTGCTTAATAATCAACTCTGAATCTCCAAAAGAAGAAATTGACTTAACTCCCATCTGTTTAGCTATTTGTAGAGCAATAATCAAGGACTCATATTCCGCCACATTTTTTGTTGCCTTGAACTCTAATTTGAAGGAAAAAGGGAACATATTACTTTCAAGCGCAATTACAAGAAAACCAACACCTGTTCCTTTCTTGGAATAAGATCCATCAAAGAAGAATTTCCACACTCCTTCAATTTGCAGCTCTGTAAATATATTGGCTGAAGCAAGCTGCTTCTGATTATCTTCAACCAGCTCTGCATTATTATGTAGTGTGAAACAACCAAATTCATCCTTCTCCTGGCTATATACAAGTGAATTACTTGCTCCATTTTTTGTAATTGTTTTTACAAATCTAGCTTCTCTATACAATCTCCTCTCTTCCCCACTAAAAATTGGTATAACAGCAAATGTAAAATCCAGTTTCAAAACACCACCCAATTTAGCCCCCCAAGACCTAGATAGAAGCATTCCAAATCTAGCAGGGATATCTGCTAATAATACATCCATGACCAAGCTTCTAGCTAGAATTTGGGCTAGTGACACTGCCAGATCCTTAATAACCCCCAAACACTTGACTTTATTCGAATCAAAAGAATACATGTCTCTATAAGGTTTGGTCACTTGTAGATTTAGTTGCTTCATCACTAAAAAAGGCATAAGATTATGTGAAGCTCCCGAATCAAACATACAATTATGTAGGAGGAAATCATGAACCAATAAGGAAATATAAAAAGGAGGTATTGAAGAATCTACTTCCTCTACATGTGGGCCAAAAACCACTACTAGTTTATCTTCCTGCAGATTTACAGTGTCATTTATACTCTCATTTTCCTATAAATTAATAAACTCAGCAATTTCCTTTTGATAAATAGGTGTTTTTTCCAATTTTGTAAGGGGAACTTGTATTCTTACCTTTTCCAAATCCTTAGTAATACTAAACAAGTGACCCTGTTTAGCAGTCCTTTCATTCTCATCTTCACCTTTCTTCATGATTGGAATTACTTGAGGAATTGAAACAAGTTTCTCCAAAGGAATTCTTTCAGTTTGATCTTGAGAAGACTCACCTTGAAGTATTTGTGTCTTGTCATTTGAGTTCTATTGCTACTTTCTTTTATTCACTTGTTTTGCAGGCTAAGATTCTTGTGGAGTCGCCTTTGGTGAGGAAGTTGAAACTTGATCCTCACTTTAATTTTCTTGATTTCTTGATCTTTTCCTCGATCTCAAGTCATATTTCTTATGTAGTTCAGCCTGCATAAAATCAAAGAATTGTTTCCAATATTCATCAATTTCATTTTCATCATGAATGGCATCTGTTTCATCATATACATACTCTTCTCCTTCGATGCCAAGTTCATCTTCATCTACTGCATATAATGTAGAAATTTGATCTTCAGGTTGTTCTTCACTAGGATCTGCTTCTATATATAATGGTGCTTGAATTTGATCTTGATCTTTTCTTTCCCTTTGCAAGATTTGCAAAGGTTGTCTTCTGTATTGGGGATTAAAGTTCTTATTATATTGTGTTTGCTTCTGAAAATTCTTATTTTCTAACTCTAATTTATTTACCTTATCTGACAAAGTTTTAATTACATTACACATATCCCCCAATGCTTGACTTTGAGAGGATTCTATATTTGCCTTTCCCTTGTCTTGGATAGGTTGTGTTTCTGGTGCTTTTTTTGCAGCCACCAGATTTGCTTCTATCTCTAATGCATCTATTTGGATTTGATAAAGGGTTGGAGCTCTTCTTTCCCTTAATGTGAATCCAAAATTTGATTCAAAAGCCCCTGCAAAAGTTATTTTTGCAACAGCAGGAGGAGGCTTAATCTCTGCTAGGAGACTATTGTACAATTTGTTAAATCTTCTGACAAATTCGGCCACAGTTTCATCAGACTTCTTCTTTATGGCATTAAACTCTGTTAATGAATACCCATGGTCTCTTTTTTCTCCCCATCTCTGAATAAATAAACGTTCCATCTCTTACCAAGAAGGAATAGTATTATTGGGAAGTCCTTTGAACCATTTCCTTGCTTCTCCATCCAAAGACTGAACAAAAAGTCTCAGAACAACATCTACATGTTAAACATTTTTGTTTTCTAAAAAAATGCAAAATACTGACACATGATTCTCTACAGTTTGTTCATCTTCCCCTATAAAACGAGGAAGAATCTTGAGGTAATCCTGTGGCATTTGATTTAACGGTTGTGGCAGTTGAAGAGGTGCATACCTATTCATCAAGAATGCAGGTGTTGCCATGTTTATTGAACTTTGATTACCCACAGATGTGGAACCTAACTAAGAGGTAAATGGAATGTGCAGAGGTGGTAATGTGGCTATTGGTTGAGGTTGAATAATTATAGTAGATAAATGAAAAGTAACAGATTCTAAAGATTTCTCTTGACAGTTAGGTTCCTGAAATGAAGATGATGAAAAAGATGACTCTTTATCATATGAATGTTCAAGTGAATTGCTGCCTGATGTAGACAATGTAGGAATTGGTGTAATTGGAATCTTAGACCTTCCAACCCTCTTAGAAACTAGCCTTTTAGGATCTGAAAGAGCTTGAACCTTCTGTTGTGAAGTGTCTGATCTTGTATGGGGTCTTCTTGAAGCCAGAGTTATTGCTTTGATTCAAAACAACCAAATATTTCCTCCTCACTGAACAACCAGAGGAAAATATTAAAAACCCAGGGAAAAGTGTTCTTGTCTTCTCTCCCTGGCAATGGCACCAATTAATGTTGTACCTTAAGAAACCAATTTCTTGGCTGTAGAGAAATTGTGCTTAAGACATTAATAAATATTATTTACTATCACTTATTTGTCACTTAGATATATGTTGTGTTCTCAAATGAAGGACCTGGAGACTTGGTTTTTTACTCTCAATACTTAGGTGACAAGGAAATATCAGAATGCCATTTGATAGCTGAATATGAATGATAAATGAAGAAAGCTTGAAGAAGTTAAAAATAGTATGCTGCCTTACGCAGAAACTAATATCTGTAACTTAGAAGAATTATGAAGGTGAGAACTGAATCATGGACAATATGTTGTTTAACACAGAACCTACTATCTATGACTCTTGGAGAAGTTAAAGATAATATGTTGCCTTGCACAGAAACTACTATCTGTAACTTAGAAAGAAAGGTGAAAATTTCAAGTATAGGAGCGCTCTTTTAAGGAACTTTAACTTTATCTACCTAAGAAAATAAAGACTTGTAGCTTCATTACCATACTTGAAGGAAGAAAACATAATATGGCACATAATAGAGAAGTCACAAAATCATACCCAACAAATGCATGGAAACTTCTGATTCTTCATTAATCAACAATTATATCATGAATACAATGGCCTTGTCTCCGGGTTCTCCAAAATTCGAACCTCTTCTTTGTAAATTTTCATCTTTTTATACATTGTGGAACAATTGTTGATTTCTGAAACTGCCCAAATTATTTAACTGCTTCTCTAACTATATGAAGTAAAAACTATTACAGAATTTTACAGAGGGTAAAAGACACCTCCAAGAACATCAAATAACAAGAAATAATTGCACTAGAAGATGAGGATAAGTGTTGGCTTGCTCTGTTAATCAACTATTGAGTTCTTCTATATATGCTTAAATAATGATTAATCCATTTTAGTCAAGATAAAATGTGTTAGCCATGCGTAATTTTGGGCTTATGTATGTATCGGTTGTTTTGATTGGCCAAAATACAAAGGAAACAACGCCAATTGCCTTCCTCTTCGGATTCGGCTCTAATACTGATTTTTCCCTTTATACAACGAAATTAACGCAAACCTTTGGTTTACCGCGGAACTCATAAAGAGTTAAATCTGTTGCATAAACCCATTGGCTCCGCCTTTTCAACAGTCTTCTGACTCCCTTACGGACTTGATTAGACATAAATATGTATTTAATAGTTCATCGGGTCCAAACCCATCACAATCGCAATCGTCACTTTCAATTGGTGCTTGAACTCAAACCTTGCGATATTGCGAACACGTCGGACTTATAAAGCACATCATATATAAACTATCAGGTCTGGCCATCGCATATCACAATCAGCGTAAATCATATACATATATAAACATTATGCGATGATCGCAGACTCGCCAGGGCTTATAAAACATAATATATATATGCTTCAGGTCCGGCCAATCGCATATCGCAATCGGCAGAACCAAACGTCTATACATAATGCGCTATGCTATACAGCAGACCCACTGGAAATATTAAAATGTAATATATAAAATATCGGATTCACCTATCGCAAATAAAATGTTGGGTGTGGAGCCTGATTATCTTCTATAGTACCGGAATTTTGGACCCCAGTTCAAAATGGGGCGGCAACGCTGCCCGTAAAATGATCGCTGCCGTGGGGGGTCCAGGGGAGGCGGCAGTGACTTTATGGAGCCCCCCCCTGGCGGGGGGTTTCGGGGGCAGCGCCCCCGAAGCTAAAAGCAGCTGTAAAATTGCCTTGTAAAAGTATAGTAATTTCTAGTCAATCTGGGCCGTTCATTAGGCGGATGATCTGACGGTAGAACTTATGTTTAGTTTAGGGTTTTTTGCCCTAGAAGGCAACCCCTCTCTTTATATGAGGATATTGTATTTGAGGCTGTGATATATGTGTATTCGGTGAGCGAGAAACATAGAGGTGAGACTATGAGAGAAAACAGAGGATATTACAACAGTTTTGCTGTAGGTTGTATCTCTTCATTTTGTTGGATAATAGAAAGGAAGGACTGGCTGTTCGGGGTGGACGTAGCCCAAACTGGGTGAACAACGTATATCTGTGTCTCTCTTGTTTTGTGCGTTTTCTGTGTTTATATTTCTGCAATATTTTATGTGTTCCATTGCTCCGTAATATATAATTTTCTAAAAACTGGTATCAGAGCCGAAGGTCTATTTGGCTAATAAACTCGCAGGAAAGAAGGGTTCCTGGTTCGAGTGGGAGCAATGGCGGAAGATGGTAAGTTTAGGGTCGAGAAATTTAACGGCCAAAACTTCTCGCTGTGGAAGATGCAGATGGAAGATTATCTGTATCAGAAAGATCTATACCTACCATTGGGTGGAAAAACAAAGATGCCGACGGGTATGAAAGACGAAGAATGGAACCTTCTCGATAGAAAGGCACTCGGAACAATACGGTTGTGTCTTGCTGCGTCAGTCACCTTCAACATTTCGAAGGAAACCACGACAGAGGGTTTGATGCAGACATTGTCGAAACTATATGAAAAACCCTCGGCCTCAAACAAGGTATTTCTTATGAAACGGTTATTTAATATGAATATGTCGGAAGGTGGATCTGTTGCAAACCATTTAAATGATTTTAATACAGTTACAAGCCAGTTAAGTTCTGTAGGGGTAAACTTTGATGATGAAGTTAGAGCTCTGTTATTCTTGAGCTCATTACCAGAAAGTTGGAATGGTTTGGTAATGGCCATTAGTAACTCTGTTTCTGGATCTAGTACTTTAAAGTTTGATGATGTTGTCGGTGCTATCCTTAGCGAGGAAATGCGACGGAAAAGCTCCGGTGAGACATCGGGAAATGCTTTGAGTGCAGAGTCTAGAGGAAGAAAAATGGAAAGAGGAAAGAGCTCAGGATATCGCAGTAAATCAAGGAAAGGCAGATCCAAGTCCAGATCGGGGATAGTGTGCTGGAAATGTGGAAAGAAAGGACACCTAAAGAAAGAATGTAGATCTCGGAAGGGAAAAGAAGGAGATGCACAGCAAGAAAACAATCATGAAGCAAATGTGACAGGTGAGGTGTTACAAGATGCTTTGATTCTTTCTTTCGAAAATATTACTGATTCCTGGGTGGTAGATTCAGGGGCCTCATTCCATGCCACACCTGAAAAGAAATACTTTTATGACTATGTTCAAGGAGATTTTGGACAAGTTCGTCTGGGTGATGACAAACCCTGTAAAATTGTTGGAATGGGTAAGGTTCTTGTAAAACAGCAGAATGGAAACCAATGGCTACTAAAGGAGGTAAGGCATGTTCCAGATCTAAAGAAAAATCTGATTTCAACAGGGCAGTTAGGCAGTGAAGGTTGTGTGACAACTTTCACAGATAAAGCTTGGAAGGTCACTAAAGGAGCCCTGGTAATAGAAAAAGGCGAAAAGGTTGGTACATTGTATTTATGCAATGGTATTTCTAACTCTGTTAATGCTTTAACTTCCAGAGGAGCAGATGCAGCATTATGGCATCATAGGCTCGGACACATGAGTGAAAAAGGGATGAAGATTCTTCACTCAAGGAATTTGTTGCCGGGTTTGAAGAATGTTTATTTGGACTTCTGTGAGAACTGCATTTATGGAAAACAGAAGAGAGTCAGATTTCTCAGAGTTGGGAAAGAAAAGAAGAACGAAAAATTAGAGCTTGTGCATACAGACGTATGGGGACCTGCTCAGGTATCATCTCTTGGTGGCTCTCGTTATTATGTTACTTTTATTGATGATGCAACTAGAAAAACTTGGATTTATTGTATTAAGAATAAATCTGATGTATTTGATACTTTCAAGAAATGGAAAGCTTTGGTTGAGATTGAGACAGGAAAGAAATTGAAGTGTCTTAGATCAGACAATGGAGGTGAATATTGCAGCAAAGAGTTTGATAGGTACTGTTCAGAGCATGGAATTCGCAGAGAGAAGACAGTTCCAAGAACACCACAAGAAAATGGTGTGTCAGAAAGGATGAACAGAACAATCATGGAGCGTGCAAGGTGCATGAGATTGCATGCAGGATTGCCTTTACAGTTTTGGGCAGATGCTGTAGATACTGTTGTTTATCTAATAAACAGAGGGCCTTCAAGTTCCTTGGATGGTGGTGTTCCAGAGGAAGCATGGACAGGTAAAAAGGTAAACTACTCTATTTTAAAGCCTTTTGGTTGTGAGGCCTTTGTCCATATTGATAAAGAAAATAGAACAAAGCTTGAGGCAAAGTCAAAGAAATGTACCTTTATTGGATATGGTGTTAATGATTTTGGTTATCGCTTATATGATTACGAAAATCACAAAATCATTAGGAGCAGAGATGTAATATTCAATGAAAAGGTCTTGTATAAGAATCAGTTGCAGGAAAAGAAACAGGAAAAGGAAAACAAGGAATACGCAGTCCTTGATGAAATCACTGAAAAAGTAAAGGTGCCTGAAAATAATAATAATCAACAACCACAACAACAGCAACCACCACAGCAGCAACAGGCACCCCAAACACCTAAAAGTGGTGTTAGAAGATCTACCAGGATAGGTAGACCTCCTGAACGATACTCTCCTTCATTATATTATTTATTGTTGATTGATTCCGGTGAACCTGAATGTTATGAAGAAGCAATGCAGGTTGAAAACAAGAAGAAGTGGGAGGTAGCCATGGAAGAAGAGATGGACTCCTTAATGCATAACCAGACTTGGGATTTAGTCAGGTTGCCTGCAGGAAAAACTGCATTGAAGAATAAATGGGTTTACAGGCTGAAGGAAGAAGATGAAGGAAAGCAAAGGTACAAAGCTAGACTTGTGGTGAAGGGGTTTGCACAGAAGAAAGGTATTGATTTTGATGAAATATTTTCTCCTGTTGTTAAAATGACTTCAATCAGAACTATTTTAAGTCTTGTAGCAGCTGAAGATTTGCATCTTGAGCAGTTAGATGTAAAGACAGCCTTTCTCCATGGGGATTTGGAGGAAGAGATATATATGCAGCAGCCACAAGGATATGAGGTGAAAGGGAAGGAGAAACTTGTGTGCAAGTTGAAGAAGAGCTTGTATGGTTTAAAACAGGCTCCAAGGCAGTGGTATCTAAAATTTGACAAGTTTATGTCTGAACAAGGTTATACTAGATGTCACTTTGATCATTGTGTTTATCTGAAAAAGCAAAATGATGGCAGCTATATTATATTGTTATTGTATGTAGATGACATGCTTGTTGCAGGATCTAACATGCAGGAAATAAATTTGCTCAAAAGAAAATTGGCAAATTCATTTGCAATGAAGGATTTGGGTGCTGCAAAACAAATCCTTGGTATGAGAATAACTAGAGACAGGAAAAATAGAAAATTAACATTGTCTCAGAATGAGTACATACAAAAGGTGTTGAAAAGATTTAACATGCAAAATGCAAAACCAGTTAGTACACCTTTTTCTAGCCATTTCAAACTTAGCAAAGAAATGTGCCCAAAGACCCAAGAAGACATGGATTATATGTCTAAAGTTCCATATGCATCAGCAGTTGGAAGTTTAATGTATGCAATGGTCTACACAAGGCCTGATATTGCACATGCAGTGGGAGTTGTAAGCAGGTACATGAACAATCCAGGAAAGGAACATTGGATGGCAGTGAAATGGATTCTCAGATATTTGAGAGGTACCACAAATCAGGCATTATGCTTTGGTGGTTCAAACATATCCCTACAAGGATATGTTGATGCAGATATGGCAGGTGATAGAGATAATAGGAGGAGCACTACAGGATATGTATTTACTGTCGGAGGAACAGCTGTCAGTTGGGTTTCAAAAATCCAAAGTGTTGTTGCACTCTCAACAACAGAAGCAGAGTATGTTGCTGCTACAGAGGCTAGTAAAGAAATGATTTGGTTACAAAGGTTTATGGGTGAATTGGGTAAGGAGCATGATATGAGCACGTTATACAGTGATAGTCAAAGTGCCATTCATCTTGCAAAGAACTCAGCATTTCATTCCAGGACAAAACACATACAGCTCAAGTACCATTTCATACGATCAGTGTTGGAAGATGGAGAGTTGAAGATGGAAAAAATACACACTAGCCAGAACCCTGCAGATATGCTAACAAAAGTTGTAACCAGGGAGAAACTGAGAATATGCTCAGTTTCAGTTGGTCTTCAAGGATGACGATGAAGATGAGAAACAGCCAGGTCCAAAGAGGAGTCATTGTCCAGCAAATGGAGCAGCGGTGGAGTTGCTACAATCAGTCTCCAAGTGGGAGATTGTTGGGTGTGGAGCCTGATTATCTTCTATAGTACCGGAATTTTGGACCCCAGTTCAAAATGGGGTGGCAACGCCGCCCGTAAAATGATCGCTGCTGTGGGGGGTCCAGGGGGGGGTGGCAGCAACTTTATGGAGCCCCCCCCTGGCGGGGGGTTTCAGGGGCAGCGCCCCCGAAGCTAAAATCAGCTGTAAAATTGCCTTGTAAAAGTATGGTAATTTCTAGTCAATCTGGGTCGTTCATTAGGTGGATGATCTGACAGTAGAACTTATGTTTAGTTTAGGGTTTTTTGCCCTAGAAGGCAACCCCTCTCTTTATATGAGGGTATTGTATTTGAGGCTGTGATATATGTGTATTCGGTGAGCGAGAAACATAGAGGTGAGACTGTGAGAGAAAACAGAAGATATTACAACGGTTTTGCTGTAGGTTGTATCTCTTCATTTTGTTGGATAATAGAAAGGAAGGACTGGCTGTTCGGGGTGGACGTAGCCCAAACTGGGTGAACCACGTATATCTGTGTCTCTCTTGTTTTGTGTGTTTTCTATGTTTATATTTCTGCAATATTTTATGTGTTCCATTGCTCCGTAATATATAATTTTCTAACATAAAAATCAGCAGAACCAACACCCATTGCTCTACAGACCCGCCAGGACTTTTAAACCCAATATATATATATATAGATATATATATATATATATATATATATTTTTCAGGTCCAGATCTTAAACACTTTAAAACTTGTTTCTTTTGTGAATCCAATATATTACTTTGTGTCTTTCTTGTTTCAATATGTATATATATATATATATATATATATATATATATATATATATATATATATATATATATATATATATATCTATATATATATATATATATATATATATATATATATATATATATATATATATATATATATATATATATATCGGGTCTAGCTCCATATAACTATTAATATTGTGATTTAACTTAATCGCATGGGCCAATTCTTTTATACTTGTTTCTTTTGTGTTTTGATTCTAAAATGTAATTTATTACATTTCCCTCTTGCCTTATCTTTTTTTTTAAGATATTTTCAAGTGATTCTTGAATGAAACATGAATATTAAAGGTAACAAAAAATGCATGTTACAACACGCGCTCTGAGATATATGTTGTGGAAGTCCGCTTTAAATTCTACAAAACTTTGCAGGCTGTTGTAGACAGTGGGTGATAACCATGGATTGCGGCTAATCCCCTTTTTGATGTTCATCTCCATGAACACACAGAATATCTTATTGTCGCAGATCCGGTTCGCGTCCTTTGTGGCCCACAGCGAAGTGTACTTCGCAGCCTTTGGGAGATCCCTATCAATTGTGGGGAACTGGTTGTCCTCCGGTAATTCCCTGCCACCAGCACTATGGACAGCAAAAGCCATGCATAGTGGAACGTTTTTCCTTGTTCCTGTGCCTCACGGCAATTTTCCAGGAACTCTTTGCATAAGAACTCGGACCAGTTAAACTAGACCCCCTCCATGCACTGCTCAGCAAGTGCAACCACTGGCACGGGCACCTCGTCCATGAGGTACTTCCGCATGAGCTTGCCTGCCAGTATCTAGGTCGCAACCTTAACTACTTTGTTGTTGATGCTGGATATGGTGTAACCCCTTTTCTTCTTCTCCAGCTTTTATTTCTTCTTCATGGCCTCCGCGATGGCCAAATCGCTACTCTTCCCCTCCGAGATGTTTTCAGGGTCCTCTCCTTTGCACGGGAGCTGGGTAATGCGATGGATTAAGTGGTCCATGATGGGGATGGGCTCCTCCAGCCACAAACACCCACCATGCACTAGGTAGAGCAGCTTCCTGATGATGAATATCATTACTGGGGCGCAATGGAAATGTGGCACCCAGAGCAAGTTTAATAACCCTGCCTTTTCCACTCCGCGTAACCACTTTCGCGGCTCCAATTTGATAACCCCCACCGCGGTGTTCTACTTGGGCTTCATGAGCTACGCAGTCTCTAGATGAGGGAATTTCTTGTGGTCAGCGAGATCCCAATATTCAAACTTCAAGGTGCGTGCCCTCAAAGATGATGTCGTCCTAGAGGAGTGGAGTCTGGTGAGAACTCTTGCTCTCGTCGAGGTCCTTGGGCACTTTTGCCTTCCCCTTCCGTGAAGGGATATACGCGAACAACTTGGTTGGAGGGTGTGCGGCCTTGGTTATACTTCCATGCCCTTGTCCTCATCTTCTTCAATTATGAGGTCCTCCAGGTCTTCCTCCTCCTCATCGTTTTCCAAGTTAATTGCTTTCCCTTTCTCCTCCATCGTTAATCTGGTGCGCAGTGGGTTTCACGGGGACACATGCAATAGAATCATTGGCTGTTTATCTTTCCTCGACCTCGACATATGAAGAGATTTAGGGATTTCTGTAGCAATCCCGATGCCTTCAGGGCATCTTCCACGGTCAGAGCCTGCATAGCCTCTTCCGCTGTCATCTCTGCAATTTCCCTAGATTCCTCAGATGTCGCCATCTTGCTTGTCCAGAAATCTCTCAATCGCTCAATCAGGGGCTCAATCAATGCTCAGCACAGGGAAAACATATCTCGGCTCAGAGTACGTGGGGCATACAACAGCTCAATTTGTAGATGACCAAGTGTTGTTTGTTGGGTAGCCCTTTGTAATTTATAGCGCCTTTTGAAATTGAATTCAACCGTTCCCTCCAAATCCAGTTCATTAATGCTCCCTTGGCAGCAGATTTTCCCAAATCTTGCCCATAAAGCATGTCTTAGATTCCTACCACCAGCTCCATTTTGTCTCAAGTCGAGCATCACATCGTGAATAGTGACTCCAATGGCCACTTTCAAAACAACCCATGCGGCAGCGCAGCCCCCCTTCGCGGACCTTGTGACACTTTGCTCCTGCGCGTAGCTCCCGGGCAGAGTAGTTTATAGTCTCATGCCTCCTTTCAACTTCCTGGAGCACTAAGACTGTATTTCCCATAGTTAGTCAGGTGGTCATGCCACCTGTATAGGGTTTCGATCAGTCATCCATCACTTTTCCTAGAAAACAACCACCTTTTATTGTTACTAGTTGTGTCGCACACTTTATCATCTGTAGCATGCCACCATGGTTTATCCGTTTAGTAATATGTGGTCCAATCAAAGGCACCAAGTTTATCAACTCTCGTCAATAGTCCCCAAATTCATCAACATGATCATGCGCACCCTGTTTTATCACCCTGGTCTTTTTATCGAGAAAATATTCCTTTATCTCGTCCTTAAGCTTCTTGACTTCTACTTCCACCAGAGTGCTTTTCTCCCTTAATCGCACCCTTTCTTTCATAAGTTCTTGGAGCCTAAGATCATCTTGTCGAATTTCTTCCTCAAGTCCCAAGCATTCTACATCGTTTGGTTGTGCGATCCCTTCTTCCAAGGCTCCGTGAGCTGTCATATCTACCGGCATTACTATGTGTGGACTCATCATTTTATACTCTATGGGGATTACAGCATTCACTTCATACTCCAGCCTCGGAGGTGCCTACTCCATCAGTTTCTTGCACGTTGTCCTATAAGCCCACAGAACCTCTGATACGTGCAGGTCCCAATCACTCCACTGCGCATTGTGTACCTTGTTCAGCGCTTCACATACTTCGTTAAAGGCTTCTGCGTGGATAACTTTCTGCCCACTCATTCTTTCCATACTCTATTGTTCCACCCTGAGGGGTCGTTCGTGTAATTGTCTTGCCCGTATATGCTTACTGACCATGTCTCTTAACGTGAAGTTTGTGTGCATCCGTGCAGGTTTTGTAGCATACGCCTGTACCCATCTGGAAAGGTGCACACGCGGATCGCTCCTTCTAGCATTTTTGTCTATGAATCACACCTCATGCTTCCCAAACCGTATGCACATCAGTCACCTACATTCATGCCAGTCCTCAAAGCTACTTTGGTTCTTGCCCCACCACCTCGTGGGCGTAGTGCATAGTACCCATTTCAAGGCCTCGAACCGATGTTGTTCCAGCGCCTCTCTTTCGAATATGTTCAGGAAATTATCCACCTCGCTTAACCCATCATACGTAAGCAGATCCTTACCTCCTTCGATATGCATCGCAGTGATCTCATCATCATGTTACAGTTTAGTGTGGTTACCTTGTGTAACTGGTTCTGCCATCGCTCTATTTCTTTGTCTGAAACCAATGCACAGTAGTTTTCGTGCTCCCATGAGATTCGTCCATCCACGGTTGGATTTACCCAGTCCTTCTCTTGCACGGTTATCTTGTAGATGCAATCCAAGTCGTTGTCGCTTTCATAGTCGTACACTGGCTCCGTGTAGCACGATCCTTCTGCAGGGTCCAAAGGTACGACTACACGCAAAGAATTTTTCTCAAAAATCATCTTGTGCTTCTTCAGATTTATCACCCCATTCATGTCTGTGGCCCAATCTATTCCTAATAGCGCAGGGTAGGGATTATTGTCATCAAAAATCTCTATCACTTCAAAATCTGTCAGCGCGCTCGCTCCGTCAATATCTACTGTGATCCCCTACAATCTTCCCATAGGTAGGATCTTTTGCTAGTTCGCCATTCATAGTTGGATAGGAGACCATTGCAGTGTATGCCTCCCCATGCGCTCCCATGTCTGCTTCGGCAGAATGTTCGCATCCGATCCTAGATCCAAAATCACTTAGTCCATCTCATATTCCCTAATCTGTATGGTCAATCTCATCTCCCTTCCCATCCTTTTCACGTGCTTTCCGATCTTCCGGACTATGCATGGTTCTCCTAGCGTGGTCCTAGTGCATCTATTTATAAGTTCCTATACTCCCTTTACATCCTTTTTGTCACGCAACAGCTTCATGCATGTTTCTAGGAACATCGTGAGCATCGATAGGTCCATTTCCGGCTCCGGTCTATCTTTGCTTCCTGAAGTGGAGGCATCAGCGAAGCTCTTCTTTGCTTCCATGAAGGTTTCCTTAGTGTGCTCCAAATCAAACTCTAGTTCTTTTTTCGGAGCCTTGCGAACCCAAGTAATATCTTCAGGATGCTTGCCTTTGTCATCCCCTATTGTAATTCCACTTCGGAGCACCATGTTCACATTAGGGTATTCCTCGTTGTTATCGGGAAAACTAGTGTCCATTCAGAGCTGCCAGTCCCACCAAGACGGGTATCTATCTTAGAAATAAACAAACTAAAGTTACTTGTGTTTTCCTTTATGAGAGATAGATGAGAAAGAAGCAAAGAGCACCAACCTCAGTATTTCGCTAGTCTCCTTACTTGTTTCCTCTCTCTTTTGATAGAGCTTTCGCCACTCCTTTCTCACTTGTCCCGCTTCAAAGAACACCTGTAGAGTCAAGGCAACAAAATACCATAAAAGCATAGATATCTATAACCATAAACAATATATGATTAGATGTACATTAACCATATCAATGCATATACAAATACAAGATTCAGAGATATACAAGCATATAGAGGAAAACTCAAATAGCTTTATTGATGGAAGTAGTAGAAGAGAGGATTACAACCAAGTTGTCTGATCCAGCATCATCCTCCCAGTATGAAAGCCCTCTTCACCTCATACAAAGCAAGATCACATAACAATGTCTTCAAAGAGAAACCAACAGGACTTCCTTGCAAATTACAAAATTCCAGCCACTTGGATCTCTAGGATGAGGGATCCATATATCGATGTTTGCAGGAGAGTGATTCAGCTTTTGGGATTTTTATTAGTGTCATTTCACTGATATTTCTTGGTTCCACTTGGAGATTTCATGATCTCTTACTCATCCCTGGGCAAATTCAGAGAGGCAAGTGTCATATGAGCAGTTTCTAGAAGATTCTTTGAGTTTCCACTTAGAAAAATGCCTCTGCCATTTGTCTACTCTCACCCATCACACCCTACAGAAGGATCTTTCAGTATGCATCGCACCTGGACAGTGTTATAGTCAGTATGCATCGCACCCTTAGCACTGAGCAGTCTGTATGGTTCAGTTTTGACTAGTTCTAAGTAGTGTTTCAGGGAGAACTTCTGGGAAATGATGTAATCAGTTGACCTTGATCCTTTAGGGTTTGAAACAACACTTTTAGGGGTTTAGAAGCCCTTGGTTTATGGACATATGTGATTGGGGTTGCAGTGCCCAAATATGTCTATAACAGTTTCCCCCTAAAGCATGAGGTCATAAATCTTCTGATGTTGGGTGAAATGCTTTATAATGAGGATCTGAGGTTTTTCGAACTGGAAGGTGACTTGTAATAAGATACAATACAATACATTATCTTCATAATATTTTCATGATCTAACTAAGGCTGG
The DNA here is from genome assembly GCA_031772625.1 of Pinus tabuliformis. Lineage (NCBI taxonomy): Eukaryota > Viridiplantae > Streptophyta > Pinopsida > Pinales > Pinaceae > Pinus > Pinus tabuliformis. The sequence goes on along the minus strand of CM062808.1, from coordinate 27,034,080 downwards.
CATTCCCATGCTCATATTTATAAATTCATTTTCATGTACATAAGACAAACAATCGTCTGGGTGGCAGACTGATGATTCTGGTAGAGCCATCATCCCTTAGTTTGGATGATTATCAGTGCAGTTATGATGTACATTTGATGTTTTTATTTTCCTGAATATATATCGCAGCCCGAATGGATGAAACTAGATCCAGGGTCTTCAAACTCGTTCAATTTTCACCCGAAGTACAAGTCGACCCATGTGAAAAGATGTTCTGATGTCGAACATGGAAAGACATTGCCTGATTACCAGCCAAAGATGTAAGTTGTTAACAGGCGCGAGAGGAATCACCTATAATGATGATGACCCTCAAGGTATTGTAGTACAATTCACGTGGTGTGAATACATGAGTCGATTTCGAACACCACGCAAAATCTTTCAGTCAAAAGCCATTGATGTAAACATGTCGCCGGAAGTGAGAAACTTGCCATTGAGGCATGTAAGCTTCAAAGTACTGAAAGGGTTGTTCCTAAGTCAACTTCTTGGATAATGAGCTAATGTCGACAAGAAGTGACCCGTCGTAGGAGGGCCTTAATAAATCCCGCATCTACGACATGGAACGAAGCAAATGATTTTGTGGAGGTGAAAACAATCTGATGATACAAGGTTCAGGGTGGCGGTCATGAAAAATGGAGAGTGAAGGTATTGCAGCAGATGAGGCGTTAGCTAGGTTGGTGAATTCTTTGAGCAACTTCTCTTGAACATATCGGTGAAACTGAAATGGATTGGTAGCGTTAACCCCAAAATGGATGGTATGGTGGACCAATGGTGATATGAACGGTGAATGGAATAACCCAACCCGACTCAATCATGGTGACGGAGTGAAAGTGTCATGTTCAAGAGCGACCTGCTACCAATGAAGTTATTCAAGTTTTCTTCCCTTTTTCCCCAGTCATTGCTGACCAGTACCTCTTTATTTTTGTCAAGCTTGAGGAGGATAACATATTCTTGTTCCATAATTTTCCCTTCGGGCAAACCTGTCGCTATGTTTTAACAATCCTAGCGACAGTGAAACTTGCTCTTGTCTGCATGGACAAGTTTTTCACTATTGTTTTAACGAGTTTAACGACAAAGATAACTCAGTCCTTTTCAATTTTAGAGAGTCTAAAAAGAGACATAAAGGCAACTCTAGTAGTCCTTTTTCGTAATTTAATCCCTTAAGTCCGAAAAAAGTATAAAATAATATGAAAGGGATGACTTTTCGATAGTTTTAACGAGCCGAACAAGACAAGCGCTCGATATTTTTGTGTAATGATCCCTCAAGTCCAAACAGATTAAAATCTAGAGAAGGGAATGCACTTCTGATCGCTTTAACGAGCTGGAGAGACCAATTGCTCAGCAATATTTTCATATTTTACGATTCAGATGAAAAGAGCTTAAAGGAGACTTATTTTTTTAGGAACGAGTGATGTTTTTGGATAGCAATTGGTTCCACGTAAGGTTTGGAACTTCGCAATCATGGCAGTGAAAAGAAGGTGGCTAATAGAATCACTCATCATAGCTATTCCTCAAAAGGGTAAACAATCAAATGGAGGCGTATGATCGGCTAAAAAAGAGTGGAGGTGATGGTAAGAACACGACCAAGGTTCAAAAGCTGATAATTATGTGATCGCAAAGATTATTTACCGAAGGTGGGTTCATTTTTTAATGAGCTTAAACTCTGAGGGAACATTTGCTCATTGCTAGGTTTATTTTTTAACGAGCTTGAACTTCACGTAAAACTGCTCATGCCAGTCGTATAATAAGGATGTCTCATCGATAGGTTCATTTTTTAGGGAGCTTGCCCCATTCGAAACTTTGCTCCGGAGCCTTTCGTATGCAAGCTAGGAATGACCAACCTACGAGTTTAAAGGGTTGAGAGCCTACAAACTAAGAAAATAAAAGGTCGCTTTTCACTTGCATGCAAAAAGGTTTGCATGCCCCCAAGTATAAGTAGAGTTTCCAGGTTACCATATGGAAGTTCTTGCATTAGCAAGATTGTTCCATCTGTGTAGCAAACAAAACACTTCTTTGGCGATGTCCATCGAAATGGACAAAGGTGACTATTGTCAATTCCAATCACATAACCTTTGACGAGGGAATCCTTTTCCAGTCTGATCCATTTTCCTAAACTGATAGGATTGTAAAACTAGTCATATTCCTACGCAGAAACCTACCTTATATCTGGGGTTTTCCTACCGAAGCAGACCAAGGTGCATGCCTTCTGGGTTTCCATCACAATCACCGAATCACTCGCACTCATCAGGTGGATGGACTGGAGATTGATGAGACATTCCTTGTGCGAAAAGACCAGTTAGGGATGGCATTTGACTAATAGTTGTGTTTGAACTGGGGAATGAAAGTTGGTCTACGAGCTTGACCATTCTGCCTTCATGCGGAAAACACATCACTCGAAAGAGTGACGAAGCAATAGCTCCCATGCTATAAATGTAGTCACACCCAAGGATTAGATTGTAATCTAGAGGCCCTTGGACTACCATCACGTTTAGATGAATGGTTTTCTTTCTCAAAGTTATAGGAAAACTTGGAAGGATCCCCAACGGTCAACTGGTTCCTTTGTTGAAGCCTGTCAGATTTTGAATCTCAGGCAGAAGCGATGGCGAACCAAGCGCTTTCCAAGAAGTTGAGGAAAGGATACTCACAGAAGCCCCTTCATCTATGATAGTACCAACCATGATCATTCTGTAAGCTTGTACTATCATTCGGAATGGTACATTAGATGGTAGGCAGGGTCTCCCTAGTAGATTCCAATTGAAGGAAATGACTAGATTGCTTGGAGGAGGGACCAAATAAACGGTTGGATAAATCTCTGACGAACTTCCTTCCTGCGGTAAAGGAATGGGTAGATTTCCCCCATGTTCATCGGATTCTATGTTAACGAAAAAAATTGAACGGTGTCGTTCTCATTCTCTTTGGTGACAGTATCATCTGAAGGTGGACCTTCTGAAGACAAGACTAGGTCGACTGCCATCTCGACTTGTTGACTTTGGTCCGGTGTGGACTCAGAGGGCCTATCTTCAATGATAGGTGCTTCAATCGACAACGAAGGTGTGTCATTCAGATTTTCAACTAGCAATGGACTCGGCAAGAGTTTCTTGTATCCAAGAGGAAGTCGCTGCAATGAGGCGGGACGGTTATCCAAGACTCTTTTAGCTTCGTCCAAGAAAGGACAACGGTGGAGGGCATCATCGCCCTCACACAGTCTACAAGGAAATTTAGATCTTCCTTTCTATCTATTGACTTCATTTTCACTAGTTGACAGTGTGCTCTCAACATGATCGTCAGAGGTTGAAGACAACGAATTGTGCAAGCGGGGAGACCAGTCCCTTAAGATCCGTGGGATGCAGGGACAATCTCGATGATAGTGGTCTCCTTTGCAAATGACACATGGAGATTTAGGTTTGGAAGGTGCAGTGTGTGGATTTTTGCCAGACGATGCATGGTTGCCCCCTTTCGTTGTTGGCTTCTTCTTCTTCTTCTCCTTCCCTTTCTTCTTCTTCTCAGTTACTTGGTTTTTAGTGTTACTAGTTTCACCAAGCAAAGAGGAAGAAGGAGAGGGAGAAACAAACGAAGTAGAAGGTGGGGGAGCGACTTCAGGATCATCTGGTTGCTAATTTGATTGCTGAGGAATTGCAGTGTTTTGAACGATAGAGGTCAAGAAAAGCCATACTGGCAGGCCAATTGTGAGTCCTGGAAGGGACAATGTAGCCATGTGTGGAGCACCAACATACCCCCAAGAGGAGAAGGGACTAGGATTTCCCCCAAGGGGAAATACTTGATTGGTGGACTCCATTTTCTCAACCTAAGACCAACAAGGGAACAGTGACGTTATTCCAATTAAAATAAATTTTATGATGCTTTGACACAACTTGCTTTTTCAATTTTTAAGAGTCGAGAAAAAGCTAAAGATGACTCTAGTCGCCTTCGATTTTTAATGAGCCTGAAGTGACAAGTGCTCAGATGGACCTTTTCTTTTAAGGAGTCTGAAAAGGAACAAAAGTGACTACTCTGGAAATCTAGATAGAGGGATTACCAAACCAATCGCAAAACTGCAGAATACTTTTTACGGTACGACAGTCAATCTTCCCGAATGTTGTGTTCAGTGCATTGCGATCGATAAGAAGGAAAAAAGAAAACTAAGTATAGATCTGAACTATCTTCTTTCAAAGCGACAGTACTAACAATTTTCTTTTCAAAAAACGAAAGGAAGGCTAAGACGACACTTTGCGATTTCAAATTTTAAAACTGCTTTCGACACTTGAAATACTATCAATTCAAATCAAATACAATGGAAAAAGTGTAATCGACTATCTAAAAGAGGAATGCTTTACGATACTCTTTTTCTTGATTAAAAATGACACTTGTGACACTTTCAAATCAAAAGACAACAGTTCGATTAAGCTACTATTTGCAAAGGAGAACTGTAAATGATGAAAAATACATAAAAACATCCACAATTCCTTCTGATGGAGGCTGAAATAATGCAAAGGAAGAAGGTTTCAACAGTGATATATTGATCATAGACAGCAAAACTACTGAATAAAGTTGAAGACAATGAAGAAAAAACCAAAATCTGGAGGTAGAAACAGTCTCATTCAATCATCGCACCTGTAACACAGGGAAACAGGGATGCATCTCACCTGCAACACACGGGAGGTGCGATGCATCCAGATTGCCAAGAAGAGACAGTGCGATGGTCCAGGGACAAGACTGAGCTTGGTTTTCACTCATAGTTTGCAGCTAAGTTCAGGGATTTAGGCTGAGCTAATGATTGTCAGTAAACACAAAGTATAGGGGCTGATCTAATGAGGTTATTTGAGCTACCACCAGGGCACTTAGGATGTTTTCAAGTCAGATGTTCAGTTCATAAAAAAAAAAAACCCAGAGATTGACTGAAGCAGTGTTGATCTACTTTGCACTTGCATAGAAAATGCAGTTCGAAGGCTAGCTGGCTTAACTTCAAGCTCCACCTGTAGTTTATAAAGTAAACAAATAGAAACAAACAAACAAAATGTTCGTTCCCCAGTGGAGTCGCCATTTTGTTATCAGGAAAACTAGTGTCCATTCAGAGCTGCTAGTCCCACTAAGACAGGTAGCTATCTTAGAAACAAACAAACTAAAGTTACTTGTGTTTTCCTTTATGAGAGATAGATGAGAAATAAGCAAAGAGCACCAACCTCAGTCTTTTGCTCGTCTCCTTACTTGTTTCCTCTCTCTTTTGATAAAGCCTTCGCCACACCTTTCTCACTTGTCCCACTTCAAAGAACACCTGTAGATTCAAGGCAACAAAATACCATCAAATCATAGAGATCTATAACCATAAACAATGTAGGATCATATGTACATTAACCATATAAATGCATATACACATACAAGATTCAGAGATATACAAGCATATAGAGGAAAACTCAAGTAGCTTTATTGATAGAAGTAGTAGAAGAGAGGATTACAACCAAGTTGTCTTATCCAGCATCATCCTCCCAGCATGAAATCCCTCTTCACCTCATACAAAGCAAGATCGCCCAACAATGTCTTCAAAGAGAAACCAACAGCACTTCCTTGCAAATTACAAAATTCCATCCCCTTGGATCTCTAGGATGAGGGATCCATATATAGATGTTTGCAGGAGGGTGAGTCAGCTTCTGGGATTTTGATTAGTGTCATTTCACTGATACTTCTTGGTTCCACTTGGAGATTTCATGATCTCTTACTCATCCCTGGGCGAATTCAGAGAGGCAAGTTTCATATGAGTAGTTTCTAGAAGATTCTTTGAGTTTCCACTTAGAAAATTGCCTCTGCCATTTGTCTACTCTCACCCATCGCACCCTACAAAAGGCTCTTTCAGTATGCATCGCACCTGGCCAATGTTATAGTCAGTATGCATTGCACCCTTAGCACTGAGCAGTCTATATGGCTCAGTTTTGACCAGTTCTGAGTAGTTTTTCAGGGAGAACTTCTAGGAAATGATGTACTCAGTTGACCTTGATCCTTTAGGGTTTGAAACAAAACTTTTAGGGGTTTAGAAGCCCTTGGTTTATGGACATATGTGATTGGGGTTGCAGTGCCCAAATATTTCTATAACACTCACGCAGATCAGACCTCATCATTTGCATGTTTTGAGTCGGGGGAGGTTGGAGCGCTCCTTTGTCGCGCAGCCTTGCTATCAGTGTGGGACAATCCTCCATCTCATGATCAAATAATGTACAATACAAGCATGATGGATGCGTTGAATTCATAAAATCATGGGCATAATGTCTTGGCCCTTTGCAATTGTAACATATCAGCTATCCGTGACCTCTCCCAGATCCTCCTCCACCTCAGCCTTGTCTGCGCCCCTGAAATCTGGTTCATGCCATCCCTGCATTTTGACCAAGGGGACGCGTTTTGGCCTGAACTCTATAGGTGGATTCCTGTCCATCATCAGCTCATACCTCCTACAGGTGCACTCATCATGTCCCACTGACCTACAGAAATTACAGAACAACTACTGCGAATTCTGTGTGTACTTCTGCAATAAATGGCAGTTGTTCGTAGCATGCTTTCCTCCTATTTGACAAATCGCGCACCATAATGCAAGCGCCGCGCTAGGTCCTACTTGGGCCTCCAGTCTTAGAGGCATTGGTCCTCCTCCCACGAGGTAACTTGCGAACTTTGGGCAATGGTCTTTTTCATGACCCTAACCCTTACATTTAACACACCATACCTCGTCATGCACTTCGGGGCGAGATATCCTGTCTTGTTTCAGGCTCTACATCTCAAGGCACAAGTTTTTCAGCCGCACATAGATCTGCTGAACTCCCGTGTTAGGATCCTGTATTGAGGTTTCATGCAGCCTCATCACGATCTCCAAGGCCTCAACCTGAGTTGTTAGCCTCTGTTCTGACAGCACGTTCCTTAAATGTGGCGTTAACAATGATACACACCATTCGCGGTGTTGTCCATCCGTCAAAGTCATGTTAGCTTCGCGAATTGTGCACTTCAGTCTCTGATCCAACTCCGAAGGAGTCTCGCCTGGTAGCATCGTGATCTCCTTGAACCGAATGATTCACTGCACCTCTGACTTCGTCTTGCTAAATTCTCTATACAGCGCAGTTTGGATATCTGTGATCCCCGCATTCATATTGTCGTTGGAATGCTTAATGTACCAGGGGAGCGCGCAATCCTCCAGAGCGCTGACCAATGTCGCTTTCTTTATATTTTCATCTGTAACTCCCTGCGCTTCCCATACAGCTTTTATCATGAACCAATTCTGGTCCAGATCTTCATTTCCTACTCCCTTGAACACTTCCAACTTTAACGCACTTGCCATATTAACTTGCAGTGGTGGTGGAGGTCGTATGGGCGAAGATAGTGAAACTGGCGGTGGTGTGGGTGGGGGTGGTATGCGTGGAATCCTTTGTCTTATCAAATTGATCGCACTCCTTGGTGAGACCTTCACGAGCTCATCCTCGTCCCCTCACGAAGGTGAAATCAAGGGCTAGTTTCTAGTTTTGCACTACCTTCATTTCTGTAAATTCTCCAACTTCGCATAGCCCCAAACATCAATTTATTTGCATAACCCGCATTTCACACAATAGAATTTTAATCCAAGTGTTCAAAGACTTAACGTACTTACCTCACAGTCCTTTGAGGAAGTGTCGCTCTGCCTCGCTGTAGCTGACTGAAGTATCTACCGCGAATTTAGTAATGAATCCTCCTATAATTTGATCGAGCCAGTGATCAATAGCGTGCGCGATCTTATCCTCCGATTCTTTCAATATTCGCACCAATTATGGAGTCCATACAATAGGTCTGTCGAGCTTGCACCTTCCTTGGCTATCTGCTAGCTTTGCGATCCACTTGTATAGCTCGGTAGGGAAAGATGTGAAGAAAATTTCGTGGATCCTTGTGTACAGGTAGCAGTCTAACCACTCTTCTTTTGATAGTCTCGGATTCCTATTCTCCTGTACTGCGAACTTGTGAATCTTCATCTCCAACCAATATTCAGTTCTTTTCTTAGTTGGATTCCAATGATACGACATCAGACATCTCTATACAGATCTCAGTCCCGGCAACGGAACCATTTGTTGGCTTGTTGGGGCCTAACCCAGGTTTGGCATTAATTAGCCAAACAAATCCCTATACTATTGGCCCTTTCGGAAACAGTCTGCGGAGTACGAACTAAGGTCTCACCCAAAGTAGTATGGGAGGGTGTTGGGACTGGGTTTCCGCACCCTTGAGATGTCTGAGGGTTTGATTTGGTCCAACTGTGAATCCCTTCACGCAGGTTACTTCACATACTTCCTTGGTCTTTGTGCCCTGATATATTTGCCTTCATGCAAGTTACTTCACACACTTCCCTGGCCTTCGCGCCCTGATATATTCACCTTAACGTAGCCCTAACCAGAGGTTGTGGGGCTTTCGTGCTACTGGAGCAGTGATCTGCACTATTCCCCTAAGTCACACCCGCGATCTTACTTATATTCTTATAACAGTTAGTTATATCCGCATAAACAGATGCCTTATGTTATATTTACTTATTCAGCACATTCATATGAGTTCACGCAATAAATAAACAGTAAACTTGCAATTCATACCCAATAATACATAAACGGGAAAAGATACACTGAAATATGGTAAAACTTCTCTTTATTAATGCTTCCAACAGTTACAGACTCGACCTGCCCTGCGCACTCAGCTGCAGGGGTCCACGCACTCAGCTGTGGACTACTAGGCCTCTGCGCACTCAGCTACAGAGCCTTCTCCTACTCTACAACCCAAAGACACAACTTACACTTCGACTCAATCATTATTCAATCCCTTAGACTCATCTTGCTTAGCTTAGATTCGATTATACGTCTCCTACACTTAGAGCCTCACTCTATTTATAAAATCCCATGGTCTGTGAACCATGGGTAGATCTTTCAAACCGACATTACATTACAAAAACAAGAGCGAACAACCCTATGACTCCGTGCCCAAAAACCGCGAAGTCTTTACAATGGACTTAGTCAAAACTTGGGCTTTAAGCCACAAAACATGCCTAGGGGGGATTCCATGCCCAACAGATACCAAGGCCAATATCCGTTAGGGAAATATTAGCTATGCAGTTGAAGAAGAATTTTAGAAAAGGATGCCAAATATTTGCAATTCACTTGGAAGAAGTAATTATGAATCAGCAATCGAATTTAGAAAATTATAATATTTAAATAATTTCTAAACATATTTTCTGAGATTATGGGATTACTTCCAAGGAGAGATATTGGTTTCTCCATTGATTTGGTACCTAGAGCTACTCTAGTATATTAAACATCTTATAGAATGTGTATTCCAAAGCTCAAGGAATTGGAGGTGCAACTCGAAGAACTATTAAATAAGGGATACATACACCTTATTGTATCACCATGGGGTGGTCCAATTATTTTTGTCAAAAAGAAAGATGGAACATTACGACAATGTGTAGATTTTCGGTAATTAAATTAAGTTACAATAAAGAATAAATATTGTTTTTTGAGGATGGATGAATATTTGATCAACTCCAGGGAGATAAAGTATTTTCTAAATTTGACTTGAGTTCAAGGTATCACCAAATATGGATTAAAGAGGAGGATATTAGCAAAAGATATTTTCAAACTCATTATAGCCATTATGAGTTCATAGTGTTTCCCTTTGGATTATCCAATGCACTGGGATTTTTTATGTTTTTGATGAATGGCATCTTCATAAATTATTTAGAAAAAAATGTAATTGTCTTTCTCGATGATATTCAGGTATATTCTAAGTCCGAAAAGGGGCACGAATGACATTTGAGGCTAGTTATACAGGAACTCAGGGAGCATCAGCTATATGCTAAGTAAATGCTTATTTTACCAGAGGAAGATACATTACTTGGGTCACATTATCACAGAGGATTGAATAGTTGTGGACCAAAATAAGATTAAGGCCATTAGAGAATGGACATCATCTAAAAATGTAGCAAAGGTGAGGTATTTTATGGGCCTGGATGGTTATTACAAAAGATTTATTGAATGGTTTTCCAAGATAGCCCATCCCATCACTTCATTGCAAAGAAAGGGTGTAAAATTTGAATGGTCACCTAAGTGTGAAGAAGACTTTCAACATTTAAAGGCTTTTTTGAACAGGGCTCCAATATTAAAAATTGAAAATCGAAATGAGGATTTTCTGGCATGCATAGATGCGTGTAGGGAAGGATTGGGAGGAGTTCCCATGTAGAATGAGCATGCAATTTGTTACGAGTCTAGAAAATTAAAATACCATGAGAGGAATTATGTTGACCATTATATAGAACTAGAAGTTATAATTCATGCTCGCAAAAAGTGGAGACATTACCTCATGGGATGGAGGTTTGAGTTGCAAACAGATCATTATGGGTTATGACATTAATTCTAGCATCCAAATTTAAATGGTTGGCAAATTAGATGGTCGGAATTTTTAGAAAAATATGACTTTGAAATCAAGTATATTAAAGGAAAAGAAAATAAGGTACTTGATGCACTCAAATGGAGAGTGCACATTACGCATGCTACACCAATGAGAATTTGCAAGGCTAATTTAATGTCAGAATTCTAGACGCTGGGAATTCATACCAATTATATATTGGTATAAAAAGTAACCTACAACATAAGAATGTGAAGCCGAGATACTGGGATTATGAGATCAATGAAGATGGGATTATTCTATATAAAGGTCAAGTTTATGTGTCAGATGTACCAATAGTGAATGAATTAATTTTAAAAGAAATGGACAAATTGCCTTATGTTAGGCACCCAAGCTACTAGAAAACTCATACATCAATTAAAAAGTAATATTTTTGGCTTGGTTTAAGGAAGGAAGTAGCTAATTATATAGCAAGATGCCTAGAAAGTCAAAAGGTTAATGCTAAGCATAAGCACCCAGCTTGCTTGCAATAGCCAATACCCATTCCTAAGTGTAAATGGGATGTGGTATCAATTGAATTCATTACTAGTTTTCCCATAACATAAAAGGGGCATGATTTTATATTGGTGGTGGTGGATAATGTCACCAAAGTTGCCCATTTAATTCCAGTAAATTCAGTGCATAAGGCAACTAACCTAGCTAAGACTTATATGCAGGAAATTTCCAGGATACATGGAGTTCCCAAGGCAATTATTTCAGGTTGAGATCCAAAGTTTACATCCAATTTTTGGATAGCTCTACTTAAAGGATTGGTTACTAATTTGAATTTTAGTACAGCATACCATACAGAGTCTGATGGGTAGACATAGTGAGTCAATCAAGTAATCAAGGATATGTTGTAGATATATGTGATGGATAAGCCATCAAGATGGGAATATGTTGTAGCAGCTACAATCACCCTCCAAAATGTTTCCTATTTTTTTCTTTGGAACTTTCCTTTCTTTTGACATGAGCTTATCTTTGACTGTCGTCAAGTATTCATGTTTTTATTGAGACGTATCCCCTTCATCCATGCTTGTGTTTAATTGATTCCATACTTAGTTGATCTTTCTAAGTCATAAGCTAACCTCCTAACTTGGCCTTACAATAGTTATGGCCTTGCCTCCAGAAACTACGCAATCCATGAGGGAAAGTTAGCCTTCATGAGTGGAATTTCGCAATCCAAACTGGCAGCTCCACCTTGACCTCAGAAACTACACATTGATGAAAGGCAGCCCAGCACTAAGCCCAGAAATTACACAATCCATCACTCAACTCATAAACTACACAGTGCACTGAGCTAGAAATTTGCCCAGTTCCCCAGAATTGTGCAACCTTTCCTGGCAGTGTGCATGGAAAGTTTCCTGAAAAATTAAAAAACAATCCCTAGAATTTAGGGATTCATCATTAGTTTCCCGAAGGTGGAATAGTCTTTATTTTTAGAAATTTCCGCAAAGTGTCACTTTTTCCTTGATTTTAGGCATGCGCATCATAAACCCCAATCCACCCAAATCTATTTAATAAATGCCTCTAGAACTCATTTGTACATTTAATCTTGGAGTTCTAGCATTCCTGAGGATATCAAGGAACCTTCGGTGGAGTTTTCATCACTTTTCTGTGTGAGTCTTTCTTTTGTCATATTTTGTCATTTTTTGTCTTTTTACTTGTACAAGTGTTCTTTTCCTTGTTTCTCTTTATCGTTGCTGGTTTTTTAACTTGTATTAGTTTATAGAAGTTTTTTTTCATTTTCTCATTTTCCTTTCATAAGCATCCCATTGATTTTCATGTTTTTTCACACTGGCGATCGTCATTTCGAAGACTCTCCTCACAAATTTGTTTTTCCTTTCATTTTTTAAGTTTATGCACTTGATTCACATTGATCCATCCACACTTAGTCAGATCTATGTTTTTTTATTTTTAGTATATTTCATATATGCTTGTTTCCCACAATTCCACCAGGCAGATCAACACTTGGCCAGTTTTCATAGTGCCCAGTTGGGCGTTGCGCAATCCAGAAGCTCAAGCTAAGGCTTGACCTCTGAGACTGTGTAGTGCCTAGTAAAGGCTCGCCCAACTGCTCATTACGCAGTTCCAAGGCTCAATCTGCCCCTTGGACACTAAGACTGTGTAATGCACAGTCTCTCCCAGTCACTGCCTAGCCTGGATTGCAGTTTGTGCAATCTCAAGCCTCAGGATGCACCTTGGCTACTGGCACTACACAATGTACAGTTCCCACTACTAGTCTCCGTCACTTACCCAGGAAAATTGTGTAATTTTTCTTACTAATGCACCAGTTTGTTGCTTAACATTGTTGTGAAGATAGATTTGAAAAAGGCTAATGTTTTCTTGACATGAGTGCCTTTTCTATCTCACAGGTACGACGGTTGTTGAGAACTTCCCTCCAGCAAGCACTATTACCATGGCACCTAAGAGAACTACTTCAAAAGATACCACTAAGAGCGGTATCGAGGAAGCAGTTGAGAAAACGTCAATAAACTTTCCAGTATACTCAAACACTGAACTATATGTAGAAAATGACACAGATCTCACATGGCAGAAAGTAAAAGAATTTTTTTCAACAAAGTACTTCGCAGCAGATCTAGAGGACTGACATGTATACATTAATTTCCAGAGATTAGGTCTACACAGGGTTGCATACAAATATCTAGGCTTTCCCCGATGTTATCAGCTAGATTGTCTCACATATTGATGTGAAGAACATGACTTTGAGCAGTGCCACTGGATGGAGGCTTACTACTTTTCTGGCAGCAGATTACCGACGTATGTACCATTTTCCTGAGCCAGAAACATGCATGGATTTACTCTTCTATGCCATAAACAAATATGTGGTCACGATGGATGTTGTTAAGAGTTGATTGAAGGAGCCATCGAAATTTTGACATACCCACCAACACATATAAGACAAGGCCTCTGAGGAAGTCCTGTCAATTGTTGATCATATTAGCTTGCAAAATCTACGGTCAACAGAGCACAGAGACCTTTCCAGAAGGGTGGGCAGTCCTTCTGAACTAGGTTTTGGACAATGGGAAGCCTCTCAACAGGTCAAATTTTTTGGCTCAACAGTTAAGAATCCATGTAGGTAATGCCCTGAATCCTCCCAAGGGCGGGCAAGCAAGATTCTATATGTTTGAATATTTATTGGATGTAATTTGTGCACATAATGCATTCCCCTGTATGAATTGGGCTTGGTCACCTCAAGATCTTGTTGTGCACATCCACTGCAAGCTTCTGTTGGATAAAATCCATCGAGAGGTTATGGAGAAGTTAACTTACCACTTCCTCATCCTGCTATACAGGATGATCATTGAGGAAGAACCACCTTGCATGTCACCTGCGGAAATGGAGGCAATATCAAAGATCGCAAATTGGTTTTCCTCACTAGATGGAACCTTACTTAGAGTGTTCAGCAAAGAGAAGTCATCACATTTTTTGCCAAGATATGCCACCGACAAGCTCGTCATGCAAGAAGTGTCATATCATCTCATCACAGGGTTATCAGCTGCTTTGCATAGGAAGAAGAAAGCACCTTGGCCAATTCTTCCTATGCAAATTGGATTGTACGAGATAAAGAACTTGAAATTCATGGATACCGAAGGAAAGGTGATAGATAAGTTTGCATTCGGTACTCGAGACTTTAATCTGTATGATCCCCATGGTATTTGCAAGAACCATTGTGCGAGAATTCACTTTAAGTGGCTCAACGAGACATTTCATTCGCAGGAGCAGGATCCATGGAGGAATTTCTATAATGCCTCCAAGCCCTGTGAGTCATTCCATTTAGAAGGAACTTCATAGCTCACTCCATGGAAGGTGGCAACTCCAGAACTAATGCCAGAAGAAGGGAGCAACCCCGTGCAAGATAAAGGAAATAGAAACATTGCTCAAAGTCCAGGGGGAGAAAAAAGTTGTAGGATGAAAGCAGATCTAGTTGTTATGAAAGAGGCTTTAGAAATTGACGCAAAGAGGAAACAAAGGATGCAGAGAGAATAACAGAGGAAGAGAGAAGAGCAGCAAAGGATATTGGAGGAAGAGAAGTAGAAGCAGGAAGAAGAATAAAGGAAATGCGCACTCATAGAAGAAATAGCACGCAAACAAGTTGAAGAGAAATAATAGAACCAGAAACCAACAGAGGAGGAGGGCGGACAGATGCAGGATCAGTACCTTTCTCTACATATTGAATAATTTATAGAGATTAATGACACAAAGGTGGAACCTAAGCTGCAAAATCAAGATTTAGATCAGATGCCTAGCACACAACAGGTCACTATTTAGTCTCCAACACCTCCAGCAGTAGAGTCAGCTCCAGGATAGGAAGGGGAGGTTGTTCCTCTTAATGACAATCTCGTTATGGACACGTACAATGTGTCGTACGATGAACTCCAAAATAATATCGTACAAGCGCAGAAGAATCATTTTACGGATGATCTCCCATCTCCTACTTTTATGAGAGAAAGGGTGATTGTTGCCGACACCAAGAGAGATCCCGAAGCTATTTCCTCAGCCAACTTGGCCTTCGTAGGTGTAGAAAATTCAAATACTCATTCTCTGATGGTCGAGAATAAGCATTTGGAAAAGAACTTGTAGGTTGCCATGCAAGAGGCTAAATAGATCCATGCAGTAGCTCAGAACGCAGTTTTCGCCATGTACACTTGGAAGAAATGAAGGCAGTGATACTTAATGAAGTATCGGCACTTGGAGAGACCATGTGGGATCTCTATAAGGAGATTGTTACCATGCATAAGTCAATTTTCGGTGTGCATGGATTGCAGCAGCAATGTAAAGACTTTGTCAAAACTCTCAGAAATGTGCAGGCTGCAATCCTTATCGTGCACGAATGGACAATGTAATACAAAGGGGAACCGCTTGACTTGAGTAAGAAAATGAAGCCACATGAAAAGTTGTAGAAATAAAGAGTGTGGATGTTGATCCATAACAACAAACAGCTCACCTAATTCATTGGCAACATTCATGCCTCGTATACACAGATATACAACAGTTTGGATTCCTTGGTGAAGACCCACAAGATCCCATCAGTTGGCTCACTCATTAAATCCAAACCCATGAACCAGGTTAGAAAGGAGATAAAGGGATACTTGGAGCAGATGAAACAGATTGCCACTAAGGAGGACTTGGAGATGAATAGACTGAACATGCACAAATACATTGGTGGCCCTGTCCAAGTGCGGACAATGTTGATCATGCTTCGAAAGGAAGTAGAAACTGGTTCCAAAACTTTGTACCTAGATGCCATGGAAGCTAGAGTCTGCTTCCAGCCAGACACTATCACACAATTTGAGGATGTCATCACACAGTACCAAGCTTGGCACCACTACGTGACTTAAAAATATCAAGAGGAAGTTGTTGAGCTAGAATTTCGTCAAACTCAAGCATCATAGTATTTCGTCTTGTTAGGCTATCAAGTTGTCTCTACCCTATTTTGTCTCATATGGTGATCCGGATTTAAGCAGGAACGCAATAGATTACATAGATAACCATAAATACAGAGATGAGATAACCATAAAAACAGAGATGCAACAGAAATAATAATATGCGATAACCATAAAAACAGAGATGCCGCGGAAATAATACTTCATTTCATTAATGGAGAATCCTGAAATATGCTTACAAATAGAAATAACCCAGCTAGGGCGATGGTAGCTTATCTCTGAGAAGAGATGTGTCGGCTACATGCCTCTGAACTGTTTTACAATGAGGCTCGAAGGCCTATTTATTGTTGAGAAACAATGGAAAACCCTTCACATTCCAAAACCTAACCCTAGAAGATGAAACGCCAAATTGTGGGCCACGTTTTTGGGTAAGTTGGTACATCAACTTCCCGGGGTCGCGAATTGGTCGTACTATCTCCGTTTGACGTGCATGATAGCCCGTTGGAAAGATCTCTCTGAGGACTACGACGAAAAAAACGATTCTTATCAAAAAATTTGTTGGGGTGGATTTCCCAAAAAACGTCGTTTAGGGCCTCAAAACGGCTCCGGAAGTTTAGGACCCGAAAAACTGCTAAAAATAGTAAACTGTGCTATAATTAAGGAAACTGAAAAAAACTGTAACAAGCATTAGAGGGGATCCAAGTGGAATTAGCAGGTGGCCACCAATATCCACCTGGACCATTCCTCCCCCCTTAGGAAGCAATGGTCCCCATTGCGTTGAGTTCCTCCATGAGATGAGGAAACTTCTGCTGCACTTGGTCCTTGGTGAGCCACTTGCCCTGGTGAAGGAGTTGTCCTGCTTTGACAACTCGATACAGTTGGATATTCTGCTGGCGAGTGTGCTTGATCTGTGTGTCCATGATCCGATCAGTTGCAGCTTGTTCCATGCAAGCTGGATTTAACTCTGTGGGTGTGAGTTGTTCTGCAATGTCGGACGTGTCTAGTAATGGTGGAAAGTATGCCCGAAGGCGGTCGACATTGAACACCGGGTGCAGGCCAAGGAATGGGGGAATGTTGAGCTCAAATGCATTGTCTCCCATAGCTTTGGTAATGGTGTAAGGACCATGTCGAAGTGGTCTGAGTTTCTGATGGGTTCTGGTAAGGCGCTCCCTCTGCAGATGTAACCAAACTTTGTCGCCCACCTGAAACTTGTGTGGTACCCCTCTAGGTAACGAGAAGTTGTTCCTGTGTTCTGTCATGACTGTATCCCTCTGTTGCTGTTGCTGTGTGGAGGAACCCTTCGCGAGGGTCATGGATGTAGCAACGATCTTCCCCTTACTTTGGGAACGAACCAGACAGAAAATAAATTTCCTAGTCTGTGAGATGAGCTTGATGCCTTTCTTAGCAGTGATCAAAGAGGTGGCGGTAGGTGGGGCTACCTCTGGTATCCTGTATAATGAATTATCCAAAGAAATGATGACAGCGCGAGGCCTTGACTCATACACAGCATGTCGCCTCCACAAGTATGGCTGGCCTAATAGTACATCACAAACATCCAGAGGTGTAACATCACACAATACCTCGTCTGTGAAGGGCTTGATGCTGTAGGGAAGGCAGAACTGCTGGCAAACTTTGAGATCTCGTCCTTCGTGAAGCCAACCGATACTGTACGGCTGTGGGTGTGGTGTAGTTGGTAGGCCCAACCGCTTCACGACCTCTGCTGAAATGAGGTTCTTTTGGCTGCCACTGTCGACAATGAATTGCAGCAGCGAACCCCTCACCCACATCTGTGAGTGGAAAAGACGTTCCCCCTCCTCTAGATATTCGGGCTCATTTTTCTGGATCTTGGCAGTAGCAACAGTGGCGCTGGGATCCGCATCAATAATCTGCTTCCCTTTGTCATTCCCCTTGTCGGGTTCTGACTCAGAGTCGGAACATGCATCTGATTCGGAAGCCTTCAACTCGGCCACCAGCGACTGCTTGGTCCGACACTCACTTATGTTATGAGTGGGACTCTTGTGGAACTCACACCACTTTCCTGTGTCCTTCTTCGGCTTCGTGGTGTTGTTATTTTCTTGCAGCTTCGACGGGTTTTCTTGGGTCACCCCGCCTTGGCTTTGTCCTTTGGGCTTTGGATTTGCAAATCCAAAGTCTCGCTTCTTTTGTTTGAACTTTTGCTCGATTTTGGCAGCGTATCGGCATGTTGTGCCGAGTGAGGAGATGTTCAAGAACTCCATCTCTTCCTGGATGTATCTGTGTAGGCAGCCGCGGTATTTGAGTACCAGATGCAGCTCAGAATCTTTGATACCCAACTGTGTGCGAAGGGTATGAAAAATGTTTGTGAACTCCAGCACATCTTGGTCTCGTCCCTGCCGCAGTGTGGTCCATTTGATGTATTTGTCCTCATAGCTTCCGACGGGGTAGTACTGCTCCTTGATGGCATCCCGGAAGTCATTCCAAGTGGGTGTGGTTGAAAATAGTGAGCCTGTACTTTCATCCTTATGCTCGCAATAGGTTTCCCACCAGTCCTTGACGTGGGGGGCTGCTTTGAGAAGAGCGAAAACAATCTTCTCCCGACTTGAAAATTCGTGAACAGAAAAATACCCATCTAGCAGATTTAACCATTTAACTACAGCATCTGCGTCTATTTGACCCTCGAAGATGGGGATTTAAAAATTAACTTGTACCTTAAACGGTGTGGCATTTCCAGAGTAGCTGTTGGAAGCCGATGCGTCGCCTCTGGGTAGCCGCTGAAGGATCTGCGCAAAGCTATCCATCATCGCGTTCCTTTGTCGCTCGAGCGCTTCTTCGAGCAAGATTTTGATAGGATCTCTTGCCCCCTCGTCTTTCTTCTCATCCGCCATGGGAGGACGTCGAGATTTGCGAGGCTGGTCTTGCAAAGGTTCGACCAGTTCAAGCCCTAACTCCTTATATCCCGACCTCGTTGGGGACATGCAAAGAAAAACAGAGAAAAAGCAGACCGCTCTGATACCACTGATCCGGATTTAAGAAGGAACGCAATAGATTACATAGATAACCATAAATACAGAGATGCGATAACCATAAAAACAGAGATGCAACAGAAATAATAATATGCGATAACCATAAAAACAGAGATGCCGCGGAAATAATACTTCATTTCATTAATGGAGAATCCTGAAATATGCTTACAAATAGAAATAACCCAGCTAGGGCGATGGTAGCTTATCTCTGAGAAGAGATGTGTCGGCTACATGCCTCTGAACTGTTTTACAATGAGGCTCGAAGGCCTATTTATTGTTGAGAAACAATGGAAAACCCTTCACATTCCAAAACCTAACCCTAGAAGATGAAACGCCAAATTGTGGGCCCCGTTTTTGGGTAAGTTGGTACATCAACTTCCCGGGGTCACGAATTGGTCGTACTATCTCCGTTTGACGTGCATGATAGCCCGTTGGAAAGATCTCTCTGAGGACTACGACGGAAAAGACGATTTTTATCAAAAAAATTGTTGGGGTGGATTTCCCAAAAAACGTCGTTTAGGGCCTCAAAACGGCTCCGGAATTTTAGGACCCGAAAAACTGCTAAAAATAGTAAACTGTGCTATAATTAAGGAAACTGAAAAAAACTGTAACAAGCATTAGAGGGGATCCAAGTGGAATTAGCAGGTGGCCACCAATATCCACCTTGACCATTCCTACCCCCTTAGGAAGCAATGGTCCCCATTCCGTTGAGTTCCTCCATGAGATGAGGAAACTTTTGCTGCACTTGGTCCTTGGTGAGCCACTTGCCCTGGTGAAGGAGTTGTCCTGCTTTGACAACTCGATACAGTTGGATATTCTGCTGGCGAGTGTGCTTGATCTGTGTGTCCATGATCCGATCAGTTGCAGCTTGTTCCATGCAAGCTGGATTTAACTCTGTGGGTGTGAGTTGTTCTGCAATGTCGGACGTGTCTAGTAATGGTGGAAAGTATGCCCGAAGGCAGTCGACATTGAACACCGGGTGCAGGCCAAGGAATGGGGGAATGCTGGGCTCAAATGCATTGTCTCCCATAGCTTTGGTAATGGTGTAAGGACCATGTCGAAGTGGTCTGAGTTTCTGATGGGTTCTGGTAAGGCGCTCCCTCTGCAGATGTAACCAAACTTTGTCGCCCACCTGAAACTTGTGTGGTACCCCTCCAGGTAACGAGAAGTTGTTCCTATGTTCTGTCATGACTGTATCCCTCTGTTGCTGTTGCTGTGTGGAGGAACCCTTCGCGAGGGTCATGGATGTAGCAACGATCTTCCCCTTACTTTGGGAACGAACCAGACAGAAAATAAATTTCCTAGTCTGTGAGATGAGCTTGCTGCCTTTCTTAGCAGTGATCAAAGAGGTGGCGGTAGGTGGGGCTACCTCTGGTATCCTGTATAATGAATTATCCAAAGAAATGATGACAGCGCGAGGCCTTGACTCATATACAGCATGTCGCCTCCACAAGTATGGTTGGCCTAATAGTACATCACAAACATCCAGAGGTGTAACATCACACAATACCTCGTCTGTGAAGGGCTTGATGCTGTAGGGAAGGCGGAACTGCTGGCGAACTTTAAGATCTCGTCCTTCGTGAAGCCAACCGATACTGTACGGTTGTGGGTGTGGTGTAGTTGGTAGGCCCAACCGCTTCACGACCTCTGCTGAAATGAGGTTCTTTAGGCTGCCACTGTCGACAATGAATTGCAGCGGCGAACCCCTCACCCACATCTGTGAGTGGAAAAGACGTTCCCCCTCCTCTAGATATTCGGGCTCATTTTTCTGGATCTTGGCAGTAGCAACAGTGGCGCTGGGATCCGCATCAATAATCTACTTCCCTTTGTCATTCCCCTTGTCGGGTTCTGACTCAAAGTCGGACATGCATCTGATTCGGAAGCCTTCAACTCGGCCACCAGCGACTGCTTGGTCCGACACTCACTTGTGTTATGAGTGGGACTCTTGTGGAACTCACACCACTTTCTTGTGTCCTTCTTCGGATTCGTGGTGTTGTTATTTTCTTGCAGCTTCGACGGGTTGTCTTGGGTCACCCCGCCTTGGCTTTGTCCTTTGGGCTTTGGATTTGCAAATCCAAAGTCTAGCTTCTTCTGTTTGAACTTTTGCTCGATTTTGACAGCGTATCGGAATGTTGTGCCGAGTGAGGAGATGTTCAAGAACTCCATCTCTTCCTGGATGTATCTGTGTAGGCAGCCGCGGTATTTGAGTACCAGATGCAGCTCAGAATCTTTGAAACCCAACTGTGTGCGAAGGGTATGAAAAATGTTTGTGAACTCCAGCACATCTTGGTCTCGTCCCTGCCGCAGTGTGGTCCATTTGATGTATTTGTCCTCATAGCTTCCGACGGGGTAGTACTGCTCCTTGATGGCATCCCGGAAGTCATTCCAAGTGGGTGCGGTTGAAAATAGTGAGCCTGTACTTTCATCCTTATGCTCGCAATAGGTTTCCCACCAGTCCTTGACGTGGGGGGCTGCTTTGAGAAGAGCGAAAACAATCTTCTCCCAACTTGAAAATTCGTGAACAGAAAAATACCCATCTAGCAGATTTAACCATTTATCTACGGCATCTGCGTCTATTTGACCCTCGAAGATGGGGATTTCAAAATTAACTTGTACCTTAAACGGTGTGGCATTTCCAGAGTAGCTGTTGGAAGCCGATGCGTCGCCTCTGGGTAGCCGCTGAAGGATCTGCTCAAAGCTATCCATCATCGCGTTCCTTTGTCGCTCGAGCGCTTCTTCGAGCAAGATTTTGATAGGATCTCTTGCCCCCTCGTCGTTCTTCTCATCCGCCGTGGGAGGACGTCGAGATTTGCGAGGCTGGTCTTGCAAAGGTTCGACCAGTTCAAGCCCTAACTCCTTATATCCCGACCTCGTTGGGGACATGCAAAGAAAAACAGAGAAAAAGCAGACCGCTCTGATACCACTGATCCGGATTTAAGCAGGAACGCAATAGATTACATAGATAACCATAAATACAGAGATGTGATAACCATAAAAACAGAGATGCAACAGAAATAATAATATGCGATAACCATAAAAACAGAGATGCCACGGAAATAATACTTCATTTCATTAATGGAGAATCCTGAAATATGCTTACAAATAGAAATAACCCAGCTAGGGCGATGGTAGCTTATCTCTGAGAAGAGATGTGTCGGCTACATGCCTCTAAACTGTTTTACAATGAGGCTTGAAGGCCTATTTATTGTTGAGAAACAATGGAAAACCCTTCACATTCCAAAACCTAACCATAGAAGATGAAACGCCAAATTGTGGGCCCCGTTTTTGGGTAAGTTGGTACATCAACTTCCCAGGGTCGCGAATTGGTCGTACTATCTCCGTTTGACGTGCATGATAGCCCGTTGGAAAGATCTCTCCGAGGACTACGACGGAAAAGACGGTTTTTATCAAATAAATCGCTGGGGTGGATTTCCCAAAAAACGTCGTTTAGGGCCTCAAAACAGCTCCGGAAGTTTAGGACCCGAAAAACTGCTAAAAATAGTAAATTGTGCTATAATTAAGGAAACTGAAAAAAACTGTAACAAGCATTAGAGGGGATCCAAGTGGAATTAGCAGGTTGCCACCAATATCCACCTGGACCATTCCTCCCCCCTTAGGAAGCAATGGTCCCCATTGCGTTGAGTTCCTCCATGAGATGAGGAAACTTCTGCTGAACTTGGTCCTTGGTGAGCCACTTGCCCTGGTGAAGGAGTTGTCCTACTTTGACAACTCGATACAGTTGGATATTCTGCTGGCGAGTGTGCTTGATCTGTGTGTCCATGATCCGATCAGTTGCAGCTTATTCCATGCAAGCTGGATTTAACTCTGTGGGTGTGAGTTGTTCTGCAATGTCGGACGTGTCTAGTAATGGTGGAAAGTATGCCCGAAGGCGGTCGACATTGAACATCGGATGCAGGCCAAGGAATGGGGGAATGTTGGGCTCAAATGCATTGTCTCCCATAGCTTTGGTAATAGTGTAAGGACCATGTCGAAGTGGTCTGAGTTTCTGATGGGTTCTGGTAAGGCGCTCCCTCTGCAGATGTAACCAAACTTTGTCGCCCACCTGAAACTTGTGTGGTACCCCTCTAGGTAACGAGAAGTTGTTCCTGTGTTCTGTCATGACTGTATCCCTCTGTTGCTACTGCTGTGTGGAGGAACCCTTCGCGAGGGTCATGGATGTAGCAACGATCTTCCCCTTACTTTGGGAACGAACCAGACAGAAAATAAATTTCCTAGTCTGTGAGATGAGCTTGCTGCCTTTTTTAGCAGTGATCAAAGAGGTGGCGGTAGGTGGGGCTACCTCTGGTATCCTGTATAATGAATTATCCAAAGAAATGATGACAGCGCGAGGCCTTGACTCATACACAGCATGTCGCCTCCACAAGTATGGCTGGCCTAATAGTACATCACAAACATCCAGAGGCGTAACATCACACAATACCTCGTCTGTGAAGGGCTTGATGCTGTAGGGAAGGCAGAACTGCTGGCAAACTTTGAGATCTCGTCCTTCGTGAAGCCAACCGATACTGTACGGCTGTGGGTGTGGTGTAGTTGGTAGGCCCAACCGCTTCACGACCTCTGCTGAAATGAGGTTCTTTTGGCTGCCACTGTCGACAATGAATTGCAGCAGCGAACCCCTCACCCACATCTGTGAGTGGAAAAGACGTTCCCCCTCCTCTAGATATTCGGGCTCATTTTTCTGGATCTTGGCAGTAGCAACAGTGGCGCTGGGATCCGCATCAATAATCTGCTTCCCTTTGTCATTCCCCTTGTCGGGTTCTGACTCAGAGTCGGAACATGCATCTGATTCGGAAGCCTTCAACTCGGCCACCAGCGACTGCTTGGTCCGACACTCACTTGTGTTATGAGTGGGACTCTTGTGGAACTCACACCACTTTCCTGTGTCCTTCTTCGGCTTCGTGGTGTTGTTATTTTCTTGCAGCTTCGACGGGTTGTCTTGGGTCACCCCGCCTTGGCTTTGTCCTTTGGGCTTTGGATTTGCAAATCCAAAGTCTCGCTTCTTCTGTTTGAACTTTTGCTCGATTTTGACAGCGTATCGGAATGTTGTGCCGAGTGAGGAGATGTTCAAGAACTCCATCTCTTCCTGGATGTATCTGTGTAGGCAGCCGCGGTATTTGAGTACCAAATGCAGCTCAGAATCTTTGATACCCAACTGTGTGCGAAGGGTATGAAAAATGTTTGTGAACTCCAGCACATCTTGGTCTCGTCCCTGCCGCAGTGTGGTCCATTTGATGTATTTGTCCTCATAGCTTCCGACGGGGTAGTACTGCTCCTTGATGGCATCCCGGAAGTCATTCCAAGTGGGTGCGGTTGAAAATAGTGAGCCTGTACTTTCATCCTTATGCTCGCAATAGGTTTCCCACCAGTCCTTGACGTGGGGGGCTGCTTTGAGAAGAGCGAAAACAATCTTCTCCCGACTTGAAAATTCGTGAACAGAAAAATACCCATCTAGCAGATTTAACCATTTATCTATGGCATCTGCGTCTATTTGACCCTCGAAGATGGGGATTTCGAAATTAACTTGTACCTTAAACGGTGTGGCATTTCCAGAGTAGCTGTTGGAAGCCGATGCGTCGCCTCTGGGTAGCCGCTGAAGGATCTGCGCAAAGCTATCCATCATCGCGTTCCTTTGCCGCTCGAGCGCTTCTTCGAGCAAGATTTTGATAGGATCTCTTGCCCCCTCGTCTTTCTTCTCATCCGCCATGGGAGGACGTCGAGATTTGCGAGGCTGGTCTTGCAAAGGTTCGACCAGTTCAAGCCCTAACTCCTTATATCCCGACCTCGTTGGGGACATGCAAAGAAAAACAGAGAAAAAGCAGACCGCTCTGATACCACTGATCCGGATTTAAGCAGGAACGCAATAGATTACATAGATAACCATAAATACAGAGATGCGATAACCATAAAAACAGAGATGCAACAGAAATAATAATATGCGATAACCATAAAAACAGAGATGCCGCGGAAATAATACTTCATTTCATTAATGGAGAATCCTGAAATATGCTTACAAATAGAAATAACCCAGCTAGGGCGATGGTAGCTTATCTCTGAGAAGAGATGTGTCGGCTACATGCCTCTGAACTGTTTTACAATTAGGCTCGAAGGCCTATTTATTGTTGAGAAACAATGGAAAACCCTTCACATTCCAAAACCTAACCCTAGAAGATGAAACGCCAAATTGTGGGCCCCGTTTTTGGGTAAGTTGGTACATCAACTTCCCGGGGTCGCGAATTGGTCGTACTATCTCCGTTTGACGTGCATGATAGCCCGTTGGAAAGATCTCTCCGACGACTACGACGAAAAAGACGATTTTTATCAAATAAATAGCTGGGGTGGATTTCCCAAAAAACGTCGTTTAGGGCCTCAAAACGGCTCCGGAAGTTTAGGACCCGAAAAACTGCTAAAAATAGTAAACTGTGCTATAATTAAGGAAACTGAAAAAAACTGTAACAAGCATTAGAGGGGATCCAAGTGGAATTAGCAGGTGGCCACCAATATCCACCTGGACCATTCCTCCCCCCTTAGGAAGCAATGGTCCCCATTGCGTTGAGTTCCTCGATGAGATGAGGAAACTTCTGCTTCACTTGCTCCTTGGTGAGCCACTTGCCCTGGTGAAGGAGTTGTCCTGCTTTGACAACTCGATACAGTTGGATATTCTGCTGGCGAGTGTGCTTGATCTGTGCGTCCATGATCCGATCAGTTGCAGCTTGTTCCATGCAAGCTGGATTTAACTCTGTGGGTGTGAGTTGTTCTGCAATGTCGGACGTGTCTAGTAATGGTGGAAAGTATGCCCGAAGGCGGTCGACATTGAACATCGGGTGCAAGCCAAGGAATGGGGGAATGCTGAGCTCAAATGCATTGTCTCCCATAGCTTTGGTAATGGTGTAAGGACCATGTCGAAGTGGTCTGAGTTTCTGATGGGTTCTGGTAAGGCGCTCCCTCTGCAGATGTAACCAAACTTTGTCGCCCACCTGAAACTTGTGTGGTACCCCTCCAGGTAACGAGAAGTTGTTCATGTGTTCTGTCATGACTGTATCCCTCTGTTGTTGTTGCTGTGTGGAGGAACCCTTCGCGAGGGTCATGGATGTAGCAACGATCTTCCCCTTACTTTGGGAACGAACCAGACAGAAAATAAATTTCCTAGTCTGTGAGATGAGCTTGCTGCCTTTCTTAGTAGTGATCAAAGAGGTGGCAGTAGGTGGGGCTACCTCTGGTATCCTGTATAATGAATTATCCAAAGAAATGATGACAGCGCGAGGCCTTGACTCATACACAGCATGTCGCCTCCACGAGTATGGTTGGCCTGATAGTACATCACAAACATCCAGAGGTGTAACATCACACAATACCTCGTCTGTGAAGGGCTTGATGCTGTAGGGAAGGCGGAACTACTGGCGAACTTTGAGATCTCGTCCTTCGTGAAGCCAACCGATACTGTACGGCTGTGGGTGTGGTGTAGTGGGTAGGCCCAACCGCTTCACGACCTCTGCTGAAATGAGGTTCTTTTGGCTGCCACTGTCGACAATGAATTGCAGCGGCGAACCCCTCACCCACATCTGTGAGTGGAAAAGACGTTCCCCCTCCTCTAGATATTCGGGCTCATTTTTCTGGATCTTGGCAGTAGCAACAGTGGCGCTGGGATCCGCATCAATAATCTGCTTCCCTTTGTCATTCCCCTTGTCGGGTTCTGACTCAGAGTCGGAACATGCATCTGATTCGGAAGCCTTCAACTCGGCCACCAGCGACTGCTTGGTCCGACACTCACTTGTGTTATGAGTGGGACTCTTGTGGAACTCACACCACTTTCCTGTGTCCTTCTTCGGCTTCGTGGTGTTGTTATTTTCTTGCAGCTTCGACGGGTTGTCTTGGGTCACCCCGCCTTGGCTTTGTCCTTTGGGCTTTGGATTTGCAAATCCAAAGTCTCGCTTCTTCTGTTTGAACTTTTGCTCGATTTTGACAGCGTATCGGTATGTTGTGCCGAGTGAGGAGATGTTCAAGAACTCCATCTCTTCCTGGATGTATCTGTGTAGGCAGCCGCGGTATTTGAGTACCAGATGCAGCTCAGAATCTTTGATACCCAACTGTGTGCGAAGGGTATGAAAAATGTTTGTGAACTCCAGCACATCTTGGTCTCGTCCCTGCCGCAGTGTGGTCCATTTGATGTATTTGTCCTCATAGCTTCCGACGGGGTAGTACTGCTCCTTGATGGCATCCCGGAAGTCATTCCAAGTGGGTGCGGTTGAAAATAGTGAGCCTGTACTTTCATCCTTATGCTCGCAATAGGTTTCCCACCAGTCCTTGACGTGGGGGGCTGCTTTGAGAAGAGCGAAAACAATCTTCTCCCGACTTGAAAATTCGTGAACAGAAAAATACCCATCTAGCAGATTTAACCATTTATCTACGGCATCTGCGTCTATTTGACCCTCGAAGATGGGGATTTCAAAATTAACTTGTACCTTAAACGGTGTGGCATTTCCAGAGTAGCTGTTGGAAGCCGATGCGTCGCCTCTGGGTAGCCGCTGAAGGATCTGCGCAAAGCTATCCATCATCGCGTTCCTTTGCCGCTCGAGCGCTTCTTCGAGCAAGATTTTGATAGGATCTCTTGCCCCCTCGTCTTTCTTCTCATTCGCCATGGGAGGACGTCGAGATTTGCGAGGCTGGTCTTGCAAAGGTTCGACCAGTTCAAGCCCTAACTCCTTATATCCCGACCTCGTTGGGGACATGCAAAGAAAAACAGAGAAAAAGCAGACCGCTCTGATACCACTGATCCGGATTTAAGCAGGAACGCAATAGATTACATAGATAACCATAAATACAGAGATGCGATAACCATAAATACAGAGATGCGATAACCATAAAAACAGAGATGCAACAGAAATAATAATATGCGATAACCATAAAAACAGAGATGCCGCGGAAATAATACTTCATTTCATTAATGGAGAATCCTGAAATATGCTTACAAATAGAAATAACCCAGCTAGGGCGATGGTAGCTTATCTCTGAGAAGAGATGTGTCGGCTACATGCCTCTGAACTGTTTTACAATGAGGCTCGAAGGCCTATTTATTGTTGAGAAACAATGGAAAACCCTTCACATTCCAAAACCTAACCCTAGAAGATGAAACGCCAAATTGTGGGCCCCGTTTTTGGGTAAGTTGGTACATCAACTTCCCGGGGTCGCGAATTGGTCGTACTATCTCCGTTTGACGTGCATGATAGCCCGTTGGAAAGATCTCTCCGAGGACTACGACAGAAAAGACGATTTTTATCAAAAAAATTGCTGGGGTGGATTTCCCAAAAAACGTCGTTTAGGGCCTCAAAACGGCTCCGGAAGTTTAGGACCCGAAAAACTGCTAAAAATAGTAAACTGTGCTATAATTAAGGAAACTGAAAAAAATTGTAACAAGCATTAGAGGGGATCCAAGTGGAATTAGCAGGTGGCCACCAATATCCACCTGGACCATTCCTCCCCCCTTAGGAAGCAATGGTCCCCATTGCGTTGAGTTCCTCCATGAGATGAGGAATCTTCTGCTGCACTTGCTCCTTGGTGAGCCACTTGCCCTGGTGAAGGAGTTGTCCTGCTTTGACAACTCGATACAGTTGGATATTCTGCTGGCGAGTGTGCTTGATCTGTGTGTCCATGATCCGATCAGTTGCAGCTTGTTCCATGCAAGCTGGATTTAACTCTGTGGGTGTGAGTTGTTCTGCAATGTCGGACGTGTCTAGTAATGGTGGAAAGTATGCCCGAAGGCGGTCGACATTGAACACCGGATGCAGGCCAAGGAATGGGGGAATGCTGAGCTCAAATGCATTGTCTCCCATAGCTTTGGTAATGGTGTAAGGACCATGTCGAAGTGGTCTGAGTTTCTGATGGGTTCTGGTAAGGCGCTCCCTCTGCAGATGTAACCAAACTTTGTCGCCCACCTGAAACTTGTGTGGTACCCCTACAGGTAACGAGAAGTTGTTCTTGTGTTCTGTCATGACTGTATCCCTCTGTTGCTGCTGCTGTGTGGAGGAACCCTTCGCGAGGGTCATGGATGTAGCAACGATCTTTCCCTTACTTTGGGAACGAACCAGACAGAAAATAAATTTCCTAGTCTGTGAGATGAGCTTGCTGCCTTTCTTAGCAGTGATCAAAGAGGTGGCGGTAGGTGGGGCTACCTCTGGTATCCTGTATAATGAATTATCCAAAGAAATGATGACAGCGCGAGGCCTTGACTCATACACAGCATGTCGCCTCCACAAGTATGGCTGGCCTAATAGTACATCACAAACATCCAGAGGTGTAACATCACACAATACCTCGTCTGTGAAGGGCTTGATGCTGTAGGGAAGGCGGAACTGCTGGCGAACTTTGAGATCTCGTCCTTCGTGAAGCCAACCGATACTGTACGGCTGTGGGTGTGGTGTAGTTGGTAGGCCCAACCGCTTCACGACCTCTGCTGAAATGAGGTTCTTTTGGCTGCCACTGTCGACAATGAATTGCAGCGGCGAACCCCTCACCCACATCTGTGAGTGGAAAAGACGTTCCCCCTCCTCTAGATATTCGGGCTCATTTTTCTGGATCTTGGCAGTAGCAACAGTGGCGCTGGGATCCGCATCAATAATCTGCTTCCCTTTGTCATTCCCCTTGTCGGGTTCTGACTCAGAGTCGGAACATGCATCTGATTCGGAAGCCTTCAACTCGGCCACCAGCGACTGCTTGGTCCGACACTCACTTGTGTTATGAGTGGGACTCTTGTGGAACTCACACCACTTTCCTGTGTCCTTCTTCGGCTTCGTGGTGTTGTTATTTTCTTGCAGCTTCGACGGGTTGTCTTGGGTCACCCCGCCTTGGCTTTGTCCTTTGGGCTTTGGATTTGCAAATCCAAAGTCTCGCTTCTTCTGTTTGAACTTTTGCTCGATTTTGACAGCGTATCGGAATGTTGTGCCGAGTGAGGAGATGTTCAAGAACTCCATCTCTTCCTGGATGTATCTGTGTAGGCAGTCCGCGGTATTTGAGTACCAGATGCAGCTCAGAATATTTGATACCCAACTGTGTGCGAAGGGTATGAAAAATGTTTGTGAACTCCCGCACATCTTGGTCTCGTCCCTGCTGTAGTGTGGTCCATTTGATGTATTTGTACTCATAGCTTCCGACGGGGTAGTACTGCTCCTTGATGGCATCCCAGAAGTCATTCCAAGTGGGTGCGGTTGAAAATAGTGAGCCTGTACTTTCATCCTTATGCTCGCAATAGGTTTCCCACCAGTCCTTGACGTGGGGGGCTGCTTTGAGAAGAGCGAAAACAATCTTCTCCCGACTTGAAAATTCGTGAACAGAAAAATACCCATCTAGCAGATTTAACCATTTATCTACGGCATCTGCGTCTATTTGACCCTCGAAGATGGGGATTTCAAAATTAACTTGTACCTTAAATGGTGTGGCATTTCCAGAGTAGCTGTTGGAAGCCGATGCGTCGCCTCTGGGTAGCCGCTGAAGGATCTGCGCAAAGCTATCCATCATCGCGTTCCTTTGCCGCTCGAGCGCTTCTTCGAGCAAGATTTTGATAGGATCTCTTGCCCCCTCGTCTTTCTTCTCATTCGCCATGGGAGGACGTCGAGATTTGCGAGGCTGGTCTTGCAAAGGTTCGACCAGTTCAAGCCCTAACTACTTATATCCCGACCTCGTTGGGGACATGCAAAGAAAAACAGAGAAAAAGCAGACCGCTGTGATACCACTGATCCGGATTTAAGCAGGAACGCAATAGATTACATAGATAACCATAAATACAGAGATGCGATAACCATAAATACAGAGATGCGATAACCATAAAAACAGAGATGCAACAGAAATAATAATATGCGATAACCATAAAAACAGAGATGCCGCGGAAATAATACTTCATTTCATTAATGGAGAATCCTGAAATATGCTTACAAATAGAAATAACCCAGCTAGGGCGATGGTAGCTTATCTCTGAGAAGAGATGTGTCGGCTACATGCCTCTGAACTCTTTTACAATGAGGCTCGAAGGCCTATTTATTGTTGAGAAACAATGGAAAACCCTTCACATTCCAAAACCTAACCCTAGAAGATGAAACGCCAAATTGTGGGACCCGTTTTTGGGTAAGTTGGTACATCAACTTCCCGGGGTCGCGAATTGGTCGTACTATCTCCGTTTGACGTGCATGATAGCCCGTTGGAAAGATCTCTCCGAGGACTACGACAGAAAAGAAGATTTTTTTCAAAAAAATCGTTGGGGTGGATTTCCCAAAAAACGTCGTTTAGGGCCTCAAAACGGCTCCGGAAGTTTAGGACCCGAAAAACTGCTAAAAATAGTAAACTGTGCTATAATTAAGGAAACTGAAAAAAACTGTAACAAGCATTAGAGGGGATCCAAGTGGAATTAGCAGGTGGCCACCAATATCCACCTGGACCATTCCTCCCCCCTTAGGAAGCAATGGTCCCCATTGCGTTGAGTTCCTCCTTGAGATGAGGAAACTTCTGCTGCACTTGCTCCTTGGTGAGCCACTTGCCCTGGTGAAGGAGTTGTCCTGCTTTGACAACTCGATACAGTTGGATATTCTGCTGGCGAGTGTGCTTGATCTGTTTGTCCATGATCCGATCAGTTGTAGCTTGTTCCATGCAAGCTGGATTTAACTCTGTGGGTGTGAGTTGTTCTGCAATGTCGGACGTGTCTAGTAATGGTGGAAAGTATGCCCGAAGGCGGTCGACGTTGAACACCGGATGCAGGCCAAGGAATGGGGGAATGCGGAGCTCAAATGCATTGTCTCCCATAGCTTTGGTAATGGTGTAAGGACCATGTCGAAGTGGTCTGAGTTTCTGATGGGTTCTGGTAAGGCGCTCCCTCTGCAGATGTAACCAAACTTTGTCGCCCACCTGAAACTTGTGTGGTACCCCTCTAGGTAACGAGAAGTTGTTCCTGTGTTCTGTCATGACTGTATCCCTCTGTTGCTGCTGCTGTGTGGAGGAACCCTTCGCGAGGGTCATGGATGTAGCAATGATCTTCCCATTACTTTGGGAACGAACCAGACAGAAAATAAATTTCCTAGTCTGTGAGATGAGCTTGCTGCCTTTCTTAGCAGTGATCAAAGAGGTGGCGGTAGGTGGGGCTACCTCTGGTATCCTGTATAATGAATTATCCAAAGAAATGATGACAGCGCGAGGCCTTGACTCATACACAGCATGTCGCCTCCATAAGTATGGCTGGCCTAATAGTACATCACAAACATCCAGAGGTGTAACATCACACAATACCTCGTCTGTGAAGGGCTTGATGCTGTAGGGCAGGCGGAACTGCTGGCGAACTTTGAGATCTCGTCCTTCCTGAAGCCAACCGATACTGTACCGCTGTGGGTGTGGTGTAGTTGGTAGGCCCAACCGCTTCACGACCTCTGCTGAAATGAGGTTCTTTTGGCTGCCACTGTCGACAATGAATTGCAGCGACGAATCCCTCACCCACATCTGTGAGTGGAAAAGACGTTCCCCCTCCTTTAGATATTCGGGTTCATTTTTCTGGATCTTGGCAGTAGCAACAGTGGCGCTGGGATCCGCATCAATAATCTGCTTCCCTTCGTCATTCCCCTTGTCGGGTTCTGACTCAGAGTCGGAACATGCATCTGATTCGGAAGCCTTCAACTCGGCCACCAGCGACTGCTTGGTCCGACACTCACTTGTGTTATGAGTGGGACTCTTGTGGAACTCACACCACTTTCCTGTGTCCTTCTTCGGCTTCGTGGTGTTGTTATTTTCTTGCAGCTTCGACGGGTTGTCTTGGGTCACCCCGCCTTGACTTTGTCCTTTGGGCTTTGGATTTGCAAATCCAAAGTCTCGCTTCTTCTGTTTGAACTTTTGCTCGATTTTGACAGCGTATCAGAATGTTGTGCCGAGTGAGGAGATGTTCAAGAACTCCATCTCTTCCTGGATGTATCTGTGTAGGCAGCCGCGGTATTTGAGTACCAGATGCAGCTCAGAATCTTTGATACCCAACTGTGTGCGAAGGGTATGCAAAATGTTTGTGAACTCCAGCACATCTTGGTCTCGTCCCTGCCGCAGTGTGGTCCATTTGATGTATTTGTCCTCATAGCTTCCGACGGGGTAGTACTGCTCCTTGATGGCATCCCGGAAGTCATTCCAAGTGGGTGCGGTTGAAAATAGTGAGCCTGTACTTTCATCCTTATGCTCGCAATAGGTTTCCCACCAGTCCTTGACGTGGGGGGCTGCTTTGAGATGAGCGAAAACAATCTTCTCCCGACTTGAAAATTCGTCAACAGAAAAATACCCATCTAGCAGATTTAACCATTTATCTACGGCATCTGCGTCTATTTGACCCTCGAAGATGGGGATTTCAAAATTAACTTGTACCTTAAACGGTGTGGCATTTCCAGAGTAGCTGTTGGAAGCCGATGCGTCGCCTCTGGGTAGCCGCTGAAGGATCTGCGCAAAGCTATCCATCATCGCGTTCCTTTGCCGCTCGAGCGCTTCTTCGAGCAAGATTTTGATAGGATCTCTTGCCCCCTCGTCTTTCTTCTCATCCGCCATGGGAGGACGTCGAGATTTGCGAGGTTGGTCTTGCAAAGGTTCGACCAGTTCAAGCCCTAACTCCTTATATCCTGACCTCGTTGGGGACATGCAAAGAAAAACAGAGAAAAAGCAGACCGCTCTGATACCACTGATCCGGATTTAAGCAGGAACGCAATAGATTACATAGATAACCATAAATACAGAGATGCGATAACCATAAATACAGAGATGCGATAACCATAAAAACAGAGATGCAACAGAAATAATAATATGCGATAACCATAAAAACAGAGATGCCGTGGAAATAATACTTCATTTCATTAATGGAGAATCCTGAAATATGCTTACAAATAGAAATAACCCAGCTAGGGCGATGGTAGCTTATCTCTGAGAAGAGATGTGTCGGCTACATGCCTCTGAACTGTTTTACAATGAGGCTCGAAGGCCTATTTATTGTTGAGAAACAATGGAAAACCCTTCACATTCCAAAACCTAACCCTAGAAGATGAAACGCCAAATTGTGGGCCCCGTTTTTGGGTAAGTTGGTACATCAACTTCCCGGGGTCGCGAATTGGTCGTACTATCTCCGTTTGACGTGCATGATAGCCCGTTGGAAAGATCTCTCCGAGGACTACGGCAGAAAAGACGATTTTTATCAAAAAAATCGCTGGGGTGGATTTCCCAAAAAAACGTCGTTTAGGGCCTCAAAACGGCTCCGGAAGTTTAGGACCCGAAAAACTGCTAAAAATAGTAAACTGGGCTATAATTAAGGAAACTGAAAAAAAACTGTAACAAGCATTAGAGGGGATCCAAGTGGAATTAGCAGGTGGCCACCAATAGCCACCTGGACCATTCCTCCCCCCTTAGGAAGCAATGGTCCCCATTGCGTTGAGTTCCTCCATGAGATGAGGAAACTTCTGCTGCACTTGGTCCTTGGTGAGCCACTTGCCCTGGTGAAGGAGTTGTCCTGCTTTGACAACTCGATACAGTTGGATATTCTGCTGGCGAGTGTGCTTGATCTGTGTGTCCATGATCCGATCAGTTGCAGCTTGTTCCATGCAAGCTGGATTTAACTCTGTGGGTGTGAGTTGTTCTGCAATGTCGGACGTGTCTAGTAATGGTGGAAAGTATGCCCTAAGGCGGTCGACATTGAACACCGGGTGCAGGCCAAGGAATGGGGGAATGCTGAGCTCAAATGCATTGTCTCCCATAGCTTTGGTAATGGTGTAAGGACCATGTCGAAGTGGTCTGAGTTTCTGATGGGTTCTGGTAAGGCGCTCCCTCTGTAGATGTAACCAAACTTTGTCGCCCACCTGAAACTTGTGTGGTACCCCTCCAGGTAACGAGAAGTTGTTCCTGTGTTCTGTCATGACTGTATCCCTCTGTTGCTGCTGCTGTGTGGAGGAACCCTTCGCGAGGGTCATGGATGTAGCAACGATCTTCCCCTTACTTTGGGAACGAACCAGACAGAAAATAAATTTCCTAGTCTGTGAGATGAGCTTGTTGCCTTTCTTAGCAGTGATCAAAGAGGTGGCAGTAGGTGGGGCTACCTCTGGTATCCTGTATAATGAATTATCCAAAGAAATGATGACAGCGCGAGGCCTTGACTCATACACAGCATGTCGCCTCCACAAGTATAGCTGGCCTAATAGTACATCACAAACATCTAGAGGTGTAACATCACACAATACCTCGTCTGTGAAGGGCTTGATGCTGTAGGGAAGGCGGAACTGCTGGCGAACTTTGAGATCTCGTCCTTCGTGAAGCCAACCGATACTGTACGGCTGTGGGAGTGGTGTAGTTGGTAGGCCCAACCGCTTCACGACCTCTGCTGAAATGAGGTTCTTTTGGCTGCCACTGTCGACAATGAATTGCAGTGGCGAACCCCTCACCCACATCTGTGAGTGGAATAGACGTTCCCCCTCCTCTAGATCTTCGGGCTCATTTTTCTGGATCTTGGCAGTGGCAACAGTGGCGCTGGGATCCGCATCAATAATCTGCTTCCCTTTGTCATTCCCCTTGTCGGGTTCTGACTCAGAGTCGGAACATGCATCTGATTCGGAAGCCTTCAACTCGGCCACCAGCGACTGCTTGGTCCGACACTCACTTGTGTTATGAGTGGGACTCTTGTGGAACTCACACCACTTTCCTGTGTCCTTCTTCGGCTTCGTGGTGTTGTTATTTTCTTGCAACTTCGACGGGTTGTCTTGGGTCACCCCACCTTGGCTTTGTCCTTTGGGCTTTGGATTTGCAAATCCAAAGTCTCGCTTCTTCTGTTTGAACTTTTGCTCGATTTTGACAGCGTATCGGTATGTTGTGCCGAGTGAGGAGATGTTCAAGAACTCCATCTCTTCCTGGATGTATCTATGTAGGCAGCCGCGGTATTTGAGTACTAGATGTAGCTCAGAATCTTTGATACCCAACTGTGTGCGAAGGGTATGCAAAATGTTTGTGAACTCCAGCACATCTTGGTCTCGTCCCTGCCGCAGTGTGGTCCATTTGATGTATTTGTCCTCATAGCTTCCGACGGGGTAGTACTGCTCCTTGATGGCATCCCGGAAGTCATTCCAAGTGGGTGCGTTTGAAAATAGTGAGCCTGTACTTTCATCCTTATGCTCGCAATAGGTTTCCCACCAGTCCTTGACGTGGGGGGATGCTTTGAGAAGAGCGAAAACAATCTTCTCCCGACTTGAAAGTTTGTGAACAGAAAAATACCCATCTAGCAGATTTAACCATTTATCTACGGCATCTGCGTCTATTTGACCCTCGAAGATGGGGATTTCAAAATTAACTTGTACCTTAAACGGTGTGGCATTTCCAGAGTAGCTGTTGGAAGCCGATGCGTCGCCTTTGGGTAGCCGCTGAAGGATCTGCGCAAAGCTATCCATCATCGCGTTCCTTTTCCGCTCGAGCGCTTCTTCGAGCAAGATTTTGATAGGATCTCTTGCCCCCTCGTCTTTCTTCTCATCCGCTATGGGAGGACGTCGAGATTTGCGAGGCTGGTCTTGCAAAGGTTCGACCAGTTCAAGCCCTAACTCCTTATATCCCGACCTCGTTGGGGACATGCAAAGAAAAACAGAGAAAAAGCAGACCGCTCTGATACCACTGATCCGGATTTAAGCAGGAACGCAATAGATTACATAGATAACCATAAATACAAAGATGCGATAACCATAAAAACAGAGATGCAACAGAAATAATAATATGCAATAACCATAAAAACAGAGATGTCGCGGAAATAATACTTCATTTCATTAATGGAGAATCCTGAAATATGCTTACAAATAGAAATAACCCAGCTAGGGCGATGGTAGCTTATCTCTGAGAAGAGATGTGTCGGCTACATGCCTCTGAACTGTTTTACAATGAGGCTCGAAGGCCTATTTATTGTTGAGAAACAATGGAAAACCCTTCACATTCCAAAACCTAACCCTAGAAGATGAAACGCCAAATTGTGGGCCCCGTTTTTGGGTAAGTTGGTACATCAACTTCCCGGGGTCGCGAATTGGTCGTACTATCTCCGTTTGACGTGCATGATAGCCCGTTGGAAAGATCTCTCCGAGGACTACGACGGAAAAGATGATTTTTATTAGAAAAATCGCTAGGGTGGATTTCCCAAAAAACGTCGTTTAGGGCCTCAAAACGGCTCTGGAAGTTTAGGACCCGAAAAACTACTAAAAATAGTAAACTGTGCTATAATTAAGGAAACTGAAAAAAACTGTAACAAGCATTAGAGGGGATCCAAGTGGAATTAGCAGGTGGCCACCAATATCCACCTGGATCATATGGGTACAAGTGTAAATTGTAATATT
Organism: Pinus tabuliformis; assembly: GCA_031772625.1. Classification (NCBI taxonomy): domain Eukaryota; kingdom Viridiplantae; phylum Streptophyta; class Pinopsida; order Pinales; family Pinaceae; genus Pinus; species Pinus tabuliformis. The sequence continues at coordinate 26,996,853 of CM062808.1, read as the reverse complement.
ATTTGTAATTAATTTGTAAGTGGAATTACGAGTGTCAATATTGGAATGTGAAGAGTCATGATGTAATGTAATGAGTTATTTTGTAAATAAGTTGAAAAGTCATGAGGGTAGTCCAAATGTCACAAAGCAGGGTTGAAGGGTCACCCCCTCTTGCTACAAATAGAACCTCATAACTCATGTAAAGGGCTTTTGGGAGCCAAGCTTTTGGCTAGGATTAGGGTTAGGAAGGGCTGCAGAGTTTTATGAGTCTTGGCTTCTTTGTAGCATAGAGGGAGTACATTTATTTGGAGGAGTAGATGTTGTTGACTTCACGTTCCACTGTTGGGGCTAGTGGTTTGTCAATGTTGTATGTATGATTGGAACTTTTACTTTCAATAAAAGCTCAGAGTCGGCACACTCTCATGCATATGTTGTGAATATAGTAGGACTATTCTTGTTGTATTGAAAATGTATGTTATGTAACTTACGCTTATGATTATGAACTATTTCATTTTCATTTTTATGAATATTTTTGAATGTGTGTTGTTGTATTAATTCGTCATTGTTGACTTGTGGGCTATTCTACATATTATCTTGTGATGTCATTACGCTCGTATGTTCCTTTCAAGTTGCGTATTATTACAGGCTTCTAAGGGGCTCACTTCCTTTTCCCTTCATGTGTTCGAACCTTCATGCATCACACTTGACTTTCAATTGGGTCACACACTTTTTCTCACCAAAGACACCACCCACCACTCTATGCGTATTCGCAACCAAGGCATATCAATAATACCCCACTACAAGGATTGTGTGAGTTCTATTTGGGACTTCATATCAGGGATATCCCCTAAATGTTGGCGGGTCCAACACCATCAACATTTCTAGCTCTAGAAGGAGGGCCAGATGGCAAGTTGAGCCCATGAAGTCTGTTTGAACTTTCCACCCTCATTAATGGCTTCTTCCCATATCTTATCCCTAGCATGTTTTTCTAAAACTTCAAAATTTAAAGTGTCAGTGGAGATCATTAATGACTTGTCAAATCTCAAATTCAATGGTGAGGGTGAAATAACCTTCTATTAGGGTCCTATAATATAGGGATCAAAGTGTGTTTGTCTAACTATTCGTTTTGGGGTATGTTTGCAATATTTAACCTATGAATTCACCAAGTATCATACTCTAAGAGGCTTTTGTACAAAAAAAATCAAATTGGTCAAATCATTGTAAATATGTGTGGCAAAAGAGGTGTTTTAATCTTGATTTGAATTGTAAGGTCCATGAGTGGTCATCGTTTGAAATTAGTAATCATGGGAAATAAATTCATTATGGGAATAAATTGGGTCATTGTCAAAAGATTCGTATTAGAGTCATATCAATTAGTTTAAAGAAAAGTTAGTGGTCAGTGACATCAACAAATGTGCAAAATTCATCATCAAATTTGGCATCATCCTATTTTGTTTCACTTAGCCTTTGATCTTCCTAAAGTACCATCATTTCCTAAGGAGGAGCAGATTTCTTTACAAAGACATCAGAATTACATGCAATTTCATCCTTCAACCTTCAGAGTTTACAAACATTTCATTTCCATGAGATTTTGAAAAAGGTTAGTTTTTTTGTTGTGGACAGGCTGCAAGGAACGTTGCACACAGCTCAAAGAATCAATTTTTCTTCATCAAATGTGGGTTCCAGGTGTGTGTGTTGATTTGGGAATTTTATTCTATCAAAATTTGAAATAATTTTACCAATTTTCCAGCTAAATATCAAGTTTGAAGCCCCGGATTTCCGATTTACACAGTTTTGCGCACACTAGCATTGCGCATGCACACAATCTCCCAATTTTCGTCCTTTTTTATTGATTGAATGACCTCTAAACCCCGATTTTTCTACATAAAGGAGCTTGTGTGAAATTATCAAAATTTATGGTGCTTATTTCGAGGTGGTTTGATCTTTCCCCCACCCTTTTTCCTTTCATTTCCTTAGCACTGCGCATAGCAGGTGCTGCGCACATAAGCTGTGAATTTTTTCACCTATCCACCTGCCTTGAAATCTTGCAATTTTTAGTATGTCAACCTCATTTGAATTAATTTGGAATTATAAGGGGTCCATAAGAGTTTAGAAGTGTTTTGAGTCTTTTGGTCAATTGAAGCATTTTTCCCTTCATTGTTGTGTTTGGGGTGCTACGCACGAGGCCAAAACAGAGCATTTTCATCTCTTTCCATTACCAGTCAAAAATTGTGGTCTCCCTGTATTGTCTTAGTCATTTAGGGTTTGAAAATAATTTTCAACTCTGTCTTGAAGCCCCAACCTTGATAAACCATCAAACCCTAGCCCAAGTTTTGTATCTTCAAAATCTTTTGTTCAGCAATGGTAACTCCAGGGAAGAAGAGAAAGATCATAGGGATAAGATGGCCCTATTTAAAAAGGTGGAATATACATTTCCTTCTCTTTAAAGGGAAAAACACAAGCTAAAATGGACTTTGCCTCTGCATAGGCAAGTGAAGAACCTATATGTGCAAAACCTAGTCCTGAAAAGAAGACTTAGGTTGAAAAAGAGAAGGCTTATTGAAGTCAGGGAAGCTAGAAGAAAGAGGAAGAGAAGTAACTTAGATTTTTTGGTTGAGACAGTTAAAGAAGAGAAAACAAGTGAAAAGACGAGTTAACAGCTACTATCCATAGGTGTTGCGCACAGGATGAGCAGCAAGACTAGGCTTTCTTGAAAAGAGGCATTTTTTGTAGGTTTTTTAATATTCACAGGGCATGGACACCTTCATCATAGCCAGCAGGTCATCCACCAGCACATTTTGATAAATTTGAAACCATTTATGCTGTCAGAGAAAGAACACTTAGTTGTGCGCACAAGCACTGCGCATGGACACAGTCAACATATTTTCACCATATCTCTTAAACCTTGCACCTGTTTACCATGAAATTTGTATAGTATATGTAAGGGATAAGATGAATAAACCCACTTAATTTAAGGTTAAAAACCATTTTTGAATTTCCTTGAAATCTATCTGTCGGATTTAGATCAATTTTTTTGTGGGGAAGCATTATGATTATGTTAATCTGCTGACAAAAATCAACTCAGTCTTATTCACCATTTGGGAGATATTTAAAAAATATCAGTTGTTGCGCACAGACAAAGTCAACCTTTTTTGGACATAATTTTTACCTCAGCATTGGAAAATAAAGGTTTAATCATGTAATTATTTATGTTTTATCATGAAAATACTTCACTAATGATATCTTGTACAAATTCAATGTATTAGGTGTGTAGGCAAGGTTGTAAGTAATAGTCAAAGATACTTTCCTAGTTTCCAGAATAGTGGTTTTTTATTTCCTATCTTCATGAAATCAATTCCATCTATTGCAGAATAAGTGGTATTCGACCTTTCTTGGATTTAGAAACATTTTTTTGTATATAGTGCATGATTTTGAATGTAGAGAGGGTTGATAGTGGAGTAAAAAGAATATCTTTGAGATTGTAAGCTGTGGAGTTTCAATACAAGTAATCAATTCAGCAATACAGAGACAATTTTGTTTCAGGATTCTTGTGTCAGACAAATGGTGATGTTTCTCTCTTTGTAAATTTGTCTTTCCTTTCAGTTTTTACATGGATTCTCCTTCTTAATTGTTTACAAGAATATTATGAGTGGAATTTACTCACAATACTTTGCTCTGGCTTGTCAAGAAATTTTTGTGTTTTTCTTCTAAAATTAAATATAAAATTCATCTTTGTATGCTTTATATTTAAAGTATCCTCATTCTCATTCATCTCACCCATACTACAACAACTTTTTAAGATCCAGGAGTTTTCCTACCTCGCCATGTTTCAAGTTGTTCTGATTATTGTGATTGATTGTTGAACATTATTATGACTCCATGCCCAATGGACCTCTCCTTTACCTTGCAACCACAACTTTAAAACCTATCTTTTGATCTTTATAACTAGCCTCAAATATGAACATTCAGTCATCTAATTGACTATAAATTCACATAGAGAGAGCCCTCTCTAGGCCAGAAGGGCTAGATTCTGGTCCAAAAGAGGTTTGTGGTTACCTCTGCAATTTTCCTCCTCAACCTAGGAAAACTACAGAGTGCTAACACCTTCTTTGAGCACATCGCTCATTTCCATGAATTCTACACAAAGCACAATATTCATTACGAGGAAGTTTCTTGTAGGTTGTTCACTCTTACTTTTGAAGGGTGTGTAAGGGAATGGTGTTACACATTGCATATCGCTTCCATAGACTCCTTTGAACATCTTGCCACAGAACTTTTATGAGCCTTGGATAGGTATGATTACAAATATATGTTCAAGAAAATTATGCGATTGCGAAAGTCACCTGATGAATCTCTTGATGATTTTCACGATCGTTTCATTCACTTTTTCTTTGAATTTTCTCAAGATGATATTGATTGGCATTTAATGAAAGATAAATTTTAATTTCTTGTTCAAATTTCGATGAATCTGCATGAATATGAATCTTTCAAAAGTATCCCAACATATTGTGGTATTAGAGCTTCAAATTTGTGATGGATGAAGTTGTTGTTCCAAGCGGCTCTTTTCCTCTTAATTACACAGCTCTAGTTTTGTAGGTTGAGGTGGGGGAACTTGAGAATTCATCCGATGATTTACCACCATCCTCTATCACCCCACATATTTAGAAGTCAACGCAATTTTGGACTGTGAATCTAATGTTTGCGATGAAGTTTTATCTCCTCATCCTCCATCCTTTGGTTCCTTTGGTCCTCCCGATAGTGAGTTATGTTCACCCATTTCGAATGTTTCTTCAGATGTTCATGAGGATTAAGTTTTGGATGGATTTCGTGTTCTACAGAAAACTTGCGATATCATTTATGATGACTATGTGTGGGAGTCCACGTCTGAAGAAGAATCTTCGATGAAGGATGTTTTTTCTCCTTCCACACCCCTCCCCCATTAACCTGAGTTTTTTTATGATTCTGTCACTCCTATTGAAAATTGCGAAAATTTAGTTTTTAATGATATTATTACTTATGATCATTTTCAAAACTAGTGGAATGTCAGTTTTTCATCCAAATGCGGAGAAAAAAACTTCACTTTTAAATCTCTCCAGTCTATCATCTTATCACTCTAAAAAATTAGAAGGTAAAATTTCTTGCTTCCCATCTTCCCCTCTTTATGATTTGTTAGATCATGAGGATGCCTCTCTCTTCCATCTTCAACTTTCTCACCGTGGAAATTGTCATCTTTTCACTCGTTCATCTGATCATGATTTTTATTTTTCCGCTGTTGATTTTTCTAAGCCACCGGTCTTTGATGATCTACCTTCTGATGATTTGGAACTTCCACAAGCTGTCGAGGCACTTCGGCTTGAGTTAATGGTTATGTTAGGTTCTTGTAATCTTTAGATCAGTTCCAATTCTGATCAAAATAGTGATGTATCTTTCAAGGCTCCTCATCACTCTGTCGCACACATTGAAAATCAATCTCTCTTACAATTTTCGCATCCAACATCTGCATTATATGATCATATTGCTTAGTCATTGGAGGATTCATACCTAGGAAGCACAGGTGCAAAGCGAAAGTTTTCTTCTTTATTTATGTTCACCTATTTCCACAGATTGAAATTTTGTTGTTGTGTATCTTCAAGTTGCAGTGTGTCTAAAGACCATTATGCATCTGCAAATTTCCTAGCATGTGCGTTTCTTTCATACATTTTTGCATGCATTCTCAAACTTCGAACGTCTTGGTATGCATTTTCCTATATTTCTTGTTTATGGTTATGCTTGAATATCTTTCTTGATATGAATTCCCTCGCTTACATAAGCTAGCCAATGCATTAATGGCTACACAAGAAGTTTCATTTAATGTGAGTCTGGCCTATTCTCTAATTAGGGTAGGAGTAAGAGTAGTCATTTGTTTTTCTGTGTTGTTTTGACTTGTTTTGTTTGCTTTGATTTACTTTCTGCTACGCTCTTTTATTTTGTTTATTTTCTTTTCCATTGTAGAATAACTTCCGCATGAGACCGTGTTTGGTTTCTAAAGCAATCATGATGAAGTTCGCGAGGAAGTTGTGCTACTTTCAACACTTGGTTATTTGTTTATTCTCTCTCTTTGCGTGAATCTTGCATCTTTTAGTCAATGATACTTTGATGGAAAATATGTTCTTTTCGAAGAAAACTATGGTGGAATCGTGATGCTTGAACCTATAATTAGTACTGCATTAGGGGAATTTTGAGGTCTAAAATGGGCCTCCTTAGGAAATTATAAAATAATAGTGGAAATAATAAAATAATATTAGATTACATCATCGAATTTTAGAGGGAAAAAAGAGAAAATTAATTTTTCAACTTATCTCCCTATGGGTTTAATCAAGTTTCGAGAGGGAACACTCGTTGGATGTAGAATTTGATTCTTCATCCAAGGAGTATCCATGTTGCATACTTTAGATGGACCCTGCTACACGAAAAATGAGAAATACATGAAAAACGTGATTACAATCACATGTTTTCATGTATTTCTCATTTTTTGTGTAGCAAGGTCCATCGAAAGTATGCAAAATAGGTACTCTTTGGATGAGGAATTAAATTTTGCATCAAACGAGTACTCCCACTTGAAATTTGAGTATAAAATTAGGGAGATAAGTTTAAAATACGAGTTGAAAAATTATTTTTATTGTTTTATTATTTTTTAATCTTTTTACTTTTTTACTCCAAAAATGGTGATTCAATCATCCCCCATGGTTGAAATCATCATCTTGAATCCTATTGGTTCTTATAAAGTTTCTTTTGGTTATACATTTTTCTTAGGAGGCCCATTTTAGACCTCAAAATTCGTACAATGCCTACTCTGATCGTTCTTTTATTTTTCGGTTAATCTTGTTAGCTAAGTCGAGTAGAGTGAGGGGAGGAAAACCTTAACAAGTGTGTCATAGGTATAAATAAATATCCTTCTCTAAAGGTACAACCAATTCGGCTCTCAATAACTCAGGATCCCTCTTCCGCATCGTTAAATCAGTAAGTGCCTATGCACAGTTCTACAAACAAAATGAAAAAAATGAAAAATAAAATAACATCGAAAGAAGAGAAAGGCTTCATGCACGGGGAGGTGAGGCAAGAAACTCCGTCGAGGTACTGTCTAAGCTCGTTGGCAGTGGAAAAATGTTTATTTTCCTGAAGTGACTCCATCGGGGTATTTTCCAGGCTTGCTGGTAGCAGAGAAACACCAGAGATAAAAACTATGACTTTGACATTTATTTTCACTTGTGCATCTATATACTCCTCATCCCCAATCGAAAAAAACTTAGTTTGACTTTGCTTGGTTTAGTGTGTCGCCGATGAAGAGAATGGTACGAACCATATCTTTAACGCAAGTTATGTGAAGAAGCTACGGTAATTAATGAACTGAACAATACTTCCTAAAGAGTTAAACATGTTTTGCATAAGACAAGCTCATGCAGAGAGCTGGAGTTCTACTAGTGTTTCGTCAAGTGGTGTAGCGGCTACAACCACCCTCCAAAATGTTTCTGATGCTTTGATTTTGGAGCCTTCATTTCTGTTGACATGAGCTTATCTTTTACTGCCGTCAAGTATTCATGTTTTGATTGAGACTTATCCCTTTCATCCATGCTTGTGTTTTCTTGATTCCATATTTAGTTGATCTTTCTAAGTCACAAGCTAACCTCCTGACTTGGCCTTCTAGTAGTTTTGGGCTTGCCTCCAGAAACTATGTAATACATGCGGGTAAGCCAGCCTTGATGAGTGGAATTGTGCAATCCAGACTGGAAGTTTTTCCTTAAGCTCAAAAATTGTGCAGTCATGGAAGGTAGCCCAACACTAAGCCCAGAAATTGTGAAATCCATCACTGAGCTCAGAAACTGCGCGGTGCATAGAACCAGAAAGTTACCCAATTCCCCCGAATTGCATAATCTTTCTCGGCAGTGTGCATGGAAAGTTTCCTGAAGAAAAAAAAGCAAAAATAAATCCCTAGAAATCAGGGATTCATCATTAGTTTCTCGAAGGTGGTACTGTCACTATTTTTAGAAATTTCCGCCAAGTGTCACTTTTTCCTTGATTTTAGGCATGCGCGTCATAAACCCCAATCTGCCCAAATCTATTTAATAGACACCTCTAGAGCTCATTTTTACATTTGATCTTGGAGCTCTAGCATTCCCGAGGAGATAAAGGAACCTTTAGTGGAGTTGTCGACGCTTTTCCGGGTGAGCTTCGCTTTTGTTGTATTTTATCGCTTTTTCTATTTTTTTTCTCATTTCACTTCTATGAGTGTCGTTTTGCTTGTTTCTCTTCACCATTGCTAGTTTTTTAACTTGTATTAGCTTGTAGAAATATTGTTTGTTTTTCATTTTCCTTTCATAAGTGTCGCATTGATTTTATTGTTTTTGGACACTGTCAATCGTCGTTTCAACGAATCTCCTCACACATTCATTTTTCCTTCCATTTGTTAAGGTTTATGCATTTGATTCACATTGATCCATCCTCACTTATTCAAATCTATGTTTTTTTAATTTCGTTATCTTTCAAATCGACTTGTTTCCCACACTTCCACTGGACAGATCCACACTTTCCCTTGGCCATTTTTCACAGTGCCCAGTTGGGTGTTACACAATCCACAAGCTCAAGTTGATTCTTGGCCTCTAAGAATGTGTAGTGGGTAGTACAGACTAGCCAAACTGCGCATTGCACAGTTCCAAGGCTCATTCTGCCCCTTGGCCACTGGGACCACGCAATGTGCAGTCTCTCCCAGTCACTGCCCAGGTTTGACTGTGCATTACACAATTTCAAGCCTTAGGTTGCACCTTAGTTGTTGGGACTACGCAATGCGCATTTCCTACTACCAGTCTCCCTCACTTGCCAAGGAAAATTGTGCAATTTTTCTCACTAGTGCACCGGTTTGCTACTTGATCTTCTTGTGAAGATAGATTTACAAAAGGTTAATGTTTGTTTGCCATGAGTGTTGTTTTTGTCCCATAGGTACCACAGTTTTTGAGAACTTCTCTCCAGCAGTCATTGTTACCATGGCACCTAAGAGAACTGCTTCAAAATACCATTGAGAGCAGTACTAGGGAAGCAGTTGAGAAAACACCAATAAAATTGCTAGTATACTCAGACACTCAACTGTATGTAGAAAAGGACTCAGATCTTACATGGCAGAAAGTAAATGAAGCTTTTCCAACAAAGGACTTTGCAACAAATCTAGAGGACCGGCAGGTATACATTAATGTTTGGAGATTAGGGCTACATAGGTTTGCATGCAGGTATCCAACCTTTCCATAAGCAGATGTCATCAGCTGGATTGTCTCATGTATTGATGTGAAGATCATGACTTTGAGTAGTGCCAGTGGATGGACGCTTTCTACTTTTCTGGCAGTAAATTATCGATGTATGTACCATTTTCCTGAGTCAAAAACACGCATGGATTCACTCTTCTATGCCACCAATAGGTATGTGGTCGCGAGGGATGTTTTTAAGAGTTGGGTGAAGGAGCCATCAAAATTTCGACAGACACCCACCAACACATATAAGACAAGGTCTATCAGGAAGTCCTATCAGCTACTAATCATCTTAGCTTGCAAAATCCACGGTCAGAAGAGCACAAAGACCTTTCCAGAAGGGTGGGCAGTCCTTCTAAACTAGGTTGTGAAAAATGGGAAGTCATTCAATTGGTCAGATTTGTTGGCTCAACAGTTAAGGATCCATGTAGGTAACACCTTGAATCCTCCCAAGGGAGGGAAAGAAAGATTCTATATGTCTGCATATCTAATAGATGTAATATGTTCACTTAATGCATTCCCTAGTATGACCGGGGCTTGGTCACCTTGAGATATTTTTGTGCACATCCACTTCAATTTTCTCTTGGATTGTAGCCATTGAGGGGTTATGGAGAATCTAACTGACCACTTCCTCATCCCGCTATATAGGATGATCTTTGAGGAAGAACCATCTTGCATGTAACCTGCGGCAATGGAGACAATATCAGAGATCAAATATCAGTTTGCTTCACTAGATGGCACCTTCCTTAGAGTGTTTGGCGAAGAGAAGTTGCCACATGTTTTTCCAAGGTATGCCACCGACAAGCTCATCATGCAAGAAGTGTCATATCATCTTGCCACAGGGTTATCAATTGCTTTTCACATGAAGAAGAAAGCACCTTGGCCAACTCTTCCTATGAAAATTGGATTGTATAAGATAAAGAACCTAAAAGTCGCAGATACCAAAGGAAAGGCGATAGAGAAGTTTGCATTCGATAATCGAGACTTTAATACGTACGATCCTCGTGGTATTTTCAAGAACCATTGTGAAATAATTCACTTTTATTGGCTCAATGGGACATTTCATTGGCAGAGGAGGATCCATGGAAAAATGGCTATAATGCCTCCAAGACCCGTGAGTCGGTCAGTTTTGCAAGAACTTCACAGGTCACTCCACAGAAGGTAGGAACTCCAAAAGTAGCGCCGGCATAAGGGAGCAACCATGTGCAATATAAAAGAAAGAGAAAGTTTGATCACACTCCATGGGGATAAAGAAGTCGCAAGATGAAAGCGAATCCAGTTGTTATGAAAGTGGCTTTAGCAATTGAGGAAATAAGGAAACAGAGGATGTAGAGAGCATAACGGAGGAAGATAGAATAGCAGTGGAGGAGATTGGAGGAAGAGAAGCAGAATTAGGAAGAAGAAGAAAGGGAATGTGTAATCGCAGAAGAAACAGCAGGGAAACAATTTGAAGAGGAAGAACAGAACCGACAACCAGCAGAGGAGGAGGGCTGATAGATCCGGGATCAGGAGCTTTCTCTACAGATTGAAAAATTGATAGGGATTGATGACATGGATGTGGAACCAAAGCCGCAAAATAAATATGTTGACCTGATGCCTGATGCTTAGCACACAACAAGTCACTATTCAGTCTCCACCACCTCCAGCAACAGATTCATCTCTAGGCGAGGAAGGGGAAGGTTTTCCTCTTGACGATGATCCAATTATGGAAACATACAATATGTTGTACAATGAACTCAAGAAGAATATTGTACAAGCACATAAGAATCATTTTCCAGATGATCTCGCATCTCCTGATTTTATGAGAGAAAGGGTGATTGTGGCCGACACCAAGAGAGATCCTGAATCCATTTCCTCAGCCAAATTGGCCTTCGAAGGTGCACCAAAGTCAAACACCTAGCGTATGATGGTTGAGAATAAGCAATTGAAAAATAACTTGCAGGAACCAAGGCAAGAGGTTGAAAAACTCGACACAACATCTCAGAATGCAGTTTCCGCACAGGTCCACTTGGATAAAATGAAGGCAGCAATACTTAATGAAGTATCAGCACTTAGAGAGACCATGTGGGATCTCTATGAGGAGCTTGTTATCATGCATAAGGCATGTGTTCGTGTGCATGGCTTGCAGCAAAAGTGTAAATACTTTGTCATAACTCTCAGAAATGTGCAAGTTGCAATCGTTGTCGTGCACGAATGGATAATGTGATACAAAGGGGCACTGCTTGACTTGGGTGAGAAAATGAAGCCATCGGCAAAGTTGGAGAAAGCAAGAGTGTGGATGTTGATCCATAACAGAAAACATCTCGCCTCATTCATTAGCAAAGTTCAAGCCTCATATGCACGCCTATACAGCAAACTGGATCTTGGTGAAGACCCACAAGATCCCATTAGTTGACTCACTCACTGAAATCAAACCCAGGAACCAGGTCAGAAAGGAGATAGAGGAATAATTGGAGTAGCTAAGACAAATTACGACTTCGAGGTGAATAGATATAACATGCACAACTACATTGGTGGCCTTTTCCAAGTGTAGACATTGTTGATCATGCTTCTAAAGGAAGTAGAAACTGGTTCCAAATCTTTATACCCAGATGCCATGGAGGCTAGAGTCCACTTCCATCCAGACACTATCACACAGTTTGGGGATGTCATCGCATGGTACCATTCTTAGCACCGCTACGTGACTGAAAAATATCAAGTGGAAGTTGTGGAGCTAGAGTTTCTCCAAACTCAAGCATCATAGTATTTTGTCTTGTTAGGCTTCAAGTTGTCTCTACCCTATTTTGTCTCATATGGGTACGTGTAAATTGTAATATTATTTCTAATTAATTTGTAAGTGGAATTCCAAGTGCCAATATTGGAATGTGAAGAGTCATAATGTAATGTAAGGAGTTATTTTGTAAATAAGTTGAAGAGTCATGAGGGTAGTCCAAAAGTCACAAAAGGGAGTTGAAGGGTCACCCCTCTTGTTATACATAGAACCTCATAACTCATGTAAAGGGATTTTGGGAACCAAGCTTTTGGCTAGGCGTAGGCTTAGGAAGGGCTTGGGAGTTTTGTGAGAGATTTAACTTCTCCATAGCATAGAGGGAGTATACTTCTTTAGAGAAGTAGGTGTTGTTGACTTCATGTTCCATTACTCTGGCTAGTGGTTCGTCAATGGTGTATGTATGATTGGAACTTTCACTTTTAATAAAAGCTTAGAGTTGGCACACTTTCATGCATATGTTGTGAATATAGTAGGACTATTCTTGTTGTATTTGCAATGTATGTTATTTAACTTACGCTTATGCTTATGAACTATTTCGTTTGCATTTGTATGAATCTTGTTGAATGTGTGTTGTTGTATTAATTCGTCATTGTTAACTTGTGGACTATTCCACAAATTATCTTGTGATTTCATTATACTTGTGTGTTCCTTTCAATCTGTATATTATTACAGGCTTCTAAGGGGTTCACTTCCTTTTCTCTTCGTGTGTTGGAACCTTCATGCATCGCACTTGATTTTCTGCAAGGTCACACACTTGTTCTCACCAAAGACACCGTGCACCACTCTATGTGTATTCACAACCAAGTCATATCATTAACAAACCATTGTTGGGACTCCTACTCCAAATGATGTGAGGTCTAGTTGGGACTTCATGTCAAGGAGATCCCCTGAATGTTGGTGGGTACAGCACCATCAATAGAATACTACCTACATTTGGTAGAATTTTCTTATAATAATGGGTATCATGCATCATTGAAGATGACATGTTTGAAGCCTTGTATGGCAAGAGGTGAAATACTCTCATGAGATGGAGAAATCCAGTGGACAGGATAATGGTTGGACCAAAATTGGGGATATGGAAGAGAAGGTGATGAGGGTTGAGAAAAAATTGAAGCCTAGACATAAATATATGTATAAAAAACCAGGATTAATAGGGAATTCAAAATTGGGTAACATGTATTCTTAAAAGTAAAAGCAAAGAAAATCTCAGTGAGATTGGGAAATTGTGCCAAGTTGAAATGCGAGATAATGTGAGCCATTTGATATCCTAAAAAGGATCAGTCTTGTTTCATTTAGATTTGCATTGCCTGCATCTATGCATGTTCATGATGTGTTGCATGTTTCTTTTCTTAAAATGCATGTTCTTGGTACTAATAATGTAATTGATTAGCATATGATTGTGGTGGAGCCCAAGGGATACTTTCAGGTCCAACCAGTGAAGATTTTGGATAGGAAGTCAAAGTGCTGGAGAATCGAGCCATCAATATGGTAAAGGTGTAGTGGAAAATCCTCGGTCTTGAGAATTCTACCTAGGAGTAGGAAGACATGATGATGGAGGAATACCCTCACCATTTTATCTGAACATATCATATGTGTGTGTGTGTATTGCAGATAAAATGGTGAGGGTATTCCTCCATCCTCGTGTCTTCCTACTCCCAAGTAGCATTCTCAAGACCGAGGATTTTCCACTACACCTTTATGTTGTGGAAAATGCTCTAGACATGATGATGGAGGAATACCCTCACCATTTTATCCCATCATTTTATCTAAAAATTATGAGCTTCCACAATAATTTTGAACCTAAATCTCTAGAGCATGCTTTCAATCTATAAATGAAAGTTGAAAGTAAACATATGGCCACTAGAAAATTGGTCACTAATAACTATAGAAAAAATCATGCTTCCTTTCCTAAACTAACAAGGTTGACTCCTCAGCAAATGGATGAAAGAAGAGCATGTTGGAAATACTGAGAAGGGGTTGAATCAGTATTTCACTTTTTTAATCCAATTGGTTAGATTATTCTTAAATATTCAGAGCATTATAAAAAACATGAAACATCATCATATCATAAGATCAATATATAGAATATTTGTATCCACAAATTCTTCATTATGTATGATTACATATAACTTTACCAGATGGACTGGAAGGAAGTACAAGACTCCCCAAGGGTTTTTCCAGTAAGGATGGAAGGAAGCAAATTCTCCCTGAATGATTTTGGGCTCTTGTACCAGGGACAATGACCCAACTACAATCTACCACTTCAATTTTTGTTTGTTGTTATTACCATTGTCACACCAATTCTCTTCCACACTGCCTGCAACTCAAATCCACTTCACTCCTTAATGCTTGTTATTGTTACTACTACCATTCTTTGTTTTCATTTTTGTCCACTGCTACCAATATTGTCCACATTTTTCCACTACAGCCTACTACTCCAACTGTCCACTTCCACTCCTACTATCACTGATGCTATTGTCTACTGTTGTTGTCTACTGACAATTCTCACTGCCACTACTACTGCTACACCAAACTCAACTATTCCAAGTACCATCATCACTTCTTACTTCAATGTTGCTACCATCTTTGTCATCATAGAGACATGTCATATACCAAGGTCACTTCCATGCCAAGGGTATTGTCATACATCAGAGATTATTGTCATCATGGGACTGTCTTCACGATCATCAAGGTCATTGTTGTTATCAAGAGAATGTCATTATTTTCATCATTAAAGTCATTGTCGTGCAATAAGATCATTATCATGTAACAAAGTCACTGTCACAGTCAAGTATATCACTGTCACTATCATTATCAAGTAGATCATTGTCATATCCCCAAGTCACTAACACTCTCAAGTAGATTGTTGTCACATCTCCAATTCACTATAACTAAATCATTGTCACATCATAATGTTATGCATTATGTCGATGCCTTACATCATTGAAAATACTATGCCATGTAACGCATTGCCAAGAGGATAAAGTTATGTATCACAGACATGAAATATTTCCATTGTTATTAGGATAATTCCAAGCATCTTGGTCTCATCATCACCATATATATATAGCATAGCCACTCATCACATAGATTTCACTGCCACTACTACTACTATACCAAACGCAACTATGCCAAGTACCATCATCACTACTTACTTCAATGTTGCCACCATCTCTGTCATCATAGAGACAAGTCCTATACCAAGGTCACTGCGATCATCAAGGGTATTTTCATACATAGAGATTATCGTCATCAAGGGTACATATTTATTGTCATCAAGGTCATTTTTGTTATCAAGATAATTTAATTATTTACATAATTAAGGTCATTATCATGCAACAAGGTCATTTTCACCGTCAAGTATATCACTATCATTATCATTGTCAAGAAGATCATTGTCATATCTCCAATTCATTGTCACTGTTAAGTAGATCGTTGTCATATCTCCAAGTCATTGTAAGTAAATCATTGTCACATCATAATGTTATGCATTACTGCCATGCCTCATCACTAAAAATAGTATGCCATGTAACGCACTGTTATGTATCACAAACATGTAATATTTCCATTGTTATGTGGAAATATGGAAACAAGAATATTCCAATTTAATTTGTCCTTGAATTAAAATCGAATTTAGTCTTGATAGCTACTTGGAAATAATTATTTAATTTATTTTAAATTAATTAGTTGGAGAAATTCAAGTTAGAAGTCTTTCTGAAGTCATGCAAGAGTTATCCCTTAAATTAAGGAGATAAGATTGAGTTATATTTGAGTTTTAATTAGTTAACTCAGTTTACTGAGTTAAGTCCAGTTAAATTAGTTCCAAACTATTTGAGGAACTAATAGTGAGTTAACAGTCAGTTGATGCATTAATTCACTCAACTAGTGCTACTCCAGTTAACTGAAGATTCCCTCATCATAAACTCATGCATGTCTATTCTGAGAAAGACCCAGTTGAGATTAATGTTCAAGGACAGTGTACTATCAGTTGCATGTGTTTTCTCATGGAGAAAACTCATGCATGCAGTCAAGGATTCATCCTTGAGGATTGCGCAGTTTTGAAGGATTGGTTTTCCACTTGGTAATAGGAGAATCATCCACAAGGAACATCACAAGGAAATAGGAGCTTGGAGGGTAGAGAGGAAGGTTGGAGAGAAGCCAAGATTTCCTGTGAGCATCTATGAGGATTGTACTGAGCACCGGCTAGCTGTGAGAGCTAAGGCTTTGTATAATTCCTATGTATTTCCACCATGCATGATATACAATAGTGTGGGGTTTTTAGCTGAGGCTTTCCCCAAAGTATTTTCATGTATATTTTTCCATTGATTCTTCTTCTTCTGGTTATATTGTTCAGTTCGATCTTTAAGCTTCTGCAAATTGATAGAAGAAGTAGGTTATAGTATTATGCTTTGATTTATATTACATTATCGGGTTAACCTACACATATTTTCTACATGGTATCGAAGCTAGATTTGTAGAGATTTTATACATGGTATCAGAGTTGTGAACAGTATATTGAGAAGAGAATTCGAAGTTTGAAGTTCAGGTTGCAGGTGAAAATCGAATTCATATCATACTTCAAGGTCAGCCAATGGCGTTTTATGGCTTGAGACTCGAGTATGCCTTGAAAGGTAGCTCGAATTACATAGCATGGAAAGATAGAAATAGGCTGTATTATAAGACAATAGCTTGAAGGAATTCATTGATTAAGAAATCCCAAAGCCAGCTTCAACTAATGCACAAGATTTGGCTGAGTGGAAGAAGTGTGTGGCAAAGGCAAGACGGATCATCCTTGAGGGAGTACGAGACCATATTTTCTCGAGTCTCCATTGGAAGGATACTCCATTTTCAATGTGGAAGATATTGAAGGACCTCTACCAGAATAGTAACAACTAGAGGAAATTGGTGCTCAAGGATAAGCTTCAAAGAATCAAGATGGAGAAGGGCGATACTATTTCCACATATTTGAACAAGCTCACCACCTACAGAGATGAGCTTGGCAGTGTGGGAATAACTACTTCCGATGGTGATACGGGGAGCCTCGCTCTCCTTAGCCTTCCAAAGAGTTGGAATAGCTACCAGGACTCTGTGAATGGAAGGGAGAAACTGTTGGATTGGGAATGACTATGGTCGGATCTTATGCAAGAGGAGATCAGGAGGAGCACACGAGATGGTTCTTCATCCAAGAATGATGATGAAGAAAATCTGGCCTTAGCAAGTAAGGCAAGGAAAGGGAAGGGGAAGGATTCCCATTTCAAATCGAATTCTTCTCATGGAGGGAAGAAGGGTGACATGTCTAAAGTAATATGCTTTAATTGTCACAAGATGGGACATTATGCGACTAATTTCCCATCGAAGAAGTCCAAGAAGGGATCCTCAGAAGGATCGGAAGGTGGGGCATTAGCCTCTGAGTTCAAAATGGACTTTACCATCATCGCATGCATGGTGTCAACGATGATGGGTTGTTTCTAGTATCTTGACAGTGGAGCCTCATTCCACATGACCGGTGATAAAAATTTATTTAGTGCCTTGGAGGAGAAAGACCTCAAGATGCGCATAGAGATGGGTGACGACGGAAGGTATAGTGTTTCAAGAGTGGGCATGGTTGCTTTTCAAAGGGAGCATGGAGCTCCTCTCACCTTGACAGATGTGATGTATGTGCCTGGACTGAAGAAGAACTTGGTATTGGTCGCGATGTTAGAGGACAAAGGCTATGATGTTGTCTTCAGTAAAGGAAAGGCGTTCCTAAGACACATAGCCATGGGTCAAACCAAGAGGATAGGGATTCGAGTGAAGAATCTCTATAAACTAGAGGTAGATGATTGTACAGCATTGAGTACGAAAGCAGAATCGGTGCAAAGCCAAGACATTGGCGAGTTGTGGCACAGGCGGTTGGGCCATTTGCATCATGGGGATTTGAAGATAATGCAACAAATATATACAAGACTTCCCAAGGGTAAACTTTAGCAAGTTGACACATGCAAAGGTTTTACCTTGGGAAAGTACACCAAGTCTTCCTTTCATGATCGAGATAGTCGAGTAGAGGCTATCTTAGAGTGAGTTCATACTGATTTGTGTGGACCATTCTCAATGGCATCCACAGCGAAGAAAAGGTATTATGTGATTTTCATTGATGACTATTCTAGTAAATACTGGATTTATTTCATATAGAAGAAGGAACAAACTTTCACAAAGTTTTGTGACTTCAAAGCTTTGGTCAAGAAAGAGTCAGGGAAGAAGATCAAGGCCTTGAGAAGTGACAACGGTGGAGAATATGTCTCTTAAGAGTTTAAGGACTTCTGTGCAACAGAAGGAATTAAACGAGAGTTGATAGCACCTCATAACCCACAGTAGAATGGGGTGGCTGAGAGGAAGAACAGAACTATTGTAGGGGCAGCACGGGCAATGCTGCATGACCAAGGCCTACCACTTCACTTGTGGGCTGAGGCATGCAACACAATGGTCTATTTTCATAATAGAAGCCCGCATCGCATACTTGGGATGAAGACACCAAAGGAAGCTTTCTCTGGTAAGAGACCAAATGTGGATCACTTCAGGATCTTTGGCTCATCGATATATTGCCATGTGACAAAGGATGCACGGAAGAAGCTTGAGCCGACAACAAAGTTGGGGATATTTGTGGGGTACACTGATACACCTAACAACTATCGGGTGTACTTTCCTACCAGTCGGAGGCCAGTGGTTCACAGAGATCTCAAGTTTGATGAGAAGAAGTCATGCAAGTTTCCCTTGAGAGGGAGCTCCAACTACAGGCTGTGGAGGAACTTTTGGTTCCTAAGGAGGAGGTGCCTCAGACTAATGCGGAGCAGCCACATGCAGAGGTTCTAGGAGTGGAGACATCCAATCAAGCAGAGTCTTCCAGAGATGGACGGAAGCGCATAAGAGAAGCTGACAGATTGTTGGAGGATGCGAGAGAGAATGTGAGAGCACCATCTTCTCAGCGCAGATAAAGGAGGTCACCTGAGAGGTACGCTAGATACATGGCCCTTGCTGGGGAATTTGTTGAGACCGAACCATCTTCCTTTGAGGAGGCAGTGCAGCAGCCGATTTGGGTCGATGCTATGGTGGAGGAGTATGACTCCATAGTTCGTAACAGTGTTTGGGACATGGTTCCGAGACTGGAGAACAAGTCAGTTGTGAGTTCCTGTTGGCTTTACAAGGTAAAGTAAGCTCTTGATGGTAGTGTGGAGAAGCATAAGGTAAGATTTATTGCCCGTGGCTTTTCACAGGTCGAGGGGATTGACTATGATGAGACTTTTTCTCTTGTTGTAAGGTACTCATCTATCAGATCTATGTTGGCACTATCAGCACAGATGGGTTGGAAGATCCATCAAATGGATGTCAAAACTACATTCCTCAATGGTCAGATTGAGGAAGAGGTGTACATAGAGAAGCCAAAAGGTTTTGAGACCTTCGATCGTGAGTCACATGTGTGCCGACTCAAGAGAGCATTGTACGGGCTGAAGCAAGCACCTCATGCTTGGTACACCAGGATAGACAACTACTTCACCGGGTTGGGCTTCACAAAGAGTGAAGTGGATGTGAACTTGTACCACATCATGGTGAAAGGTAACTTTTTTATCATCATACTTTATGTTGATGATCTCATATTGACTGGTGATGATCAATTGATCGTGTCTTGCAAGGAGGACCTTGCAAGAGAATTCGAGATGAAATACATGGGTCTCATGCATTACTTCCTTGCCATGGAAGTGTGGCAGAAGGATGTGGAGTTGTTTGTGTCTTAGGGCAAGTATGCCAATGAGATACTCAGGAGATTCCACATGGAGAAGTGCAAGCCCATGCAGACTCCTCTAGTAGGTAACTGGAGGAAGGAGGTTGCTACTTCAAGAAAAGTGGTAGAGGCTACTATGTACAGGCAGCTTGTGGGTTCACTAATGTACTTAGTGAACACACGACCAGATTTGTACTATGCGGTGAACCAGTTGAGTCAAGCAATGGTTCAGCCTACCAAGATGTTTTGGAAGGCGGCAAAGCATGTATTGTGATACCTTAGAGGCACATCTCAGTATGGATTATGGCACAGATGGACAGAGAGAGTGAAGCTACAGGGCTTCACTGATGCAGATTGGGTAGGGAGTCCATCATATCGGAAGAGCACATCAGGAGGGATTTTCAACCTTGGGTCAGCGGCAGTTTCTTGGTACAGCAGGAAACAGAGGTCGGTTGCACTCAGCTCGGTAGAGGAAAAATACATGGCTGCAAGTCAAGCAGCATGTGAGGCCATCTGGATGTGGAAAATCCTAGTTGGTTTGTTTGATCAGAGGATGGATCCAACTATGATCTATTGTGATAATCAGAGTTGTATCAAACTCTCTGAGAATCCAGTATTTCATGATAGGTCCAAGCACATTGACATCTGGTATCATCATCTCAAAGACTGTGTAGCGAGGAGGATCATGTTGCTGCATTATATTTTGACAGAGGAGAAAGATGCTGACATTTTGACAAAGGCATTGTCAAAGTGTAAATTCAAGTTCCATAGAGACAGGATCAGGGTGGCAAATAATCCCTTTCTTGTTGAGAGGGAGTGTTGAAATATGGCAACAAGAATATTCCAATTTAATTTGTCCTTGAATTAAATTGTGAATTAAAATTGAATTTAGTCTTAACAACTACTTGGAAATAATTAATTTATTTATTTTAAATTAATTAGTTGGAGAAATTCAAGTTAGAAGTCTTTCTGAAGTCATGCAAGAGTTGTCCCTTAAATTAAGGAGATAAGATTGAGTTATATTTGAGTTTTCATTAGGTAACTCAATTCTGAGTTAAGTCCAGTTAAATTAGTTCCAAACTGTTTGAGGAACTAATAGTGAGTTAACAGTCAGTTGATGCATTAATGCACTCAACTAGTGCTACTCAAGTTAACTAAAGATTCCCTCATCAAAAATTCATGCATGTCTATTCTGAGAAAGACTCGGTTGAGATTAATGTTCAAGGATAGTGTACTATTAGTTGCATTTGTTTTCTCATGGAGAAAACTCATGCATGCAATCAAGGATTCATCCTTGAGGATTCCGCAGTTTTGAAGGATTTTTTTCCACTTGGTAATAAGAGAATCATCCACAAGGAACAGCACAAGGAAATAGGAGTTTGGAGGGCAGAGAGGAAGGTTGGAGAGAAGCCAAGATTGCCAGTGAGCATCTATGAGGATTGTACTGAGAGCTAGCTAGCTGTGAGAACTAAGGATTTGTATAATTCTTATGTATTTCCACCATGTATGATATACAATAGTGTGGGGTTTTTAGTTGAGGCTTTCCCCAAAGTATTTTCATGTGTATTGTGCCATTGATTCTTCTTCTTCTGGTTATATTGTTCAGCTTGATCTTTAAGCTTCCGCAAATTGATAGTAGAAGTTATAGTATTCTGCTTTGATTTATATTGCATTATCAGGTTAACCTACATAGATTTTCTACATGTTATTAGGATAATTCCAAGCATCTTGGTCTCATCATCACCACATATATATCACAGACACTCATCACATAGATTTCACTACCATTTATCATTGTTGCAAGCTCGGGTTAATCATCATTCAATTGTTCATTCAAGGGTTCTAATACAAGTGCAGCATCGTATAGGAAGTACTTTCTTAAGTTTGTGCAACTTCATTCACAAACCACACCCTACCACTTGTAGCATACATGTATTCTTTGCTTCACCAAAAAGTGTTTATTAACACTTCAATACAGATAAGTGTATGATGTCATAGAATCGGATCTCACATAAGTTCAGGGTGCTAAAGTACAGTTTTGCTAGGTGACTCAAACCAACGTCAACCAATGCTCATCACTTCTCACTGTATGGGATTCATATTGCATTATATCTTCTACAAATTGTCACAATTTCATGCACTAGGTGGGCTAGAAACTCATCACAAAATGAATCCAAATACTCTATCACAATTTTTTTCATAATCTATATCAAAGTATCCCACAAAACCTCACACAACCATACACGCCAAGGTTTCAAAATTTGAAACACGTGCATCAACTTGGAAGCTTCCAGAAGACATAAGAAATGAATTTTCTAGAAAAATGTGACTTCCTACAGATGCTCAAATACTTCACATCTTGGATAGTTATCTACTACAATCAAAGAAAATACAATGATTTTTCTTTAATATATAATGTAAACCCTGAATATATCTTCCATACAGTGAATATCAAAAGTGTTGATGATGGTTCAAGTCATTAGGATCCAAAGCTCATTAACAACCCATGAAAATTATGGATTACAGCCCATAGGTCCTCAATAACAGTTACAATAATTGTCAGCATTCAAGCTATCTGTGACTTAGGAAATTTTCAATATATACACCGTAATATGCCCTACAAAGGGCCAAACCACACCAGAGGTCCAAGTGTGTGGAGGTTAAACAAATAATGTTGCAAGCAAGTGTCACATATCTATTGTGAGCTTTACTGCAGAGTTTCATTGTGTGCCTCAGAGATCAAGAGAGGACCATTGCATAGCATAAATGTGACCCTAATGCAATGTTCAAATACTAATGCTAGACACAAGATGCGGGTCACAGAACTACAACTTGCCATAGAGTGGAGTGAGTCACATAAAATATTGAGCCACAGAGTATATTGAAAGAATCATAGAGTTATTGTCTGATAGATGTGATCCATTAAACAATGTGAGTCACAAAACTTCAATCAATGAAGGCATACAGGTTGATCTCTTAATGGGTCGATAATTCTTCGTCTTAGTTATAAGTGTTACTTCAAAAAAGTTTAAAACTAATCAGCATGTATCATTACATGCTACTCCGAGTTAGTGTTAGCGTCCTAGGGTTAACAAATAATATCAGAGATTATGAGCTTCCATAATAATTTTTGAACCTAAATCTCTAGATCATGCTTTCAGTCTGGCAAGAAAGTTGAAAGTAAACATATGGCCACTAGAAAATTGGTCACTAATAACTATAGAGAAAATCATGCTTCCTTTCTTAAACTAACAAGGTTGACTCCTCAGTGAATGGATGAAAGAATATCATGTTGGAAATACTTGGAGTGGGGTGAATCAATATTTTACTATTTTGATCCAATTGGTTAGATTATTCCTATATATTCAGAGAATTAAAACAAATGTGAAACATCATCACATCATAAGATCAGTACGCAGAAGATTTTTATCCACAAATGCTTTATTATGTATGATTACATACAACTTTACCAAATGAACTGGAAGGAAGTACAAGACTCCCTTAGGGTTTTACCAACAAGGCTAGAAGGAATCAAATGCTCCCTGAATGAGTTTGGGCTCTTGTACCAAGGATAATGACCCAACTACAATCTGAGACTTCAACTATTGTTGTTGTTGTTCCCATTGTTACAAAAATTCTCTTCCACACTACATGTTGCTCAAATCCACTTCACTCCTCAACTTCCACGTCCACTATACTATTGTCCTTTGTTTCCATTATTGTCCATTGCTTCCCACTGCTCCAACTATCCACTATAACTCCTACTATCACTGTTTTTATTTCTTATTGTCATTGTCTACTGAAAATTCTCACTACCACTACTATTGCTATACCAAACTCAACTCTGCCAAGTACCCTCATCACTGCTTACTTCAATGTTGTTTCCATCTTTGTCATTGTAGAGACAAGTCATATACCAAGGTCACTGCAATTCCAAGGGTGTTGTCATCCATCATAGGTTATTGTCATTAAGAGAATGTCTTCTATGTCATCAAGGTCATTGTTGTTATTAAGAGTGTCATTATTGTCATCATTAAGGTCATTGTTATGCAATAAGGTAAATGACATGTAACAAAGTCACTATCATGGTTAAGTATATCATGGTCACTATCATTGTCAAGCAGATCACTTTCATATCTCCAAGTCATTGTCACTGTCAAGTATATCATTGTCACATCTCCAGGTCACTGTAATTAAATCACTATCACATAATAATGTTATGAATTACTTCTATGCCTTATATCACTGAAAATATTATGTCATGTGACGCATTTCCATGAGGATAAAGTTATGTATCATAGAGATGCAATGTTTCCACGGTTATTAGGACAATGCCAAGCATCTTGGTCTCATCATCACCATATATATATCACATCCACTCATCACACAATTTTCATTGTCATCTACCATTATTGCAAGCTTAGGTCAATCATCATTCAAGGGTTCTAGTACAAGTGCAGTATCATATAGGAGGTAATTTCTTAAGTCTATGAAACTTCATTCACATACCACACCATGCCACTTGTAGCATACATGTATTCTCTACTTCACCAACAAGTGTTTATTGACACTTCAATTTTGATAAGTGTATGATGCCGCAAAAATCCGATCTCACATATGTTCAAGGTGCTAAAGTATAGTTTTGCCAGGTGACTCAAATCAGTGTCAACCAATTCTCATCACTTCTCACTGTATGGGATTTATATTGTATTATAGCTTCTGCAATTTGTCACAATTTCACGCACTAGCTAGGCTAGAAACTCATCACAAAATGAATCCAAAATACTTATAAACACAAACACATAAAAGCATAAAAAAGGGAGACATAGATATATGTGGTTCACCAATTTGGGTTGCGTCCATGAATAAATAATCAGTCCTTCCTTTTATATCCAGCAAACAGATTGGATACAACTTACAACAAATATTTTGTAACTTCCTCTTCTCTCTCACAGTCTCCTCTCTTTTCTTGCACAGAATAAAAATGATTCACAATCACAATACAATTCACTCATATAAACTGAGGGTTTTCTTTTAGGGAAACAAACCCTAAATTAAAATAGCTTCTACCGTTAGATATTCTTCCTAATGAATGGCCCAGATTCACTACAAAAATTAAATATTTTACAAGGCCGCCACACCCCCTAGACCCTCCTAGCAGCCCTAGGGGTGGGGGGGTGAAAGCCCCCCCACACCCCCCCCCCATCAAGTACTGGGACCCAGCCATGGGTGAGTCAAAGACCTGTAAATCAGGAAGATAATCAAGCTCCACACCTAAAAAGTATCCCACAGAACCTCAAACAACCATACATGCCAAGACGGTTTCAAATTTTGAAACTAATGTTTCAACTTAGTAGCTTCCAGAAGACATAAGAAATGAACTGTCTACAAAAACATGACTTCCTACAGATGCTCAAATACTTCAGATCTTGGACAATTGTCTACGACAATCAGAGAAAATATAGTGATTTTGCTTCAATATATAATGTAAACCTTGAATATATCTTCCATACAATGTATATCAAATGTGTTGATAATGGTTAGAGTCATTAGGATTCAAAGTTCATTAACAGCCAACGAAAATTATGGATTACATCCCAAAAGTTATCAACATTGGTTACAATAATCATCGACATTCAAGATACTTGTGACTTAGGAGATTTTCAATGTATACACCATAATATGCCCTACAAAGGGCCAAACCATGCCACAGGTCCAAGTGTGCATAGGTTAAACCAAAAGGCTGCAAGCCACTATCACATATCAAATGTGAGCTTCACTGTAAAGTTCCATGGTGTGCCTTATAGATCAAGAAAGGAACACTGCATAGCATACATGTGACCCTAATGCAATGTTCAAATACTAATGCTAGCCACAGGATGTGAGTCACAAAACTAGAGCGTGCCATAGAGTGGATTGAGTCACATAAAATGTTGAGCCATAGAGTAAGTGCAAGAATAAATTACCGTGTGATAGATGTGAGCCATTAAACAATGTGAGTCACAAAAATTCAATCAGAGAATGCACATACAATTGATCTTTTAATGGGTCGATACTTCTTTGTCATGGTCATAAGTGTTACTTCAAAAAAGTTCAAAACTAATCACTGTATACCATTACATATTGCTCCAGGTTAGTGTTATCATACGAACTTCTTCATAATAACCTGCAAAAACACATTCAACTCTATGAATCCCATGCCCAAAGAAAAGTATCCCATAAACTTCTTCAAATGCCACTTCGTTTCTCCACAAGGCCACAGAAGAGATATTATTCATGTGCTTGATATTTGATAGGTACATATCCATGGTGACGAAGATGAGCCACTTATATAGTTTTGAGAATCCATTGATTAAGGTCGACAGACTAGCTTTTGGAAGGAATTTGAATTTCAAAATTGAAATTCTTTGGAGCCAAAAATTACAATTTAATTTGGATCAAAATAATTAAAACTTAATTTAATTTAGCCATAAAATATTTAATGCATGTCCTCTTGGCTTGAAGGTAAATTACCACATCATCACTCCAATAACACATTCTTCTTTGCCACATCATTTTAAACTTTGGAGCCAAAGAATGTAACAACCTCCTCCCACATTTACCCAAGCTAACTAGTCCACTAGTGTAAACATGTGACGAGAGGCTACTATGATGTGTTTCAATTCTTCAAGTACAATTAAGGAAGTGGAACTGAAAAAATACAACCAAATTGACCTTCCCCAGAAGTTACAGACCCTTCAGGAGGTAACCAACCCTTCCAAGTGCTTAACCCCCTGAGACAACTTATATTCTTAATGTCCTAGAGCCTCAGTCATTCCCATGGCAAGGCATGCATGCAACCAAAGCCTTCCATCCACTCCCAAAGCAAGGCATGCCAGCGATTGTGGAATTTTTCAAGAAGTTACAAGCCAGCGACCCTGGATTCTGTGCCATGTTTTCATGGCTAGGTCTCTAGCCACTACCCGAAACTTCATGAAACTTTCATAAATGATAAATGACATTGAAACAAAGGTACTAATGCAAACACTTGAGTAAGGACTTGATCGGACCCCTACTAGACATGACAGGCATTTCTTTAAACATGTCACAAATATGCAATCTACAAGTCATAACAATAGATCTAAGCATAGGGGTCTCATACTTATCTGGGATGCGTAAAGAAGCATTTTTGCTATATCACAATAGCTGCATTATCAACTATTAGGTCATATATTCATTGTACATTCATTTCCAAATCAAAACATTATGAGAGCTATATATCAAGTATGTCATAAAACATACTCATAATTGGCATATAACCAACATAAATAAAAAGGATATAACACCCATAAGAATCACATATGAATCAGTACATTTACACATGAAATGCCAAGGAGAAGGAGCTCTTATTAATGAATGAAAAATCCAACCAGGTTTGGGACTTCCATGAACCACCTGACAATATATTGGTTGAACCAAATATTTATTTCATCGAATCACCCCCATGTCATATTCCAAGCATGAATGTGAGACTCAAAACCAAACCAAACCAGGTTTCCTCAAACTTTACTACAATCCGCATCGAATCAATAGGCCCTAAATAAGCATGGATGCCATCGGCTTTATCCACCTACACCGTGAGGAATTTTCCTGTTTCCTATTCTCTAGGATTTACCATATAACTCGCCATACAATGGTCGAGGATTCCCAAGCCTAATCAAGACTCCAACCTTCGGGTTTTACCATATATCCCTCCATTCACCAGTCAATGATTCCTAGGCATCATCGAGGGCACACACCTGTAGGCTTTAGTGTATATCCCGCCATTCACCGGTTGAGGATTCCTAAGCACACAAAAACCATGTTTACAGCAATCCCACCTTCTCCAGTCTAGGGATTCCTAGGTCTTGCATTCTTTCTTTCAGAGACTGCCTCACTCAGTTTCAAAACCATCTAGCAATCCTACTAAACCAAATATAAGAGAACCCATCACACCATGGCTATACAGAAATGGCAAGGCAAGGTTGAAGAACATTGACACACCTAGCAAAATTCATGCTAATGATAGCAAGAGAACCAAATACACACATGCATGTACCATGCATGTCAAATCTAGCAAGGAAATCACACATGTAAATAATCTTGTTGTGGTTGTTAGATGATGCTCTTCCTTGCTTGATCTTTTCTTTCCTTTGCATTTTTTGTCCTTCCTTTACTTTCCTTGATCCAATGCTAAATTGCTCCAAGAATTAAGAGTCCAAGACTGAGAGAGAGAATAGAGAGAGCTCCAAAATTGAACTAACAAAAAATGTACCAACTAATTCGCAAAAGCCTTTTTATTAATGAAGCCTCTATTTTCTTCAATTTTCCATTATTTTCCTTCATTTTCCTCCTCGCATGTAACTTGTGACCTTTTAGCTTCCTTTTCTCCTATTTTCCATTAGTTCATAAATAAAATGTCAATTAATGCCTCATGCCTTCCCAAAGCCTCCACCATTTCCTTTTCCAATTTCCCCTAGCCATAATAAACCAAATGAACACCCACACTAGGATGTCTTTCCCAACACTCATCTTGGAATACGTGTCTCATGACCTTGGTTATTATTTTGCCTTTATTAGCTTTATTACATGGAATTTTGACCAAGGTTGTTACAGAATCCTTCCCCTTCGGGGAACACCGTCCTCGATGTTCAATGACACCTACAACCAACAAGACTATTGAAAGAAAAACATATTTTCCATGGAGCTTTATAACTTAGCTCAAAGCAGTATTTACAATGATCAACTTGTTGAGAAGAAAACCAACATGACACATAACAACATGACACCCATACCACTTATTGGAGCTTTATAGCACAACTCCTGGTGATATTTACATCCATATACATATGTACATATACCAAAACATCACATGAAAACATATAACAAAAAAATTCGCTCAATCCCACATCTAATCTGCCATCTCCCATGTAGCCTCATCAGGCCCAAAGTGCTTCCACTACACTTTAACCTGCTTGATTGCTCAGTTCTAGAGCATGAGAATATTTTTCTGCAATATACACTGAGGTTTCAGCTGGAATTATCCATCTAGCTCCACCTGCAATACAGACCCTTCAATCACATGATCAACATCTTTAACATACTTCTTAAGCAATGACACATGGAAAACATCATGGAATTTCACTGTCGGAGACAGTGCAAGTCAATAGGCTACTAGTCTGATCCTTTCAAGAATATTGAAAGGTTCACAAAATCGAGGTGTCATCTTAGCACGTGATCCAATCCTCAAGGACCTCTTCTTTGGATTGATGTGAAAATGCACATATTCCCCAACCTGAAACTCCTTAAATAACATGTTCTGATTTTCATAACTTTTTTGTCTGTCCAGTGTTTCCTTTAGATTCTTCTTAATCGCCTGCATTTCTTGTTCCATCTCTGCCAACATATCCGGTCCAATCAACACCCTATTAACGGGATCACTCCAACTGATGGGAGTATTACAACTCCACCCATATAGTTCCTCAAACGGACTCATCATCAGTGACTCTTGATACCCATTGTTATAAGAAAACTCAACCAACGAAGGGTACTCCTCCCATCTACTTTGTTGATGCATCACATACATCCTCAACGTGTCCTCCAATATCCTATTGACCCTCTCTCTCTGTCCATCCATCTACAGATGATAAGTTATGCTAGAGACCAACTTTGTACCCAAACCTGCAAATAACTCTTTCCACAACCATGATGGAATCATGTTGTCTGGATGTCCTCGTCAAACATGTGATGAAGTCCATGGAAATGACCTCTCACTTCCATTCTGTAATTGAAATTAGTTGTAGTAGTCCACCTGGATTCTTACATTCGGCTTTCACCTGCTCATAGTCTAAACATTTAGCCACAAACTCTACCACTTCCTTGTTCAAATTCGGCTAACGATAAAACTTCTTCATTATTTTCAATGTTTTATGGTATCCTTGGTGACCTAAATACGATTTTGCGTGAAACTATCGCAAGATAGTCTTCTTGAGCTCATTGTCATTCGACACATGTATCATGTCCCTAAATCTGGCCAAACCATCTATTGAAGATGATAATCCACATCCTAACCACCTGTACCCTATTATAACTTGTTCATAAGCTCCATGTATCTGTCATCATGTTGTCCTGACTATAAGATCTGATCATATAAGTTTATCCCATAAGAACTCATAGATGCTATGTGATTCACATGTAGTCTCCTGCTAAGAGCATCTGCAACCCTGTTCTCCTTACCCTTGATGTACTTGATCTCAAAGTCAAACTCATTGATCATGGCCAACCATATAGCTTATCTGGAATTCAGATTCAGTTGGTCAAATAGATACCTCAATCCACTGTGATCACTCATCAATACAAACCTCCTGCCAATAAGATAGTTTCTCCACATCTTCAATGCATGGATGATCATTGTCAACTCAAGATCATGTGTCGGATAATTTTTCTCATGCTCATTCTATTTTCGTGACTCATATCATACTACATGTTCTTCCTGCATAAGGACTCCACCAAGTCCTCTCTTGCAAGCGTCTATACACACCACAAAGTATGTTTCCAGATCTACAATCTTTAACACTCGAGCATTCGTCAACCACTACTTCAATTTCTCAAAATTGGTTTCACATTCCTCTGTCCATTCAAAATTTTTTACCTTTCCTCTGCAGTGACGTAATAGGATATGCAATACAAGAGAAGTTCTTGAGGAAACTCCTATAATAACTTATTAGCCCCATAAATGATCTTACTTCATCCACGTGTCTAGAAGTTGCCCACTCCATGATAGCCCTTATCTTTTCTAGATCCACTATTATGTCTTCCTTGGAAATAACATGTCCAAAGTAATGTACCTTTGTCTAAAAGAAACTGCATTTTCTAAGCTTGGCATACAACTGATGCTCTCTCAGTAATCTCAACATAGATGCTAAGTTCTTGGCATGTTCTTCCTCATTTTTATAATATATCAAGATGTCATCAATGAATACAATAACAAAGTTGTCCGGATAATCACGTAATACACTATTCATCAAGCACATAAAAGTAGTCAAACCAAATGGAACTACAACAAACTCATAATATCCATACCTAGTCCTAAAAGCAGCCTTGTATATGTCCTCTTCATTGATGTGTACCTAATGGTATCATGTTCTCAGATCAATCTTCAATAACATTTCTATTCACTTCAACTGATTGAACAAGTCATCAATCCTCAGCAACGAATACCTGTTCTTGCTAGTCACCTTGTTCAACTCTCTATAATCAATGCATAGTCTCAGAGTACCATCCTTCTTCTTCACAAACAACATTTGTTCACCCCAAATTTATACACTTGGCCTAATGTATCCCTTATCAAATATAATTTACTTCAACTCTAACTTCATCTCTACTAACTCTGGTGTGTGCTCATTTTGTATGGTGCCTTCGATGTCGGAGCTACCCCTCATACCAACTCAATCGAAAATTTCACTTCTCTGTGAGGTGGCAACTAAAAAATATCTGTTGGAAATACATATTGAAACTGTTGCAAGATTGGGTATCTGCTCAATACCTTCGTGTCCTCAACCTCCTTACCTTTATCACTAGTAATATGCACTGCAAATTGTTAAATTTTCATATGGCTATATTGTTCTTTTCTTTGATAATTTCATTTCTTCATTAACACATTAAGTCCACCCCACAATATCATAACATTATTCAGATTTACATCATTATTCATCACCATATGCAATTATGTAGGAAAAAAATGCCATCAACATCAATGCAGTGAAACGTAAAGGAATAGAAGAAAAGAATTCACATATAGAGACACTAGGATTGGTCGGAGACCAGGGAAAAACCCAATATGGGGAAAACCCTTGCAAATTCTTCTTCTTAGATTGTCATCAAATGATTCAGAAAAAGAGAGTACAATGATCCATATCTTCATCTATGCAACTATCCAACACAGCAACTACCGCATCCATGAATTGAACCCAATAATGCTTATACTCAAAATCTGATTCTAAAGTCTGTAATGAATTGTCACTATCTACAGTCAACAGCCGAACCCTATGGTCACTGAGTGCAATCTTTAGAAGACTGATATTTCATCTTTTATCTCATGGTCGCACGGAGGAGGAGTTATGTGAGTGACTATGGTTTCCCATTCACTCCCTTAAGCATGGCATGCTAGCAACTAGGATCAGATATTGACTGCGGAAACCTTAAACCCCCAGTCGCATGGATGGAGAGATGTCTGTGTCACTGGAGGGCTTCAGTCACACGGATGAGATTTTGTGTGTGCTAGTATGATCAAATCCTTCCTATCATGTGCCTATCACTGAGGCCCAAAACCCTAAATCAGATATGCAAGCTTTGGACCCTACAATTTCCCCTCAAAGTGAACCTAATCCTATACAGACTAACCTCAAACCTGTGTGAGCCAAAAACCAAGATAGAAGAGTGTCTCATAATTGTGTCTAAATGAGCCAGAAGGCATTTGTATTTATAGCCTTTCAAGGTGGTCCATTTAGCTTTAGGGTCGACCTTATCAAATTTGCACATGTGGGATTTTCTTCATAAGTACACTTTCCCTTATCCGATTTGAGTGATCTTTAGGTCAATTTTGATCCTCTCGGAAAGAGGAATTCAATGCAATCATTATCTCCATCGAGTGAGTTTTCCAAAGTGGAATTTGACTGCAGTTGCATATTTTTAACACTCCCTCTCAACTATGGAGAATTCCACCTGCCAATATCATATTGTCGATCATCATGTCATCATGCCATCATATTCCATCCAGGCTCAAGTATCTCATCATCTTGAATTATCAATGTTCATCTCAATTAATATCTTGCTTATTCTTGCTTATCTCTTGATTTTCCCTGCTCATATGTTGAAATTTTTTGAATCTAAAAGAAGAATAATGTTGATATCAGAGGGGAGCTCAATCAACCACCCTTTATCCATCGGGTTACTACACAGAAACTCTGTCAATGGACTACTACCCGGGAATATCGTCGGGAAGTCAAATTTACAACCTGCATCATCATCAGAGATCATAATGACCAAGAATCTCTTGGGGGGGCTACTACTATGACCCCATATTGAGCAATAGGATATCCAAACACACAGAGGAGCACATCTCAACCCTGGAATCACAACGGGGAGCTCATTCTCAACCTGGAACCACATAGGGGAGAAAATCTCAACCAAATCTTATTGCTTGTTGATCTTCCCATCGATGACTCTAGGCATTCATGAGGTAGAACACCTACATCATAATCGACTTGGGTTCTACACCCCAAGTACACTCTCAACCCATTGGTCAGACGAGGAATGGTATTCCCAACAAGTCCATCTTATGGGTATGATACCAACTAGGGTATACTCTACAAAGTCCAAGATAGGGTGAGATATTATTCCAACCCTATGGGTAACAAATAGGGGTGATACTCTATTTTCTAGAGTTCCCTCAACCCTAGGAACCCTCTATATCAATTCCTCACCCTGGGAGCTCAGACAGGGGGGAAGAGTTGACTCAGTGTCCTTGATCAGCAATGCTCTCATCATACTCATATCTGGTATCAACTTCATCATCATGTTGCAATAGTAGCAGTCTTCTATTCATACAATACATCAAATCAAATATCATATTAGAACATAAACAATCATATATATATCACAAAAATGATAACATATTCATCGTCCCTCTCAAGCAGGTGCCAACCACAATCCTGAGCTTGTCTTTTATAGAAAAATTGTCTCAATATATGAAGGTATATCAATCCCAATTGTTGGAATCACGGTTGTCGTTACACTAAAACCTGCAGGTGTTAGTAAATAGATGCATCATCAGATTTAACGAATCCTCGAGAGGCAGTTAAGCACATGTCATGAAACACACGGGGAGTGTTGGATTATCCAATGCCCAACAATCTCCCCCCCAGTGCAAGCCGGGTGTGATTCGAACTCGAGATCTTTGGCTCTAAAACCACTTGTTGGAATCACGATTTCTGTTACACCAAAACCCCGCAGGTGTTAGGAAATGGACACATCGCCAGAGTTAACAAATCCTCGAGAGGCAGTTAAGCACATGTCACGAAACACATAGGGAGCATTGGATTATCCAATGCCCAACACCAGTTATATGTGAGATTCTCTGCCAATCATAATGTATCCATGTCATATCTAGATCTTGCTCAGACAACTCTTTAAGGAGCTTCTTCATCATGCCTCACAGTTATCCATGCTAGCAACATCGTACTCAACCTCGGTCATGTTACGAACCTATCATCCAAGATATCATGGAAGATCTCATATTAAGGCAGCATACAAATGTATTCATCTCATCAATAACGATCCTAATCATCATCAATAAATCCAAGTAGTCACATATCACAAGAGGAATGTCTCATACCAAAAATTGATCATCCCATGCAAATATCTCGAAGGATTCTCGTTAGCAACTCTATGTGAGTGAACCGACTCAATCATGAATTCAATCAGAGTGTCCAAGGATTTTCATTTCTACTTTCCAATACTTCTTCAATATATTTTCAATATATATTATCTTTTCCCAGCTTCAGAAATCGATTCATCATGCCAAAATTCATCGTTTTGAGCTTCATAAGCCATCTCTCTCTTACTTAGATCATCAGAGGCTCATTACCTGTCATCAGTAGACCATCAGTATATAAAACCAAAACCAAAATCAAATTCATACCTTGGAACACTTCTTGAAGTAGAGGTTTGGATCAACACAACTTCTTGGCTTCACCAGATAACAGTCAATGCAGACATATCTAGATCGGGGAGCTAGCTTCAATCAAAGCTCTCTAAAAACATAAAACTTTTCCAAATCAATATGATCAGCCTCACATAAATCAATATTATACAATCAAATCAGCTAAGTCAGTTCATCAAAGTTTAAATATCATATCAGAACCAATATCAAAATCATCACAATATCACAGTATCGGGTTCTTTAGACCAAGTGACAAGTAGAACTCTCTTGAAGTCATGACTTCATCTATTTTCATGCTGACAAGTTGGCATAAGCAATATCAACCCAAAATTCATCCAAATGTGAAGTTATGACTTTATTTATGTCAACAAATATTCATTTCCCAAACAGTATGCTCATAATATAAGTCACTATATGCAAATTCATACACCAAGAATAAGTCATGCAAGTTCCATCCATTTATCGAGAGATTACTCCATACTGAATCGCAATTGTCAATACTTCAACCATTGTGCTAAGAACAATGATTCCAATACAAAACAATTATTAAACACCAATATTAGTCACTAAAATTCATTATGCCCACATAGCATTGTGATCAAGGCAAATCATCAGTCATCAAATCAAATCATTAGTCATCAAGTCAAATATCAAATAACCTATCATAGTGAGATCTATAGTCCAGAACATATCTTAACATCAAGTCAAAGTTCTAAGTCATTATCAAGCATAATGTCAAAACTCCAAGGACTAATCATCTATATCAATCACCCAAGTCATGTCAAACTCTTGCAACACGTCCCAGTCACTTGTAAAAACAAGTTACATATTCATATTATAGTAAACATTCAAACTTCCCTGCCCCTAGAACTTTTTGGTGTCCGCTTCATGATTGTAGGACTGACATCTTTCAGATGAACATGTGATCTCATGCACAAAACTTCATTTTTGTGTCCTGCAAGCATAGTCGCACCCATAGGCCTTCCTTTGTGTGGTTGGGAGATCACAGTCGCATCCTTCAATATGTTATGCAAGCGACTGTGGTCGGATCTGCCCAAAACTATATTAGTGCCTTAGTCGCACCCTTGAGCTTTCTTCCATGCGACTGGGAGGCTACAGTCGCACTTATAGGCTTTATTCCGTGTGGCTGAGGCTTAGAGTAAGAGAAAACTCTCTCACCTCATATCATAACTTTGTTGCAGATCATCAATGTCAAATATTTGTCTATTTAAACCCATAAATCATATTTTAACAGTAAAGAGTATATAATGCAAATAAAAATAGGAGAAGGGATATTATGGAGATATTCTCCCTCTGAATGGGAATCCACTTCAATCATCTTCATTCATGTCATCAACCTTTCTATAATGCTATCATGCATCATCAGATCTGTTAGATCATAAAATCATACTATATCCACATATTCATCATGGTCATATATGTTATCATTAGCTATCTCATCATGACATCAATCTGTCATCAAGGGTTATAGTCAAAGAGCTAATAGGAGTAGACATTAAGAATCGTGATCACATGCATTACTTCTTTGTCACATAACTCAATCCATCAAGTCAGGGCATTCAATTTATCATATTCCATACTACAAAACATATCAAAACACAACCATAGTCAACAAAATATTCTCAGTCTCATAGTTATACTTCTATCATCATGGCTACCATGATTTTCACAAACAAATAGTACCAAGTTACCATCTACTAGAATCAAGGTGTTATCCTTCTTTATAGGATCTAGATATCCAAAATTATAGGTGTTAGGCAAACATCAAGTATACCACTATATCAAATATCAATATTAAGTAGCCCCATAGAATCAACAAGTTCATTATGTCTAGAACGTAAGATACTTGTTCATATCAAGTGCACCATTTCATCATAAGAACCATGAATCCAAATTACTTTCATATGCATGCATGAACCGTTTGAGAAGGAGATACCATCCATATTTCCATCATACCTTAGGGCTTACCTTGCCATCCAATATTACAGTTGAAAAATAACATTGATACCATGCATACCTTGTAGTATTCAAATACCTTTGTACCTTTTCATTTGACATAGACAGCTTGTAGCATTTTATCATCTTTTCATCAGGTGCCTCTTTACCTTTTCCAGCTCTAGCTTTTTCTTTCCTACATCTCAAATGATCCTCAAGAAGGATCTTCTTAGTACATCTCATCAAGGAGGTTAGAAACATCCAAATACTCAAATATACATGCAGGAAGTATAAGTAATGATCAAAACAATAATTAGATCTGTTAGTATAGACAAAAGTGAAGACATAAAGGAGCATCATAAGTCAAGAGAGGTGATCCTCTCCCTCTTGAACCAACCTTCAAGAGCCATCACTATCCATTGTCCACATAACAATGTTTCCTTCAATCAACTTTATTAACAACCAGGCGTACTAGAGACTATCCCATTTAGGGCTTCATCAAATATGTCACAAGTGCTTGAGCATCTTCACATTGACCTGCTAGGCTTTTTAGATTTCATATCTCAAGTGTTTGCCACAAACCAGGGTTTCTCTCAAACCCTAACCTCATAATATCCATCAAACCCTAACAAACAAATTGCCTAGGGCTTCCTTCAAACCCTAGAATTATTTTAGGTCTCCTTCACTCTCACTTACTTCCATCAATGGTGTCATCATAGGGGTGATCTCCTTGACTTTTCTTCAGCCCAGATCGGATCCCATGTTAATTTTCCATAGGGCTATATCATTCTTTGCTTTGATAATTTCATTCCTTCATTAACACATTAAGTTCACCCACAATATCATAACATTATTCAGATTTACATCATTATTCATCATCATATGCAACTATGTAGAAATAAAAATATCATCATCATCAATGTAGTGGAACCTAAAGGAACAATATAAGAAAATCATTCACACATAGAGACACCAGGATTGATTGGAGACTAAGGCAAAACCCACTATGGAGAAAACTCTTGAAAATTCTTCTTCTTAGATTTTCATCAAATGATTCAGCAAAAGAGAGTACAATGGTCCATATCTTCATATATGCAACTATCCAACAAAGCAACCACAACATCCATGAATTGAACCCAATAATGCTTATACTCAAAATCTAATTCTGAAGTTGTAATGAATTGTCACGGTCTGTAGTCAACATATGAACCCTGCAGTCACTGAGCGAAATATTTGAAAGACTCAGATTTCATCTTTTAGCTCATGGTCACACAGAGGAGGAGTTATGCGAGTGGCTACGATTGCTCAGTGACGCAGGGTTACCCCTGCTTACACCCACAGTATGCATGTAAAATGCATAAGCACATTTGTCACAGGAATTTTAACTCTCTAACGAGTCAAAATATTCAACCAACAATGGTTAGGGCCCCCTTTCTTAACCTCTGCAGAATAATTTATAGACTAACCTAGTCTAACCCTTAATCCATCCTTTCCTTTCTATCGGAAATCATTCACTCTCATAAACCTTAGTTTAAACCTTTTATTAACCCTTAAGCCCCCATATATATTCAAACCCACTTATAATTGGACTTTCACATAGAAACCTCATATAGGTTCTTTATTCTATTATAAACCCTTTATGATAGAATTCCATTGCAACCATACCTTTTCTGCACCTTTTAAAGCCCTTGCACAGTTTCTGAGGTTTCCCTTTATCGCTTATCGCAATCACGATTCTCTGCATTCATACTACACACTCCTTGCATCCCCGATATGCGATAACATAACCTTCTGGAACTCAAATTATTAGACCCGCATCTATAACTCCGTTGGGTCCGTCTTGTGGCTTCAATCCTTCCGCTGCGCTCCACCTTCTCTGATCTCCGATCGCACTTAATGCTTAAGCCAAACTTCAAAAGGATTACTCCCGCATCTATAGATCATCAGGTCTACGCATCAAAGCCTTCCTCTATACTCCATCGTCCTTTGTTATCCCCGATCTCTGATCGAACAACTTGCACGACAATCCTCCACCATGGATCTGCACTCAATGGATCCAACGGTCCATGATGATTTCGGGTGAGACACAAGCATGGAGAAAACCCGCCCGATAAAGCAGTTTTCTCTCTCCTCTTTCATGCTACATGTCAACCGATGAATGGAATTGGGTGATTACCCTTCAATACCACTTACTACTTTTGCTCCACCTGAAATACCACTTTCCTGTATAAAAACCGCTTTGTCGCTGACTATCTTCTACGCTTTTCCACCATGTGAATCGATCCTGCCCGTTGATCTATAAGATCCAATGGTTGTTGTGCATCACCTCTTCACTTCTCCGCTCTTCTCTTTACTTATGTTTTACACTATTTCTTCAGCGTTTTCTCTGTGGTTCAGGTTTCTTCAAAGGTTCTCGTCCTTCCACTATTCTGCTGCTCAACTCACTCCTGAGCTTGACCTCTACGAATTCTCACATCGCAGTCTCTCCAGAGCTTCACTCTAATCCTCCAATTGGATTCAAAGACCCATTATGATTCCTCTGAATCATTCTCTCCCTCTGCGTAGTTCTACAGAACTCTGCCTGCAACCTCTGTTACAGAATACACAACTTACATGTAATTCAATCATTCAATATTCATTCCACACATCTATACAGCTCTGGAATAAACCTTTATATATATATATATATATATATATATATATGAACAACTGATTACATATCGAGACTCTCTGTCTCTCAGGCCTGATCTTCAATATTAGTGGCCTCCTCCCCTACACTCTGCCCATAGGCTTACATTTATACCAGAAAGGTTCTGTTGAACTAATTCTAGTTCAGATCCTTAATCTACTGAACTGACTCCTAAATGTCCTCTAAGTCCACTTCTAACTCTAGTTAATCCCTAAGAATCCTCTCTAGTTCCTCGAATCATGAAACTACCTTAAGAGTTATAATTGACTTCTAACTCTCTTTTCATTATTAACCACTCATGTTCTCCTTCATTCGAGAGCATTTACAAACCTCCTCACAACATCTAATTAATTCCTATTCTAATCACTCAAAGGCCTAAATATTACATTAAATTAACACTTAGGAAACCAACTTCCCTAAAACACATGACTCCCTATGTCTACTTAAATACAATGATTTTCCTTGGGTTGAATGTTCTTGCATCACTCGGTCGCTCCTTTAAGATGGCATGCAAGCATTTGGGGTCAGATCTAGACTACGGAAACCCTAAAACCCCAGTCGCATGGATGGAGATATGTTCATGTGAGTGGAAGGCTCCAGTTGCACGGATGAGATTTTGTGTGTGTGACTATGATTGAATCCTTCATGTCTTGTGCTTGCAACTGAGGCCCAAAACCTCAAATCAGAGATCTGAGCTTCGAACCCTGCAATTTCATCTCAAAGCGAACCTGATCCTCCGTGGACGAACCTCAGACCTATGTGAGCCAAAAACCAAGATAGAAGAGTGTCTCATAATTCTATCTAAATGTGGTAGAGGGCACTTGTATTTATAGCCTTTCAAGGTGGTCCACTTTTCTTTAGGGTCAACCTTATCAAATCTGCACATGTGGGATTTTCTTCATAAGTACATTTTCCCTTATCCGATTTGAGTGATATCTAGGTCAGTTTTGGTCCTCTCGAAAAGAGGAATTAAGTGCAATAATTATCTCCATCAAGTGAGCTATCCAAAGTGGAATTTGACCATAGTTGCATATTTTTAACACAACATTTTTTGCGACTGCGCTTTTCCTACATAGTTGTCACCATTCTAACTGATTGTTGCTTTCTTCTTACCATGCAAGATCCTATGTTCTCCATTGTCATCCAAGCACTAAATGGCCTTGTCATAACAATCCACTTTCACCCTATGAAGATACAACCAGTCCATACCCAGAATCATATTGTATGATCCCAACAGCAATACGTTCAAATGTGTTGAGGTAGGCATATCGTTCAACTCGAATGCACAAGCCCTTACCAATTGATATACTCTCTTCTTTGTATTTGTAGTCAACTGCACTAACCATGATTATGCATGCACTTATTTATTGAAACCCACTTATCCACCAGGTCAAGACTAACATAACTATAATTAGATCCAAGGTCAATCAAAATGGAAACAACTTGATCGCAAAGCTTACCATCCATCTCGATAACAGTTGCCTAATGATCTGCCTGCTTGTGATCCAGCGCTGCATAAATCCATGGAATGCTCTGCCAAACATCCCCAATTGTTTGTATCTCCTGTTCACTGTAAATCTGAGGCCTACCACCCTAATTATGTGGACAATCCCTCTTAAGATGCTCCTAACCACATGTCCAACACTGCAATTTTCTTGTACCATCACCTTTATTCTACTCCCCTCCATGTTGTAACCCATTAAACATCTTGTAAGGTGCAAAATTTTCATTCTCACATGCATCCTGACGCCTTGTTCTTTTCAGCTACCATTTACCTTTAGCTTTATCTTTACCTTTCCAACCCTGCTGAGATTTTTTCTTGCGCTTTGACTTCTCATAAGAATGCTTCAATGTCCCAATAACTTCCTCAAGCGGACGAGGCTCATCATACTCAATCCGATCTCTAAATGTTAATGGTAATCCACTGACAAATATTTGAACTTTAGCCTTCTCATCCTTAAGATACGGTACATACCTCAATAGCTCCAAGAACTTAGTCGTGTACTCCTCATCTGTTATTGATCCCATCTTTAGCTCATAGAATTCCTTGGTTTTGTTTTTGTAGTACGACTCTAAAAATTACTTCTTCCTGAAAAG
Source organism: Pinus tabuliformis (assembly GCA_031772625.1). Taxonomy (NCBI): domain Eukaryota; kingdom Viridiplantae; phylum Streptophyta; class Pinopsida; order Pinales; family Pinaceae; genus Pinus; species Pinus tabuliformis. The sequence goes on along the minus strand of CM062808.1, from coordinate 26,955,594 downwards.
TCTCTTAAATTCATGCCAACTTAACTCTTTTGTCCTGATGTCTCTAACCCGCTTCACAACTTCGCACCAGATGTATGCTTTCCCTTTGAGGCTGAAGATATCTATTTTTGTCTTCATATTCTCTGTGTATTCATGCAACTCAAATAATTTCTTCATCCCAAGTAGCCATGCTTCTACACCCTCTAGCTTCTTCAAATATCAGCGAAAGGTAGGTGGCTTTTCCTTTTTTAAATTATCTGGAAAATATCCCTTGTCACTCCTCTTATAAAGATGATAATGATGATGATCATAGTATCGATCAAAACCCTAACTAGAATAAAACTTGCGTCCATCACCTCTCTTATCCAGAATATCCAAGAGCCTTCCATCTCTAATCGTGTCATCTCTATCTGACCTGTGCCCACCATGAGATCTACTGCAATATGTCCCATTTGTCCTGTCCTCCTGCCCATGGCTGATCCAAAGTGGTCGTTGTCTTTGCAAATCTTACAAACTTTGAAGGATTATTGCATTGACTTCTGCTTGTTTCTCCTGTGCCTGCATGATTTTGTCATTATCTGCCTTACAACTCCTTATTTCTTCCTTCAAGATTCTCAATGTGTCTGCTAAGTAAGAAGAATGTCCACCACCACGATGCTCATTTGACCCATAGGGAGAATCTCGTGAATTGTAGTCTACCATCATGCTAGTCATCTTTAATCATTTTCTTGCAAGTACACCATGTCAGTTAAAACCAAAACATAACATAATCAGCATACCTCAATATAGCTCAGGGGAGGATATATCATCTACAAGATCAACCAGATTAGCATGATACATGTATAATCATAATCACATCAGCATATAACATCAGTTTAACCACTATCCAGTTATCAATGCCTAATCATACCAACCACATACCATGACCTCATGCATGACAACTACAACCATATCAATGTATGCATAACAATATATAAGCACTGGCATGCATAACTGACATACACTCATGACAACCACATCCAACAACACACCATCCACTTTCACATGGCGACATCATTGCAACCATGACCACCACCATGCATACACAACAAGTACATAGACCACAAGCAAAGAGAATGCATATATACAACTGACATGAATGTATGGCCAACACACTGCCCATCCAATCCAAGGGATGAACGATGCTCTGATACCACTCTGTAACACCCTCCTCCCACATTTACCCAATATAACCAATCCACTGTGATAAACATGTGATGAGAGGCTACCATGATGTGACTCAACTCGCCAAGTATAGTTAAGGAAGTGGAACTGACAAAACACCATCAAATTGACCTTCCCCAAGAGCTAACCAACCCTTCTAGGTGCTTAACCCTGAATAAAACTTATCATTTTACTGTCCTAGAGCCTCAGTTTCTCCCATTGTAAGGAATTCATGCAACCAAAGCCTTCCAGTCACTCCCACAGTGAGGCATGCCAACAACTCAGGAATTTTCTAGGCAATTCTGAGCCAGTGACCCCGGATTTTGTGCCATTTTTTTAGGGCTAGATCTCAGGCCACTACGCAAAACTTCATGAAACTTTCAGAAATGATAAATAACATTAAAACAAAGGTACTAACGCAAACACTTGAGTAAGGAATTAACCGGACCCCTACTAGCCATGACAAGAATTTCGTCAAACATGTCACAAATATGCAATCTACATGTCATAACAATAAATCTAAGCATAGGGGTATTATTGAGCAAAATAATTTCCATTATATTACTAACATAAATTATCAACCCGACGATCCGTGGACTTGCGAGGCATACATGCACTATATGTGCTAGAGATTAATTTCAATTTTGAAAGATAAATCTAATCTAGGAAAGCGTAAACGGTGTAGAAAACAAATACAATGACTAAGGTATAATGCCATTCCCTAACATCCCAATGTTGCTCAATCGTGGAAAAGGTGAACCTTTCATATGAGCAAGTAGTCAGGTCTATTAGATATTCATTAAACCAAAATCAAATCTATTAAAGCAAAGTAAAAGAAACTAAATTTTAATGCCTTTCTCTAACATCCCAATGTTACTCAATCATGGAATAGGTGAACCTTTCATATGAGAAAGTAGTCAGGTCTATTATATATTCATTAAACCAAAATCAAACCTAGAAAGCATTCATAAATCTAAGCTATGAAAGCAGTAAATATTAATCTATGAAAGCAATACAATCTCACAATCATTAGATGGTCATTCCAATGATGTATGAGGATGGCAAGTGAAGCAGCTCCATATGCAAGAAAAACTAAATCTTCAAATCTCCAAGTATAAGCTCCAAATTATCTATTAAAAACATGAGCATTTCTCCAAATTTACACACCATTTTTTAGAGGAGAGGCTCCCCTATTTATACAAGTACATAAGTAACTACCCTATTTAATGACGATCCACTAAAATCTCATATGGTTACAACCAAATAGATCATAATGAGACACATATCCCCTAAGTGTCTCATAGAGTTCTAATCCAAATAAGAAATGATGAGACACCTCATAGAGTTACAATCCAAATAGGACACATATCCTTCTTTGACCTTTATCCAAATCTCCTATGAAGGGAATTCGAATTTGAGCATTGGAGGCCACATAAGGGTGCCTTGGAAGCTTTCAAATGACCTACACATGTCATGAAACTCAAGACACATATATAGATACATGAAACCATGTTAATTTCATAGTTTTTAATCATAAATTCACTTTAAACACATAAAATAAATAACTTTGGTAAATAAGGATCCTAACCCATATATTTATGAAAATGTTGGCTAATGAAAGGTTATATGGTTATGGAGTTGCAACATGTGAGTGAAATGGTGGCGATAAAGGTGAAAGTGGATGTCATTTTGAAAACATTTTGGAGGCCCAACATACCCCCCAACTAGAGTAATTGCATGTCCTCATGCAAATATTGCATTAATTCTTTTGATTTGCTCGCAACATCTTTGCTTTTGAATGAGCTTGGCTTATATCATATGTCCTTAAACTTTGCATTTGACAATTTTATTTATTTTTGCAAAGTATTCCTTGTCATACATTGAATTGCAACATGTTTGGTTGGTTCTTGTGTTTCAACCAAATTCTAATTGGTATTGGTTCTTGTGTTTCAATACCTTATTTCTTTTTGTTGCAGCAAGATTCATTGAACATATTTAAGAATGCATCTTTAAAATCAGCCATATAGTGTGCTCATAATTTAGGCATTATTTGCAAATCATATAACTTTTTGAACCATAATGCAATCATAATTGATTAGGACAAGTATGTTAGGATGAAATGAAAATGTGTGATGGTATATGATATATGAATATGAAATGATGCCCCTTCCCCCCAACTAAAGATATGACAATGTGAAAGAGGAAGTGAGGAATTTCCCAAAGTTACAATTTTAGTATTTTAAGGAATTGCATGACTAAAAATTAGAAAACCACGTACCTTCACTTGCCTTCAATGTGCATGAGTTATGGACATTGAAGAGTGTGGTTGCTTCTGGATCATGGAATGAAATGTAGAATTCATCTGCTTCTTGGTTGCATAAATGGTGGATGAGGTTGTGAAGTGGATTGCTAAATCTATTGTATCTGCTGCAAAATGCTGAAATGATAGTCTTCAATCGCTATAAAACCGATGGTACAGCTCTAGTCATGTGAATAAATGTGTCGGTGTCGATCATGAAGAGAGGTCATTGGATTACCGACCATTGATGAATGTTGTTAACCAATGCGAGGCAAACTCGTCATTAATGTCAACGAGTGCCAAGGTACCTAAGTACATCTTGCGAAGGGTGAATAAATGAGCCGATGTTGAGCCACTTGCAAGATCCAACAATCAAGGGACATTGATGTATTCCCATGATTTTTGGCGACAGAGCATGTCATTAAGGCATACAAGCCTGAAGGTACTAATGAGGACTCTAGACTTGGACCTAGATAATGAGTCGATGTCGATAGGCTAAGGCTTGTTAGAAGGAAGGCCTTAAGGAATCCTCCATCATCTAACGCGAGCATGAAACAATGATTTTGAAGGACTATGAATGGAAAATTTTGCAGTGGATCAAGGTTTATTTAACGGAAAGGAAAATGACAAGTGAATGGAAAGTAAAAGGAAAAATCAGAATGTAAGTGAGCTAAATGTCTTTATGAAAATGGGTTATGAGTTAGTGAAAGCAAGGCAGGAAAATATAGTTTCTACGAATAAAAATGAGCAGTGAAGGAAAATGAGATGAGAATTTTATTGAACGATTAAGTGAAATGCAATGCGACTGTAAAGGAAATGAAATGAAGGTTTTATTGACTGAAGGAGTATGGATGCAATGGAAACACTGGCATCTGAAAGGCTTGCAACTGTTGGATCTGTTATGCATTAGCATGTGCTCATGCATTGGTTTCATCTATGTTGCTGCTCCGATCATTTTCTTGTGAAATAAATGTGGTCTTTGAGAGACAATATTTGCTTATGGTCATCTGTTCTTCCTCTTGGAACCTACAAAAACTAGTACTTCTTTTCTAATGGATTGTAAGGTTATCAAAATAAAGAGGTGATCAATCTCTTCGCTAATGACATTTACATTCAAAAAAATAAGATTTGGTACTATTAAAGAAGTTCATGAAAGAAAACCAAAAGAGTTTATACATGTGTCGAAAGTAGTGCCTCAAGTTACCTCTTGTTTCTTTTCAGAAATTTTTTCATTCTTTTGCTATTTCAAAATCTGATAATAGCTTCCTCATTTTGTAGATCTCGTCGAGATCTTTCCAACGACACTTGAATCATCAAATTCTGATGTCGTATAAGAAAGTTAGACGTTTTGAATTTTTTATGAAACAGTGAAAATTGTCACCTAAAATGTGGCATGGGAACATGATGCTATAGTGAAAGATGATGTAAGCACATGAAATGGCATGCTGATCATGAAATTCTGGTTAGAATACATTGTTTGACAAATAAATCATTGAGTTAAATGCATAGCTGTAGAATTGTTTTCCAGCTGCAGAATTGTCGATTAGCTGCAGAATGTGCACAGTTTCTGTAGCGAAAAGCTTTTCGACCTTCTTTTGTTGTGCCATGTTTTGTGATGTCGTTGGCTTCTGTATCTGCAAGGCTCATGATCATATAAAAATACTTTATGAAAAATTAATGCATGTCTAGATTCGATCCTGCCATCTACAGGATTCTTATTAAGTCATTGTGTTAAGTTTAGGTATGTTCTATGCTAGAGCAATTTATTTCAATTTTCTTAGTTAGCACAATATCTTTTCCAGATTAGAAATCACAACAGCATTAAAGTAAACTACAGATAGAACATAAACATAAACAACAGAAGACAAGCCAAGACAAGAGGACACAAGTTGTGGCACTAGCCAGGGACAAACCCCACAATGTGGGGAAACCCTTGATAAATTCTTCTTTTATGTTCTTCATAGTTTAGCAGAGAAAGTGAGAGAGATAGTACATTTACAATAGAAGTCAAAATTTTTACTTTTGATATCTACAGAGATTAGTTGAAGACATATTGCTTCAATTGATTCTCTAAGGTGACTCCTTCACCTATCATAGTGTTGCCTCTCGTTCATTTGCTGCACATTACTGTGTGACACCTTGTTGTACTGTCACATGTGTTGAACCTTTATGACTGAGCTGCTCTCATCTTCATGCTACTCATCATGATGCATCTTCCATGGTCTTATTCATCATCAAGCTGCCCATGCTCATGATCTCATTCATCATTATTCTACCCATGATCTCGTTTATTATTATGCTGCCCATGATCTCATTTATTATTATGCTGCCCATGATCTCATTTATCATCATGCTACCCATGCTCATGCATCATTATGTTGCTCATGCTCATGATCTCATTCATCATCATGTTGCCCATGTCCATGATCTCATTCATCATCACGCTACCCTTTATGACTGTAACTTCCAGCCTTGCTAACAACCCTTCAAGCCTTAAGGCTGCCTTATGTGCCACGTTGTCACCTACAATACTCAAAGGTTTACATGTTGTTCATCTAGTCTACCTCATGTTGTCAACAGGGTTGTGACAATGTTTGAGAGGCTCATCCTTAACGAGATCAGGATTGCATCTTTGAGTTCTGATATTATAACCAAGAATAACATTCATTACTACTGAGGGTATACGAGCTAGCATGAGCTCAGATCAACACACATATATATATTTATCTATACGTATGCCAAAATATGCTTTGGCCCAGAACGTACGATGAGTTCTAGCTACATATATCTTGTCAGCGTATATGGTGCTCTCCATGCGTATATCATGATTGTCTTTCCTTACTGCGGCTAGGTGACTCTATTAAAGGACTTGGTTCTCCATTACAGGACTGTGTTCAGATGGCTGCATGGAAAGTGTCCGTATCTCCATGCTATGCGTATATATATGGCTGCGTATGAAGTGTTTCCATGAACGTCTTTGTTACAGCGTGTCTCCCATTACAGCGTATGACTTACTGCGATATAGGAGCCTCCTTGACTGTGTAGATTAGGGCCTGCGTATAAGACTTTTAGACAGCGTATAAGGGCCTGCGTATAAGGCTTCTTGGACAGTGTATTAGGTCTTTATTTGCTGCGTAGATCATCCTCATATGCCTGCGGCTTACTGCGGTTAGGGCATCACCTTTGGGCCAACGTATCTTCATTGTGTCTCTCCTTCACCAAAACCCAAAGACGTGGAGAGGAGGAGACCACACATGAAGAGGATGTGTTGCAAAATGACTTCAAGTCCTCTTCTATTTATACTAAAACGTGGATGATGAATAGACACGTCTATTGGGCTTTTGAGCCTACTCAAGTTGCTGGCCGACTTGACAATTTATTTTATAACATAAATAAATTCATAACTTCATAAATACTTATCGGAATCGGATGATCTTTAGATCAATCCTACACCTCTCGATGAGAGGGATCCAATAAAAATATCAGCTATCATAAATAAGATGACCCACATGGAGTTTGGCCCTAGTTTCCAATTTTAACACTCCCTCTCAACTAGGGAGAACTCCATCTGCTAATCTATATGTCCAACTATACTATCTCTGCCATCAGTGCCCTGCACTGCCCTGCTGGTTCTACTCTACTCTGCTTTGCTAGCTATGTTGGCTCAGCTCTGCTAGCTCTGCTCAGCTCTGTTGGCTTTGCTCTACTCTGCTCAACTCTGCTAGCTTTGCTTAGCTCTGTTGGCTCTGCTTTGCTTTGCTCAACTCTGCTAGCTCTACTGGCTCTGCTATCTCTGCTCTGCTTTGCTCAGCTCTGCTAGCTCAGCTCTACTTAGCTCTGCTCTGCTCAGCTCTACTCTATTGAACCATGAAGAAGAAGAATTGATTGAGAATGTCTCATACCATTCTCCACTGACCCGAAATCAGTCTCAGAGTGCATACCACTGGTCCCAGACCAGTCTCAACCGACCCAAAGTTAGCATCATAGTGCATACTGTTAGCTCTCCAGGAAACTCTCCTAGGTTGTAGCTCGAAGATGCCTGGTAACATATAATATTCAATATTGTTCTAGGAACTATTGGAATGGATGATGGTTTGGTTCAATCCAGATAACCACTTCAACTTTGTTTTCACTCTAGACATGCATGAACACCCTCAGCCTACAAGGCTTTAGACCACTAATGCTCAATAATTTGCAGATTAAGTGAATGAATGAAGAATACTAACCACACCAGCAGATGCATACACAACGTATGATGGCCAGCTGCAGCCAGTGAATGAACTTGTAAATCTAATCTATCTAAACGGAGATAAGATGACAGTTATCTAGCGTTAGATACAGAAGAAACATAGATGACCTATTCAACAGCAGATCCAATTCACCAATGCAAAGATAAGATGACAGTTATCTAGCATTAGACATAGGAGAAAGCATGAATAAACCAATCCAGGTGCAAGTTTAGAACAGAAGGGAAATGGACATTGAACATGTAACAGCAAAAGAAGCTTGTATTACTAAAAATGAAGATGAGACGCTGCAAGGAACAGAGTATCTATAGTCTCCAGAGGTTGAACCCTGATTACATCTCGCTTTCAGCTATTTATAGTTTTTCTTTACAATGATCCTTAGCCGTTTTAGGGCTGGAGATGTCTTAATTGACCACCTACTGTCATTAACTGTCTGATTGCGTTCCAAGACGCAATTTCCTTTCCATCACGAAAACATTAATCAATTCTAGTACCGCACTACCCTGTTAGGTGGTTGGCTTGATTATGGCAGTGGAGCTCCATGACTGTTTAATTCTGTTTGCAGAGATCGTGCTATGTCCTTCTGTCTTTGGCCATGCTTTCTATTAATTCGGTTCAGTGATCTGACTGTCATCAGACTAACAGAGTCGACCACCTTCCCCTTCAGGTAACAAATAGGGAGTGGAGTATGAGGTGCATGGGTGGATGGACGTGCCAAATCGGATGGACAGAGAAGTGATAGAGAGGTGGAGGACAATCGGGAGCGGTCGTGAATGAGGGTCTTCAGATTGAGGGGGACTGCACGGTGGAGATCGTGTGTGGGGGGCTTGAGGTCATGGTGGGAGTGGAACATGTTTGGGCCGTTAGATCTGGCAGGTGAGCAGATCGGACAGTTATCGGGTGGAGGAGGTGTGCGGACAATAACACCTAGGGGGTGGTTTGGCTCGGGTGGTTACAGTTTCTATCGGGCGCTGATTCGGGCTTAAACAGGAACGCAAAAAATTACAAATATAACCATAAACACAGATATGCAGTGGAAATAATACTTCATTTCATTAATGTAAAATACTGAAATATGCTTACAAACAGTAATGGAAATAAACCAGCTAGGGCGATGGTAGCTTATCTCTGAGAAGAGATGTGGTGGCTACATGCCTCTGAACTATGTTACAATGAGGCTCGAAGGCCTATTTATTGTTGAGAAACAATGGAAAACCCTTAACATTCCAAAACCTAACCCTAGAAGATGAAACGCCAAACTGTGGGCCCCGTTTGGGTAAATTGGTACATCAACTTCCCGGGGTCGTAACTTTGGCATACGATCTCCGTTTGACGCATACAATAGCTCGTTAGAAATATCTATCCGAGAAATACCTCTTTGGGAAGGGCAACATGGTCCATGGACCATTGTTGCCCCCATATTTCCCAAAAAACGTTGTTTAGGGCCTTAAAACAGCTCCGGAAGTTCAGGACCCGAAAAACTGCTAAAAATACTAACTTGTGCTACAATTAAGGAAACTAAAAATGCTGAGAGAAACAATGGTGGGGGTCCAAGTGGACTTGGCAGGTGGCCACCAAGATCCACCTGGATCATTCCTCCCCCCTTAGGAAGCAATGGTCCCCATTGCATTGATTTCCTCCATGAGATGAGGAAACTTTTGTTGAACTTGGTCCCTCGTGAGCCACTTGCCCTGGTGAAGGAGTTGGACTACTTTGAAAACTCGATACAGTTGGATATTCTATTGGCGAGTGTTCTTGATCTGTGTGTCCATGATCCAATCAGTTGTAGCTTGTTCCATGTAATCTGGATTTAATTCTTTGGGTGTGAGATGTTCTGCAATGTCGGATGTGTCTAGCAATGGTGGAAAGTATGGCCAAAGGCGGTCCACATTGAACACTGGGTGTAGGCCAAGGAATGGGGGAATGTTGAGCTCAAATGCATTATCTCCCACAGCCTTAGTAATGGTGTAAGGACCATATCGGAGTAGTCTCAATTTCCGATAGGCTCTAGTAAGGCGTTCCTTTTGCAAATGCAACCAGACTTTGTCGCCCACCTGAAACTTGTGTGGCACCCGATGTTGATCATGTCGCTGCTTGTACTTGGCATTTGATTTCTCTAGAATGTCATGGACATGCTGGCGAATATGTTGGATGTGCTCAATGAAGTCGGTTGCCTTGTATGTTTCGGACTGGACATGAGCCGAATCTATGTGAGTAGCTGCAAGTGGCATGGCCACATCAATGGGGCATAGTCGCTGGAATCCCAAGCCCACCTAAAAATGGTTGTGGCCAATCGAGCTATGAAGAGCTCGGTTGTAGCTGTGTTGAACATAGGGGAGGCTCTTGTCCCATGTGCGTGGATGCTTTGAGTTGTACATACACAGAATGTGCACAATCATCCTATTGACAACCTCTGTCTGGCCATCAGTTTGAGGATGGAAGGTTGTGGACTTAGTGAGTTTCGTGTCCAACATTGACTAGAGACTGGACCAAAATGTACTGAGGAACCGATTGTCCTGATCTGAGATGATAGACTGTGGGATCCTAAAGTGCACCCACACTTGTTCAAAGAAGAGCTTAGCAGTGGCTTTTGCTGTGATATTCTTCTTGCAGGCCGCCATAATGGCCATCTTCGAGAACCTGTCTACGACCACAAAAACACGGTCATTTCCATGCTTAGTGGAAGGAAGGCCTGACATGTAATCCATGGAGATGGATTCCCAAGGTCGACTAGGGGTAGGCAGTGGGGCATAGAGGCCTTGCTTCTTGATGGTCGGTTTGGCAATGACACAGGCAGTGCATGATCTGATGTACTTCCCAACATCTTGTCGAAGATTCGGCCAATAGAAATACTTTTGCAGTACTGTCACCGTTTTCTCGACCCCAAAAATGCCCAGCAGCCCGACTGTAGTGTGCTTCCCAAATCATCTTGGCATGCTCGCTTGAAGGAACACAAAGGTGACCTAGGTGGCATAACAGGTCATCCTGGAGGTGAAAATCTGGGACATGTCAACCCTCCAAGAGTGTCTAGTATGTGTGGCCGAATTCTGGGTCGCTTTTGTAGAGAAGTGGCCAATCAGAAGTCTCGTGCCCACAAGAGTTGAGCACGGTGGTTAACGCCATGATCGGTGGTCGACTGAGGCAATCTGCAACATTATTGGTGTTGCCCTTCTTATACTTGATATTCAAGTGGAACTGTTGCAGGTATGTAGACCACTTCTGATGGCAATCATTCTGCAATTTCCCTTGGGTTTGTATGAACTGCAGGGGTCGATGGTCTGTGTGGATGATAGTTTCCTTCCCCAAAATGTAATTCTTCCATTGTCGGCAGGCCTGCACAATGGAATACATCTCTTTATCATAAGTGGGATACTTCCCGACTGTGTCTGAAAGTGTTTCACTGTGTATGCCACTGAATGCCCATGTTGAGTAAGGACTTCCCCAATAGCATAGTCAGAGGCATTTGTCTCGACCTCAAAGGGTTGTTGTGAATCTGGTAACGCGAGCACTGGTGTCGTGGAGAGGCGATATTTCAACTCTATGAATGCCTTCTGTTGAGATTCAGACCAAAATAATCTTGCTTTCGCTCCTCCCTTGGTGACTTGACTCAAGGGCCAAGTGATATGAGAAAACCCCAACACAAACCTGCGGTAGAAGTTGGCAAGACCTAGAAAGCTGCGGAGCTCTGTCAGAGTGGTTGGAGCTGGCCAATCCCGAATGACTTAGATCTTGGTTGGATCCACCTGCACCCCCTGTTCATCAATAATGTATCCCAGATAATGAACCTAGGTCATGCCAAAAGTTCATTTCTCCAAATTGGCACATAGCTTGTGTTGCCGCAGTGTTTGGAGAACCTGTCGGATGTGGTGGAGGTGCTCTTCCCAATTCTGGTTGAAGATCAGAATGTCATCCAAATATACCACTACAAATGAGTTTGTGAATGGCCGCAAGATGTCATCCATTAGCCTCATGAAGGTTGCAGGAGCATTCGTCAATCCGAAAGGCATAACCAACCATTCGAAAAGGCCCTCCTTGGCTTTGAAGGCAGTCTTCCACACATCCGAGGGTTCAATTGGTACCTGGTGATATCCTGACTTCAGATCGATCTTGCTGAAATATTTCGCCCCCTTTAGTTGGTCCAGGAGGTCATCAATCCACGGGATTGGGTACCTATTACGGATAGTGATCTTGTTCAGCGCCCGATAGTCAATACAGAATCTCCAGGTCCCATCCTTCTTCTGTACCAAAACGATCGGGCTCCCACAAGGTGATGAACTTGGACGGATGTGACCTTTCTACAGGAGCTCCTGAATCTACCTCTTGATTTCATCGTTCTCCAGAATGGAGCGCTGATAAATTAGTCCATTGGGTAGTGGCGCACCTGGGGTCAGATCGATGGAGTGCTTGACCTGACAATGCAGAGGAACCCCTGCGGGGGAGGTGAAGATGTCCTCGTACTCCTCCACAACCTTGTCCATCTGTAGTTGTCGTGCGGAGGCGCCCTGTCTGGAGGTCATGACCACCATCTTCTTCTTTCCTTGAGGGTGTATCATCAGGAAAACAAATTTCCCGGTTTGGAAATGAGCTTACTTCATTGTTTTGCAGTAATCAAAGAGATGGCGGTAGGCGGTGCTCCTCTGGTATCCTGTACAACTTATTTCCCAATGTAACAATAACAACACGGGGCCTCGATTCATACACAGCATGTCGCTTCCACAAGTATGGTTGTCCTAATAATACATCACAAACTTCAATGTCACACAATAACTCATCTGTGAATGGCTTGATGCTGTATGGAAGGCGACACTGTTGGCTCACGCGAAGATCCTGTCCTTGGTGAATCCACCCGATGGTGTACGGTTGTGGATGTGTTGTGGTGGGTAAGCCCAACCGCTTCACGACCTTTTCCGAAATGAGGTTCTGTTGGCTCCCGCTATTGACAATGAACTGTATCGGGGAGCCCTTTACCCACATCTGGGAGTGGAAGAGACGCTCCTCCTCCTCTGGATCTTCGGATTCATTTTTCTAGATCTTGACGGTAGCAACAGTGGCGTTGGGATTCGAATCAATGATCTACTTCCCTTTTTCATTCCCCCTGTCAGGTTCTGACTCAGAGTCGGAACATGCATCTAATTCTGAAACCTTTAGCTCAGCCACCAGTGACTACTTGGCCTAACACTCACTTGTGTTGTGAGTGGAGCTCTTATGGAACTCACACCATTTTCCCGTGTCCTTTTTCAGCTTCGCGGCGTTGTTCTTTGCTTGCAGCTTTGGTGGGTTGTCTTGGGCTACCCTGCCTTGGCTTTATCCTTTGTTCTGTGGTTTAGGGTCACCTTTCCCTTGCTTTGGATTCGCAGATCCAAAGTCTCGCTTCTTTTGTTTAAACTTCTGCTCGACCTTGACGGCATATCGGTATGTTGTACCGAGTGAGGAGATGTTTAGGAATTCTATTTCTTCCTGGATGTACTTGTGCAAGAAACCATGGTATTTGAGTATCAAATGTTGCTCTGAATCCTTGATACCCAACTTTGTGCAAAGGGTATGGAAAAGATTGGTGAACTCCGGACCTCTTGGTCCCTTCCCTACCGTAGCATGGTCCACTTTATGTATTCATCCTCATAACTTCCGACAAGGTAGTACTGCTCCTTGATGGCATCTCGGAATGAATTCCAGGTGGGTGCAGCTAAAAATAGTGAGCCGGCACTTTCATCCTTCTGCTCGCAGTAGGTTTCCCACCAGTCCTTGACGAGGGGGGCTACTTTGAGAAGAGCGAAAACAATCTTTTCCTGACTCGAAAATTCATGAACAGAAAAATAACCCTCTAGCATATTTAACCATTTATCTACGGCACCTGCGTCTATCTGACCCTCAAATATGGGGATTTCAAAATTAACTTGTACCTTAAAGGGCGTGGCGTTTCTAGAGTAGCTTCTAGAAGCCGATGGGTCGCTTCTCGGTAGCCGCTGAAGGATCTGGGCAAAGTTGTCCATCATCGCGTTCTGTTGTCGCTCGATGGCTTCTTCGAGCAAGGTTTTGATAGGATCTCCTGCACCCTCATCTTTCTTCTCATCCGCCATGGGAGGCCGTCGGGATTTGCGAGGCTGGTCTTGCAAAGGTTCGACCAGTTCAAGCCCTAACTCCTTATATCCCAACCTCGTTGGGGACATGCAAAGAAAAACAAAGAAAAAGCAGACCGCTCTGATACCATTGATCCGGACTTAAACAGGAACGCAACAAATTACAGAGATAACCATAAACATAGATACACAGCGGAAATAATACTTCATTTCATTAATGTAAAATACTGAAATATGCTTACAAACAGTAATGGAAATAAACTAGCTAGGGCGATGGTAGCTTATCTCTGAGAAGAGATGTGGTGGCTACATACCTCTGAAGTGTGTTACAATGAGGCTCGAAGGCCTATTTATTGTTGAGAAACAATGGAAAACCCTTAACATTCCAAAACCTAACCCTAGAAGATGAAACGCCAAACTGTGGGCCCCGTTTGGGTAAATGGTACATCAACTTCCCGAGGTCGTAACTTTGGCATACGATCTCCATTTGACACGTACAATAGCTCGTTGGAAATATCTATCCGAGCACTACCACTTTGGGAAGGGAAACATGGTCCATGGACCAATGTTGCCCCCAGATTTCCCAAAAAACGTCGTTTAGGGCCTCAAAACGGCTCTGAAAGTTCAGGACCCGAAAAACTGCTAAAAATAGTAAGTTGTGCTACAATTAAGGAAACTAAAAATGCTGAGAGAAACAATGGTGGGGGTCCAGGTGGACTTGGCAGGTGGCCACCAAGATCCACCTGGATCAGGCGCTCATCGGGCGGTAAGTGGTAAATGGTGGAGTCCGCTCGATTCCATTCAGCAGATGACACGTCGCAGCGGAAGAGAGAGAAAAATCGCCTTTATCGGGCAGGTATTCTTTGCGCTTGTTGTCCATGCGATATGAGCGATGGTCGTCAGATCTGGCGGGGGTGATCTAATGGTGGGGAGCGATCGGGCATGTTTAGTTGATCGAGTGAAACGTGGGCCGTCAGATCGGCGGGGGAAAATCGATGGCGGAGGGACACGACGATACTATATGTCCTCGGGAAATGTGCGAAGAGTGCATAATGGTGGAAAAGTAAGGTTTTTTTTGGGGTTTTGGGTTAATTTATTTAGGCTTAAGGTGAAAAGAGGGTCCCGTGGGGATGAGAGGGTTGGGTTAGGAACTGAGTAGAATGGAAGGTAAGTGGAAGGGTGAGGAAAGTGGGGTGATGGCCCGTGTGGGGCCCTCTTTAGGACAGCAAAGCAGACCATCTCCTTCCCTCAGCCTTTGAAATGGCAGCACTGCATCTTAGGGCTAACATGTACCACTCCTACTACTGGTCCCAGACCTGTATCATCAGTCTCAGAGAGTGTACCACTAGTCCCAGACCAGTCTCAACCGACCCGAAGTCAGCATCATAGTATGTACCACTCTCACTGGTCCCAGACCAGTCCTCCACTGACCCGAAGTTAGTCTCAGAGTATGTACCACTGGTCCCAGACCAATCTCAACCGACCCGAAGTCAACGTCATAGTGGGTACAACTCCTACAACTGGTCCCAGACCAGTATCATTAATCCCAGATCAATGAAGGTCATTCTAGCATAGGGAGTACGGTAGATATAGCGATGCGTCCATCAATACTACTATGGTCCCTATCCTCATTTCCCTGCTCATTGATCAGATGAGAGGTACTTCCCATGAGTCCCAGACTGCATGGGTAGGATGCCTTGACAGGAGAACTAATCATCCTGTCCACAGGAGAGCGAATCATCCTGTCTAGTGGATGCCACAGAGAACTAATCATACTAGCCACAGGAGAGCGAATCATCTTTTTCCACAACCGCCAGGGAGAACATATCATCCAGGCCTCACAGGAGAACTAATCATCTTGCTACACAATCGTCATGGAGAACACATCATCCAGACCTCACAGGAGAACTAATCATCCTGCTACACAATCATCAAGGAGAGCACATCATCCAGACCTCACAGGAGAACTAATCATCCTGCTACATAGTCGTCATGGAGAACACATCATCTAGACCTCACAGGAGAACTAATCATCCTACTACATAGTCATCATGGAGAACACATCATCCAGACCTCACAGGAGAAGTAATTATCCTGCTACATAGTCATCATGGAGAACACATCATCCAGACCTCACAGGAGAACTAATCATCCTGCTACATAGTCATCATGGAGAACACATCATCCAAACCTCACAGGTGGCCATGCTAGCAGCAATATACTCTGCCTCGGTAGTGCTCAAAGCCACTGACTTCTGCTTCCTACTCATCCAGGATATCAAATCAGATCCCAAGGAGAACTAGCACTGAGAAGTTCTCTAGTGATCCTCCACACTACCTGCCCCACTCAGCATTCGAATAATCATGTGGTTTCATATTTTCTGCACTGTATCTCAATCCATGAGAGATTGTGCCCCGAAGATATCTCAGAAGATTCTTGGCACCAATCTAGTGAGGCTCAAAAAAATATGAGCTCATCATGCTAGCTAAAATACATATGTCCGGACGGAAGTTCACCAAGAACATCAATGCGAATGAGTTTATGAAACTCAGAGGCATTTCCCAAATTTGGTCTGACATCACTACCATATAACTTCTGAAAGTTAAGATTCCTGAGGTAGTCACAGGCTTGCAGTTTATTATTCCACATCCGAAATCCAACTCCCTCTTACTTCTGCAAATGAGAGGGTCTACACCTGTCAGAAATAGGTCATCCTCATAAGGTGTTGGTATGAGAGGTCTATCATCCACAACCTTCAGATGGTTTGGATCGGTTTCACTCCTAGTGAATCTCAGCTTCATCAAACAGCTATTGATCCTCTCATACTACGCCCGGGGTGTTTTGCTTCAAGCCATAGAGGGCTTTCTTCCACCTGCATACATGAGATTCCTGATTATCAATCTCAAACCCCTCGGGTTGTTCCACACCTGTGGACCTGCCCATCGATGAGTGCCACCCTGTAACCTTCGACTTCCATTGCTGAAATGGAAACCAGGTTCTTCTTGCGATCAGGTACATAAAAGATATTCTGTAAATGAATCGAGTTACCCTCATCCAATTGAGGGGTAACATTCCCTACACCCTTTCCAGGATAGGTGACATCGGCTCCAAGTATGATTCCACGATTGTTTCTATCTCTAACAAATTAGAGAGTGCACACTACTTGTTATAAAATTATATATTATGGAGCAATGGAACACATAAAATATTACAGAAATATAAACACAGAAAACGCATAAAACAAGAGAGACACAGATATACTTGGTTCACCCAGTTTGGGCTACATCCACCCCGAACAGCCAGTCCTTCCTTTCTATTATCCAGCAAAATGAAGAGACACAACCTACAATAGATCCGTTGTAATATCTTCTGTTTTCTCTCACAGTCTCACTTCTCTGTTTCTCGCTCACAGAATACACATCTATTACACAACCTCAAATACAATGCCCTCATACAAAGAGAGGGGTTTCCTTCTAGGGCAAAAAACCCTAAATTAAACATAAGTTCTACCGTTAAATCATCCGCCTAAGGAACGGCCCAGATTGACTAGAAATTACTATACTTTTACAAGGCAATTTTACATCTATTTTTAGCTTCGGGGGCGCTACCCCCGAGCCCCCGCTGGCCCCCGGACCCCCCAGCCGAGGGGGATCGGCCCCCCGGGACCCCCGCGGGGGGGACAAGTCCCCCCCACACCCCCCGCATGGAGGGGTGTACAAACTTCCTGGGGTATACATCCGGCTGAAACAAAGACCTCTGAACAATCATTCTCCACACACAACACTACTATCCGATGAAGTGCCTTGAAGCACTACAATTAATAAGCCAGATTCCCAAAGAATCTGAAGGAAAGGGCTAATACAACATAATGCTACTTTATCTTATCATAAACAACATTAGATTCTTCATACCTGGGGTTCCTTGCTTCCTTTGAAGAGTTAGTCATTTCCTTGATGACCTGCATTACCTATCATTCCATCCCTCGAATGATTGTATCTTTATCAAGTGATGTGTCCCTTCCATTCGGACACTCCTTCGCATAATGGCCGAACTTATTGCAACCAAGGCATTTGCCTTTCCTTCCACCCTTATATCTGAATTTCCCAATGAAGTGATCTTTAGGTAGGCCATCAGAAACTTCCGCTCCACCATTCTGATAATATTCTCTGCTTCGACTTCACCTTTAGTGAATTAGAAGAGGGATGAGGAACCCATTGATCCTTTTGTCCTGTTCCAACTATATTCGGTGATTTCTCTTTCACTCTTGCTTGGGCATTGTCTTCACCTCAGCTCTGATACCATGTAAATTTTAGGTATGTTCTATGCTAGAGCAATTTATTTCAATTTTCTTAGTTAGCACAATATCTTTTCCAGATTAGAAATCACATCAGCATTAAAGTAAACTGCAGATAGAACATAAACATAAATCGCAGAATACAAGCCAAGACAAGAGGACACAAGATGTGGCGCTAGCCAGGGACAAACCCCACAATGTGGGGAAACCCTTGATCAATTCTTCTTTTATGTTCTTCATAGTTCAGCAGAGAAAATGAGAGAGATAGTACATTTACAATAGAAGTCAACATTTTGACTTTTGATATCTGCAGAGATCAGTTGAAGACATATTGCTTCAACTGATTCTCTAAGGTGACTCCTTCACCTATCATAGTGTTGCCTCTCGTTCATTTGTTGCACACTACCGTGTGACACCTTGTTGTACTGTCTCATGTGTTGAACCTTGATGACTGAGCTGCCCTCTTCTTCATGTTGCTCATCATGCTACATCTTCCATGGTATTATTCATCATCAAGTTGCCCATGCTCATGATCTCATTCATCATTATGCTGCCCATGATCTCGTTTATTATTATGCTGCCCATGATCTCATTTATCATCATGCTGCCCATGCTCATGCATCATTATTCTGCTCATGCTCATGATCTCATTCATCATGATGCTGCCCATGTCCATGATCTCATTCATCATCATGCTACCCTTTATGATTGTAACTTCCAGCCTTGCTAACAACCCTTCAAGCCACAAGGCTGCCTTATGTGCCACGCTGTCACCTACAATACTCAAAGGTTTACATGTTGTCCATTTAGTCTACCTCATGCTGTCAACATGCTTGTGACAACGTTTGAGAGGCTCATCCTTAACGAGATCAAGATTGCATCTTTGAGTTCTGATATTATAACCAAGAATAACATTCATTACTGCTAAGGGTATATGAGCTAGTAGGAGCTCAGATCAACACACATATATATATTGATCTATACGTATGCCAAAATATTCTTTGGCCTAGAACGTAAGATGAGTTCTAGCTTTATATATCTTGTCAGCGTATATGGTGCTCTCCATGCGTATATCATGATTGTCTTCCCTTACTGCGGCTAGGTGACTCTATTACAGGACTGCGTTCTCCATTACAGCACTGCATTCAGATGACTACATGGAAAGTGTCTTCATGATAGCGTATCTCCGTGCTATGTGTATATATATGGCTGCATATGAAGTGTTTCCATGAATGTCTTTGTTACAGCGTGTGACTTACTGAGATATAGGAGCCTCCTTGATTGTGTAGATTAGGTCCTACGTATAAGACTTTTAGACAGCGTATAAGGGCATGTGTATAAGGCTTCTTGGACAGTGTATTAGGTCTCTGTTTGCTGCATAAATAATCCTCATATGCTTGCGGCTTACTGCGGTTAGGGCATCACCTTTGGGCTAGCATATCTTCATTGTGTCTCTCCTTCACCAAAACCCAAAGACGTGGAGTGGAGGAGACCAACATGAAGAGTTTGTGTTGCAAAATGACTTCAAGTCCTCTTCTATTTATACTAAAATGTGGATGATGAATCGACACGTCTATTGGGCTTTTGAGCCTACTCAAGTTGTTGGCCGACTTGACAATTTATTTTATAACATAAATAAATTCATAACTTCATAAATACTTATCAGAATCGGATGATCTTTAGATCAATCCTACACCTCTCGATGAGAGGGATCCAATAAAAATATCAGTTGTCATAAATAAGATGACCCACATGGAGTTTGGCCCTAGTTGCCAATTTTAACACATTGTGGGTATCTGCAATCCTGTAGATGAAGCACCCTATCAATTTTTTTTTTATTTTTTCGACCCTATATCAGAAAACAACCTTTCGATTTGCTACAAATATTAACATTTTTTTTCCAAAACTATTTTCCTCGTGGCAAAAATATTTAAAATATTTACAATTAAAACTATATATAAAAGATGATGTTATAAAACAACATGAAAAAGAAAAAAAAAATTACAAAACCATTTGTAATAATGACACCACCATGAAAAAAAATCAAATTATAAAAATCAAACAACGTGTGAGGTTTTTCTTTGAGGTTTGCTTGCAACAGTGTTGATGGAGGAAGAAATGGCCAGCATTGATGCAATTGCCACGTGATTGAGTAGGCGAGAGTGGCGGATCTACCTCCTCTAGTGGTCTATGAAATTGATATCAGCTCCAGTGGCGGCTTCTACACTAAAGAGAGAGGAAATTAGCAATAAATGTGTGCACATTTTGAACACTCGTGGCTTCGGTGAGATCTACTAACTACATAGTGGGTATGAATTAAATTGGATTCTTAGATCACGTTCCATGTGGATCGAATGCTACAGCAGAGTTTGTTTTTAATTTGAATTCTTCCCTCTTCAACGTGCCATGTTCAAATAGTTCACAGTGTATTAATTAGAAATCGTTTTTCCTCACACAGTCAGCGAAACAGGGTCCCGAAGAATATCAGATTTCTCTCAAACAGTTGCAAAATTGAGAAAACCATTTCTAGGTTATTTAATTCGACCTATTCTGAGAAAAACCCATGTCTTAGTTTTTCAAAATTTATTTTGGTTTGCTCAGAATCTGTGTTTCAAAAATGACATTTTTTAAAGTTCTGCGTTTTCTGGAAAATGTTTCTACCAGGTATTTTTTTAGAACGACTGCTACATCTGGAGATTTGGCATGAAATGAATAATCATTAGCAGCTAGCAAAGGTGCCCCCCAATCTTTATTATATGCATCATGGTTTTTTTATTAAAGGCCAGGGTTCTATCCCCTATTTCCATCAACGATATGATTCGTTGCAGACATTTACTGAACCATCGCTAGGATGGCCAGGAGGAGCCATGCCCCTGATAAACGCTTAGCTAGACTCCAAGAAGGCTCTTTGATTTCAGCAATCAGGAACGTGCATGGTTGGACCGTGGGTTGTGTGGCTGGGTTGTGGCATGCCTATATGCTCAAGGCCAAGCCAAAGGCAGGCCTCATGCATATGCGTGGGCCTTTTTAGTTTTAATTTTTTTTAAGATTTTTTTTTTTAAAGAATTTATTAATAAAGAAAAATGGTTGGGTTTTCTTTTGTTATATTTTTGTTTTTTTTAATTTAAAATATATATGCATATATAATTTAAAAAGAAACACTTTTATTGATTTTTATATAGATTTGTGTTTCATTTTAATATATATATATATATATATATATATATATATATATATATATATATGAATTTTTAAAGAAATAATTTATTGAAAAATAAAGAAATTTCAAAAAAAAAAAAAAATTAAAGTTTATTGAAAAATCAAATCAAATGAGGAAAACAGAATTTAGCTGCAGAATTGCATTCTGTAGCTAATTTTTTTTTAGATTTTATGATATACTAACAAAACAAAAATTTTCTTTTTCTGATCCTCCAGGTCACACGAAGCGCAAGAGGAGAGCATACTCAAGATTTTTATTTTGTTAGCATTCTCAAGATTTTTTTCAATCGATTCTTCTCTTTTAAAAATTTGGATGCAAAACATAACATGAAAATGATCGATTTCCTACCTCAAACTGTCGTTCATCCATTTTCGTTTGTGCTCCTTATTCACAATCACTTTTATTGAAATTTTTCCTGCCAAGGGTCAGTAAATGGGTGGCCACCACAAAACATCAAATTTATCCTAAAAATTTCAAAAACTTATTTTTATTGGTTAGTCCTATTCTACTAAAAAAAACATGAACATTCCCTTAAGTGTAAGAGAATTTCCAATGCATCCATTTGTGCAACAAGATCATGAGTAAACTCATATCCAAGTTGGTGAATTCTTGGATATGATCTTGAAAAATTGTTGTTGCAAATGGATCTTTATTTTTGTTTTTGATTATTTTTGAGTGAATGAATGGGGGTGGATGTTCTATGTTTTCTATATGCAAATGCAAAGAAACTTAAATGAAAATTTGAAATCAAATGTTGATCCCTATGTACGCCTCCCCAGCAACGGCGCCAAAATGTTGAGCAAAATAATTTCCATTAGATTACTAACATAAATTATCAACCTGGGGGTCTGTGGACTTGCAAGGCATACTTTCACTATATGTGCTAGAGATTAATTTCAATTTCGAAAGATAAACCTAATCTAGGAAAGCGTAAATGGGGTAGAAAACAAATACAATGAATAAGGTCTAATGCCATTCCCTAACATCCCAATGTTACTCAATCGTGGAAAAGGTGAACCTTTCATATGAGCAAGTAGTCAGGTCTATTAGATATTCATTAAACCAAAATCAAATATATTAAAGCAAAGTAAAAGCAACTAAAGTTTAATGCCTTTCTCTAACATCCCAATGTTACTCAATCGTGGAAAAGGTGAACCTTTCATATGAGCAAGTAGTTAGGTCTATTAGATATTCACTAAACCAAAATCAAACCTAGAAAGCATTCATAAATCTAAGCTATGAAAGCAGTAAATATTAATCTATGAAAGCAATACAATCTCATAATCATTAGATGGCCATTCCAATGGTGTATGAGGATGGCAAGTGAAGAAGCTCCATATGCAAGAAAAACTAAATCTTCAAATCTCCAAGTATAAGCTCCAAATTCTCCATTAAAAACACGAGCATTTCTCCAACTTTACACACCAGTTTTTAGAGGAGGGGCTCCCCTATTTATACAAGTACATAACTAACTACCCTATTTAATGAAGATCCACTAAAATCTCATATGGTTACAACCAAATAGCTCATAATGAGACACATATCCCCTAAGTGTCCCATAGAGTTCTAATCCAAATAAGAAATGATAAGACACCTCATAGAGTTACAATCCAAATAAGACACATATCCTTCTTTGACCTTTATCCAAATCTCCTATGAAGGGAATTCGAATTTGAGCATTGGAGGCCACATAAGGGTGCCTTGGAAGCTTCCAAATGACCTTCACATGTCATGAAACTCAAGACACATATATAGATACATGAAACCATGTTAATTTCATAGTTTTTAATCATAAATTCACTTTAAACACATAAAATAAATAACTTTGGTAAATAAGGATCCTAACCCATATATTTATGAAAATGATGGCTAATGAAAGGTTATATGGTTATGGAGTTGCGACATGTGAGTGAAATGGTGGCGATAAAGGTGAAAGTGGATGTCATTTTGAAGACATTTTGGAGGCCCAACATACCCCCCAACTAGAGTAATTGCATGTCCTCATGCAAATATTGCATTAATTCTTTTGATTTTCTCGCAACATCTTTGCTTTTGAATGAGCTTGGCTTATATCATATGTCCTCCAAAATTGAACTAACAAAAAAGGTACCAATTGATCCTCAGAAGCCTATTTATTAATGAGGCCTATATTTCTTCAATTTTCCATTATTTTTCCTTGATTTTCCTCCTCACATGCAACCTGTGACCTTTCACCTTCATTTTCTCCTATTTTCCATTATTTCATAAATAAAATGTCAAATAATACCTAATGCATTCCCAAAGCCTTTGCCATTTCCTTTTCCAATTTCCCTTAGCCATAATAAACCAAATGAATACCCACACTAAGATGTTTCTCCCAACACTCGGCTTGGGATATGTGTCCCATGACCTTAGTTATTATTTTGCCTTTATTAACTTTATTACATGGAATTTTGACCAGGGTTGTTACAAAGAGAATCTACTACATCATCAACTTTGGGGCTTTGGACCACTCATTCGGTGCATGATCTTTGACTAAGCATATTTCTCAAACCATGAAGGCCCACAAGATGCTCTACATATCAACAAAATCAGCATGACGAGGAGAATCCAATCGCGAGGGTCTCTAAGGGAAATACAATCATCTGCATCTTCAAAATCCTCAACAAATGTGGGGTGTGTTCATCCTCTAAGGTGTTAGGACTCTGGACACCACATATCCCCACAATGGTATGATATTGTCCACTTTGGGCCTAAGCCCTTATGGATTTGTTTTTGGGCTTTACCCCAAAAGGCCTCAAACCAATGGAGATATTTGTCCATCCTTATATACCCATGATCCTCCCCACTTCTAGTCAATGTGGGACTTTGGTCGTATACAAACAATCCTCCCCTCGAACAAAGGACCATCGAGCCTCCCCTCAAACGATTATCCATCCGTCCACTCTCTACCAACCAGGATTCTCCGCTCCAATGCATTGGAAGCACACGCCTTACATGGAAGCACCACCTTCCTCGAGAGCTTGCTCTATCCCAGGTCAACTCCTCTTCATCGTGTTGGGACCAGGACACGTCCATGAAGAATCCGGAGCACACCGCCTGTCTAACCGAGCTCATCCACGGATCCCATTGTGATATTACCAGGGCCCACCACCTTCGTTCGGCATTCTGAGGATTCATCCACTTGACTAACTTCGGGGCATGGCTCTGATACCACTTGTTAGGACTCTGGACACCACATATCCCCACAATGGTATGATATTGTCCACTTTGGGCCTAAGCCCTCATGGATTTGTTTTTGGGCTTTACCCAAAAAGGCCTCAAACCAATGGAGATAATTGTCCATCCTTATATACCCATGATCCTCCCCACTTCTAGTCAATGTGGGACTTTGGTCATATACCAACATAAGGAAACCAAGCCCTAGAGCTAGGGTTTAACCAATGCATCGTCTCATCCATGCATACCAACATATCGAGGACACCAATGATGATATCTTACACCTTCTTTGACATGTTGCACATGCTTTGACATCAATGACAACATACTCAATAGAGTAAAGGGACTATGCTTCAATTGTGACAGCAAGTATAGTAAGGGGCATAAATGCAGTGAGAAGAAATTATTCTACATAGATTGTGAAGATCAAGAAGATCAAGAAGCGGAAACTTCATAAGATCTAGATATAGAAGAGACTACTCCAACAATCTCTTATCATGCATTAATCGGCATTAGAACTCCAAACACCCTCAAGATTGAAGTATATATCAAAAGGAAAAGGGTAACAATGTCGATTGATTCAGGAAATACCGGTAACTTCATCAATTAAAAATTGGTGAGACTTCTTAATTGTTTTGTATATCTAGCACCATAATTTCAAGTGATTATTGTAGATGGAGGTACCATAAATTGTTCAGGGAAGTGCCATAATATTAAGTTGAATATGGGGAAGTATTTAATGGTTAGTTTCCATTGATTAAAATCCAAATGGGTGGTGGTGATGTTGTATTAGGGGTCCATTGGTTACAATCATTGGGAATAGTGGCCCTTAATTCCCAACATATTCTCATAATATTTTTATCAAAAGGAAAGGAAATTGAGGTTAGAGGTATCCAAGGGAAACCCAGTAAAGTGATAAGCTCTAATAGCATGAAAAACTTGTTAAAAAGGGGACACCAAGGTGTAGTTGCACAATTATGTTCATTAGATGTTCAAACATCTATATCCTATGCTCCAGTGGATCTTCAAAAAGTTATCAACAATCATGTTAAGGTATTTGGAGAAATGCCTAAGGGTCTTCCACTTGTTTGAGATCGTGATTGTGTCATGCACTTGCAACCTGGAAGTGTACCACCAAACATTAGGCCTTACAGATATCCACATGCACAAAAGAGTGAGATTGAGCATATGGTTCAAGAAATGTTCGAAGTGGGCATCATTAATCCGAGCCATAGTGCTTTCTCTTCACCAGTGGTGATGGTAATAAAAGACGATGGTTTGTGGCATATGTGTCTAGATTACAGACAACTCAAAAAAATGATAATTAAAGATAAGTTTCATATTCATTTCATTGAGGAATTGTTAGATGAATTTCATGGAGCAATTTTCTTTGCTAAGTTGGATCTTCATTCTGGATATCATCAAATCAAAATGAGGTAAGAAGACATTCCCAAAATACCATTTATAACATGTGTTAGAATTATGGTTACATTGAGATGGGGTGAATCAGTGTAATTTCCAATTCAAATAATATTACAAAATTATTGTAACTAAAAACATAACATTATATTAACATAATCAATCATCACATGAATACACAAGAACTCCATATATATGTGGAACCCTTTGCGGGGGAAAACCACAAATATTTTTTTCTTATTCTTTAATATTTTACTACAATAATTCACTCGCAACAACCTAAAAAATATGCAAGCACCAACTTGCTTTAGGCTACACCCTGATTGTGGCACCAACCTCTGAAATGTGTAAGCATCAACATGTTGTAGGCAACAACCTAATTGAGGAACCAACCTTTGAATATCACAGTATACCTCCCTTTCATAATATTTCAAACTAGATCCGCAACCTTCAAGTCTTACACTCCAAAACTTCTTGATATTCCACAGTGTTAACAACCAAACCCAAACCCACCCCTCGAACCATCCCTACACTCCAAAGAAAGTATAAACCCAAAAACAAATTGGGCCCTATAGCTTCTCAATCATCTATTAATGTGCTTCTTGCTTAAGTTGTCATCATTTTCATTTCACAAGACTGTCTGAGACTCTTGTACTTCACCATTGTGAGATCAAAACTAAACTCCAAAGTGATTTAGCTTATTTATACTTGTTCAAAGCAATGATCCATAATAGAGCCAACAATTCAAACAAATGAACTATATATTTCCTTACTGGAAATCTAGTATGGATGACCTGGATATAACATGGCTCCTTGGCTCTTAAGGCTTTAACGATTAACTCACATGACCATAAGATATGACCATCGTCCCAAAAATTCAAAACCAAGTCCATATAATCGTGGAAAATTATGGTACACCTAAATACTTTTTGACCTAGATTACTTTTAACTCTAGCTCTAAAGACTTTGACATTATCCCATATGACTAGTAGATGGGACCGCATCCTAAGCAACTTGATATTGTGTCTAGGAACCGAGTTCATTCGTAAACTAAAGTATATACTCTTAGATTTGTTGGATATCTAGATGACGTGGACATATTTATCAAACCTGAAATGTCTTTTTCATGGAACCATGACCGTTGGAACTTTGACCAAGCGAACTTTTTACAATTATATCAAGATATTTCAAATGTCTTGAAACTTCTTCATTGTATCCAGTTCTGAGAATTCATGGAAAATGATGGTACACCCGAATTTCTTGGAGACCTCGGATATCTAGATAAGCCAGATAATCAGTTTGTTTTTTTGGGTTAATTTGTCTTATTTTCCATTAATTTAGTCAAGATCTAAATACACTAAAAACCTTCGCCAAACTAGTCCTTGGCACAATTTTCCATATTTCCATGTTGAATCATCAAGAACCAATTAGAACCCGACACATGTAATAGTTTGTTATGTCATCTTTACCATGTCACTGCCACATCATCTACCACGTTATCCTTTTGTCACATGTCAAGGGCCACTTGGCCACTCAAAAAGTCAAAATCTATCTATTACGTGTCATGTTCATGGAGTTTCATGTCATGATCGTTGCTACATCACTGCCACCTGGAGCCATCTTCCATCCTACATGTACAGCCATGTCAACTAGGGTCCACCACTTGTGAATGAGAAAATCTAGTATCTTGTTAGTTTTGAAAGTAGAAAAATTGCTACATATCTGAAGGCCTGGATACCGAATACACTTCTTGTTGCCACGTCAGCTAGCCAGATTAACTTCCAAGTCATCATGTCAACCAATCCATAGCTTCCACCTATCATATTTTCCACATGGACTCAATGTCATCACTAGCCTAAGCAAATTTGATTCTAGAATAATAATGAACACCCTGGATTATCCGGTTCTGGAAAAATAATGAAACCCTTAGATTATCTAGTCCTCGAAAAATAATGAAACCCCCAAATTATCTAGTTCTGGAAAAATAATGAACCTTGAATTTCTCATATGTGCCCGAATATCCTAGATACCTTAGCCAGCATAAACTACCTTTACTTTGTTTTCTCATCAATCCTTGGGAATTTGACAAAGTTCTATATCGTTGGAAAGATCTCTAAGAGGGTTATCTGATTAAACACTTTGCATGTGCTTTTGAACAATTTACATGTAGACAAAATTCACTCAAAGATATTACCTGTATCCTTGAGCTTGGCTAGGCAAAAACACACATCAGCACACTTACCAAGCTCCCCCTGAACTTGACACAACCAACTAAAACTACCAACATGCTCAACAATCTCCTTGATATTGACATCAGTGACTGTTCGTTGACATTAATAAGAACACTTACTCAACAATATCCCCTTTTGTAATTGATGGCAACACCACCAGACATTGATGGTCATTGATAAGATGAACTCCCACTATCAATTTGTTAGTCCAAAGTTTTCTCCTTCTCTCATGTTTCCTATTCAATGTTCGCTTTCTCTCCCTCTTTGACATCGATGGCAAAGAGGGTTACTAGGCATTGATCAACTGTAGATGCCTACTCAAACATACTCCCCCTATGAATTGCTCCTTATGTTGTGTTTCTTTATTGTCATATGCATCTCAACTCCCCCTGTTAATAGCATACTTCGTAGCTTAGATTAGTGAGTCATTCCTCCCTATGAGGAAGGAATTATTCCTAATTTTCATTTAACTTATTCAAATCTTTCACTTGGAAAAGGTTTAGTGAATATATATGCAATTTGTTCCTTTTTGGAATATATTCCAATCTAATAGCTTGATCAACAACCTTTTCTCGAAGAAAAGGATACGTAATGGGAATATGCATCGTTTTAGAATGCATAACAAGGTTTTTTGAAATGTTTATGGCACTGGTATTATAATGCATAATAGGAACGGGTTGGTCACCATTCTATTGAAGATCCTTCAAGTTCTGCTTCATCCATAGGACTTGGGTACAATAGGAGGCTACTGCAATATATTTTTCTTCAACAGTGGATAGAGAAATTGAAGTTTGTTTCTTGTTGAGCTAGGAAACTAGGAAACTACCTAAAAAGAAAGTTAATCCACTAGTGCTCTTGTTATCATCAATATTGCTAGCCCAATATACATCTGTATAATCTCTAAGTGTAATATATGTAAGTGCCTTGTAGATATCTAAATATTCTTTCAACTACATTCACATGAGACTCCCTCAAGTCTGATTGAAATCTTCCCGCCAAACCGACTGCTTGCATGATATATGGTCTATATGTTGTCAAGTAAAGCAAGCTACCAATGCAAGACATATACATGAAATGCCTTACTATTGGAGACTCGTCATCCTTACTAAGTTTTCAGCCTATTTCCATAGGAGTGCTCTCACATGCACAATTTTCCATACCAAATTTCTTTAATATTTTCTTAAGGCACTTGCTCTGAGAGATAAAGATACATTTTTTCTGTTTGATTAACCTACAAGCCAAGAAAGAAATATAATTCCCCTAGCATAAGTACTTGAAACTCTTTTTGCGTTTTTGCTACAAAAAAATTGCTCATAAAATCAACATTACTTCCAAATATCATCCACATAGGCAACAATAATCAGCATGTTACCTTTTTCAATCGTAATGTTAAGATTATTATTTGTTGAACCTCTTTTGAAACCTTCTTGTTGAATATACTTATCCAATCTATAATACCAAGCCCTAGGTGCCTATTTCAAACTATACAAGGCCATTTTTACTCAGCACACATGATCCTTGTCTTCTAATAGTTGAAATCCTTTCAGTTGCTCAACATAAACTTCTTCTTTGAGTTCTCAATTAAAAAATGTTGAATTTACATCCATTTGATAAAATTTGAACCCTGTAAAACATGAAAAATCCAACAACATCTAGATTGCTTCAAGTCTGGCTACTGGAGAAAAGGTCTCTTCTAAGTCCACCCTTCAACCTGAGCATATTTTACACATACGAGTCTTGCCTTGTTTCTTACTACATGTCCATACTCATTAAGTTTATTTCTATAGACCCACTTGGTTCCAATCACATTCTTGTCTTTTGATCTTGGCACATATTCCCATGTCTCATTTTTATCAATTTGATCCAGTTCCTCATTCATATCTTTAACCCAATGTTCAACTTGATAGGCTTGAGTAAAATTTTGAGTCTCCATTAAGGATCATAGAGCTAGGTCCTCTTGGTTTGATGTGCTAGCAAATTTCCTTCTTGTCTGAACACTTGACTCCCTTTCTCCCAAAATTTGATTGCTTGGATGATTATTTTGAACATATATGGATGATGTTTTTGAATGAAATGACTCATCTTATTTTTGTTCTCCATCATACTCTTCACTCTGATTTCCATTTGGTTGTGTTTCATGATAGGTAATTTGTTGTGGTTGGACTTGGGGAAGTGATTCATCTATTTTTACATCAATGCATTCAACTATTTTCGAGTCATTTTGTTGTAACATTTGTATCCTTTGTTTCTATAGGCATATCCAAGAAAAACTCCTTCATTAGCTTTGGATTTGAATCTCCCTAACTTTTCTTGATTTATCTTGATGTATCGTTTTCTTCCAAACACTCTAAAATGTTTTACTATGGTTGGTCTACCTTTATAGTTTTTAGGGAGTTTTAGTATCATTTGTTCTTATTTGAATTCTATTCAAGATGTAGATTGTGGTGTACATTGCTTCTCCCAAAATCAGTCTGATAATTAAGCTTTAAAAAGCATGGATCTGGTCATTCCTTGTATTGCTAAAAATTTTCTTTCATCCACACCATTTTGTTGTATATTTTTTTCTATGGTCAATTATCTTCTAATTCCATGATGTTCAAAGAAATAATTGAATTCATCTGAAGTGAACGCTTTGTTAGAAAATCAGAAAGGCAGAAATATTTTCTTAGATAAATAATTACTTCTGATTCTTATTTCTTTGTGTTCTTATTTTATCGTTTAGTTCATCAAGCAATTACCAAAACAATAACACAAGGACAACAGATGTAGGCGGACAGCCAGGGCAAAACCCCTATCTAGGGGAAACCCAGTCAACAATTCTTCCTTAAATAGTTTCTTGAGATAACGCTAGACTCTAGACCCAAACAAAGATTCCCTCCACACCAAGCCAGCCCTAATTCTTTCTTGCAGATGACAACCCTTGACAAGAAACTTCAATCTATCGGCATCAATAGCAGCTTCAACCCAACAGCAGTAGCAGCAGCAACTTTGACCATTCTTGGATAAATTCTATATCCCTTGATACACCTCAAAACAGAGTAAGACTTGTCCCAAAATTTCGATCTTGAGGTCTTTTATCCTTCTCCAAAAAGTCGCACTCCTTTCCAGCGCCTTCTCTAGCCCTTTCTCAACTTCGCACTTTTCCATCTTCCAACTTCAGAAATTGAACTATGAGTGAGTGAATGAGATGCTCGAAATGAATTTGAACTGCCTTGTATTTATAGCCTTCTAGGGAGGTTTAATTACTTGTCTTGAGGCCGACTTGATCTTCCTGAGGTCGACTTGGTGCGGAGGAGACTAAATTCATTTTTGACTCAAAAATAATTATTTTTACATGATTTGAAGGCCCAAGAAGGGTCTCTTTACATGTATAATGACTCTAATGACTTAGAATAAATCCTAGAAGTCCTCAATGGGGACTTTGACCTAAAACATGATGACCCAAGCATGAAACCCATGCTTTAATAAGTCATAGAAATAATAATAAAAATATTATTTTCTTTCTTTTGATAAGTACATCTCAAATATAGTAAAGAAGACTGAACGTAGTTACAACTTTCAACACTCTCTTCCTCTATTGGTTCTCGGGCATTTAATCTTTAGATCGATTTCATTTTCTACCAAAGATTTGAAGGCTTTGAATTTTTCAAAACCTTCTGATCTTTCTTTATGTAAGGTAACCTAAGTCATTCTTGTATAATCATCAATGAATAACATAAAGTACCTTTCACCTTTCAAATTTTGAGTTCTAGATGGCCCACAAAGGTCAATGTGAATGATTTCCAAAGGCTTGGATGAAGAATATTCTCTTGCTTTGAAGAATATTTTGGTTTGTTTTCCAAACTAGCACACTTTACTAATAGCATTATAAGGCTATGATATTTTAGATATGTCCTTAATGCATTGTGCTTTTGTAATGTTTACCAAATTATCAAAGCTAATATGTCCCAATTTTTGTGCCATAGCCAACTTTCTTCTATCTTTCCCAAACATCATTTCTTTATTTTTGTTAGCCTTGGCCACTAATTATCCTATATTGGCAATTTTTATTTCATACCTCCTAGAATTAAATGTGAGATCATATCCTTGATCATACATTTGGCTGACACTCAAAATATTTTGTTTCATTCCTTACACATACGAAACACTTTGAGCATTGGTTCTTCCATTATCAATATTAATTGTCCCTTTTCCAACAATTCTTGTCGATGCATTGTTTCCAAGAATTAATTTTCCACCATCCTCTTCCTTAAGTTTGATTAATTTACTCCGATAACCTGTCATATGTCTTGAGCAATCACTATCAACATACCATTAATTTTCTCATTTTTTAGCATATAACATGAGACCACACTCTTCCTGCTTCTCTTGTTTATTCCATATTGTTGAATTTATAGGAGGGTATTCTTCCTTGCCTTGGTTTTGATATCTTCCTTGCCTTGGTTTTGATACATGTTTAGACTACTCCTGCAGTCTTGTGATTTGTGTCCATAGATGTTGCATATTAGTGTTTAATATTTGTTGGCTGCGGAGCATGATTTTTTTAGAGGTCTTTGTTTCAGATGGATGTATACCCCAGGAATATTGTACACCCCTCCATGCGGGGGGGTGCAGGGGGGACTTGTCCCCCCCGCGGGAGTTCGAGGGGGCCTATCCCCCCTGGCTGGGGGGTCCGGGGGCTAGTGGTCCCCCGACAGGGGTTTCGGGGCCAGTGCCCCCGAAGCTAAAAACAGATGTAAAATTGCCTTGTAAAAGTATAGTAATTTCTAGTCAATCTGGGTCGTTCATTAGGTGGATGATCTAATGGTAGTTTAGGGTTTTTTTCCCTAAAAGGCAACCCCTCTCTTTGTATGAGGGAATTGTATTGAGGCTGTGTAATAGATGTGTATTCTCCGAGCGAGAAACAGAGAGGTGAGACTGTGAGAGAAAACAGAGGATATTACAACGGATCTGTTGTAGGTTGTGGCTCTTCATTTTGCTGGATAATAGAAAGGAAGGACTGGCTGTTCGGGGTGGACGTAGCCCAAACTGGGTGAACCACGTATATATGTGTCTCTCTGGTTTTATGTGTTTGTGTTTTTCCGCATATTATATGTCTTGCATTCCTCTGTCATATATAATATTTCTCTAACAATATTATTGTGCAAGGGATCAAAAGAATTGCATCTTCTAATAATATTTTCATACTTACCTCTAGATTTTTTACTTCAATAGTTGTTCTTTAAAAATTCACTTCCATAATTTCTCCTTTCATAGACCTTGTAATCAATTGTTTTGTGACTATTGGGTGTGTGTTATATTATTTCCATGATTAGTCGCATGTGCGGGGGGGTCACAGGGGGGCAGAAAGGCTCCCCGTTCGTTGTGTTGGGCACAATAGGGGGGTCATAGGGGGGTGGTAGCCCCCCTGCGCTGCCCCAGGAAAAAAAATTGGACCCTATATTAGGTAGGCGGACTAACCTATGCCTTTGTGCATGGGTTTTGCACATGGTTTTGGGCATGATGGTTTTCTACCCATGGTATTTTGTAGATCCAGTTAAGGGAACTACAGTTATGATCTATCCAGGGTTAATGGATTGGGGTTTATGAATGCTTTGGCATGTATATATATGTACTGTAACATTGAAATGAACATAATGAAAAATCAATCTAGCAGTCCCAATTTTGGATCCAGGGGAAATATCTATGTATTTGTTTTATATTCTCGTCATTTTTTATTTTCTGTTTGTAGAATTCCTCTGCAGGTAATTTATGTAAAAGGTTAAAACCTACAGTGACCAAACTTAGTACATGAGTAATAGTGTCCATAAAAGAAAGTTTGATACCTAGATAAATATTTTCTGCTGAAAGGAATAGCCTTGTTGATTATGTTTTTCCTCCCTTCTTTGTCATAACATTGTTGATTCACATCAACATTTGTGCCTTGTAGCATGCTTACATGGCTACCATTTTCTCCTTTTGTCGATTGCTTTACATCTTCTTTAGGTTTTTTGGATGACTTTGTTTTCTTCTTAGATTGTTGTTGAGTGCATTAACATAGTTGATGGGTTTCCTACTTTCCTTATCTGTTGTTGATGAAAATGACTCTCCTTTTTTGTTCATTGGGATCTCTTCATACTCAAGACTTGTCTTTAATAATGGAGATCTATGAATTTTAAGGATGTGATCCAGTGACTTAGAACCCTTCATAATATTCAAATTTTGATTAAGTTGATCTAAGTCCTTTTATAATTCATTTCTTAAAAGAACAATCTCTTCTTCCAATTTGTTATCATTTTCTTCCTTTTCTTTTAACTACTTTGACAAAATCTCCTTTATCCTTTTGGTTTCTTCTAGTTCAATTTTCATAAGAATGATATAATTTGCATCACAATCTTCATCCTTATACTTTTGTAGTTGTTGTTCTAATTGATCTACTTTTTCTCTTAAAGGTCTTTGTTCTTCCAAGGAACTTATGAGTTCTCCCTTAAATTATACTTTTGCTTAAATATATTCTTCAATATTTTGATCACTCATAGCCATGAATAAGATTTCTCCTCTTTCATTATCAAATATGCTTTCATCGCTTTCATAATCACTATCTTCCTTGGAGTACAAGTTCCTCTTTTTTATTTTTTGCCTTCTTTTATGATCATTAGATTTGAATTTTACTTCATCATCACTAACATTCATTTTTACATCATGGCATTTAGAAGCATAGTGTCCTATTCTACCATAATCAAAACATTTAAATGGAAGCTTACCTTTGAACTTTCCAATTCCCCTTCAAATCTTTCTCACAAATTTGGCTTCCTCTTCATATGATTCATGACTAGAGTCTTCTTGCACCTTATGCTTTCTCCTTTCCTTGGTTGCTCTGAATGTTGCTTCTCTAGATCCTCCCTTCTCACTTTCTATCCTCAATTCGTATGCAGTAAGAGTTCCATGAAAGGCATCCATGTTTAACTTTTGCAAGTCAGAAATTTCTTCAATGGTTGATACTTAGGATTGAACCTTGAGGGAAGTGATCTCAATATTTTACAAATAATATCAACTTCCTTGACTTCTTCACCAATACCTATGATAGAGTTGACAACACCATCTACTCGAAGGAAATATGAAGCAATATTTTCATCCTCTTCCATTTTCGAACTTTCAAAGTGACCTTTGTAAGTTTCCATCTTGGCCTCCTTTATTTTGGCATCCCCTTCATAACACCTTTTAAGTGTGTCCCACAAATATTTGGCTCACTTGAAATGCATTGTTTTGACAAATTCATTATCTGATAAACCATTTAAGATAGAAATTTTTGCCATTGTATTAAATGTATATAGAGCTTTACCAGTTGTATCAGTGGGAGGAGTTGCAAGTACTTGGTAACCATTCTCAACAACCATCCATACATCAGTACCTAAAGACATGATGTAGGTTTCCATTCTTATTTTCCAAAAAGCATAGTTTGTTCCATCAAATTGAGGAGGCTTACCTGAGGATATGAGATTGGCTATGTTGCTTGTGATCAACCTTCAAGTGATTAACTTTTCTTAAAGGGACATGCTCTGATTCTAATTTTTAGAAGTATGGTTACACTAAGAGGGGGAAGGGGGATGAATCAGTATAATGGCCAATTCAAACAATCTTAACAATTTATCGTAACTAGAAACATTACAATATATTAATAGAATCAATCATCACATGAATATACAAGAACATCAGATATACATGGAAACCCTTGAGGGAGAAAACCACAAATCATTTTGTCTTATTCTTCAATATTTGATTACAATAATTAGATAGCACCAACCAACTTTACACTACAACCTGATTGAGGAACCAACCTCTAAATATCACAGTGGACCTCCCTTTCACAATATTTCAAACTAGATCCACAGCTTTCAAGTCTAACTCTACAAAACTTCTTGATCTTCCACAGTATGAAAAACCAAACTCAGACTAGCCCCTCGACTCAGTAGTTATTTTCGGTCCTGTAATTCAAAGCAAGTATAAACCCTACAAAAACTCTACCATATAGCTTCTCTATTGTCTATTATTGTGTTTCTCGCTTAAGATGTCATCGTTATTATTCCACGAGACATCCCAAGACTCATCTACTTCACCACCATGAGATGCGCATTCAACTCCAAAGTTATATAACTTATTTATACTTGTTTAAAGCAACAATCCATAGAAAATCCAACAATTCAAACAAACAACCTATATATTTCCTTACAGGAAATCCGGTATGGATGACTTGAATACAGCTTGGCTCCTTTGCTCTTGGGGCTTCAACTATTAACTCACATTACCATAATATATGACAGTAGTCCAAAAAATATGGATGTGGGTCCATTGAATAGCACAAAATTATGGTACACATAGATTATTTTTTACCTGAATCACTTTCAACTCTAGCTCCAAAGGCTTTAACATTATCCCATATGACCAAGTGATGGGACCACATCTTAAAAAAATGATATTGTATCCAAGATCCAGGTTCATCAGTAAACTTTCTATACTCCTAGATTCATTGGATGTTTGAATGGTGTGGACATAATTCTCAAACCCAAGATATATTTTTCATGGAACCATGACCATTGGAACTTTGACCAAGTGACATTTTTACAATTATATCTAGATATAATGGATGCCCTGAACCTTCTTCATTGTATTTGAATCCAAGAATTTATGGAAAATTATGGTACACCTAGATATATCAGAGACCCTGGATATCCAAATAAGTCAAATAAGCCTTATGTTGTTTTGTGAAATTTGCCTTATTTTCCATTAATTTATTTAAGAGCTGAATACACTAAAATCCTTTGCCAAACTAGTGTTTGGCATGAGTTTCGAGACTACCACATCAAATCTTTAAGAACCAACTAGAACCCGCCACATGTAATATTTTCTACATCATCTATGCCATGTCACTGCCACATCATCTGCCACATCATCTTTCTTCCATGTGTCATTCGTGGTACTTCATCTTTTTGTGCCCAAACGAGATGAAATTTGATGTTTCGAGGGCACGTCCAGGTGGAATGAAATTTGGTATTTCCATGGCATGCCCGCATTACACGACAATAACAAAGGGATAAGGGAGCATACAGAAACAAGGCAACACAAACAATTAATAGGCACAAGAGCGGTCACAACTTAGCAATTTAATAGGGCCACTTGGCCACCCAAAAATTCCAAATCTTCCTACCACGTGTCACGCTCAGAGTGCCATGTCATCATTGTTTCTATGTCACTACCATGTAGTTCCATCTATCATCCTACTTGTACTTCCATGTCAGCTTGGGTCCACTGCTTGTGAATTAGAAAATATGGTATCCGACTATTTTTTAAAGTGGAAAAATTACTACATATAAGGAGGCCTGGATGCCCAGATGCACTTCTCGCTACCATGTCAGCTAGTCATCTCAACTTCCAAGTCATCATTTCAACCAATCCATAACCGCCACCTATCATCATTACCAATTGGATTCCATGTCATTGTTAGCCCGAGGAAATATGGTTCTGGAGATATACTGAACCCTTGGGATTATCCAGTTTCAGAAAAATAATGAAACCCTAAGATTATCCAATTTTGGAAAAATAATGAGACCATCATATTATCCAGTTCTACAAAAATAATGAACCCCAAATTTCTCATATGTGCCCAGATATCCTAGATACTTTATAGCCAACATAAACCGCCTTTACTTCAAAACGTGTTTTATCATCAATCCTTGGGATTTTGATGAAGTTTCATATACCATTGAAAATGTATACGAGAGGGATATCCAACTAAACACTTTACATGTGGTTTTGAACAATTTACCTGTAGGAAAAATTCATTCAAATATATTACTTGTATCCTTGACCTTGGCTAGGAAGTAACACACATCAACACAATTAATAGGTTCCCCCTGAACTTGACACAACCAACTACAACTGCCAACATGCTCAACAATCTCCTTGGGCTTAACATCAATGACTAACCTTTGACATCAATGAAAACACTTGCCCAACAACATGAAGGCCAGTATGATTTTTTGGTTATGCCATTTGAACTTACAAATGCACGTTCAACATTCCAAAGCTTGATGAGTTATATTTTATAACCCTTCCTTAGAAAATTTGTGCTAGTATTTTTTTATGGCATACTAATCCACAGAAAATCTTGGGAAGAGCATTTACAACATGTTGACAAGGCCTTGACACGATTGGAAGAGAAACAACTATATGCAAAGCCTTCCAAGTGTGCCTTTGGGGTTCAAGAAGTGGAATACTTGGGTCATATTGTATCACAAGATGGTGTCAGGGAGGATATGTTGTGGAAAAATTCACACACAAGGAGCCATTGTTCCGTAACCCTATGGCCCTAGCAAGGTTTCCAGACAACAAAATATATGAATAAATCAATCACAGATATAAATCTCGATCTACATGCTCAAGCAGTCAATCTTGCATGTAGCCTCTACACTAAGGGTTTGAGCTCACACTTGTAGACCTTGCAGATTGGTGAAGGGTTTTGGGTTCAATGCAGAAATTCTTCGCTCCAACCAAGAGATTTTTCCTCTTGCAATAGATCTACTACCTACACACATGCATCACCAAACAAAGAACACAAATAGCCTTCAATAGAAGACCGTTAGCTCAAATAAACATTAACATGTATACTTAACCATAAGCATAGATTTACAGGAAAGAAAAAGTAATTTCATTAATCATGAATCAAATGGTACAATTACAACTTCAATGAATGAGATCATCTCCTCAAACTTGTATCATGGTCTCCTCCTCCTAATACAACAGACCTCTCGCACTATAGTGTGGATACTTGATATTTTTCTTCATGGTGAGATTATATAGGCTCATTCTATCCTTTGGGAGAATGTATCTCGACACCTAGGGGCTTAAGAAGTTAGGAAACTTTTATAATAATGGACCCCTAGCCAACTCATACACAAGTGGGTCAAGTTGATCTCCTTGGGAATGGAAAACTCTAGAAACCTTTTTCACAATTATGAGTTTTTTCTTAATTATCTCAATTACGAAATAATTATTATCTCATAATTATAATATTTGGCAATTAATTATGAGAAATAAATCCATCATGTAATTCCACCATTTTATCATGGGATAAATCTCACATAAGTAAAAGAAAAGGTGAAAACAGATGCATTTTGAACCAACAATTGAGGTAAGTTGATATTGGGTTTCTCTCACTATAATGGAGTGGAAAATCGGGTTATAACAAGATCCTAACAAAATCAAAGCTATAAGGGAATGACCAATCTCCAATACCTTGAAGAAACTCGGAGGATTCTTAGGATTGACAGGATATTACATCAAGTTTGTCAAGATATGGTCAAATAGCAGCACCTCTAACAAAATTATTAAAGAAAAAACCATTTTCTTGGAATAAAGCAGTAACCAAAGTGTTTTAAGAACTTAAAGCAATTATGTTTACAACTCATGTCATAGTGACACTTGACTTCACAAAAAAATCAATATAGAGTGTGATGCCTTAAGCCATGGCACTGATGCAGTTTTGATATAAGAAGGAAGGCAAGGTTTGAAAGTATTGAACTTAAAGGAAAGAACCTACTCAAACCCATTTATGAAAAACAAATATTGTTAATACTACATGTAGTTAATAAATGATGTCCTTACCTAATAGGAAGACACTTCAAAGTAAAAACATATCATGATAGTCTAAAATACTTCTTGGAGCAAAGACTATCCTTAGAAGATAAACAAAAATGGGTCACAAAGATGTTAAGTTATGACTTTGAAATTATCTACAAAAAGGGAAAACAAAATATTGTGGCAGATGCACTCTCAAGGAAAGAGGAAGACACAAATGGTTTACTATGTGCTATTTCCATTCCACAATCTAACTAGGTGGAAGAAGCAAGGATAGAATGGAAGCAAGATGAGAAGATACAAGATTTGTAAATTGCTACAAGAGGAGATCGATGCAACAGAAAATTTTACATAGAAAAGTGATTTGTTGTGGTTTCAAGATTTCTTGTACCTATGTATGAATTCTCGACTCCAACAGTGTTGAGAAATCTAGGGGCAATTAGATTAGATGATCTCTCTTCTTTGATAATTTCTTTTGATGTAGTTTAAACTTAACTTGATTAGGTTCTTCTTTCACTTATTATTATTATGTTCTTATCATCAAACAGCTAGAAAACCATAAAGAATAATGAGACAAGAGGACACAAGATATAAGCAATCAACCAGGGCCAAAACCTCTCCTTTTGAGAGGAAAACCCACAAGAACTCTTGTCTTCTTATAGAACTTCAAATGAAAAATTCCAAGACCTGTGATCCTTGACCAAGATCCCTCCAAGACCAATTCAAACTTGTCCTTGAAGAACTTCCTTCACACCAAGTCAAACTTTCCTTCTAGCAACCTCTACTTCTCCTTTAACCAAGAATTTCAACCTACAACCTTGACTGTGATTTCAACCTCTCTTACCTACAACATTTGGCCTCCTACAATTACTGTACTTCACACATGTGAATGTACTTGATGTTGAAATCGCCTTCGCCTCTCTTTGCTTGGTGCGTCCCTTCTTCCTATACAACTCGGCTAGTATTGTAGGGCTTCTTGACACAAAATAGTGATTTCTTGGTAGCTTTGAACTTCGACTTTACTATGGTCATAGATTCCCTAATTATTTCACATGTGTGAGGTAAATTGGCCCAGAAAACAGTTTTTTATCTTATACTTATTCTCCTTTCCTTCATTGGTTATTCTAGTGCTTGTACCAGCTTCTTGAGTGCTTGAGTGAATGATGTCAAAGGTGGTCGTAGGCCTACATGAAACTTGGAAAGGCTGACTTGTCTTAAAGCATTATGACAAGGCCTTGGAGGGTTATTGACTCTATTTTGACTCCAATAAATTTTTCTTTACAACATGTAATATGCCCAAAAGGGTCTTCCATACATGACAATGACTCTTATGACTTGTAGACTCAATGACAAGCCCTAAAAGCACTCAATGGGTGCTTGACCTATAAATCAAATAACCTTGAGCATGAAACCCATGCCTCAAGAATAACAATAATAATTTTATTTTTCTATTTACATCAAATACATGAAATCATGATTACATATGCCATTATGAAGACCGAACCTAGTTATATATTTCAACACTCCCTCTTAACTAGGGAGGTATTCATAACCTATTCAAGGTACTTGACATTCTCAAACTAAAGAATTCTCATAAGAAGAGTCAGAGTGGTAAGTCGTCTCATAAGTTACTTCCTTAGCTTATGCCAGGGCATCTCATCATACCAACCAGCATTGTCACATAGCAAGGCCTTGACTAAAAACTCTATCTCTCTACAAGATTAGAGCACAATGTTGGCGAGACTAATGACTGATAACACCATCATCATTGTCTCTCAAGGCCCATACCCCACCTGGGTGTTCACAGGGTATGTCCTTTTAGGACAATTCCTATCTTGGAATAACACATCCTCAAGGAATTTCCTCTCTGACTACTCTTTCCTATTCGATGCCCTGTCACATCCTCAAAGAGTATCATAATCAATCTCAGATGCTTACCCAATCCTCCATTCTTTCTTCACAATATGAAGACAAGAATGATGTTTCTATCTCTCCCTCTCAACTAGGGAGGATACACTCATTCCTATAAAAGGAATATACTCAAGCCCCCTCTTAACTAGGGACTTGTTTCCAACAGCAACTCTCTTATTTTTGGTGGAGATCATGGTACTATCAACTGCTACTAAGACTCCTCCTTTTTATGTCATGAACTTTAAGTTCTTCATCATGGAGCCTTCATCTTCTAGATTTTTCTTCTTAGGGCATCAGTCATCCATCACTTTCCTTCAACAAACCTTAGGGTTGAACCAATACATTTCATCCTTTATTTTTATCAGAAAATGATCTTCTAGTCTACATCTCGCTTTCCTTCATACATCTACCTCATCCAAGTCATGTTTCGTTCAGGATCTTCCATCCATTTCCATGAGAAATAGTTGTAGGTGGCATCCACAACTTCCTTTTAGTAACCTTGTTTCAACCCAACCAAATGTTTTTCAAAAATCAAAATGAACATCAAATTTACCTTTTATGATGGCCTTTCATCATGACATCTACTTTCTTGCAACATCAACATCCTACACATGCATGAACACATCTCCAAGACATTCAATGTCAAGGGTCTCCTTCCTTTACATACTTTATCAAAGTCTTCATACTTTTTCTATGGAGATGTCATAGCCAATTCTTCTAGTCATCAAATGTTGATAACTTATGTGACTACAGTTGCATATTTCACGAATACTTCTTCCTTTCTTCACATATCGCTCCCCAGGAACTTCTATACATAGTTCCTTCATCTTGTCAACTACCTCATATTCCATATGAGGACATATTATGTTGATTTCATCTTGTAAATATGTTAATTAGTTCAAGGCATATTCCTTCATGCATCTTTCCAAAGGAAGAGATCCTTCTTCTTAGATCATGCTCATGAGATAGAGCATCTGCCCATGATATCTGCAACTATATTATGACATGACTTAATCTATCAAAATTATGCATACCTATTTTCTTCTTTTGTTCATCTAGACTTCCTTTGGCAACTTCCTTTCCTTGCTTGAAAGTACTTCTTAACATGTTGCACTCCTTTGTCACCATACCGTCTCCTATCATGCTAAATGACTTTCTTCCAAC
Organism: Pinus tabuliformis; assembly: GCA_031772625.1. NCBI lineage: Eukaryota > Viridiplantae > Streptophyta > Pinopsida > Pinales > Pinaceae > Pinus > Pinus tabuliformis. The sequence continues at coordinate 26,912,739 of CM062808.1, read as the reverse complement.
CATATATATTATTTATGCTTTCAATGAGGTTACCATGAGCTACTTCCTTTCTATCATGAGGATTGCTACAATCATGTAGACTTCTACTTTAGCTATCCTTTCAAGCTTCTATAATGATGGCATGAGCTCTTTTATGCTTTAATCATATTCTTCTAATATGATGCCATATTCTTAATACTAGTATTGTGTCATACTTACAATGTTTCTCATCCTAATAGCAATCTTTAACCATAGTAGACATGTTTTCACCTCCTACTTTTCCTTGCTATGTACCTGAGAGACCTTAATAGTGAAGATCTATCCCTTCCTTCTTGGATTTCTTCTCATCAAGTTCTTCTACTTCTTCGGTGATATGGGATTTATTCCTTTATTTCATTTTCTTGTTGTTCTTCTTGAGTTTCAGACAATCTCTCTTGAAATGTCCATATTCCTAACATCCATAGCATTGGATTTTTGACATATCAATCTTCTTCTTTTTCTGAGGACCAAATTTTCCTTTTTCTCCAAGCCATGGAAGCAAATGCTTGAACTTGTTGATTTGATCCCACATCACTTTTTACTTTCAACCTGGTTTCTTCAATTTTGCATAGTGACCAGAGTTTACTGCATGGGGTGGTTTCCTTCTTTCCATAAATGCTTCATACAAAGTTGCCCCATTCATTAGGTAGTGCATTGAGCACCACGGTGGTCATTCCTTTGTTGGACATTATTTCCCCCAACTCTTGCAGTTGGTCTCTTATTTGTGACACCCTCATAAGATATGAGGTTATCCCTTCTTCCTTTGATACCTTCATCTTATATAGCTTGACTCTCAAAGATATTACTTCTCCTGCAGTGCTTACGGAGAATAATTTTACCAGTTTGTCATAGATGTCTTTTGACTTCTCCAATTTTGCTACATAGGGGATGAGAGAATCGTTGATTGATCATATAAGGATTCTTTGAGCTCTTATTTCCCCCTTCATATATTCCATTAGAGATTGAGCTTCTTATTTTGGCAGTTCAGTGATTGAACCCTTAACATGTCCAATGACCTCATTTTATATGAGGATCAAATATGTCCTCTTCTTCCATGTAAGGAAATTTGATGACCCAACCAATTTATTGCTCTCCTTGCAGAATGAAGTCATTTTGATAGTAGATTTAGTCAGAGATATAAGGATACTTACTTGTCAAGTCGAGATGCTCCTTTGATGGCGATGCCTTCTTGATTTTGATCATGATGGATGATGTTTACTTCCTTGAAAATGATAATACTTCTTCTCGACATGTCTTTCTTCAAATATGCTTGAGATGTGATCCTTGATTCAAAGAGAATGAGGTCACCTTGATTCCTTTGATGGCAATGCTTTTTCCTGCTTCCCTTTGATGTAGAGACTTCAAGAAGCTTCAATGTGTAGTCCTTCTTTCATTCTATCGAGGTAGGCTTCTTCTTTAAAAGTAAAGTCTTTGAGGTCTTGTTGTTGTTGCTTCTAGATGGTTTGATCCTTGAGATGAAATGGGTAGTCCTTCTTGATGCTCCTTAGATTGATTGGCCCTTATGTATGCCTTCTTGATGGTTCGAGGTCCTCTTTGATGCTTTGACCTTTCTTGATATTCCTTTTGATGGTCCTTCTACAAGCTGCCTTTCCTTGTCTTGACACCTTAGCTCTGATACCATGTTGAGAAATCTAGGGGTAGCTAGATTAGATGATTTCTCTTCTTTGAAAATTTCTTGTGATGTATTTTAAACTTAACTTGATTAGGTTCTTATTTTGCTTATTATTATTATGTTCTTATCATCTAACGGCTACCAAACCATAAAGAATAATGAGACAAGAGGACACAAGATATAGGTTATCAACCAAGGCGAAAACCTCTCCTTTTGAGAGGAAAACCCAGAAGAACTCCTCTTCTTATAGAACTTCAATTGATGAATTCCAAGGCCTATGACCCTTGACCAAGACCCCTCCAAGACCAAGTCAAGCTTCTCCTTGAAGCACTTCCTTCACACCAAGTCAAACTTTTCTTCTAACAACCTCTACTTCTCCTTTAACCAAGAATTTCGACCTACAACCTTGATTGTAATTTCGACCTCTCTTACTTGCAACTTTCAGCCTCCTGCAATTACTGCACTTCGCACGTGTGAATGTACTTGATGTTGAAATGGCCTTCTCCTCTCTTCGATGCATGTGTCTCTTCTTCCTATACAACTTGGCTTGTATTGTGGGGCTTCTTGACACCAAATAGTGATTTCTTGACAGCTCTGAACTTCGTCCTTACTGCAGTCATAGTTGCCCTAATTATTTGTAAAGTAGCCCAGAAAACAGTTCAATTTATCTTCTGCTTATTTTCCCTTCCTTCGCTAGTTCTTCTAGTGCTTGTACCAAATTCTTGAGTGCTTGAGTGAGTGATCTCAGAGGTGGTTGACTAGTCTCTTATATATAGGCTTCATGTCCTAGCTTGTAGGTCGACTTGTCATTGTTTCTAGGCCTACTTGAGACTTGGAAAGGTCGACTTGTCTTGAAGCATTATGATGAGATCATGGAGGGTATTTAACTCTATTTTGACTCAAATAATTTTTTCTTTACAACATGTAACATGCCCAAAAGGGTCTTCCATAATAACAATGACTCTTATGACTTGTAGACTCGAGGACAATCCCTAGAAGCACTCAATGGGTGCTTGACCTGTAAATCAAATAACCTTGAGCATGAAACCCATGCCTCAAGAATAATAATAATAATTTTATTTTTCTCTTTACATCAAATACATGAAATCATGATTACATATCATTATGAACACTGAACCTTACCACATATTTCAACAAATAGAATGTCTTATTGGAATTACACACTTCTCCTATAGGAAGACATTCAGGGTTCTTGAAGACATACCATAGGATCAAGAAAGATGTTTTTTTTTAAGGTCTTAAAGCACATGCGCAAAAAATTGTGATAGACTGTGTGGTATGAAAACAAAATAAAGGAGAGACTATCAAGACCCCAAAAATCCTTCAGCCATTAGCCATACCAAGTCAGCGTTGAGAAGAAGTTTCAATGCATTTCATTACAGTTTTACCCAAATCTGAAGGAAAGAGTGTCAGTATGGTAATAGTAGATAAAATGAAAAAGTATGCCCACTATTTATTTCTTTCTTATCCTTTTAAAGCAAGTACTATGGAAGAAACACTCCAAAATCTACATGGAATACCAGAGATTAATGTAAGTGACAATGATCCATTTTTTATTGGAAATTTTGGACTGAATTATTTTCTTGTTTGGGTACTCAATTGGCTCACAAATCATCTTACCATCTTCAATTTGATGGGAAACTAAGATTTTGAATAAATGTTTAGAAGGATATCTATGTTGCTTTGCATCTAATAAACAAACACAATGTGTCAAATGATTTCCCTTTGCATAATGGTGCTACAACGCATCCTTCCATACTTCATCAAAAATTGCACTATTGATGGAACTTTATGGATATCATCCTCCATCCATCACATCACCCTTGAAAGGGGCTATAAAGGCTCAAGCAGTAGAGGACCACATACAACACCAACAAGAGGTTCTCAAACTATTGAAGGACAACTTAGTTAATACACAAAATAGGATGAAACAACAAGAAGATAAACATCACATTGAAAGGAAATTTGAGGTGGGGGATTCGGTATGTGTAAGACTACAGCCATATAAACAAATGTCCCTCAAGCAACAAAAGAAGGACAATAAATTAGCTCCAAGGTATTATGGCCCCTATAAGGTGTTGCAGAGGATTGGAAGTTTGGCATATAAATTGGAGTTGCCTCCATCTTCACGTGTACATTTAATCTTCCATATTTCTTGCTTAGAAAATGTAATAGGTGATAAGATCCTAGTCCAAAATATTATACCGGAGATTAATGAAGAAGGGAAAATAATACTATAACTAGAAATAATTTTGGGAACAAGTACTAAGCAGCTAATAAATTGAGCAATCACTGAGTACCTCATCGAATGGAAGAACCTACCAGTGGAAGAAGTGACATGGGAAGATGAGTTGTTCATGTAGAAACACCCACAAATAGTGAATTATTGAGGAAAACACTTCTTTGAATGGGAGGGGCATGTTAAGCTCTATAGAAGCCTCATGTTAACCCAAAAAATCCATTATTAAGCCCTAGATATTGATTGATTACATTTTTATTGTTATATTGTTATGTAGGCTAGAACCCCTCATAGTCCCATTTTTTTATAATTGTACCCTTTCTCTCCTATATATATATATATATATATATATATATATATATATATATATATATATAATAAGTAGGCCTAGTCTTAGGATCATCAAATGTTGTCTTTTTCATTGTATTTATCGTAAAAGGAGGTTCCCTCAAAGGGGATTGTAACTATTGATTTCTTATCATTTTTAAGGTGCAAGGATCATAACATCATGAGGTAAACACATAAATTGATGAAGTTCATAAACAAAACACTAAAATCACATGCCATAGTCCAAAAAGCTTAAGGTATTGAAAGGTATTACTATAGTACACCAAAAATATATCATGTGTAGTAAAAGCAACACATGAGGTAGAGCTCATGGCTAGCAAAGAATTATCTCATTAAGTCAAAGTGTCTTCAAAATAAACAAAAAGGACTTAAGAGATCCCGATTTAATTTTCATTAGTGGACTCGCCATTTATGTTGATGCATGAAGTCAAAACTAAAGCACAACAAGTAAAAACTCCTTTTTAAAACTCTCAAATGGAAAAAATGAGGATGGAAACATGGGATATGCTTAAATACATAGACTTGCTAACAATGGGGTTATCTTTTATTAGTTATAGAAGTTAGTGAAGTATTTCCCTTTAAAGGTATTAATCCTCCAAGCATGTTTGCATGTGAGTTTTAATATGTGCCTTAAGTTAATGGTTAATTGCCTTAAATTACGAGCTAGAATGTAGAGCTAGTTCTAGCATCTACATAAATGAAATCATGAATTAACAAATGTAGAAAATGTTGTGGCAGCTACCTTCTAATTAAAATAAAATTTGTTTTTCTAAGTTAGGGAGTTATAAATACATAATCATATCGTTCATTAAATGTAAATATGCAAAATCAAATGTTAAGTTAAATTTTAAATTAGTCATACACATAATGTACCAACTACAAAACACTATTCATAATCAATAAAGGTATGCATATGTACAACAATTTACCAACTACAAAACACTATTCATAATCAATAAAGGTATGCATATGTACAACAATTTAACAAACAAAAATAAACTAAAAAAACGATTAAATACCAAGGTATAAAAGCATAATAATATAGATAGAGAGACAAATGCAAGTATGTGCAAGGAATATCTTATTCATATATCAAGTTAACCCAACAAAAGTTTCAACAATTGTCCTAGTTTTGTTGGAAACTTTTGGTCCTTGTACCCTCATCTTGCTCCAAATTTAATTTGACCATGTCCACATTAGGATTATTAGATCCACTTTTTATGAAAAATTACAAATTTACAACTAATGGTCTTGTGGTTGTTGGGTTTGGTGCATATCTAACCTATTTATACATGGTCCTTGAATCCATCTACCACCATCAAATCATGAAGATCATTTTTGCTTCAGCACAACAATGTCTCTAGACACTACCAATGATCTTGGACGACCATTCTCCTCTGCAGTAACTTATCTATCCTAACATGCTAAGAGTACATGATATTATGATCTCAGATTCACAATTGAAAAGGAATAAGATTGAAATAGTGGTGAATGTATTTTTTCCTATCTGGTTTTTGACAAGTGACGAACACATGAGTTTGTTTTCGTGACGATTTTACTACTTTTCAGGAAGACAATGGAACCCTCCTTTTTGTGCATTCTAGGTGTCAGTCACACTATTGTTTGCTTGCCTAATTGATATTATAGTAAAAACAACAAGTTCAGGATCGTTCACCATGAGTTTGACTTGGATGCACCAATTAGATACATCATTGGATGGAATTATTCAACTATTTACAGTTTGTTACTTGAAGGAGAACTTCCCTAGCCATCATTTGGTTGACAGCTACAGTGGCTCGACTAACTTGACTACCTTCACCAAGTGGTCGATCAAATTGACTTCAACCACGTGGTGATACATCAAACAATTGCAAAAGGCTCGACAAATTCACTTGCAGGGATTTCAACTTCTACTATCAACCGGCAAGCGTATCAACCAGGCTCACCCGTCAACTCTCAACTAGACGTCCACCAGACTCACTTGCCAATGTCAACTAAATTGTCTCATCAACCTTTGACCAGACGTCGACCAGACCTCTTTCAAGTGGACAACAGCCCATAAGTCATCTTGATTGCGTTGAATAGACTCGTTGACATGAGATATTTTAATGTATAATCTAATCCTGCATCCTTCAACTTATTGTCGAGTTCATTGGCACCCTTTTTTGAACATTTCCAAACATATGTGTGAATAAATATGTCTCACAATCTATTTAGCTACACTAGAGATTGTATTTTCTAATATTCCTATCCAGATTTGGCTCCTTTCTAATCCACTGAAGATACGATAAGTTCCAGTTGATAAAGTGGCTGGAGTTGTACCATAAAATGGGATTCAATATAAGTGAAACTCACGTTATGAGTTTCTTAAATTGAATTTGTTAACTATCTCACTCAATTAGCAATTTATCGACTTCAAATCAGCCACGTATCCCTTTGTATGTCTGTTGCTTACTTGAGATAGACCAGTAGTGCTCTATTTAATTATTTCTTTTACTTTATTTACAAATATATTGCGTAGAAAGATGTGTTGAAAAATTGCAAGATCTCAGTGAAAAGAAGGTTGTTGACCAACTTCACGATGAGGTCATCACCTTAAAATCTATCATTTCATTGTTGTAGATAGAGAATGGAGACCTAAAGCACTAGCAGTAGAATGAAGCTACTTTGTTACATATTGCCATGTCTAAGAAAAGTGTTGTTCCATATTGCCATGTCTAAGAAAAGTGTGAATATTGTTGTTTTGGAGAACACTATGAAACGTTTTTTTTCCAAAACCTTTTTAATGAGTTTGAAGATCAAGATGTGGTTAAACGCTCCTTGAGTTCCTTCTTTGATGCTTTAGCTTTCTTGACTTGTTCGAGTAGCTTTTCATGGTGATCTCTTAAGCGCTAAATTTCTTTGTCTCTGCTGCAGATGACTTCTTCAAGCTCTTTTTGCTTCTTTGATATAGTTTTTTCGTTATCTTGAAACATCAAATCTGAGATATCCTTAAGGTCTTCTAATGAATACTTTATTGATTTTAATTTACTTTTTATGTCTCGAAACATGACCATCTTCCCTTTATAAGGAAACGTCAAAACTTGTTTCTTTATGTTTAACATGAATGTACCCAAATCCTTAAACCAGAGTTGACCGAGTATGATGTCAGTGTTTCTATCCGTCCTTACAACATGAAATTGAGATATGTAGTCATAATGACCTATTGTCACTTGTAGATCACTAATTTTATACTCGTTTTGGTCAAAAATATTTTTCTTTAAACTAATGCTTAGCTCTGGAATTAATAGTTGATTTGCCAAGTTGATGTTGATGTAATTTTTATCATTGCTTGGGTTGATGGTGACATTAACTTCTCTTCTTTGGATATTTCCTTTTAATGTAATTACTCTATGATCTGTAACTGAAATACCATTATAGGAAAACCTTTCTTCCTTCATCATTTTAGAATTGAGCTCCATCATTTTTTTTCAATGATTGATCCCATTTGTTTTGTCGTGATGACTTAAGGGTTCCTTTGGACTTTGTACTTCAAGCCTCCTTTAAAAGTGCCTTTGTAATATATATATATATATATATATATATATATATATATATATTCAAAACTCTTTTAATCCAATTTCCTATTATCCTTAATATTTCAAAACTATTTTTTTTTATATAATTCTACTTCCGTTTTTTTTCCTTTTGTATTTTAAAAAGAATATTTAAATATTGTTTCAATTGGCTTCTTTTAAATATCTTATTGTCTTTTAAATTTCATATAACTCTTCAAACTTTAATTCAATTTCACTTTAATGTAAACTCTTTTATGATATTTTCTCCTTGTGAAACCTTTTATAATAATACCCGCTTTGTACTTATATATATTTTCAATAATTTTATGACGTGAACTTTTCTTTAAATACCCCTTTATAATATAATACTTCTCTTTATATATCTTTTATTTATAATATTTTCTTTTTCTTTTTGAAAAGTTACACCCCTAGTGAAACGTGGCTATTCACCTCTTCGGGTATAATATAAAATATATGTTCACTTATGTACTTTTGAGTCAGTTAATGTTCTCCACGTAAAAAGTAAAACTTACCATTCACATAAAGAGATTTTGTATTCCTTTTGTTTTTCTTTTACTTTTAAAATACCATGGGCAATTACCATGGGTTTCTAAAACCTTTGTTAATGTTTTCCACGTAAAAAGTAAAACTTACCATTCACATGAAGAGATTTTGTTTTACTTTTACTTTTAAAATACCATGGGCAATTACCTTGGGTTTCTAAAACCTCCGTTAATGTTTTCCATGTAAAAAGTAAAACATATGATTCACATAAAGAGAATTTGTTTTTTCTTTAAATTTTAACATACCATGGGTTTCTAACGCTAAAGCAAGAAAACTGATAAATGGGAAATTTAATATGTTAAAATACACACAGGCATTTGTAATAATAATTTATTATATATATAAAATTGTATATGATGATATAAGATGATTTGAATGTTACAATGAGGCCCTGATTTTATACCTCAGCAGGTGACCTTTCGTGAATGGGCATGTATTTAAGACATGCCTTTTCATTATCAACTAACTAACCATTAGTTAATTTACTTATTATTTATTATTATATTTATGTTATTATGATTATTATTTATTATCTATTTTTACATAATTTATGTTCATAACAAAGAAACTTGGAAATTCCTAAGCCAAGAGGGAGCTTAGGTACATTCCTTCCATAGGAATGAGTACATTCATTTATTGGAATAGATATGTCCTCCCTAATTAAGAGGGAGAGATAGACACATCATTCTTGTCTTCACTTGGGAAGACAGAATGGAGGATTGGGTAAACATCTGGCATCCGATGCTCTTTGAGAATGTATTAGGGCATCCAAGATAAGAGTGGTCGTTGAGGATCAATATTCTTTGAGGACTAGGAAACCAAGATAAGAATAGTCCTGGTGGAACACCCTGAGAAACTGGGTGGGGTATGTTCCTAGAGAGACAATGATGAGGGTGTCTATACATCATTGGTCTCGCCAGCATTGTGCGCTGATCTTATGGAGAGATAGAGTTGTTAGTCAAGGCCTTGCTATGTGACAATGTTGGTTGATATGATGTTATACAGATAGGTTACCAATCTGACTCTTCTTACGAGGATTCTTCAGATTGAGAATGACCAAGTACCATTATGAATACCTCCCTCATTAAGAGGGAGTCTTTAAAAATGTAACTAGGTGCGGTCTTCATAATGACATGTGTTATTGTTATTTTATGTAATTAATGCAAAGAAGAAAAATAAAATTATTGTAATGCTTGTCTCATGGGTTTCATGAGCAAGGAATTTTATTTTTAGTATGGCTCCCATTGTGAGTCATTACGACTAGTCATAAAGTCAAATTGAGTCAATGTCATGTATGAGGGACCCTTCTTGGGTATGTTACATTTTGTATGAGTCATTAAATCAGTTTGTAAGCCCTCCAAGACCAAGAACAAAACAGCTCCTTCAGGTTGGCTACAATATGGAGTAAGTAGCCTACTCAAAAAGACATGTTGACTCAACTTTCTCAAGTCGGCTAATTATGAGGCTCCAACTACTATAAATAGGGCAGCTTGGCCTTATTTTAGAGAAGAAATTTCAGAGAAGTAATTTGGTCAAGATCTGAAGTTTGGAAGAAGTTTGAGGGTCATCAATGGAGCCTAATAACCAGTGAGGAAAGAAGGAAAGAGTAGTGAGGCCTCTAGTATTGATTTGGTATTGTTTTGTGGGCCAACTTACCTCCTCACATGTGAAATTGCAAACATGTATACTGCAAAAGAAGCCAAGGTTCTACTGTGATACTTGAAGGTCAGATCCAGGAGAAAATTAAGGTGCAACAAAAGCCGAGTTGCCAAAGAAGAATCCTCCACCTCAAGCGAAGGAGATTAAGGTAAAAAGGACAGTCATCTACACGTGCTAGGGTTTTTTATTCAAGGCTAAGAAGTTGCAGAGGAAAGGAAGCCAAGATCTAAAAGGAAGTCGAAGCAGAAGGAAGGAGCGGGAAGTTAACTATCGTTGACTCAAGAGGGAAAGATAAGAATCTTGGTGTCGTGGTCTTGGAGAGGTCAAATAGGTCAAGGGTCTTGGTCTTGGTATTCATCAATTGGAATCTCTATAAGAAGAAGAATTTATTATCGAGTTTTCCTATCAAAGAGTTAGATGTTTTAGCCCTGGCTGATAGCCTATATTTTGTGTCTCTTGTCTCTTTATGTTTATGCATTGATAGTTGTTTGATGAAGAAGAACACTATAATAACATAAGTAAAAGAAGATCCTAATCTAAGAAGTAAAAAGCATTCACAAGCAGTTACCTAAGAAGAGAAATTACTTAATATTTGATGCCCTAGATTTCTCAACAATTTGGAGCAGTGCCAATAAGGACTATGAATTAGTATTGCTTAAATTCATCTTGGCTCATTCAGATTTGTAGTGGTTAGTTCAAAAGCAACAGAGCAGACCTCTCTAAGGCAAAATTCAGAACAAGTCTCTTGGTGTCTTCATATAGTTAGAAGTACTTGTATGATTCCGCTAAGTTGAATTCATTAGAATCACTGTTGGTCAGAGCATGTGAGAGAGACTGTCAGGACAAGTTATTTGATAGAGTTGCAGCATGATAAAGCCTCGCCTTAAAGATGAGGAGCAGACTGATGAAGGATAAATGATTAATTGAAGTAAGAGTTTAGAGGGAACTATAGAATAGCAATATGACTCTTCTTGCCTGATAAAGGCGAGACATGAGCACTGATTATGATGATTCTAATGATGCCTTTGATATATCCCTATTACTTGAAAAGATGCATAATCATGATTGATGACTTTGGCACATGGACCTAAGGGACTATAGTAGGAAAAGGACAGGTTTCAGGTGGCTCAATGATTATGTTTTGGCAAGGCCACTGTCTCTATATTTAGAGGGAGACATGGACAAGCCATGTAAATTAGATTATAAAGATGTTGACTTATGACCATCTCGTTTATTAATGTAAGAATGAGTTGACTTTTAAAGTCAAAATAGAAAGACCCAATCTTGTTTTCTACACTTAAAGGTCTGATGAGATGGAGAAGTTGTTCATTTTTATATGTATACCTAGTGGGGTCCCTGTTTTCCTTGATTAAACACCCTATGAGTCATATGCCTCGATATGAATCTATCTATGGATGAGCCTCATATATTGGATCGTTGCTCATTGCAATATCTTTGTGATTTTATTATCTAAGGTACACTGTTGGAATCTAAGACTCCATGAATATTCTGATGCTAGCCTGGTTGGCACTGCGATGAATGGAAAGAGCACATCTAGTTCTATATCTCTTGAGGTTGAATGTTTATAGCATCAAGTATGGATTATGAAGACATAAAGCACATCCATGAGCCATTTGGATCTAATACATTGGATAGCTACCAAGCTTCTTTAATTAGATAAGAAAATTACTGACATCCTTACATAGCCTCTTGGAAAGAAGCTGGAGGTCATGGATAGACTCTATTAAGAGGGTCCCGATTGAACATTGAGCTTTGGGAGCTCCTGGGGACTTGGGGAACTTCTTGAGCTATAAGTGACCATAGGGTGAGTGGTTCAACTTCCCCTATAGGTGCGCAGAGTACAAGATGAGTGGTTCACCTTCCCCTATGGCGGATGACGTGCGTAAGGCGAGTGGTTCACCTTCCCCTATGGTTGATAACACATGTGTAGGGTGAGTGGTTCACAATCCCCTACTATTGATGAAATATGCATAGGATGAGTAGTTCACCTTCCCCTATGGTATATGAGCAAGATGAGTGGTTCACCTTCTCCTGTGGGTACCCCAGTGAGAGATGCATATACGCACCTGCTTGTTGTCACATATGGACATGTCGATAGTGTTGTAACATTCTTTATTTTTTATAAGTTAGTTGTTATTTTATAAAAGAGGGTATGAAAAAAATAAAGAAAAAATAAAAATAGAAAAAAAATAGAAAAATAAAAAGAGATGAAATAGAACCCCATCAAAAGAAAGTCAAAATTATTTGAATAAGTGTGTTTGTCTAAGTGCCACTTCATGAATAAATTCCATTTGTAATAATAAAGGTTTGTGTGCAATTTTTTTTATGCCACGACCTTTTCTTCTAATCTGAATCAAATTGTTTAATCTTGATCGGATCATTTAAATTTTTTGTTCCAGACTAGAGAATAAATTCAACCAAACATTTTAATCTTGGTTGAAAATTAGAAATTATGTTAGATTAGGACAAATAAAATGCCTAATATGCTTAAAATTGGCCTACAGACATATAGATTAGGTTTAAATTAGTTAAATAGTTTAAAAGGGCAACTAGTCTAAACGCGCCCTTAGTTAGATTAATTTTCATTATTGTTTAATTGCCTTGTTAAAAAGGGGTGATTAATATTTGTAAATAAACATGTTATAATGCTTTTAAACCAAATTCATAAATGAAAAAATTCTTTTGTCGGCAAGTGTTAAGCTTCGGGCGAAGATCAACGGTTATCCACCTTCCCCCACAGATCAACGGTGAGGAAGCTTTTCGTACACCCTCACGACGAAATGAGATAACGGCGACGGGGAGTGTGAAAAACGATTTTTCCCATGCGGGCCCCTCACCTACGTGTCGCTCCCTCAACATTTCACACCCCCCTCACTCCAAACCACTTACCACTACCCCCCCCCCCCCCCCGAAATCCACCATCTATACTCCTACGCTTCGCGATACCGCACCAACGGTCACTCCTCCCGCGCCATCCTACTCCAATCACTCCATGCCACGTGCCCTCACCGGATATATTTTAACCGTTCCTGCGTATCTGTTGGCGCCATTAATGCCTTTCCTGATGCTACTCTTCCTTCCCATTAATGCATTTATTTTCCAATTAGTTGATTAGCAACGGCCTTTAATGTAACGGTCATCCTAAATTCCTTATAAATATTCATCTTCTCCGTTACATCTACCTTTCTTCTACTGTTATTCTACAATTATTCCACTATTTCTATCTACAAATTCTCTGTTTCGTCGAGCCTGTAACTGGAAGTATCCTCCTAGCTACCTCTGTATTTTTCTGCCCTGCACCATTACAGCTCTGTTATATATCATGGCTCCCAAGGAAAAGGATAAACCGTTTGCCTGCTCCTCTGCAACTTCGGAAACCCTAAAGGCCTCTGATGCCTTGGACTTGGACCATATCCCATTAGTCGATCAATACTTCAAAGTTGCAGACATCGAATGTGAATTCGACATGTTCGAATTACACAACTGGTTGAAGCAGACCTACTTTGATTCTAAGGATGAAATAAACCTATAGGAATCTAATTTACCCTTGTACATGTTTCCCCAAACTTATTCCTTTCTTGACCTAGTTATTTGGTGTCAATCCAAATATAATCCCTTATAAAGAACAGTTATAGTTCAGAATGGAGACATTCTGATAACTATTTTGCAGAAACCATAAGCAAAATGCTTTTGACACCTGACAGTGACTCCCGTAGTTTTTTCTCCACTATAGCCCTAATTGATTTGTATCACAAGCTGACTTTCCCTCAAAGAGCTCAATTCTTTGAGATCTTTCTCCCTGAAGATGCTGAGCTTCCCAAGAAAAATCCTCCTTACCCAGCATCTATGTTTCCCTGAAAGAGCCAAACATATAATTTCTCTCATTTCTTGCTTGTTAGGCTATCAATCAAACCAATGGGTAGATGAAGCTATCCTAGGCTATCTATCTATATTTTCCAAAGAAAATAAGCATGCCTTCATGTATAATTACAGTCAATTTTTGGCTAAAGTTATGCATGAGAAATTGATGAACCTTACTACTAAAGGAGTGTTTAAATACTCCTATATTCTATTTCATATGTTTATTTTTCAGCAGGGAGACAGGTTGCCTGTTGTTTTGCACAAGCGAGATGATCAGCAAGAGAATCAATTCATTGATTAGAAAGAACTCAACTGAGTTCAGATTTTCTGATTTCATAGATTGTTTCATTCACCCAGTTGCACAGCTCCTCAGCAGACAGAGTGAACCCAGGATCAGCTCAAAAATTAAAAGGATCTTGCACCTCAGTGATCAAGTCAGAACAGGAGACTGGTATCTTTACTAGAACTACACAGATATCTGAGTATATGGTTGTGAGTTGGCTCCATATAAATTGCCAAAATATGTTCCAATGAGAATTTTCTCTTTGGAATATATCAGGCAGATGATGAACATGGATGAACTATATTTCATCTAAAGGAAGAGGAGATCATAATTTAAGATCAAGGCATAGGTTGGATCATTCATCTGTAATACTAGATCAACTAGTTTAGAGGCAGATGCTATTTTGAAACAGATGGGTTTCCAACCCAGCTTTACCTGGTCCTATGATCCATTCAACATTATTTCAAACTTAAGGGTGGAACTCAAAACCACTCCTTATAATCATACACCTAGGCTAGAGATTGAGAAGTTTAGAAATCAAGAACAATGGGAAGAGAATACTCTTCAAGAAGCAGAAGAACAGGTTTTACCTCCTTCTACTCTTCAGACTCCTACTTCTCAAACTAAACATGACAAGAGGCCTAGGGAAGGATCATCATCATCAGCAATTGGAGAGAAGGAATTCATCCATTACCAGAAGAAATCAAGGATTGAATCAAAGGGCACTACAACTACTACTACAACTCAGGGTCAGAAGGAGCCTATCATCATCAATTTGGATGATTCACAGGTTTCTGTAGGGACAGAAGAACCTGTAATTACTACTCCTTCTTCTACTTCACAAAATTTGCTAGAAATTACTCAATCAGCAGGAGCAAGTGAAACAGAGGAGTCAAATGTTTTCACTAACTTCCTTGAAATCAAGCAGAAGAATGAAGCTTTGAAAGCTAATGTTTATGCACAGTTTTGGAAGCAGACTTCCACATCACAGCACAAGTTGTTGACAGCATTTGATAGTGAGAAAGAAAGAATGCAAATGGCCTTTCTGCAAGCTCAAGTCCCTTTTCCTAAAGGTTCTTCTGATTATAAGAAAATTGTATTTACTTTTGATGCAAATCAAATACATCCAATTGATCAAATGGACATGCATAGGTAGTCAAGTGAGATGTTGTTCTCAACCATGACCAACATTGTTATGGCATTGTCAAAGCTTAAAACTACTCTGTCAAATGTGCAATCATAGTTGAAGATTGAGAAAATATCATCTCTAGCTAAAGACAAAAGGGTTAAGTCATTGGAGGACTTATTAATTAAAATTGGATATGACCCTACTGATGTCAAAGCTGCTGAAGATATTATACGAAAGAAGAACACAAACATTGCATTATTGAGAAAATAGTTGAAATTGCCTTCTATAGAGGACCCCCGGACCAAGGAAATAGCAGAGAATGAGCAACATAAGGAAGAAATGCTCAAATTGATAATTGAGCAGAATGTACAAATTAAAACCATGGAGGAGCAGATTGAGAAATTGCTTAAAGGAAAAAGAGCAATTTACCCAGTTATCTATAGCTCCCATCACTATTATTCTTATTATAGTGTCCAGTACAGCATGGGAATCTTCATCGACAGCATAGGATTTGAACAAACTCTCACAGGAGCTCACTCACTAGAAGTAATAGAATGAAAGGCTTCATAAGAAATTTCAGAATCTGGAAGCTCATAAAATAAAGAATGATAGTTTGTATGTTGAGGAAATGCAGAAAACACATAGGTTGAACAGAAGAATTGAAGAGTTTCAGAGTCAATCATTGATGGCTCAGACCTTGGCCCAAGCCAAGGAAAGCATATGGGCAGATATCAGTCAGGCCATGACTGAAGTATGGCCTTCCATTCAGATCATTTTTTAGCAGGAGGAACTCATAAACAGATGTCAGGTAGTCATTGATCAAGTGAAGCAGCTACTCAAAGATAAACCAAGTGAGGTTGCAGACATGATCAGAGTTCTTAACTCAAAAACCAGGGCCGAATTGGAGCAGATTCAAATTCAGGACAGAACAGAAACCATCTTGGAAATCAAGAAGGTGTTGCAAAAGAAGAATTTGATGACTCAGTTAGAGACCAAGTGTCAAACCTTGAAGACTTCGGTCCAGAGGTTTCATTTTAAATTTAATTTACTGAATCAGAGAGGACTGCCAGGATTAGTGGCCCCAAATGACAGGATGATCAGTCTAGAAGAATATTTCCAGAAGATTTATACCATAGCCACTGATAAATCAAACTTTGCAGGTATAAAGGGGCATATTACAGGGAAACAAGCATTAGAATCTTTAGATTTTGATTTAACTATTAAGCATGAAATTAAACATATTTTTGTAAATAAGCCCACTTTTGAGAAATATATCGAGGTTGATGAAATTTACAGAAAATTGGTAAATCTTGTCACACTAAGTGAAGACCAATGGGATCACTTGTGTGATGTTATTGAGTAACTTTCATCAACAACTAAAGGACAACTGGGTAGCACTTTTTGGGGACCACATCATCAACAGATTCCTAAAGGATAGTGCCAGCACTTAGCAGTTTTCAAATTCCTACAATTTTGTACTATTTTTGTAATTTTGTTTTGAAAATATCTAGTAGAACTTTTTGTATAAATAACTCCTCCTTCAAGTTATTAAGGGTTGAACCCTTGTATGAGCATTGAGAAGAGAATAGTAACCAAGCTGGAGATTTTCAAAGCTAATGAAAGTATTCTGAATTTGCCTAGTATAGTTGTCTTCTTGTAAGTTTTCATATGTGCTATTTCATTATGTATTGCTTCATATATTTAAGCCTTTATGCAGAGATCTGGGTAATATCATACTGTGTATCAGTCAGTCTTAAATCCCTGTGAAGTTATCAACAATAACTAGGGACTAGCTTATAAGACTATTTGTTATTATAAACTGTCATATATCAATTAATTGTCACACAAATCTGCATTTGGTTGAATATATTTTGTTTTACAGCAAACGTTGTTTGCCTGTATTCCTTGCTTATAACCAATCAAATATTTTGTTTGAATATTAGCAAGTTATACAACCACATATTTTGCTATTCATTCACTTTAAATCAATTAACTATAACTAGACAAATAACAACCCTTTCATCTAGCTTAGTAAGTGTTAAGGCTTAAGCACTTGTTTTCAATAATCCATATCATTGGTCATCCATAAAATTTAAAACCAAAAAAATATTTTAGATGCTCTGGCATGACTAACTGACCTAGAGTCATCTCAGAGGACAATAGGTGGGACGTGGTTTATCCTTTCCACACATGTAGGATGCTCATTTCCTACGATCTGTGGTTGACATATCGGTGGGATGTGGTTCATCCTTTCCCCACGTGTAGGATCCCTCCTACGATTGTTGGTTGGCATGCATGTAGGATGTAGTTCACCCTTTCCCTACTCTCGGTGGTTTGCATGCATGTAGGATGTGGTTTATCCTTTCCCTACGATGGTTGTGACATGTCACTGTAGGATGTGGTTCATCCTCCCTACGTGTGGTTGTGAGAAGGATGTGATTTATTCTTTCCCTGTTGTTGCCCCAACATCATCCTACCCATGTTGTGTGGGACACATGGGAAGTACTCCCTATGTCTAGGGTGCATGATGTTCAACAACTTGATCACTTGGAATCAAGTCCGATTAGGGTTCAACCCCTGGTTATAAGAACTCACTTTTGTTAGTGGAGAGTGGCAAGGTCTTGTGACCCACTTTCGATCGATTATTCTCCATTATTTATATTTGTGTTCAACAGAGTTGAGACAAGATGCAGAGATAGTATAAGACGACAAGATGCCATGATAATGGATGGATTGGCAGGTAGAATTCTCCCTAGTTGAGAGGGAGTGTTAAAATTGGCGACTAGGGCCAAATTCCACTTTGGACATCTCATTTGATGAAGATAGTTATTGCATTAAATTTCTCTCTTCTATAGGACCAAAATCAACCTAAAGATCATCAAATTTGGCCAAGGAAAAAAGAGTTTTTGAATTAAATTCCACACATGTGCAAATTGATAAGATCAGCTTGGAGTAAAATAATCAATTGGAATCCCTCTCCATCTCGTATAAAAGGAAGAGTCCTCCTACCTTATTTCACACATCCAAAATCTCTTGTGTGATACTTCTGAGGGAGCCGCAACTTGGAGAAGCTAGGAGGACGAGTTGTTTGGGTTTGTTCTCTGGCTAATTTATCTCCAACAGGTCCAAGTTAGTAGAAGGCAGCTAGCCGCAGGCTTTAGGGCAATTCTGGAAGATGTTTTGGCATGACTTTTGGATGTGAAACTCTCCATCACCAAGCCGCTTTTTTTGTTTGGTGTCACAAATAGGCTGCAGGCTTGTCTGACTGGAACCAAAGGGCCGAAAGCTAATTCAGGGCTATAGAATAGGTCGCAGGCCTATGTCCCTTGCTTAGGTAGGCAGGTGACTAGCTGAAGGGCTAATTACTAGCCTATGTTGACAGTGAAGAGCAGCAGAGATGATTGAAGGCATAATCGTGGTGATTGAGGAGGTTTGAAAGAGAAAAAAAGTGTAGCAGGTTAACAGCAAACCCTAATCAGTGATCAGTATTGCAGATAAGAAGGCACCATCTCTTGAAGCATGTTTTGCCAGAATTGTAGATTGATTGGGCCATCTTCTTGTCTAAGGACAATGTTATTAGATCGTCAAATGGCAAGTCATTTTTATTGTACTCTCTCTCTATTGAACATTTAATATTAATAATAAGAAGAATTGATAAAGGGTTTTCCCCATCTTGGGGTTTTTCCCTGGCTTGAGCCAATTCCTGTGCTCTCTTGTCTTGGCTTGTCTTCTGCACTTATGTTTAATGTTCTTTCATCAGTTATTGTCCCATGGTTAATGTGATTGTTAATGGAATAATGGAATTGACAATGGGCTTATAATCTAATGAAGTAACTGACCTAAGCAAAGAACATGTTAACTCTAAATTTTAATAGCTTCAGAAACTCGATTGCTTGCTCGAATGATGTTCAGACTTTGACGTGTGTACAAGAGATCTCAGCTACTTTAGGAAGACACATGAATCTGTTATGAACAAGGTTCATATATGAGCAAAATACTCAAAAGATCTTAAATATGTAAATATCCATTATAGGACAAATATATTTATATAAGAATGTACAGAAAGTATGAGATGATTCGAATTGTTACAAATGAGGGCCCGCTTATACACCTAGGCTGGTGCCCCTTCATGAACGGTCATGTCCTTACAGACATGCCTCTTCTATACTAATTATTTTTTTAATTAATCGTTATTTTAATTATCATTATTATTTATATTTATTATTTTTATATATAATTTATTAATAGCATTGTCTTCCTCCTTAGAAAGCTTTGTCCTTAAAGCTTATGGTTGACAAGGTGTGTTATTAGTTTTTCTGTCTTGTAATCTATTCGCACATTTTGGAGTTCTTCGAGTTATCATCTTCACTAATACTAGATGATAGGATCCTTTGAGTGATAAATAAAAGTTCAACTAATAAGGGATCTAACCATCCTAAAGATCTTAAATCAATCCGTATATGATTTTACCTCAATCGGTTTGTCATCTTCTTGAGTTGTGATATTCACTGGATCGGTATTCGTTCCTTCTTCAACTTGGATTGTTACGTCTGAAGACTTCGATATTTCTTTCATGATAAGTTCTTCTAATTTTTGTTTCAATGATTTCTTATCATTTTTAAGTTTCTTAATTTGAGTTAGTAGACTTTAATTATGATTTCTTAAACGTGAAATTTCTTCAGCTTCAACTTCATTTTGATGCTTAAGCTTCTTGTTTTTTAATTCTCTTATTTGTTGTAATAACTTTAGGTTAAAAATTTTTAAGCACAATTTTTCTTCTTCTCTCTGATAGACTTTCGTTGAGTTTCTTTTTAGAACTTTCCTTTTCTTATTCTCATTTGCGCTTCTTAGTTTTACACTTTCTAACTTGAGCAAGTAGTTTCTAACTATGATCCTTCAAATGTAAAAAAATTTTCGTTTTTATTGGATATGACTCCTTTAAGCTCCTTTTGCTTCTTTGATATTGTTTCTTGATTCACTTGAAGTATCAATTTCGAAATATCCTTAAAAAAAAATTATGAAGGCATTATCGATTCTGAATTCATTGTCATGTTCCAAAATGTGATAATTTTCTTCTTATAAGGAAACATCAAAAAACAATTCTTTATGTTTAACATGAACTTACCCAATTCTTTAAAATAAGGTCAACCGAGGATTATGTCAATCTCTTTGTTAAACATAGTTATGACACTTAATTGAGATATGTGCTCATAATGATCAATTTTCACTTTAAATCATCAATTTCATACCCTTTCTCGCCAAAAATATTTTCTCTTTCAGCAATATTTGGCTCTGGAATTGATAGTTGATTCGCTAAATTGATATTAATGTAATTTTTTTTATCGCTCATGTTGATAATGGCATTGATCATTTTTCCCTGCATACTCCCCTTTAATGTAAATAATCTGAAATTTGCAATTGGAAGACCTTTATGGGAGAATCTTCCTTCATTTCTGAGTTTCTCCTTTTTCTAATTTGGGTTCAACTTGCGGTTGTTTCTAATTACCTTAAGAGTTTTAAAATATCCCATTTTCCTTTTTATAATATATATATATATATATATATATATATATATATATATATATTTCCTTTTATTTATTTATTTATATTTAAAATCCCTGTTCTTTTTCTTTTAATTTTAATTTTAATTTATATATATATATATATATATATATATATGAGATTATGCATAAGCCTATATATTACCCTTTTTCCCCTTAAATGAAAATTTTACTTTATACCTTTGTGTATTCAACTTAAATCTGGTTTCCTTTAATATCTGTTAAATCCACTAATTACTCATAGGCCCAATAATAGCGTTGATGACAAGCTAGGGTAGTATTTTATTTTATTTTATTTTTTATTTATTTTTATTTTTGTTTTTTTTTCCCAGTCATGTCATGTCTCTTTGGGACGCGACTCCTTGTGTAGCTTGTGAGATTTAATCAAGAATGTTGCATTTTACATTTAAGTTTTATGATTAATATACCATGCACAAGTGGTAGCAATGATTGGGTAGCAGGGGCGGTCTAGACGGCGGTACTAGATTGTTTGTTGATGAAAATTGTAGTAGATAGTGCAGTAGTGGTGGTACGCAACTTGTATGGTTGTATTAGATAGAGCAAGTGGCGGAAAAATGATTTGGTCCAAAACAACACTGCTGCAATAGTATGTCACAGCACCGTAGGTTGTGGCTAACTGCGGGGTTGCGTCGATCTTGCAGAGAGTTGCAAGTAATGTATATATATAATAATTTTTTATCTATAATTTTTTTATTTTTACTTTATATATATATATATATATATATATATATATATATATATATATATATATATATATATTTATATTTATATAATCTCTCTTTTTTATTTCCTTTTTTTTCAGGGATGTAAACGTATATAGTATTTTTTTTCTTTTATCCTTGATTCTGTTTTTCTATAATTTTCTTTATTTTTTCTTCCTTTTAATGGCCAAAGGCTCTTTGTTTTCCTTTCATATATATATATATATATATATATATATATATATATATATAGATATATATATTATTTTTTCTCTTTTCTTCTTTTTCTTAAGGCCAAAGGCCTAATGGCGAAATGAAGAATCTCCAAAAATTGTGTAGTAAAATGATTCACTTACAATGGCAACGAATTGACGAAGAGTTGATGGCCAAAGGTTGGATCATACTAGCTCTGTGCAGCAGTTGAGCAACCAGAGGATCAAACAGCTCTGATACAAATGTTATGAACAAAGTTCATATATGAGCAAAATACTCGGAAGATCTGGAATATGTAAATACTCATCATAGGACAAATATATTTATATAAGAATGTACAGAAAGTATGAGATGATTTGAATTGTTATAAACGAGGGCTCACTTATATACCTAGGCAGGGGCCCCTTCATGAATAGTCATGTCCTTAGAGACGTGACTCTTCTATACTATTCATTTTTAATTAATCACTATTATAATTATCATTATTATTTATATTTATTATTTTTATATATTTTTTATTCATAACAAAATCCACCTCAAACGACAACCCAATAAATACTCGATCCTCTGTACATGCTTAGGTGTATTTAATGACCATAGAGAGGTTATCCGTCCATAGTTTGGTCTCAGGAAGTTATGGAGAAGTTGACGTTTACCCTCATCATAGGACAAATATATTTATATAAGAATGTACAGAAAGTATGAGATGATTTGAATTGTTATAAATGAGGGCTCGCTTATATACCTAGGCAGGAGCCCCTTCATGAATGGTCATTTCCTTAGAGACATGTCTCTTCTATGCTAATCATTTTTAAATAATCATTATTATAATTATCATTATTATTTATATTTATTATTTTTATATATTTTTTATCCATAACAAAATCCACCTCAAACGACAGCCCAATAAAGACTCGATCCTTTGTACATGCTTAGGTGGATTTAATGACCATAGAGAGGTTATCCGTCCACGTTTGGTCTTTGGAAGTTATGGAGAAGTTGACATTTACCCTCATAAAAGTTCTAACCCCCTTCAAATGTGTTTATCTCTACTGTGCAAGGGTTTAATCACTGGAAACATAACTCGGACCAAATAATTAGCCTTAGTCTTCACTCTGTCCAGAACCCACCTCGGGAAGAATACGCACAGATTGGACAAGCTTCGTTCTGCCCATAATTGATCTCAGAAGGAATCCGCTCAGCTGAAAATTTTCACTTTTTCCAAGGCTAAACTTAGAGGGGACCCGCTCAGCTTGAATGTGATTCGACCTTCCTTATCTTAGTTTTTTTCCTCAAGTATTTCACCGAGCCTTCTAGAGAGAGATCCTTGCTGCCTAAACAAAGCAAATATAGGACTAGCTAGGGTGGAATCTTTCACCATCGAAATTAGTAGAAGAGAAGGGGTCTTAAAACTCTCAAAGCTCCAACTCAAGAAAATAGATGATTTGATCCACAATCAATGATGATTCATTTGATCTCAACTCTCCTCTATTTATAAATTTCTCATGGGCTTCATAATGTGAGAAGTTGTGGGTACAACCCCTAATTTTGGATTTTTTAGCCCCAACTGACCCAACTTTTGCCCAATGTTGCCCCAACATGGGAAAAAATGGGTTTTGGCCCCTTTATCAAAACTATGGCCTACAGAGAAAAGAAAAAGTGTTGGTGCAGAAAGGATAAGCAAAAGCATAGAGTAAAGAAGATTTCGATGAATACAACAACAATGAGAACTCTGGGGGTTGCAATGAGAGGGGTTAAGGGTTTTGCTTTAGGGTTTGTGTAGCTGGTTACCATGGCGGGGCGCGGAGGAGGGAGGTTTGCTCCCTCCCACAGTCAACTGGTTGCGGACAGAAACAAGGGAGTTGGTTCCCATTGTTTCAAGAAACTAGCGGAGGTGGCAACAGAGGTTACGAATAAAGAAAAATCGGAAACCATCGGACCTCAAGAACAGGAAGAGATCCAGGAGGAAGCTTGTAAGGAGAAGAGGACAGAGGGTAGCAGTCAGAAAGTTGCTTCCATGAATACATCAAGGACATGTAAAGCCAAGGTGACCACTATTCCTCGAGTCGTCTTAAGTGACCCAGCGCTGCAGGTGCACATAGAACACATGGCAGAATATGTTATTATCTGTAAATTTATTAGGATCTCGCTGACAGAGAAGGCATTACAAGCATGGATAAGGAACCACTGGAAACCAAAGGGGAAAATAGACCTTCACCTAGGGTCCAAGGGTTTCTTCACGGCGGTGTTCACAAGCTTAGAGGACAAAGACAGAGTGTTCGAGGGAGGACCCTATTTTTACATGTCTGCAGGTCTTTACATGAGACCATGGGTAATGAACTTTGTCCCAGAACGAGAAACTTTCACCTCGGTGCCGGTATGGATAAGACTCTACTCCCTTCCTTTAGATTATTGGTTGTCGGAGTCTCTAAAGGCTATCGGTAACAAGCTAGGGCATTTTATAAAAATCTCAGATACTACTCTAAGAGGAAAATATACCTCCTTCGCCCAGATATGTGTGGAAATGGACTTATCTGGGGCACTTCTGGATGCAATCATTTTGGAAGTGTATGACAAGGAATGGGTGCAGGCGGTAGATTATGAACACGTCCCGTTTAGGTGTCGTAAGTGCCATGAACATGGGCACCTATACAGGGACTTCCCATTGAACAAGCTGGAAAACAACACGAAAGCCCCTACAGGCAAGGATCCCGAAGGTTTTACTAAGGTTGGGGGTAAAGGGAGAGGAGGTAAGAGGTACCAAAAGAAAGGCACTAAAGACAGACAATCAAACCATAATAGTTTCAAGATCTTAGAAGAAGAAGTAGAAATCAATGGGACAAACCAGGTATCGGAGAATAATCCCAATGAGAAGGAAAGGGATGCTAACATGGAGGATATACCAGAAAACAGAAAACAAATGGATGATGTGCCAAGCATGATGGAGCTCAGTAGGGACCATGAGATGACCCCTAGTGAGGCAGGAATGGAAGACCACGAACTGCAGGAGATTCTAGAGAGAGAGAATTTAGATCTAGAAAATTTTCTGGAACAGGGAATCACCAAAGGGGTTGACTCTCTGCCTAAAGAGGATTTTGACAGGGTTCAACAGCTCTTCCTCTGGAGAGCACAAACCAAGTGCTCTGGAGTCAAAAGAAACCATGATAGCCAGGAGAATAGGGGAGTGAAAACGATGGAGGATACATCGATGACTTCTTCAAAGAACCCGGGTAGGAAAAGGGGAAGGAAAAAACAGAATGAGTTGTTGTCCGAATGTGGGAAACTTATGATTAACTCAGGTAAGATGAAGGATCTTACCAGTTACTCCTTTACAAACCTTTCTTAATGAAGCTTACAACCTGGAACATAAGGGGTCTACGAAGTAGAAGGAAACAAAGAAATTTTAGTAGTCAAATAAAATAAAATAAAATAGTCAAATAAAATAAAATAAAAAATAGATATGATTTTTATTCAGGAAACCAAATGTTCGATAGACAAGATCAGAGAAATACACAACAAGTGGTTAATCAAGTATGAGTATCTAGAGGTTAAAGTAGATAACTCGGCGGGGGGGATTCTCACTCTATGGGATCCTCAAAAACTTGGAATCTTGGATGCTGAAGCTTCTAGGAATTATCTATCGATGGTGATTCAACCGTTGGGGGATAAGGAGATCTACATGATCACTAATGTCTATGGCCCTCAAAAACTAGAAGACAAACTAAAGCTTCTCACCTCCCTTGAGGAACTTAGGGAGAGACATCCTGATATGCCCTGGATTCTGGCAGGGGATTTCAATATGATTAGATCTCTTATAGAGAAAAAAGGTGGTACAAGGAAACTAGGCAGGGACTCCATTGCCTTCCAGACCTTCATGAATAACATGGGGCTAGTGGACACAGAAACAACAAATGGCATATTTACTTGGAATAATAAGAGAGGAG